>JBBDGP010000614.1:6377500-7005000 GCA_037952835.1 Lithobates septentrionalis
TGTTACTAAAAAAGACAAGACTCTCCGCCCGTGTATAGATTACCGGGAGCTGAATAAAATTACGGTGAAGAATCGGTATCCCTTACCCTTGATACCCGAACTATTCCAAAAGTTAAGATCTGCTGTCATATTCACCAAACTCGATTTAAGAGGGGCTTACAACCTGATCCGCATTCGGGCCGGGCACAACTGGAAGACAGCTTTTCGGACCCGATTCGGGCATTATGAATACCTGGTCATGCCTTTCGGGCTCTGCAACGCCCCTACGACCTTCCAACATCTCATTAACAATGTATTTAGAGACTTTTTAGATGTTTTTGTGATTGCCTACCTGGACGACATCTTAATTTTCTCTGGATCACTTGATCAGCATCGAGAACACGTCTGCAGGGTCTTGGGTCGTCTTCGCTTGCACAGACTATATGCAAAGGCAGAGAAATGCGAGTTGAGCAACAAAGCATCCAATTTCTGGGGTTAATAATCTCTCCAACTGGCATCAAAATGGATCCCCAAAAGGTGTCTGCTGTTCTGGACTGGCCGGTACCCTTAGACAAGAAGGGTATTCAGCGTTTTATCGGCTTTGCGAACTTTTATAGGAAGTTCATCAAGGGATTCTCTGCCATAATTGCACCCATCACGCAATTGACTAAGCAGAATACCCGTTTCTCCTGGAGTCAGTCGGCCCAAGATGCTTTTGAGAATCTCAAGAGATTGTTTACCTCTGCTCAGATCCTCAGCCATCCTGAACCAACAGTACCGTTCATTTTGGAAGTTGACGCTTCAACCTCTGTGACCAGTGACCACTGCACCTGCATCTTCCAGTGCTTCAGCCTGCTGTCTTCCACTGACCACCTTCACCTGCAGCTCAGCCATCCCTGGAGGGATCTCTACCCTGCACCAGCACCAGAGACTTCTACTTTACCAGGCACTCCTACCCCACTGTGCTCATGAGACCACTGTTCCCACTCCAGAGGTCTCATCCTACAAGCCAGGCTCTACTACCAGGTACCTAACAGTTGGAGCTTGTTCTGCCACCATGCCTCCAAAAAGCTAGTGGTGATTAGGGATGAGCTTCGAGTTCGAGTCGAACTCATGTTCTACTCGAACATTGGCTGTTCGCAAGTTCGCCGAACAGCAAACAATTTGGGGTGTTCGCGGCAAATTCGAATGCCGCGGAACACCCTTTAAAAGTCTATGGGAGAAATCAAAAGTGCTAATTTTAAAGGCTTATATGCAAGTTATTGTCATAAAAAGTGTTTGGGGACCCGGGTCCTGCCCCAGGGGACATGGATCAATGCAAAAAAAAGTTTTAAAAACGGACGTTTTTTCAGGAACAGTGATTTTATTAATGCTTAAAGTCAAACAATAAAAGTGTAATATCCCTTTAAATTTCGTACCTGGGGGGTGTCTATAGTATGCCTGTAAAGGGGCGCATGTTTCCTGTGTTTAGAACAGTCTGACAGCAAAATGACATTTGGAAGGAAAAAACTCATTTAAAACTACCCGCGGCTATTGCATTGCCGACAATACACATAGAAGTTCATTGATAAAAACGGCATGGGAATTCCCCACAGGGCAACCCCGAACCAAAAAAAAAAAAAAAAATGATGTGGGGGTCCCCCTAAATTCCATACAAGGCCCTTCAGGTCTGGTATGGATATTAAGGGGAACCCCAGCCAAAATTTAAAAAAAAAATTGACGTGGGGTTCCCCCTAAATTCCATACCAGACCCTTCAGGTCTGGTATGGATTTTAAGGGGAACCCCGCGCCAAAAAAAAAAAAAAAAACGGCGTGGGGTCCCCCTAAAAATCCATACCAGACCCTTATCCGAGCACGCAACCTGGCAGGCCGCAGGAAAAGAGGGGGGGATGAGAGTGCGGCCCCCCCCCTCCTGAACTGTACCAGGCCACATGCCCTCAACATTGGGAGGGTGCTTTGGGGTAGCCCCCCAAAACACCTTGTCCCCATGTTGATGAAGACAAGGGCCTCATCCCCACAACCCTGGCCGGTGGTTGTGGGGGTCTGCGGGCGGGGGGCTTATCGGAATCTGGAAGCCCCCTTTAACAAGGGGACCCCCAGATCCCGGCCCCCCCCCCTGTGTGAAATGGTAAGGGGGTACTTACCCCTACCATTTCACAAAAAAACTGTCAAAAATGTTAAAAATGACAAGAGACAGTTTTTGGCAATTCCTTTATTTAAATGCTTCTTCTTTCTTCCTTCATCTTCTTCTTCTTCTGGTTCTTCTGGCTCTTCTGGTTCTTCCTCCGGCGTTCTCGTCCAGCATCTCCTCCGCGGCGTCTTCTATCTTCTTCTCCTCGGGCCGCTCCGCACCCATGGCATGGGGGGAGGCTCCCGCTCTTCTCTTCATCTTCTTCTCTTCTTCATCTTCTTCTTCATCTTCTTCTTCTTCTTCTCTTCTTCATTTCTTCTCCGGGCCGCTCCGCAGCCATGCTGGCATGGTGAGAGGCTCCCGCTGTGTGACGGCGTCTCTTCGTCTGACGGTTCTTAAATAACGGGGGGCGGGGCCACCCGGTGACCCCGCCCCCCTCTGACGCACGGTGACTTGATGGGACTTCCCTGTGACGTCACGGGGAATGCCACAGGGAAGTCCCGTCATGTCCCGTGCGTCAGAGGGGGGGCGGGGTCACCGGGTGGCCCCGCCCCCCATTATTTAAGAACCGTCAGACGAAGAGACGCCGTCACACAGCGGGAGCCTCCCACCATGCCAGCATGGCTGCGGAGCGGCCCGGAGAAGAAATGAAGAAGAGAAGAAGGAAGAAGAGAAGAAGAAGATGAAGAAGAAGAAGATGAAGAAGAGAAGAAGATGAAGAGAAGAGCGGGAGCCTCCCCCCATGCCATGGGTGCGGAGCGGCCCGAGGAGAAGAAGATAGAAGACGCCGCGGAGGAGATGCTGGACGAGAACGCCGGAGGAAGAACCAGAAGAGCCAGAAGAACCAGAAGAAGAAGAAGATGAAGGAAGAAAGAAGAAGCATTTAAATAAAGGAATTGTCAAAAACTGTCTCTTGTCATTTTTAACATTTTTGACAGTTTTTTTGTGAAATGGTAGGGGTAAGTACCCCCTTACCATTTCACACAGGGGGGGGGCCGGGATCTGGGGGTCCCCTTGTTAAAGGGGGCTTCCAGATTCCGATAAGCCCCCCGCCCGCAGACCCCCACAACCACCGGCCAGGGTTGTGGGGATGAGGCCCTTGTCTTCATCAACATGGGGACAAGGTGTTTTGGGGGGCTACCCCAAAGCACCCTCCCAATGTTGAGGGCATGTGGCCTGGTACGGTTCAGGAGGGGGGGGCCGCACTCTCGTCCCCCCCTCTTTTCCTGCGGCCTGCCAGGTTGCGTGCTCGGATAAGGGTCTGGTATGGATTTTTAGGGGGACCCCACGCCGTTTTTTTTTTTTTTTTGGCACGGGGTTCCCCTTAAAATCCATACCAGACCTGAAGGGTCTGGTATGGAATTTAGGGGGAACCCCACGTCAATTTTTTTAAAAAATTTTGGCTGGGGTTCCCCTTAATATCCATACCAGACCTGAAGGGCCTTGTATGGAATTTAGGGGGACTCCCACATCATTTTTTTTTTTAATTTTGGTTCGGGGTTGCCCTGTGGGGAATTCCCATGCCGTTTTTATCAATGAACTTCTATGTGTATTGTCGGCAATGCAATAGCCGCGGTAGTTTTAAATGTGTTTTTTCCTTCAAAATGTCATTTTGCTGTCAGACTGTTCTAAACACGGGAAACATGCGCCCCTTTACAGGCATACTATAGACACCCCCCAGGTATGAAATTTAAAGGGATATTACACTTTTATTGTTTGACTTTAAGCATTAATAAAATCACTGCTCCTGAAAAAACGGCCGTTTTTAAAACTATTTTTTGCATTTATTCATGTCCCCTGGGGCAGGACCCAGGTCCCCAAACACTTTTATTGACAATAACTTGCATATTAGCCTTTAAAATTAGCACTTTTGATTATTCATGTTCGTGTCCCATAGACTTTAACGGTGTTCGCGTGTTCGAACAAATTTTTTTCCTGTTCGCATGTTCTGGTGCGAACCGAACAGGGGGGTGTTCGGCTCATCCCTAGTGGTGATTCTGCCACAACATCTATATACTCCCCTCCCTCTTCTTCTTCCTCTATGGCCTCTTCTGCAGAATTGCCCTCTGAACCAGTAGTGCTCTCTAAACGCTCAAGGGGCTACGCAAGCAAGATGTTATGCGGTGCTTGAGATAGGGGACAGGAGCCACACTGGGGCAGAGTTTCTGTGAGCTTTGCAGGGGCAGGCTCAGAGGTGATTGACGCCATGCCAGCTTAAGCCAGGAATGGTTGTATGCGATAATGGCACCAACCTTCTCTCCGCCCTCTAACAGGGACACTTGACCCATGTTCCATGTTTGGCACACGTCCTAAATTTGGTAGTGCACCATTTTATGACCAGGTACCCAGGCTTACAAGATCTCCTGAGGCAGGCCAGAAAAGTCTGTGGTCATTTTCGCAGGTCGGGAATGCAACCTGCCCATCAACCGCCTCATTTGTGACATGCCTACCAGGTGGAACTCAACATTGGCGATGCTGCAGCGGCTGCACACACAGCAGAGGGCCATCAATGAGTACCTGTGCGAGTATGGCACCAGGACAGGGTCAAGGGAGCTTAGCTTCTTTTCGCCACACCAGTGGCTACTGAACAAGGATGCATGCACTGTCCTGTCACCATGTGAGGACACCACAAGGATGGTGAGCAGTGAAAATGCTTGCATCAGTGACACTGTCCCTCTAGTCTTCCTGCTGGGGCACACGCTTCGTGGAATCATGGACAGGGCACTTGAGGTAAAACAGCGGGAAGAAGAGGAGGATTTCCTTTCCTCTCAAGGCCCCCTTTATCCAGATAGCATTCCTGCGGGTCCGCCAAACACACAGGAAGAAAAGAAGGTGGAGGAGGAGGAGGAGGATTGTGTCAGCATGGATGTGGAGGATAACACATAGCAGTCTTCAAGGGATGGTTTTCAGTCCCCAAAAAAGGAGTTGTACGTGGCTGGGAGGAGGTAGTTACCGATAATGTGATCCTTTTTTTTTTAAACTTTTATTTTTATGCTTTTTCATACATATAAATACACCGCCTCTCAAAATGCTCATACAATTCAAAAACATTTTGTCAACCATATTTACATCACCTCATCAATTCTCGAAATTGGTTACCTATCTGTACCTTATTGTAAGCCATTACTATTTGCTCAACCTCTTTCAAAAGATAGAGGGAGTGATTTATTATAAAGCATATCAGGAAATGGTCAGCTAGAAAGGGACAATGATCGTGATTCCATTCCCTCTGTTAGTACAGTTTCCCCCTTTTTTTCCCCTTTTCTTCCACCACTCCCTCTTTCCTCCCCCCATTATCCCCCCCCCCCCCCCCCCAGTGCATTATAAGCCTTCCTCTCTATACACATTATTCATTATTTGTGATCATTAAGTATAGTGTGTTTTATTCCTTTCTTTCTCCCTCACCTTTCCCCCCACCCCAGTCCTCACCGCACCTCTCTCTACACCTCCTACTCCACATTTTCTTTAGGCATATTCTCTATTCTCCTTTATAGTGGGCACCCTATTTTATCCAACCAGGGCTTCCACATTTTTAAGAATTTATCCAAATTCTTCCGCTTTGTAAATACCACTTTTTTACTCCATACATTGGCGTCCATCACCTTACCCCATTCTTCCGATGTAGGGGGCCTTGCGAATTGCCAATTTTGGGCAATTATCTTTCGTGCTTGGAATAGACATCTTGTTACTGTCATTTTAATATTTTTAGATATACTGTTTACCTCTATTTTCCCCAGCAAACATAATGTAGCATCCATATCCAGCTTAATCCCAAAGGACCTAATAATTTCCTCAAGTATATCATTCCAGTACCTGAATAGCTTTGGGTACCTCCACATCAGATGGATTAAATCACCTGTTCCTTGACACCTTGGGCATTTATCATCCGCTCTATATCCATACCTAAAAAGCTTCTTTGGGGTGTAATAAGCTCTATGTAAGTCCTCTATAAAAGTCCTCTATAATACTCATAACTGTAGCAAGGAATGAATCCGTGTCCCCCAGGAAAAGCAGGATATCATCTGCATATAATGCAATCCTTTCATCCCCTGACTCTCTTTTAAATCCCTGTATTCCCCCTGCAGATCTAATCGCAATCGCTAATGGCTCTATTGCCAGAGCGAATAGCAGGGGTAACAGGGGACATCCCTGTCGTGTTCCCCTCTCAAGCAGAATCGGGTCAGAATTGATATTATTAATCCTTATTCTGGCCCTTGGCGCCATGTAGAGGGCTTTTATCCAACCGACAAAGTTAGGTCCAAACCCAAATACCTCAAGGACCCGCCACAGATAGTCCCACTCCAGGCTGTCAAATGCCTTAGCGGCATTCAGGGAAACTACAGCTTGCGTGCCCTTACCTAGCGTCGGGGTCTGGAGGTTGAGATATGCCCGCCTTATATTAATGCTAGTAGCTCTGTTGGGGATAAACCCGGATTGGTCCGGGTGTATAATATTTTGTATATACTTGTTCAGCCTGGCCGCGAGCACTCTTGCCAATATTTTAGCATCCGAGCATATTAATGATATCGGTCTATATGATGAGGTCTCAAATGGGTCTTTCCCCTCTTTTGGCAGGAGTACAATTGTTGCTTCTGACATCGAGGTGGGCATCCCCCCCCCTGCAGCCACTTCCTCTAATATCTGTAACATTTCCGGGAGCATCACTTCACCATATCGCCTATAAATTTCAGTGGGCAAACCATCTGGGCCTGTGGACTTCTGGTTTGCCACCCCAGCCACTGCAGAGTGTATTTTCTCTAACGTTATAATAAGAAATCCATCTCTCTTGTCTTTTCTCCTGACCTAGACCTGTATAAGTTTGTATAATACTGTGTAAAATAGTCCAGTATTTCAGGAGTCCGGGAGGTGATTTTCCCTCCAAGAGTCCTAATTGCTGCAATCACTGATGGGGAGTTATTAGTCTTCACCAGCCAGGCAAGCATACGACCTGCGCCCTCTCCATCTGAGAAAGCGGATTGGCTCTGAAAAAGGCGCTTGTTCTCGACTATTCTAGTAACAATGTTTTTATATTTTTGTTGACTTTTCAACCACCTAGCTTGTTTTTCTTAAGTTTGATCTTCTACATATTGTTTTTCAAATTCTCCAACTTCCCTCCCGATCACCCCCTCCCATTCCCTAGACTTCCTTTTGATCTTTGCAACCTGCTGTATTATTAACCCCCTTAAAAAGGCCTTAAAAGTGTCCCACACAATCCTAACAGTAGCGGAACCCTTATTTACTGCTACAAATTCCTTTAGTTTTAATATTACCTCTCCTGGTTCCCCATTAACTCCAGCCAAAATGGACTTATACTCCACTCTCTCGGGGGTTTTTGACCCTCAAACTGAATCATAACTATTAATGGTGAGTGATCCGACACTCCCCTAGTCGCATACTCTATACTTCTTACTAGCTGTAGCATATCCCCGTTTCCAAATGCCATATCAATTCTTGATAGTGTTTTGTATGAGCTAGAAAAACATGAATACTGGTGACTCATTGGATTACGGGTTCTCCAAATATCACACATTCCCATCTCTTCCATAAATTGGTTTAGCCGTCCCTCCATAACACTGTCAGATTGTTTCCCGGGCGGGAATATATCTTTACTTTTATCAAGAACCTCGTTAAAGTCCCCAACCACAATGATCGGTAGATCCTCCTTATCCTGATCCTCCTTATCCTGCAAACATTCGGCCAGTTTGTATAAGACCTCCATTTTAAAAGGAGGAGGAATATAGAGATTGGCAACTATATATGATTTGTTTTCTATCTGACAGTGTATAAACAAATAACGCCCATCAGTATCTACTTTGATATCTCGACAAATAAAACGCACCCTGGTTCTTACCAATATGCTCACCCCCCTAGAATATGAGGAGTAAACCGAGTGGTATTAAAACTGGTATTTATTACCATAAAGACCTGTGTTGGTATCTCTTGTTAGGTGGGTCTCCTGTAAATAGGCCATGTCCACCCTCCTTTTTTCAAGTATGGAGAGAACCGACATTTTTTTAACCAGGTTCCCGAGCCCTCTGACATTCCAAGAGGCTAACGTGAAAGTGTTAGGTTGCATCCCAGGGGTTTCTATAGTGTACCTGGTGGAGTAGGGGGCGATGGCCTGGGGCGGGGGAATTATGCCCCTTTCTTAATAAGAGAACACACTGTATTATTTTGGAGTTTTCTCCCATTTCTATACTCATATATGTGTTGTTTACCACTACTTGTTCTTTAAAGAAGAAGTGTATTATTATAATTGTCCTTTTTTGTGTTAAACCACTCCATACTTTTTTGTGTCTTTGTGCATTGTCATTATATCCTCTTCACTCTCTTGTGTATGACATTTTATGTGAAAAACAATTAAAATGTGCCCCCTCCCCCCACACCCCCCTCCGACCCTCCTCACCCCCCACCCACCCCTACCTTAGTGACCCAGAGGACTCATAATTAAATGCCTCTGCAAACTTACGCTGCATGGCCTCCCTGATTCTGTAAACCCTGCGAAAGGACCCTAGGATTTGTGGTATTAAAGAGAGGGATCATTACTGGCTGGCAACCTTTCTTGATCCACGTTACAAGGGTAAGGTTGCAAAACTCATCCTGGATGCAACATCTTCAGGAGGCCTTGAAGAAAAGTGTGTGTAATGCATTTCCAGACCCTGGGAGGTTACAATTTCCTGGTACTGGACAAAGTGTTTCTGAGGCTTCATTCGGTCAGAGTAAGAGCGGTGTAGAAGGTGGCCGGCTGACCGATGCCTTTTTCAGTCCTCAATGCCAAGGTCTGATAGGTTCCAGCAACCATCGCCAGCATCTGCATTATATGGTGCAGGAATATATAGGGGCAAGAGCAGACTTGGAGACCTTTCCAACAGAGCATCCACTGAGTTACTGGGTCTTGAGGTTGGACCACTGGCCAGAACTTGCTCAATATGCAATTGAGCTACTGGCCTGTCCTGCATCCAGCGTGTTTTCTGAACACACATTCAGTGCTGCTGGAGGGTTTGTAATGGATCAAAGAATGTGCCTGTCCACAGACTCTGTTGATAGGCTCACATTTATAAAAATGAATCAGTCCTGGATCAGCAGCTATCAAGCACCTGATGCTGATGTAACTGATTGAATTTGCTATGAATCTGGGATCCCTTGAAGACTGCCTATGCTGGGTCCACCCCTCACGATTACCGCTATATGATGTTTGAGCTGTCTTTGATCTCCTAATATGTGAGTTTATTTTTAACTATTTTAATAAACCAGTGTTTAAACGTTATCACGCTATGTGAGTTTTTTTACTTCTCGCATGGCATATGAATATTCGTTTGGCCTATGTCGGATTGCTTATGGATGTGGAAGTTGTGCTGATACCCCCCTTCCTACTGTATGCTGAGGATATTTGACAAGATACACTGTCCAGACCGGTTGGTCAATAAGCCTTTTTGACTTGTATGACGTATGTCTTTTCAAGTCATTAAGTTCCGGTAAGCCTCTTGATGTTTCCGGTGATGGCCCCGACACCAATCTAGACCCTCTGTTCACCTGTGGTTCCTTCATTGTCTACTTACCTGCCAGATTTGGTGAATTTCATCTACTTGTGAACCTGGGAGTTACATTTCCACCATTTTCAGCGTGCTACCCCCATAGACTTTTGGTGGTGTTTTTTTTCTTTCACAAATTTTTCTACCAATTTACATTGTGGACTTTTTTCTTTGTATAATTTAGGTGGTAGATTTGCCGAACCTTTATGGTTTTTCAAATATAAGTTATTGCTTATAATTGTTAATTAAGATTTATTATTTACTGTTTCACCCTAACTGTTTTGCTGAATAACACAGTGTTACTTTATTGTGCAATTTACATTTATGGTCATACAAGGTGTGATAAGGTTCTACTTACTGTCTGTATGCACTTATTGTTATTTTTTGATTAATATGTCTGTATAATATATAGCGCTACACTTTTATTTTTGTTGTTATCCCCTACCTTGAGTCTATAGGTGTGTTAGCTGCTATTTTAGTGTTTCTTCTGATTTTAGCGCAGCACTGTACTTATCTCCCTATTGTGAAATAATATTTAACAGCAGGGATTGTTCCTGCGCCCAACAAGAGTAACTGTGAGGGGTTATCGTGTTTTGGCACCACCAACACCTAGGGCCCAATGTTTCTGCCCCTGTTTAACATGGGCTTGTAATTACAATTTTTGAAATAATATTTAACAGCAGGAACTGTTCCTGCGCCCAACAAGAGTAACTGTGAGGTGTTACCGTGTTCTGCCACCACCAACACCTAAGGCCCAATTTTTCAGCAGAGTATATAGTGCAGTCCGTATAGTACAGTTGTGCTCATAAGTGTACATACCCTGGGAGAATTTATGATTTTTTGGCCATTTTTCAGAGAATATGAATGATAACACAAAAACATCTTTCACTCATGGTTAGTGATTGGATGAAGCCATGTGTTATCAATCAACTGTGTTTACTCTTTTTAAATAATAATGACAACAGAAACTACCCAAATGAGTAGGGATGAGCCGAACACCCCCCGGTTCGGTTCACAGCAGAACATGCGAACAGGCAAAAAATTTGGAAGAACACGCAAACACTGTTAAAGTCTGTGGGACACGAACATGAAAAATCAAAAGTGCTAATTTTAAAGGCTTATATGCAAGTGATTGTCTTAAAAAGTGCTTGGAGACCTGGGTCCTGCCCCAGGGGACATGTATCAAAGCAAAAAAATTTTTTAAAAACTAACGTTTTTTCGGTGATTTTAATAATGCTTAAAGAGAAACAATACAAGTATAATATTCCTTTAAATTTCGTACCTGGTGGGTGTCTATAGTATGCCTGTAAAGTGGAGCATGTTTCCTGTGTTTAGAACAGTCTGAGAGCATAATGACATTTCTAAAGGAAAAAAAGTCATTTAAAAGTACTCGCGGCTATAATGAATTGTCGGTCCCGGCAATACAAGTAAAAGTACATTGATAAAAACGGCATGGGATTCCCCCACAGGGGAACCCCAAACCAAAATTTAAAAAAAAATGCGTGGGAGTTCCCCCAAATTCCATACCAGGCCCTTCAGGTCTGGTATGGATATTAAGGGGAACCCCACGCCAAAATTAAAAAAAAATGGCGTGTTGGGGGGTGGGGGTCTGCAGGCGGGGGCTTATCGGAATATGGAAGCCCCTTTTAACAAAGAGACCCCCAAATCCCAGTCCCCCCCGTGTGAAATGGTAATGGGGTACAAATGTACCCCTACCATTTCACAAAAAAAGTGTCAAAAAGGTTAAAAAACACAAGAGACGGTTTTTGACAAGTCCTTTATTAATTTCTTCTTCTTCCATCTTCTTTCTTCTGGTCTTCCTTTGGTTTTCTTCTTCTTCCTCCATCTTCTTCTTCTCCATCTTCTTCTTCTCCATCTGTGTTGTCAGAGGGGGGCGGGGTCACTGGGTGAATCCAGGTGACCCGCCCCCTCTGACAACATGGAAAAGCCATAGGGAACTCCCCGTGCATTCGAGAAGGGCGAGGTCACCGGGTGGCCCTGCCCTCCGTTATATAAGAAGTGTCAGAAGAACCGAAACATCACACGGTGGAAGACTCCCACTGAGGCGGATCGTGTGGACGGAGCGGAGAAGAAGCAGGAGGAAGATGCCGGACGAGAAGAGCGGAGGAAGAAGAAGATGGAGAAGAAGAAGATGGAGGAAGAAGAACATCGAGGGAAGATCAGAAGAAAGAAGAAGAAAGAAGAAGAAATTAATAAAGAACTTGTCAAAAACTCTCTTGTGTTTTTTAACCTTTTTGACACTTTTTTTGTGAAATGGTAGGGTACCATTAGAAAATTCACATGGGGGGACAGGATCTGGGGGTCCTCTTGTTAAAGGGGGCTTCCAGATTCCGATAAGCCCCCCGCCTGCAGACCTCCACAAGCACCGGGCAAGGGTTGTGGGGATGAGGCCCTTCTCCCCATCAGCATGGGGACTAGGTGCTTTGGGGGGCTACCCCAAAGCACCCTCCCAATGTTGAGGGCATGTGGCCCGGTACAGTTCAGGAGAGGGGGGCGCTCTCTCATCCCCCCACTTTTTCTGCGGCCTGCCAGGTTGCCTGCTCAGATAAGGGTCTGGTATGGTTTTTTGGGGGGACCCCACGCCATTTTTTTTTTAAATTTTGGTGCGGAGTTCCCCTTAAAATCTATACCAGACCTGCAGGGTCTGGTATGGATTTTGAGGGGGACCCCCACGCCATTTTTTTTTTAAATTTTGGTGCGGGGTCCTCTTAATATCCATACCAGACCTGAAGGGTCTGGTATGGAATTTAGGGGGACCCCCACGCCATTTTTTTTTAGATTTTGGCGTGGGGTTCCCCTTAATATCCATACCAGACCTGAAGGGCCTGGTATGGAATTTAGGGGGACCCCCACACTTTTTTTTTTAATTTTGGTTCGGGGTTCCCCTGTGAGGAAATCCCATGCCGTTTTTATCAATGAACTTTTATGTGTATTGTCGGACCAACAACTCATTATAGCCGCGAGTAGTTTTAAATGTTTTAAATGACTTTTTTTCCTTTACAAATGTCATTTTGCTGTCAGACTGTTCTAAATACGGGAAACATGCGCCCCTTTACAGGCATACTATAGACACCCCCCAAGTACGAAATTTAAAGGAATATTACACTTTTATTGTTTCACTTTAAGCATTATTAAAATCACTGCTCCCGAAAAAACGGTCGTTTTTAAAACTTTTTTTTGCATTGATACATGTCCCCTGGGGCAGGACCTGGGTCCCCAAACACTTTTTATGACAATAACTTAAACATAAGCCTTTAAAATTAGCACTTTTGATTTCTCCCATAGACTTTTAAAGGGTGTTTCGCGGCTTTCGAATTTGCCGGGAACACCCCAAATTGTTCGCTGTTCGGCAAACTGGCGAACAGCCAATGTTCGAGTCAAACTCATGTTCGACCCAAACATAAAGCCGCCTTTATGCCCCTTTACAGGCATACTATAGACACCCCCCAAGTACAAAATTTAAAGGAATATTACACTTTTATTGCTTCACTTTAAGCATTATTAAAATCACTGCTCCTGAAAAAACGGTCGTTTTTAAAACTTTTTTTTGCATTGATACATGTCCCCTGGGGCAGGACCTAGGTCCCAAAAACACTTTTTATGACAATAACTTGCATATTAACCCTTAAAATTAGCACTTTTGATTTCTCCTATAGACAATTCACTATAGCCGACACCGCTATTACTTCATGACTTTTTTTTCCCTTTAGAAATGTCATTTTGCTGTCAGACTATTCTAAACACGGGAAAAAGGTGCCACTTTACAGGCATACTATAGACACCCCCAGGTACGAAATTTAAAGTAACATTTCACTTTTATTGTTTCACTTTAAGCTTTATTAAGATCACTGCTCCCAAAAAACTTTTTTTTGCATTGATACATGTCCCCTGGGGCAGGACCTGGGCCCCCAAACACTTTTTATGACAATAACTTAAATATAAGCCTTTAAAATTAGCACTTTTGATTTCTCCCATAGACTTTTAAAGGGTTTTCCGCGGCTTTCGAAATTGCCCGGAACACCCCAAATTGTTCGCTGTTCGGCAAACTGGCGAACAGCCAATGTTCGAGTCAAACTCATGTTCGACCCAAACATAAAGCCCATCCCTACTTGCTGTGGTGAAGTGTGATAGTGCCATGTTAAACTTATGCCAGACTGTGCATCTCATGAGGATCACATATGTCAAAGTATTATCTTGGCAGAAGCAACTGTATGAAAATGTGGTAAGACTAGGGGGTGATGGTGGATAGGAGAGTAGGAGCTCTATCCTGGAACAACATGTAAGGCATCAGGTCCTGCGCATGAAATGTCCCCAGACAGAGGAGCAGTTCTGACAATAGTGATCAGGAGTATGGTGAGTATGTGCAAGGGATGTACCTTGCCTTAGACTTGTAGTGCTACCCCCATACGGGACACTTAAAGATACTTGACCCCAGTGATTGCCCTGACCTTGAAAATCTCCTGGCCCCTTTGACACTCTGGGTTTCAGACATTTCTGGATGTAACAGTGCAGACCCCAGAATATAATACAGTAAGCAAGAAATGATTTACTTAATGTTTTGTAATTAGCAAACTTACAAGGTATAGAATAGGTACAAGTAAAACTATTACATTTAGTACAATAAACAGAATAATAATGGGCATAGGATATCAAAAAGGAATAGCAACAGCAACTTGTAACCTGAATTCGGCCTATGACCACAGGTAAAGAAAAGAAAAGGAGAATGACCAGCTTGGTGTTCAGACTACTCCCTCTTGCCCCTGGTTCCACAACCCACAAATGTTTAAAATGCTTTGTAGGTTATAGTTTTATAGTTCCTCTAAGATATGGGTAAAATGGTACACAATGTCCCTTTGGGGGGGGGGGGGGGGGGGTGGAGCAATAAGAGTCCTTTTGATGTAGATATTTTGTGTCTTCAGCTAGCTCAAATATTGTCACAGCAAGTGTGCAGTGTCTCCTTAAGCAGCCTTACATAAGAGAAGTAAAGTAAATGGGTTTCCTTTGTGAAGCTTTATGTCAGGGACGTGCTGGCCATAGCATTGCTGGTACTGAAGGGCGAACGCAAGTGCCCATTCTGTCAGGCACACAAATGTGCGCATGCACGCGAATATTCACAAACGTGCCAAATAATGTTGGCACCCAAATGCCATGCACTAGTGTTTTGCTGTCTGATCTGCAGCTTGTACCCTGTATACCTGTTCCTGTGATCCTTATCTGATTCCTGTGTTTGACCCAGCTTCCTCTGACTACGCTTGCTATCTATTATCCTGACCCCGGCTTGCCTTGTTGACTTTGCTTAATCTCTCCTCTGCTTGATATCCTGTTGCCAAACCTTGCCTGCATCCTGACCATTCTTTGCCTGCTGTCTAGGCCTGCATCTGATCGTCTGTTATCAACCTGGTTTGTCTGACCATGCATCCTGTGTCTCCTCTACTCTGCATACACCTGCCTGGTCCCTGTTCCTTGCTGCCCCCAGCCCAGAATCTGCTGGCTTGCCAACACCTGCCATTTAACCTGCTGGTCCACCCTGGTGACACATCCACCACACAGAAGACAATCCAGTCACCCATACACCACAACGCTCTCAAGGCCGCTGTTAC
Source organism: Lithobates septentrionalis (assembly GCA_037952835.1). Lineage (NCBI taxonomy): Eukaryota > Metazoa > Chordata > Amphibia > Anura > Ranidae > Lithobates > Lithobates septentrionalis. The sequence continues at coordinate 6,392,764 of JBBDGP010000614.1, forward strand.
AACATCGGTGGTCCCTGAGCAGGGGTTTTTTTGAGAAGCCTTCCCACTGCACATTAGGCTCAACCATCAGGTATGTGACACTTTAAATGACAGAAGTAAGTAAAGGTGTCTGCATGAAGTGTCTCTTGGGGTGCAAATAAGGTGGGCTTCTGCCCGCTCACCAATCTGAACAACACCAGGCTTGTTGGAATGGCGGGAAGGTCCCAAAGCAGGCCCCTAGAGATGTTGTGATCAGGAAGAGGGGTGCTCAACCACACACCCTGCACACAGTGAGTCAGCCAAAGACCGAAATTCCAAGAGGGCAATCCAACCCCAACTCAGGCTATATAACACCTCTTCCAGCATTCTGTTCCCTCTCTAGCTGGCTGGAACTTGTAGTCCATAGCAGCCTGACTTCAGTGCAAAACCTGCCTCTTTGGACTGCGATCCTTTGCACTCCTAGGTCTTATTCTCTCTGTGTTCAGAATGTGACTGGCTGAACACTAGGGGAAAAGACCCCTCTGCAACAAGTGACACAGATTGTCTCCTGATAACGCGGGCCATTTTAGCCAGCTCCTGGTTACAGATACACTGTACATGCAGGTATGTAGTGAAATGGAGTACTTAGAGGACTGAAGATCAAGAGTAGGACTGGTGCTAGGCCTGCGTGAGCCCTGAAACAGGAGGTACCTGGAGGGATACATGTGGATACATGTGGATTATTCAGTCACGTTTTGGGACCCACCTATAAGCATATGGTTGAGCCTTTCTTGCTTTAAATGATAAACAGGAACACAGAGATAGCAAAGTATATACCCTGTAGTTCCGCTAGGAATAACAAAAACTTTTTCTCTGTATAGTTTTTAATTATGTGTGTACACTGGCCAGGCATGTTTTTTTTTTTTTCATTACATGTGCAGGCTCTGTATCCCTCATTGCAGTGCTGCAATCATTTCCCTATTTAGCTGATAGTTGTTGAGCAGTCCGAGTCAAGTAGTGGCTAATAGAGATGAGCTGAAGACCCCCTTGTTCGGTTCTCAGTAGAACTCCCGAACATGGGAAAAGTTCTGACCCGAACGGCGAACCCCATTGAAGTCTATGGGAGGCAAACAGGTAAAACCAAAAGTGCCCATTTTGAAGGCTTATATGCAAGTAATTGGCCATAAAAGGGTATTGGGGTCTGGGTACTGCCCTGGGGGACATGTATCAATGCAAAAACATTGTTTTTCTAGGAGTAGTGATTTTAATGATGCATAAAGTGCAACAATAAAAATGAAAAATTCCTTTAGATATAGTGCCTGGGAGGATGGTGCCCTTAGTCTGCTGCAGCAAAAATTACTTTTCTAAAAAAAAAAAAATTAAAAAAAAAAAAAAAGTCAAATCACATTTAAAATGACTTGCGATTGCAATTGCCGGCTCCCGAGTATTTAAAACAGAAAATAAAAAAACTGCGTGCCCCCACCCAGACCCTTCAGGTCTGGTATGGATTTTAACGGGCACCCCATTGCAATATTAAAATAAAAAAATGGAGTGGGGCCCCCAAAAAAATCTATACCAGACCCTTATTTGAGCATGCAGCCTGGCAGGTCAGGAAAGGGGGGGCGAGCAAGCGCCCCCCCCCCCCCGAACGATAACAGACCACATGCCCTCAACATGCTCTGCCCCCCCCCACTCCAAAGCATTGTGCCCTATGTTGATGGGGACAAGGATCTCTTCCCCACAACCTTGAGCTGTGGTTGTGGGAATATGTGGGAAGGGGGCTTATCAGAATCTGGAAGCCCCCCTTTAAAAAGGGGGCCCCCAGATCCCAGAGTATGAGGTACATAGTAACCCTACCCATTCACCAAAAAAAGTGTCATAAAGTAATATAAACACAAACAGTTTTTGACAATTCCTTTCTTTAAAAATAAAAAAACAGTGTTCCCGATCCACCGCCAATCACGCCACCCACCGCAGCTGAAAACAACATGGGAACAAGGTGCTTTAGGGTGGGGAGGCAGGGCATGTGGCCTGGTGTAGTTGAGGAGGGGGGGCACTCTCACCCCCCCCCCTTTCCTTACCTGACAGCCTGCATGCTCAGATAAGTGTTTGGTATGGTTTTTGGGGAGACCCCACGCCATTTTCTTTTTTAATATATTTTTACCGGCAAGTGTTTTTTTTTTTATTCAGCTGTCAGCGGGAAAGCTGATGAGATATTGGTCATTAAGGATTAACGACCCTGCTCCTTAACAACCAGCTTTTACTGTGCCCTGATTGGGCAAAGCTTTGCCCAATCAGGGTGCAGAATGCAATGTGCAGGGGTGAACACCCGCCGAACACCCTGCAAATTCGGGTGTTGCCCGAACGGGGCAAACAGCCAATGTTTAGCCCAAACTCATACTCGGGCCGAACGATTGGCCCAACTCTAGTGGCTAATATACACTGCCTCTAGTGGCCAATTTATAAATCTCTACATTCAATACGACAAAAATTTCAGAAGTCATACAGAAACATAAAAGTCACATCAAAAATGACTGCATGTGCTCACTGGAAGCACATTATACTTTTCATTCGAGCATAAGACCTCATTCACATAGCCCTGTACAGAGAGTAGGACATTTTGTTTATATTTTTGGAGTAGCATGGAGCTGCTTGCATGCAGCCCAAATAAGTGAATGTAGACACAGTGGCCATTAGACATGTGCACTGCCAGAAAATTTGTTCGTTTTCATTTCATACTTTTTTTTATGTTTATTTTTTTTTTTTTCCGGTCATTTGTTATGATCGAAATCTAACACTATGCTGTTTAAAGTGGTTGTAAAGTCTAAACATTTTTAACCTTAATGCATTCCTTGCATTAAGGTAAAAAATGTTTAGGTGTCAGCATCCCCCCCCCCCCCTTTTTACTTACCTGAGACCTCATTCGATCCAGCGCTGCGCACGTCTGCAGATCTTTTTTTCCCCATACTTCTGGGTCTCGCTGGCTTTGCTGGGACATTGGGAACTATAGCTTCTGAGTGCTTTCAATCAAAGCTAGTGATGAGGGAGTGGGGGACGGGGTCGAGTCCTGCTGTCTGTGTCAATGGACGCAGCAGAGGGATTCAGGTGCGAGCACGCATGAGTGCCCCCATGGGAAGCGGCTTTCCATGGGGACTCTGGCCAGAGAGGAGGGCCCAGGAGCACTGGTGGAGAAGGTTCCCGGCCACTCTGTGCCTGTGCAATTCCATTGCACAGAGTAGGTAAGTAGAAACATGTTTGTTATTTTTTTTTTTAACCACTTGCCGACCGCCGCACACAGATGTACGTCGACAAAGCGGCACGGGCAGGCATAAGGGCTTACCTGTACGTCCCTGCCTGCCCGCGGGTGGGGGGGTCCGATCGGACCCCCCCCCCCGGTGCCTGCGATGGTCGGCAAATGTCCCCCGGCGATCGGTGGTGAGGGGGAGGCCATCCATTCGTGGCCCCCCCCTCGCGATCGCTCCCAGCCAATGGGATCATTTCCCTGCCTCTGTATTGTACACAGAGGCAGAGGAAATGATGTCATCTCTCCTCGGCTCGGTATTTTCCGTTCCGGGCCGAGGAGAGAAGACATGTAATGTGAGTGCACAACACACACACACACAGTAGAACATGCCAGGCACACATTACACCCCGATCCCCCCCCCGATCGCCCCCCGATCCCCCCCCAATCACCCCCCCCCCTGTCACAAACTGACACAAAGCAGGTTTTTTTTTTTTTTTTTTTTTTTTTTCTGATTACTGTATTGGTGTCAGTTTGTGACAGTTAGTGTGTTACCTGTTCCTGTGATCCTTATCTGATTCCTGTGTTTGACCCAGCTTCCTCTGACTACGCTTGCTATCTATTATCCTGACCCCGGCTTGCCTTGTTGACTTTGCTTAATCTCTCCTCTGCTTGATATCCTGTTGCCAAACCTTGCCTGCATCCTGACCATTCTTTGCCTGCCGTCTAGGCCTGCATCTGATCGTCTGTTATCAACCTGGTTTGTCTGACCATGCATCCTGTGTCTCCTCTACTCTGCATACACCTGCCTGGTCCCTGTTCCTTGCTGCCCCCAGCCCAGAATCTGCTGGCTTGCCAACACCTGCCATTTAACCTGCTGGTCCACCCTGGTGACACATCCACCACACAGAAGACAATCCAGTCACCCATACACCACAACGCTCTCAAGGCCGCTGTTACAACATCGGTGGTCCCTGAGCAGGGGTTTTTTGAGAAGCCTTCCCACTGCACATTAGGCTCAACCATCAGGTATGTGACACTTTAAATGACAGAAGTAAGTAAAGGTGTCTGCATGAAGTGTCTCTTGGGGTGCAAATAAGGTGGGCTTCTGCCCGCTCACCAATCTGAACAACACCAGGCTTGTTGGAATGGCGGGAAGGTCCCAAAGCAGGCCCCTAGGATGTTGTGATCAGGAAGAGGGGTGCTCAACCACACACCCTGCACACAGTGAGTCAGCCAAAGACCGAAATTCCAAGAGGGCAATCCAACCCCAACTCAGGCTATATAACACCTCTTCCAGCATTCTGTTCCCTCTCTAGCTGGCTGGAACTTGTAGTCCATAGCAGCCTGACTTCAGTGCAAAACCTGCCTCTTTGGACTGCGATCCTTTGCACTCCTAGGTCTTATTCTCTCTGTGTTCAGAATGTGACTGGCTGAACACTAGGGGAAAAGACCCCTCTGCAACAAGTGACACAGATTGTCTCCTGATAACGCGGGCCATTTTAGCCAGCTCCTGGTTACAGATACACTGTACATGCAGGTATGTAGTGAAATGGAGTACTTAGAGGACTGAAGATCAAGAGTAGGACTGGTGCTAGGCCTGCGTGAGCCCTGAAACAGGAGGTACCTGGAGGGATACATGTGGATACATGTGGATTATTCAGTCACGTTTTGGGACCCACCTATAAGCATATGGTTGAGCCTTCTTGCTTTAAATGATAAACAGGAACACAGAGATAGCAAAGTATATACCCTGTAGTTCCGCTAGGAATAACAAAAACTTTTCTCTGTATAGTTTTTAATTATGTGTGTACACTGGCCAGGCATGTTTTTTTTTTTTTCATTACATGTGCAGGCTCTGTATCCCTCATTGCAGTGCTGCAATCATTTCCCTATTTTAGCTGATAGTTGTTGAGCAGTCCGAGTCAAGTAGTGGCTAATAGAGATGAGCTGAAGACCCCCTTGTTCGGTTCTCAGTAGAACTCCCGAACATGGGAAAAGTTCTGACCCGAACGGCGAACCCCATTGAAGTCTATGGGAGGCAAACAGGTAAAACCAAAAGTGCCCATTTTGAAGGCTTATATGCAAGTAATTGGCCATAAAAGGGTATTGGGGTCTGGGTACTGCCCTGGGGGACATGTATCAATGCAAAAACATTGTTTTTCTAGGAGTAGTGATTTTAATGATGCATAAAGTGCAACAATAAAAATGAAAAATTCCTTTAGATATAGTGCCTGGGAGGATGGTGCCCTTAGTCTGCTGCAGCAAAAATTACTTTTCTAAAAAAATAAAAATTAAAAAAACAAAAAAAAGTCAAATCACATTTAAAATGACTTGCGATTGCAATTGCCGGCTCCCGAGTATTTAAAACAGAAAATAAAAAACTGCGTGCCCCCACCCAGACCCTTCAGGTCTGGTATGGATTTTAACGGGCACCCCATTGCAATATTAAAATAAAAAAATGGAGTGGGGCCCCCAAAAAAATCTATACCAGACCCTTATTTGAGCATGCAAGCCTGGCAGGTCAGGAAAGGGGGGGCGAGCAAGCGCCCCCCCCCCCCCCCCCCGAACGATAACAGACCACATGCCCTCAACATGCTCTGCCCCCCCCCCCCCACTCCAAAGCATTGTGCCCTATGTTGATGGGGACAAGGATCTCTTCCCCACAACCTTGAGCTGTGGTTGTGGGAATATGTGGGAAGGGGGCTTATCAGAATCTGGAAGCCCCCCTTTAAAAAGGGGGGCCCCAGATCCCAGAGTATGAGGTACATAGTAACCCTACCCATTCACCAAAAAAGTGTCATAAAGTAATATAAACACAAACAGTTTTTGACAATTCCTTTCTTTAAAAATAAAAAAACAGTGTTCCCGATCCACCGCCAATCACGCCACCCACCGCAGCTGAAAACAACATGGGAACAAGGTGCTTTAGGGTGGGGAGGCAGGGCATGTGGCCTGGTGTAGTTGAGGAGGGGGGGGCACTCTCACCCCCCCCCCTTTCCTTACCTGACAGCCTGCATGCTCAGATAAGTGTTTGGTATGGTTTTTGGGGAGACCCACGCCATTTTCTTTTTTAATATATTTTTACCGCAAGTGTTTTTTTTTTTATTCAGCTGTCAGCGGGAAAGCTGATGAGATATTGGTCATTAAGGATTAACGACCCTGCTCCTTAACAACCAGCTTTTACTGTGCCCTGATTGGGCAAAGCTTTGCCAATCAGGGTGCAGAATGCAATGTGCAGGGGTGAACACCCGCCGAACACCCTGCAAATTCGGGTGTTGCCCGAATGGGGCAAACAGCCAATGTTTAGCCCAAACTCATACTCGGGCCGAACGATTGGCCCAACTCTAGTGGCTAATATACACTGCCTCTAGTGGCCAATTTATAAATCTCTACATTCAATACAACAAAAATTTCAGAAGTCATACAGAAACATAAAAGTCACATCAAAAATGACTGCATGTGCTCACTGGAAGCACATTATACTTTTCATTCGAGCATAAGACCTCATTCACATAGCCCTGTACAGAGAGGAGGACATTTTGTTTATATTTTTGGAGTAGCATGGAGCTGCTTGCATGCAGCCCAAATAAGTGAATGTAGACACAGTGGCCATTAGACATGTGCACTGCCAGAAAATTTGTTCGTTTTCATTTCATACTTTTTTTTATGTTTATTTTTTTTTTTTCCGGTCATTTGTTATGATCGAAATCTAACACTATGCTGTTTAAAGTGGTTGTAAAGTCTAAACATTTTTAACCTTAATGCATTCCTTGCATTAAGGTAAAAAATGTTTAGGTGTCAGCATCCCCCCCCCCCTTTTTACTTACCTGAGACCTCATTCGATCCAGCGCTGCGCACGTCTGCAGATCTTTTTTTCCCCATACTTCTGGGTCTCGCTGGCTTTGCTGGGACATTGGGAACTATAGCTTCTGAGTGCTTTCAATCAAAGCTAGTGATGAGGGAGTGGGGGACGGGGTCGAGTCCTGCTGTCTGTGTCAATGGACGCAGCAGAGGGATTCAGGTGCGAGCACGCATGAGTGCCCCCATGGGAAGCGGCTTTCCATGGGGACTCTGGCCAGAGAGGAGGGCCCAGGAGCACTGGTGGAGAAGGTTCCCGGCCACTCTGTGCCTGTGCAATTCCATTGCACAGAGTAGGTAAGTAGAAACATGTTTGTTATTTTTTTTTTTAACCACTTGCCGACCGCCGCACACAGATGTACGTCGACAAAGCGGCACGGGCAGGCATAAGGGCTTACCTGTACGTCCCTGCCTGCCCGCGGGTGGGGGGTCCGATCGGACCCCCCCCCGGTGCCTGCGACGGTCGGCAAATGTCCCCCGGCGATCGGTGGTGAGGGGGAGGCCATCCATTCGTGGCCCCCCCCTCGCGATCGCTCCCAGCCAATGGGATCATTTCCCTGCCTCTGTATTGTACACAGAGGCAGAGGAAATGATGTCATCTCTCCTCGGCTCGGTATTTTCCGTTCCGGGCCGAGGAGAGAAGACATGTAATGTGAGTGCACAACACACACACACACAGTAGAACATGCCAGGCACACATTACACCCCGATCCCCCCCCCAATCGCCCCCCGATCCCCCCCCAATCACCCCCCCCCCTGTCACAAACTGACACAAAGCAGGTTTTTTTTTTTTTTTTTTTTTCTGATTACTGTATTGGTGTCAGTTTGTGACAGTTAGTGTGTTAGGGCAGTGAATGTTAGGCCCCCTTTAGGTCTAGGGTACCCTCCTAACCCCCCCTAATAAAGTTTTAACCCCTTGATCACCCCCCGTCACCAGTGTTGCTAAGCGATCATTTTTCTGATCGCTGTATTAGTGTCGCTGGTGACGCTAGTTAGGGACATAAATATTTAGGTTCACCGTCAGCGTTTTATAGCGACAGGGACCCCCATATACTACCGAATAAATGTTTTAACCCCTTGATTGCCCCCTAGTTAACCCTTTCACCACTGATCACCGTATAACTGTTACGGGTGACGCTGGTTAGTTCGTTTATTTTTTATAGTGTCAGGGCACCCGCCGTTTATTACCGAATAAAGGTTTAGCCCCCTGATCGCCCGGCGGTGATATGCGTCGCCCCAGGCAGCGTCAGATTAGCGCCAGTACCGCTAACACCCACGCACGCAGCATACGCCTCCCTTAGTGGTATAGTATCTGTACGGATCAATATCTGATCCAATCAGATCTATACTAGCGTCCCCAGCAGTTTAGGGTTCCCGAAAACGCAGTGTTAGCGGGATCAGCCCAGATACCTGCTAGCACCTGCGTTTTTCCCGTCCGCCCGGCCCAGCCCACCCAAGTGCAGTATCAATCGATCACTGTCACTTACAAAACACTAAACGCATAACTGCAGCGTTCGCAGAGTCACGCCTGATCCCTGCGATCGCTAACAGTTTTTTTGGTAGCGTTTTGGTGAACTGGCAAGCACCAGCCCCAGGCAGCGTCAGATTAGCGCCAGTACCGCTAACACCCACGCACGCAGCATACGCCTCCCTTAGTGGTATAGTATCTGAACGGATCAATATCTGATCCGATCAGATCTATACTGGCGTCCCCAGCAGTTTAGGGTTCCCACAAACGCAGTGTTAGCGGGATCAGCCCAGATACCTGCTAGCACCTGCGTTTTGCCCCTCCGCCCGGCCCAGCCCAGCCCACCCAAGTGCAGTATCGATCGATCACTGTCACTTACAGAACACTAAACGCATAACTGCAGCGTTCGCAGAGTCAGGCCTGATCCCTGCGATCGCTAACAGATTTTTTGGTAGCGTTTTGGTGAACTGGCAAGCGCCAGCGGCCTAGTACACCCCGGTCGTAGTCAAACCAGCACTGCAGTAACACTTGGTGACGTGGCGAGTCCCATAAGTGCAGTTCAAGCTGGTGAGGTGGCAAGCACAAGTAGTGTCCGGCTGCCACCAAAAAGACAAACACAGGCCCCTCGTGCCCATAGTGCCCTTCCTGCTGCATTCGCCAATCCTAATTGGGAACCCACCGCTTCTGCAGCGCCCGTACTTCCCCCATTCACATCCCCAACCAAATGCAGTCGGCTGCATGAGAGGCATTTTCTTTATGTCCTCCCGAGTACCCCTACCCAACGAACCCCCCCAAAAAAGATGTTGTGTCTGCAGCAAGCGCGGATATAGGCGTGACACCCGCTATTATTGTCCCTCCTGTCCTGACAATCCTGGTCTTTGCATTGGTGAATATTTTGAACGCTACCATGCACTAGTTGACTATTAGCGTAGGGTACAGCATTCCACAGACTAGGCACACTTTCACAGGGTCTCCCAAGATGCCATCGCATTTTGAGAGACCCGAACCTGGAACCGGTTTCAGTTATAAAAGTTAGTTACAAAAAAAAAAAAAACACATACAAAAATATAAAATAAAAAAAAAATAGTTGTTGTTTTATTGTTCTTTCTCTCTCTATTCTCTCTCTCTATTGTTCTGCTCTTTTTTACTGTATTCTATTCTGCAATGTTTTATTGTTATTATGTTTTATCATGTTTGTTTTTCAGGTATGCAATTTTTTATACTTTACCGTTTACTGTGCTTTATTGTTAACCATTTTTTTGTCTTCAGGTACGCCATTCACGACTTTGAATGGTTATACCAGAAAGATGCCTGCAGGTTTAGGTATCATCTTGGTATCATTCTTTTCAGCCAGCGGTCGGCTTTCATGTAAAAGCAATCCTAGATGCTAATTAGCCTCTAGACTGCTTTTACAAGCAGTGGGAGGGAATGCCCCCCCCCCAACGTCTTCCGTGTTTTTCTCTGGCTCTCCTGTCTCAACAGGGAACCTGAAAATGCAGCCGGTGATTCAGCCAGCTGACCATAGAGCTGATCAGAGACCAGAGTGGCTAAAAAACATCTCTATGGCCTAAGAAACCGGAAGCTACGAGCATTTTATGACTTAGATTTCGCCGGATGTAAACAGCGCCATTGGGAAATTGGGAAAGCATTTTATCACACCGATCTTGGTGTGGTCAGATGCTTTGAGGGCAGAGGAGAAATCTAGGGTCTAATAGACCCCAATTTTTGCAAAAAAGAGTACCTGTCACTACCTATTGCTATGATAGGGGATATTTACATTCCCTGAGATAACAATAAAAATGATTTAAAAAAAAAATGAAAGGAACAGTTTAAAAATAAGATAAAAAAATAATAATAATAAAGAAAAAAAAAAAAGAAAAAAAAAAAAAAAAAGCACCCCTGTCCCCCCTGCTCTCGCGCTAAGGCGAACGCAAGCGTCGGTCTGGCGTCAAATGTAAACAGCAATTGCACCATGCATGTGAGGTATCGCCGCGAAGGTCAGATCGAGGGCAGTAAGTTTAGCAGTAGACCTCCTCTGTAAATCTAAAGTGGTAACCTGTAAAGGCTTTTAAAGGCTTTTAAAAATGTATTTAGTTTGTCGCCACTGCACGTTTGTGCGCAATTTTAAAGCATGTCATGTTTGGTATCCATGTACTCGGCCTAAGATCATCTTTTTTATTTCATCAAACATTTGGGCAATATAGTGTGTTTTAGTGCATTAAAATGTAAAAAAGTGTGTTTTTTCCCCAGTGAGGAGTAAAATCAAAAATGTACGCCCTTAGAAATCCTGAAGGCAGTGATTGGTTTTCGGGGCCCCGTACGCGGCTAGGCTCCCAAAAAGTCCCACACATGTGGTATCCCCGTACTCAGGAGAAGCAGCTAAATGTATTTTGGGGTGCAATTCCACATATGCCCATGGCCTGTGTGAGCAATATATCATTTAGTGACAACTTTTTGTAATTTTTTTTTTTTTTTTTGTCATTATTCAATCACTTGGGACAAAAAAATGAATATTCAATGGGCTCAACATGCCTCTCAGCAAATCCTTGGGGTGTCTACTTTACAAAATGGGGTCATTTGTGGGGGTTTTGTACTGCCCTGCCATTTTAGCACCTCAAGAAACGACATAGGCAGTCATAAATTAAAGGCTGTGTAAATTCCAGAAAATGTACCCTAGTTTGTAGACGCTATAACTTTTGCGCAAACCAATAAATATACACTTATTGACATTTTTTTTACCAAAGACATGTGGCCGAATACATTTTGGCCTAAATGTATGACTAAAATTGAGTTTATTGGATTTTTTTTAGAACAAAAAGTAGAAAATATCATTTTTTTTCAAAATTTTCGGTCTTTTTCCGTGTATAGCGCAAAAAATAAAAACGGCAGAGGTGATCAAATACCATCAAAAGAAAGCTCTATTTGTGGGAAGAAAAGGACGCAAATTCCGTTTGGGTACACCATTGCATGACCGCGCAATTAGCAGTTAAAGCGACGCAGTGCCGAATTGTAAAAAGTGCTCTGGTCAGGAAGGGGGTAAATCCTTCCGGGGCTGAAGTGGTTAATGTACTTCACAATCTCTTAAAAGGGTAAGTTCACCTTTGTACACTTTTTTCTAAATTCCAGCTCCCCTATGCACCAATATAGCATTCATGTATATTTTTTGCAAAAATATCAAAGCTGTCCATTAAATCTACAGTCACTTACTTTTCTTGTCCTAATCCACATTTCCAGACGTTTCCATTAGTAATGTCTTCTTCCTGATCAGACTGTAGGTTATGACACAGGAAGGAGTTGACCAGCTGATCTCATTAGCACACACCCTGCATCATCCACCCTCCCATTCCCAGGTGCACGTTTTTTTAAATTAAATGCAATCAGTGATCACCCTTCTCACTAAATACACAATATACAATCAGATTGCATAGTATATGGCCATGTTTAAGCACCTAAAATTACTAGATGCGCTTTCAGTGCCATTAATTGTTAACGGCACGCCAAACACAGAAGCAAACACACATTTTTCCATGTGAAAAACGAGGGGCAAATGCTGCAAAACACACAGTAAAAAACACACAACCCACAAACTGCCAAAATGTCCCATTAAGAAAAAACTTTTTCCGACCGAAAAATTGAGAACATGTTTTCAATCTTTTGCTGGCTGGAATTCGGCCAGCAAAAGTCCGATGGAGCATACACACAGTTGCATTTTCCGACCAAAAACTCTCATCGGTCTTTTGCAGGCCGAAATTCCGATCGTGTGTACGCGGCATTTCTGTCCACTCCCTTCTATGTACTTGTATAAAGATAGGCATACACTATGCAAACTGATTGTGTATTTAGTGAGAAGGGTGATCACTGATTGCATTTTATTTAAAAAACATGCAGCTGGGAGTGCGAGGGTGGATGATTTAGGGTGTGTGCTAATGAGGTCGGCTGGTCAACTACTTCCTGTGTCATGACCTAAAGTCTGATCAGGAAGACAGGCATCAATATGGAAACGTCTGAAAATGTGGATTCGGACAAGAAAAGTAAGTGACTGTAGATTTAATGGAAAGCTTTGATATTTTTGCAAAAAAAAGGTACATGAATGCTATATTGGTGCATAGGGGAGCTGGAATTTAGGGGGGAAAAAAAAAAGAAGTGTACAAAAGGTGATGAAATGGGATAAATAAAATAGGCATTCTAGTTGTAGCTCAGATGTAATAGAAGCAGCAGTTTACACTGTAATTTAACGTATTGTCTAGATTTGTTAATATTATTTATGTGTTATGTGATTCAAGTAGATGACTAAATTTACTGGCCATTTACCATTCCTTGTTTGAACATACACACCTGCATACAGAAAATACTGACATCTAAAAGATACTATAGAAAAAAAAAAATATTTGATTTTGAGGACACAGATGTCTAAAATAGTAGTAATAATCAGGAAATGTACGGCCAAGTCATGCAGCAACACCATAATGCAATATAGCATTATAAGTATCCTAAAAGGAATGGTAGCTGTGTTCCACACAGTCATTATATATGAGCGGGAGGTTATTTAAACAGTACATGTTATTGTGCTCCCTGGAGTGGTTGTGGTTCACTAAAGAGGTGTAACTAAATAAAGGTCAAACAGATAAAAATATAGTAGGACCAAAGGCTGGAAGCTGTGCGTAAGTGCTAAAGTGTCTTATTTTCTTCGGCATTTAGTTAGATTATTAAAAGCTTTTGAAAGGTCACCGACTTTAATTTTCCACAATTTTCTTTCTACTGTCAAAAAGCTTTAAATTATAATGGTACCATGGAAAAAGCAGATTTGTTAAACTTAAGGAAAAGCCCTCTGGACCATGCTTTTAGTGTTGCTCCTGGCTTTACTGAGCAATAAATCAAAAAATCTCTATACACAGTGTTTTTTAAATCATAGTTATTGTATGCCAATAATATCTCTACAGGGAGATGGACAGACTGTGCAGCTGCACAGGGGACATCTGGGATTTGGGAGCCAAATGGGTGCAGGAACACCTCAATGATTTATATAGACCTGGATGTGGCTCATCCAATCTAGCTTTCAAACATTACATAGTGAATACTGAAATGGTTCATACACCCCAGTGCACTTCAGTAATACCTTCAATGCCTATGCATGTTACTTGCATTGATGAGCTGCTGTGTCATTCACTGTGAATTGAACGCCGATAGCACCCCAACACACCTTATCAATGCACTTGCATTACAGCAGTGCTTTGTTCTGACCAAAGCTGCTGCAGGTCTAATTTTTGACCTGCTGGGGTGCATTGGCAGCTGGATTATTGCAACACACATTAATATGCGACATAATATGCAATAATGCACATGCATTAAACAACTTGCAGATAATCGTTGTGGTGCAAATGGGCCCTAAATGTTTTTACATGGCCAGAAATCGAATAGTGGATCCAAACATTAAATACCCACTCTGTCTGTACCTGTAGGTACAGACAGAGTGGGTAGCTACCTAGGTACAAAGCTAAACATTTAACTGTACTGCCTGTAGTAACTTGTAATGGTTTTCTATGTAATACTTGTATTATTTTTATTTAGGAGTTCTATACCACCAACAGTTTGCACAGTGCTTTACAATATAAAGGGAGACAGTAAAATTATATACAGAAAAACCAGGAGGGTTCTGCTCATGGAGCTTACAATCTAAAGGGAGAGGGAGGTGATATAAAAAGGTAATAGCTGCGGGAGATGATCTTATGTAGGTGGTCAAAGTAGTTTTTAGATGGAGGTGTGGTAAGCTTCCCTGAAGTTAAGTAGGAGCAAATTCTGGAAATGTTACGAAGGTTAACCACTTCAGCCCCGGAAGGATTTACCCCCTTCCTGACCAGAGCACTTTTTACAATTTGGTACTGCGTCGCTTTAACTGCTAATTGCGCGGTCATGCAATGCTGTACCCAAACGAAATTTGCGTCCTTTTCTTCCCACAAATAGAGCTTTCTTTTGATGGTATTTGATCACCTCTGCCGTTTTTATTTTTTGCGCTATAAACGGAAAAAGACCGAAAATTTAAAAAAAACAAATATTTTCTACTTTTTGTTATAAAAAAAATCCAATAAACTCAATTTTAGTCATACATTTAGGCCAAAATGTATTCGGTCACATGTCTTTGGTAAAAAAAATGTCAATAAGTGTATATTTATTGGTTTGCGCAAAAGTTATAGCGCCTACAAACTAGGGTACATTTTCTGGAATTTACACAGCCTTTAATTTATGACCCATTTTGGAAAGTAGACACCCCAAGGAAATTGCTGAGAGGCATGTTGAGCCCATTGAATATTAATTTTTTTTTGTCCCAAGTGATTGAATAATGACAAAAAAAAATTACAAAAAGTTGTCACTAAATGATATATTGCTCACACAGGCCATGGGCATATGTGGAATTGCACCCCAAAATATATTCAGCTGCTTCTCCTGAGTACGGGGATACCACATGTGTGGGACTTTTTGGGAGCCTAGCCGCGTACGGGGCCCCGAAAACCAATCACTGCCCTCAGGATTTCTAAGGGCGTAAATTTTTGATTTTACTCCTCACTACCTATCACAGTTTTGAAGGCCATAAAATGCCCAGATGGCATAAAAAACCCCCAAATGACCCCATTTTGGAAAGTAGACACCCCAAGCTATTTGCTTTGAGGCATGTTGAGTCCATGGAATATTTTATATTTTGACACAAGTTGCGGGAAAAGTGACAATTTTTCTTTTTTTTTGCACAAAGTTGTCACTAAATGATATATTGCTCACACAGGCCATGGGCATATGTGGAATCGCACCCCAAAATACATTTAGCTGCTTCTCCTGAGTATGGGGATACCACATGTGTGGGACTTTTTGGGAGCCTAGCCGCATACGGGGCCCCGAAAACCAAGCACCGCCTTCAGGATTTCTAAGGGTGTAAATTTTTGATTTCACTCTTCACTGCCTATCAGTTTCGGAGGCCATGGAATGCCCAGGTGGCACAAACCCCCCCAAATGACCCCATTTTGGAAAGTAGACACTCCAAGCTTTTTGCTGAGAGGCATGGTGAGTGTTTTGCAGCTCTTATTTGTTTTTGAAAATGAAGAAAGACAAGAAAAAAATTTTTTTTTCTTTTTTCAATTTTTAAAACTTTGTGACAAAAAGTGAGGTCTGCAAAATACTCACTATACCTCTCAGCAAATAGCTTGGGGTGTCTACTTTCCAAAATGGGGTCATTTGGGGGGTTTTGTGCCACCTGGGCATTCCATGGCCTCCGAAACTGTGATAGGCAGTGAAGAATGAAATCAAAAATTTACGCCCTTAGAAAGCCTGAAGGCGGTGCTTGGTTTTCGGGGTCCCGTACGAGGCTAGGCTCCCAAAAAGTCTCACACATGTGGTATCCCCATACTCAGGAGAAGCAACAGAATGTATTTTGGAGTGTAATTTCACATATTCCCATGGCATGAGCAATATATCATTTAGTGACAACTTTGTGCAAAAAATAAAAAAAATGTGTCTCTTTCCCGCAACTTGTGTCACAATATAAAATATTCCATGGACTCGACATGCCTCTCAGCAAATAGCTTGGGGTGTCTACTTTCCAAAATGGGGTCATTTTGGGGGGTTTTGAACTGTCCTAGCATTTTATGCACAACATTTAGAAGCTTATGTCACACACCACCCACTCTCCTAACCACTTAAAGACAAAGCCCTTTCTGACACTTTTTGTTTACATGAAAAATTATTTTTTTTGCTAGAAAATTACTTTGAACCCCCAAACATTATATATTTTTTTAAAGCAAAGGCTCTACAGATTAAAATAGTGGGTGTTTCATTTTTTTTTTCACACAGTATTTGCGCAGCGATTTTTCAAACGCATTTTTTGGGGAAAAAACACACTTTTTTAAATTTTAATGCACTAAAACACACTATATTGCCCAAATGTTTGATGAAATAAAAAAGATGATCTTAGGCCGAGTACATGGATACCAAACATGACATGCTTTAAAATTGCGTACAAACGTGCAGTGGCAGCAAAATAAATACATTTTTAAAAGCCTTTACAGGCTACCACTTTAGATTTACAGAGGAGGTCTACTGCTAAAATTATTGCCCTCGATCTGACCTTCGCGGTGATACCTCACATGCATGGTGCAATTGCTGTTTACATTTGACGCCAGACCGACGCTTGCGTTCGCCTTAGCGTGAGAGCAGGGGGGGACAGGGGTGCTTTTTTTTTTGCTTTTTTTTTTTATTTATTATTTTTTTTGCTTTTTTATCTTATTTTTAAACTGTTCCTTATTTCTTTTCTTAAATCATTTTTATTGTTATCTCAGGGAATGTAAATATCCCCTATGATAGCAATAGGTAGTGACAGGTACTCTTTTTTGAAAAAATTGGGGTCTATTAGAACCTAGATCTCTCCTCTGCCCTCAAAGCATCTGACCACACCAAGATCGGTGTGATAAAATGCTTCCCCAATTTCCCAATGGCGCTGTTTACATCCGGCAAAATCTAAGTCATAAAATGCTTGTAGCTTCCGGTTTCTTAGGCCATAGAGATATATGGAGCCACTCTGGTCTCTGATCAGCTCTATGGTCAACTGGCTGAATCACCGGCTGCATTCTCAGGTTCCCTGTTGAGATAGGAGAGCCAGAGAAAAACACGGAAGACGGTGGGGGGGATTCCCTCCCACTGCTTGTAAAAGCAGTCTAGAGGCTAATTAGCCGCTAGGATTGCTTTTACATGAAAGCCGACCGCTGGCTGAAAAGAATGATACCAAGATGATACCTAAACCTGCAGGCATCATTCTGGTATAACCACTCAAAGTCGTGAATGGCGTACCTGAAGACAAAAAAATGGTTAACAATAAAGCACAGTAAACGGTAAAGTATAAAAAATTGCATAACTGAAAAGCAGACATGATAAAACATAATAACAATAAAACATTGCAGAATAGAATACAGTAAAAAAGAGCAGAACAATAGAGAGAGAATAGAGAGAGAGAGAACAATGAAACGACAACTATTTTTTTTTTATTTTATATATTTTTTTGTGTTTTTTTTTTTTTTACACTTTTTTTTGTAACTGTAACTTTTATAACTGTAACCGGTTCCAGGTTCGGGTCTCTCAAAATGCGATGGCATCTTGGGAGACCCTGTGAAAGTGTGCCTAGTCTGTGCAATGCTTTACCCTACGCTAATACTCAACTAGTGAATGGTATCGTTCAAAACATTCACCAATGCAAAGACCAGGATTGTCAGGACAGGAGGGACAATAATAGCTGGTGTCACGACTATATTCGTGCTTGCTGCAGACACGACATCTTTTTTGGGGGGGTTCGTTGGGTAGGGGTACTCGGGAGGACATAAAGAAAATGCCTCTCATGCAGCCGACTGCATTTGGTTGGGGATGTGAATGGGGGAAGTACGGGCGCTGCAGAAGTGGTGGGTTCCCAATTAGGATTGGCGAATGCAGCAGGAAGGGCGCTATGGGCACGACAGGCCTGTTTGTCTTCTTCTTGGTGGCAGCGGGACACTACTTGTGCTTGCCACCTCACCAGCTTGAACTGCACTTATGGGACTCGCCACGTCACCAAGTGTTACTGCAGTGCTGGTTTGACTACGACCGGGGTGTACTAGGCCGCTGGCCAGTTCACCAAAACGCTACCAAAAAACTGTTAGCGATTGCAGGGATCAGGCCTGACTCTGCAAACTCTGCAGTTATGCGTTTAGTGTTTTGTAAGTGACAGCGATCGATCGATACTGCACTTGGGTGGGCTGGGCCGGGCGGAGGGGCAAAATGCAGGTGCTAGCAGGTATCTGGGCTGATCCCACTAACACCGCGTTTTTGGGAACCCTAAACTGCTGGGGACGTTAGTATAGATCTGATCGGATAAGATATTGATCCGATCAGATACTATACCACTAAGGGAGGTGTACGGTGCGTGCATGGGTGTTAGCGGTACTGGCGCTAACCTGACGCTGACTGGGGCTTTTGCTTGCCAGTTCGCCAAAACGCTACCAAAAAAACTGTTAGCGATCACAGGGATCAGCCTGACTCTGCAAACGCTGCAGTTATGCGTTTAGTGTTTTGTAAGTGACAGTGATCGATCGATACTGCACTTGGGTGGGCTGGGCTGGGCCGGGCGGAGGGGCAAAACGCAGGTGCTAGCAGGTATCTGGGCTGATCCCGCTACCACTGCGTTTTTGGGAACCCTAAACTGCTGGGGACGCTAGTATAGATCTGATCAGATCAGATATTGATCCGTTCAGATACTATACCACTAAGGGAGGCGTATGCTGCGCGCGTGGGTGTTAGCGGTACTGGCGCTAATCTGACACTGCCTGGGGCGACGCATATCACCGCCGGGCGATCAGGGGGCTAAACCTTTATTAGGTAATAAACGGCGGGTGCCCTGACACTATAAAAAATAAACGAACTAACCAGCGTCACCCGTAACAGTTATACAGTGATCAGTGGTGAAAGGGTTAACTAGGGGCAATCAAGGGCTTAAAACCTTTATTAGGTAGTATATGGGGGTCCCTGACGCTATAAAACACTGACAGCGAACCTAAATATTTACCTCCCTAACTAGCGTCACCAGCGACACTAATACAGCGATCAGAAAAATGATCGCTTAGCTACACTGGCGACGGGGGTGATCAATGGGTTAAAACTTTATTGGGGGGTTTAGGGGGGTATCCTAGACCTAAAGGGGGCTAACAATAACTGCCCTACCACACTAACTTTCACAAACTGACACCATGCAGTAATCAGGAAAAAAAAATAAAACTGCAAAACTGCTTGGTGTCAGTGTGACGGGGGGGGGGGACATTTGATCGGGGGTAATCGGGGGGGATCGGGGGGTAAAGGGGGGTGATATGTGTGCCTGGCATGTTCTACTGGGATGTGTGTGTGTTGTGCACTCACATTTCAGTCTTCTCTCCTCGGCGCCGGAATGGAAACTGCCAAGCCGAGGAGGGATGACATCACATCCCGTGCCTCTGTGTACTACACAGAGGCAGGGGAAGATTCTGATTGGCTGTGAGCGATCGCGAGAGGGGGGCCCCCATCCCCCTCATCACTGAACGCTCCCAGACCAAAGCCGACTGCCTCGGGCACCGGGGGGGGTCCGATCGGACCCCCCGTCCGCGGGAAGGCAATCACATACCAGGTACGTGATTTTGCCTGCCCGTGCCATTCTGCCGCAGTATATCTGCGTTAGGCGGTTGGCAACTAGTTAAGGCAGCAATATTTAGCCAGTGATTAGATGTAGGGCCTGAAAGAGAGGTCAGAGTCTAGGGTTACACCTAGCACCCTTGCATGTGTGGAGGGAGCAGTATATGTGCTCTTGATCTCAATGGTCGTGAGAGGGGTATCGGGGAGGAGGAAATATTACAGGCTCAACTTTAGACCGATTGAGTTTGAGGAAATGGGGTGATATTCAAATTGATATGTTGCTCAATAAATGTGTGATACGTGAGGAGAGTAGCCTCCCTGGCGGTTTTCCAGAGTGTGGCTCGGGGTTAAAATTCAGCACCATTAGCGGTAACCCCGAGCCACACTCGGGATTACATTGCAGGATCCTGGAGCGGTACACTTACCTTGTCCCCGGGTTCCTGCGATGTCCCCCGCAGTGTCCGTGGGCTCCATCCTCCTCCAGAAGCCTCTCTGTGCCAGGCTCCGTTCCCTGCGAGCGTCGCGACGCACGGGGGCGGAGCCTGGCGGCAAATTCAAAAAAATGTAAAAATCATAACACATACAGTACTGTAATCTTACAGATTACAGTACTGTATGAAATGATTTCACATCCCTTTTGTCCCCATTGCTTTGGCCCATGCCCTGCATGCAGTTTTTTATTACATATACTGTTCTTTCTGCCTGGAAACTGGAGATTGTCCATAGCAACCAAAAAGTGTCCCTTTACGTCAAAAGTGGCTTTAGACCAGCTAGAAAACAGCGATAGTAAATTAGAACACTTGCAGAATTGAGCGATAGTAAATCGTGGGGAAATTTATTTTATTATTATTATTTTATTTTATTTTTTATTTTTAGTTTTTATTTATTATATTAAAATTTATGTTTTTGTGTTTCAAACTTTATCATACCCGGGATATCTACTAGACTCTTGTTTGGACAGATTTAAGTGTGTTATTGTTAAGAATTACAGAGCTACAATATAAAACGCCAAATTTCCATGCAAAATAATTGTACCGCTTTTAGCACCTAAAATCCGAAATAATCATACCACCAGGGAGGTTAAGGGGGTGCGCTAGGGAGTAGAGAGATGGGTCTGGGTGTCATCGGCATAGAGATGGTATTGGAAGCCATGGGATTTTATCAACTGGCCCCAGGATGAGGTGTAGAGAGAGAATAGGAGGGCCCCAAGGACAGAGTCTTGAGGCTGCCCACCAGAAAGAGAAAGAGGAGCAGGGGGGATAGATTTGCAAGTGACAGTAAAGATCTGTTGAGATCTTGTGGAGTGGAGTTTGAGGAGGAACGGGTGGTTGACTGTGTCAAAGGCAGCGGGAAGGTCTAATGCCGCGTACACACGAGCGGACATTACGGCGGACTTTGCCCGGCGGACTTTTCGACGTACTTTCCGACGGACTTTGTGAATGAACGGACTTGCCTACACACAATCCACCAAAGTCCGTCGAATTCGTACGTGATGACGTACGACCGGACTAAAACAAGGAAGTTCATAGCCAGTAGCCAATAGCTGCCCTAGCGTGGCTTTTTGTCCGTCGAACTAGCATACAGACGGCGGACTTTTCGACCGGACTCGATTTCAACGGATAAATTTAAAACAAGTTTTAAATCTAATTCCGTCCAACTTTTGAGAAAACAAAGTCCGCTGGAGCCCACACACATCGAATTGTCCGACGAAATCCAGTCCGCCGGGCAAAGTCCGCCGTAATGTCCGCTCGTGTGTACGCGGCATAAGAGTATGTGTATGGAGTAATGGCTATTGGTTTTTGCAGTTAGTAGATCATTAGTGAGTTTTAGTAGGGCATTTTCAGTGGAATGTTGTGGACAGATGCCAGACTGTAGGGGGCCAAGAAGGTTGGTATCAATAAGGTAAAAACGACTGTTGCGGACAAGGCATTCCAGTAGCTTGGAGGCAAACAGGAGCAGAGAGATGGGCGTTATCCCAGATAGGGATAATTTGCCACATATTTGTGGCAGGGTTGAAATGTAAGTCTGTTAACTTGCTGCACATTTTTACTGGCAAATGGTTCACTTGCAGAGCACTTGAAGCACAAGTTCTAGTTGACACTTTTTTAATTTGTAGCAAAGTTGCATGGCAAGAACAAAGTTGCAGTGGTATGTCTACAGCAAGGGCTCTGCAAGTCTACAGCATGACAATTCAGCCACAGTGACCCCTGTGGTGGTATGACTATTGCACAGCATAACTGAACCAGAACTTGCAGCAGACTTGCAGAATGTTTGCAAAGAAAGTTGATCTGGAGTCATGCAATGCGGACTTGCTGCAACTGTGCAAAAACTTGTGAAGCCTATCAAGTCTAGCAATAGCTTAGCAAGTCATTTTCTAACTTTGCTTACTATTTGGGATGTTGTTCAAACAGGTGGGGTTCAGTGAGGGGTTTTTTAAGCATGGGGGTAACCTGTGCATGTTTGGGATGGGACAGAAAGGTGCCAGTGGAGAAGGAGAGATTAAAGATGTGGGTTAGAGAACTCTCTTACAGGGAACACTCCTGTAAACCTAAGCATGTTTTGACCCTAAACAGCATGTGGTTTTATGAATAAACTAAGGGTATTTTTGTATATAGTATCGAGCACATATTTAGCACTGTGTATAAAATTGTTTATTTATATATTGTACGATATTGGGGTGATTAGATTCAAGTGGTGCATGCCGTTTCCAAAGACGTGCCACTTCAGACTGCGTTTCTATTGCATGGCAGCCCACTTTTTTTTAAAGGAAACAAAAAAGTTCAAACGAACAGTAATCTTCCCTGGCAGGGGGGTTCCACCATCACTGTATAAATACACACTTTAGCCTCCTGGCTTACTCACTGTCAGCTTCGTTCTGTTCGGTCGCAGGCCACATCTGCCTGCTACAGACGTGCGCACACAGGCTGCCACCTGCAGCCTCATGCCCCGTACACACGGTCGGACTTTGTTCGGACATTCCGACAACAAAATCCTAGGATTTTTTCTGACGGATGTTGGCTCAAACTTGTCTTGCATACACACGGTCACACAAAGTTGTCGGAAAATCCGATCGTTCTAAACGCGGTGATGTAAAACACGTACGTCGGGACTATAAACGGGGCAGTGGCCAATAGCTTTCATCTCTTTATTTATTCTGAGCATGCGTGGCACTTTGTCCGTCGGATTTGTGTACACACGATCGGAATTTCCGACAACGGATTTTGTTGTCGGAAAATTTTATATCCTGCTCTCAAACTTTGTGTGTCGGAAAATCCGATGGAAAATGTCCGATGGAGCCCACACACGGTCGGAATTTCCGACAACACGCTCCAATCGGACATTTTCCATTGGAAAATCCGACCGTGTGTACGGGGCATTAGACTCCGAGACCTCCTGTCTCTTTATCCTGGAGTCATCTCCTACTGGGACCCTCTTGACTTCCTGTCTGCCGGGCAGAGCTGTCTCCAAGTCTCAGCCCTGAGCTCTCTTCCTGGGAGGATTATGAAGCCGGCCCACAGGTGTGCAATTAGCAAGCCTACGAAAAGCAGGCATAACCTGCCAATATACACCATGACACAGGGTCTCATCTCCTAAATATATATATATATATATATATATATATATATATATATATATATATATATATATATATATATATATATATATATATATATATAAGTGTCTTCACTTATACAGTATCTCACAGAAGTGAGTACACCCCTCACATTTGTGTAAATATTTTATTATATATTTTCAAGTGGCACTTTGCTACAATGTAAAGTAGTGAGTGTACAGCTTGTATAACAGTGTACATTTGCTGTCCCCTCAAAATAACTCAACCCACAGCCATTAATGTCTAAACTTCTAGCAACAAAAGTGAGTACACCCCTAAGTGAAAATGTCCAAATTGGGCCCAAAGTGTCAATATTTTGTGTGGCCACCATTTTTTTCCAGCACTGTCTTAACCCTCTTGGGCATGGAGTTCACCAGAGCTTCACAAGTTGCCACTGGAGTCCTCTTCCACTCCTCCATGATGACATCATGGAGCTGGTGGATGTTAGAGACCTTGTGCTCCTCCACCTTCCCTTTGAGGATGTCCCACAGATGTTTTTTAGGGTTTAGGTCTGGAGATATGCTTGGCCAGTCCATCACCTTTACCCTTAGCTTCTTTAGCAAGGCAGTGTTCGTCTTGTAGGGGTGTTTGGGGTTGTTATCATGTTGGAATACTGCCCTGCGGCCCAGTCTCCGAACGGAGGGGATCATGCTCAGCTTCAGTATGTCACAGTACATGGTGGCATTCATGATTCCCTCAATGAACTGTAGCTCCCCAGTGCCAGCAGCACTCATGCAGCCCCAGACCATGACACTCCCACCACCATGCTTGACTGTAGGCAAGACACACTTGTCTTTGTACTCCTCACCTGGTTGCCGCCACACACGCTTGACATCATCTGAACCAAATACGTTTATCTTGGTCTCATCAGACCACAGGACATGTTTCAGTAATCCGTGTCCTTAGTCTGCTTGTCTTCAGCAAACTGTTTGTGGGCTTTCTTGTGCATCATCTTTAGAAGAGGCTTCCTTCCGGGACGACAGCCATCCACACCAATTTGATGCAGTGTGCGGCGTATGGTCTGAGCACTGACAGGCTGACCCCTACAACCTCTGCAGCAATGCTAGCAGCACTCATACATCTATTTCCCAAAGACAACCTCTGGATATGATGTTGAGCACGTGCACTCAACTTCTTTGGTCGACCATGGCGAGGCCTGTTCTGAGTGGAACTTGTACCATTAAACCGCTGTATTGTCTTGGTCACCGTGCTGCAGCTCAGTTTCAGGATCTTGGCAATCCTCCTATAGCCTAGGCCATCTTTATGTAAAAGAACAATTCTTATTTTCAGATCCTTAGAGAGTTCTTTGCCATAAGGGGCCATGTTGAACTTCCAGTGACCAGTATGAGAGAGAGAGTGAGAGTGATAACACCAAATTTAACACTCCTGATCCCCATTCACACCTGAGACCTTGTAACTCTAATGAGTCACATGAGGAAGGGAAAATGGCTAATTGGACCCAATTTGGACATTTTCACTTAGGGGTGTACTAACTTTTGTTGCCAGCGGTTTAGACATCAATGGCTGTGTGTTGAGTTATTTTGAGGGGACAGCACATTTACACTGTTATACAAGCTGTACACTCACTACTTTACATTGTAGCAAAGTGTAATTTCTTCAGTGTTGTCGCATGAAAAGATATAATACAATTTTTACAAAAATGTAAGGGGTGTACTCACTTTTGTGAGATACTGTATATGCATATATGAGCTCAGATAGTTAGGGGTCAAATCAGTTTGGTAGGAGACTTAAAATTTTGGTGTTGGTGGATTGAAAATCACTGGATTGGACACGTATGAAGTTTAAGACCAGCTCCAGATCACGTGAACACTGTGAAAGCCAATTACAGTTGTCACATGATTGGCCAATCCTTCTTGCTCCCAGGCATACAGACTTAAAGGGACACCAGAGCTGGGCAGGTAGGGGTTAAAAATGCCATTTAGAGCTCATTCATACCAGTCCAGTTCACACACCAAAACAATCTGTGTGGGCTGGTATCCTTTCTATGTGGCGGAGGGAGGGTATCTTGTATTTTAACCAGGCCTTTTTTACAGCCAGCGTTTCGCCACCTCCAGCACTAGTCCAATGGCCCTCCACTCACTACTGTCACTTTCAAACACAGAAGCCTGGCTTCTGTGTTTACAAGTGACAGTGTACCTCTCCCAGCAGTTCACACATAACCCTCCCTTCCCTGTACTTTTTGAGAGGAGAGGAAGGGGCAGGGAATGTGTACAGCAGCTCTAGTCCTTACAGCACTTCTCTCTTGTACTCTCTAGGTATGAAAACGAGGAATTAGGGATTAGGGAAAAGTTTTGTTCTGGAAGAGGGGGTTGGGGGGATTTTGGAGGACACCTTTATACTGGGGGAGTTGGGGAGAATTTGGGGTAAACTGGCCTGTGAGATTCGCACTCCTGAGCCCTGCACCCTGTGCATAGCTTACTTCTGAACTCTGCAAACTGTACATATCACATTTGTGAACTCTGCACCCTGTACATAGCAGACCCTGAAGCCCTGTACCCTGTAGATAACAGACTTTGGGACCCTGCACATAGTGTACTTTAGAGCCCTGCACCCTCTACATGGAACACCCCTTGCGTATTCCTGAACACTGACCACTGTAAGTAGTGTACTCCTGAACCATGGTCTCTGTATGCAGCACACGCCTGAACCCTGCACTCTGTACATGGAACACTCCTGAACTCTGTACTATGTATGTAGTGCACTCTTGAATTCTGCACACTGTACATAGAGTAGTCCTGAACTCTGCACTCCTTAACCCTACACTCTGTACGTAGCACACTCCTGAACCGCGCACTCTGTACATAGAACACTAGTGAACGCTATTATATATATATATATGTATATATATATATATATATATATATATATATATATATATATATATATATATATATATATATATATATATACACATATACAGTCATGGCATCCCAGAAATTTTTCCAGAAAATCAAGTATTTCTCACAGAAAAGTATTGCAGTAACACATGTTTTGCTATACACATGTTTATTCCCTTTGTGTGTATTGGAACAAAACAAAGAAAGAGAGGAAAAAAGCAAATTGGACAAAATGTCACACAAAATTCCAAAAATGGGCTGGTCAAAATTCTTGACACCCTTTAAAAATTGTGGATAAATAAGATTGTTTCAAGCATGTGATGCTCCTTTAAACTCACCTGGGGCAAGCAACAAGTGTGGGCAATATAGAAATCACACCTGAAAGCAGATAAAAAGGAGAGAAGTTCACTTAGTCTTTGCATTGTAAGCATGGACAACAGAAAGAGGAGAAGAGAACTGTCTGAGGACATTGTGGAAAAATATCAACAAACTCAAGGTTACAAGTCCATCTCCAGAGATCTAGATTTGCCTTTGTCCACAGTGCACAACATTATCAAGAAGTTTGCACCCCATGGAGCTGTAGCTAATCTCTGTGGGCGTGGACGGAAGAGAAAGATCGATGAAAGGTTGCAACGCAGGATAGTCTGGATGGTGGATAAGCAGCCTTAAACAAGTTCCAAAGAAATTCAAGCTGTCCTGCAGGCTCAGGGAGCATCAGTGTCAGTGCGAACTATCCGTCGACATTTAAATGCAATGAAACGCTATGGCAGGAGACCCACGAGGACCCCACTGCTGACACAGACATAAAAAAGCAAGACTACAGTTTGCCAAATTGTACTTGAGTAAGCCAAAATCCTTCTTTGAAAACGTCTTGTGGACAGATGAGACCAAGATAGAGCTTTTTGGTAAAGCACATCCTTCTACTGTTTACCAAAAACGGAATGAGGCCTACAAAGAAAAGAACACAGTACCTACAGTGAAATATGGTGGAGGTTCAATGATGTTTTGGGGTTGTTTTGCTGCCTCTGGCATTGGGTACCTTGAATGTGTGCCAGGCATCATGAAATCTGAGGATTACCAAAGGATTTTGGGTCACACTGTAGAGCCCAGTGTCAGAAAGCTGGGTTTGCGTCCGAGATCTTGGGTCTTCCAGCAGGACAATGACCCCAAACATACGTCAAAAAGCACCCAGAAATGGATGGCAACAAAGCGCTGGAGAGTCCTAAAGTGGCCAGCAATGGGTCCAGATCTAAATCCCATTGAGCACCTGTGGAGAGATCTTAAAATTGCTGTTGGGAAAAGGCGCCCTTCCAATAAGAGAGACCTGGAGCAGTTTGCAAAGGAAGAGTGGTCCAAAATTCCAGGTGAGAGGTGTAAGAAGTTTCAGTTATTTTTTCCAAAGGGTGTGCAACCAAATATTAAGTTAACGGTGCCAAGAATTTTGACCAGCCCATTTTTGGAGTTTTGTGTGACATTATGTCCAATTTGCTTTTTTTCCTCCCTTTTTTTGTTTTGTTCCAATACACACAAAGGGAATAAACATGTGTATAGCAAAACATGTGTTACTGCAATACTTTTTTGTGAGAAATACCTGGTTTTCTGCAAAAATTTCTGGGGTGCCAACAATTTCGGCCATGACTGTGTGTGTGTGCGCGTGTGTGTGTGTGTGTGTGTGTGTATATATATATATATATATATATATATATATTATATATATATATATATACAGTGGATTGCGAAAGTATTCGGCCCCCTTGAACTTTTCAACCTTTTGCCACATTTCAGGCTTCAAACATAAAGATATAAAATTTTAATTTTTTTGTGAAGAATCACCAACAAGTGGGACACAATTGTGAAGTGGAACGAAATCTTATGGATATTTTAAACTATTTTAGCAATTAAGAAAACTGAAAAGTGGTGCGTGCAAAATTATTCGGCCCCTTTACTTTCAGTGCAAAAAACTCACTCCAGAAGTTCAGCGGGGATCTCTGAATGATCCAATGTTGTTCTAAATGACTGATGGTGATAAATAGAATCCACCTGTGTGTAATCAAGTCTCTGTATAAATGCACCTGCTCTGTGATAGTCTCAGGGTTCTGTTGAAAGCGCAGAGAGCATCATGAAGACCAAGGAACACACCAGGAAGGTCCGTAATACTGTTGTGGAGAAATTTAAAGCCAGATTTGGATACAAAAAGATTTCCCAAGCTTTAAACATCCCAAGGAGCACTGTGCAAGCGATCATTTTGAAATGGAAGGAGTATCAGACCACTGCAAATCTACCAAGACCTGGCTGTCCCTCTAAACTTTCAGCTCAGACAAGGAGAAGACTGATCAGAGATGCAGCCAAGAGGCCCATGATCACTCTGGATGAACTGCAGAGAACTACAGCTGAGGTGGGAGAGTCTGTCCATAGGACAACAATCAGTCGTACACTGCACAAATCTGGCCTTTATGGAAGAGTGGCAAGAAGAAAGCCATTTCTCAAAGATATCCATAAAAAGTCTAGTCTAAAGTTTGCCACAAGCCACCTGGGAGACACACCAAACATGTGGAAGAAGGTGCTCTGGTCCAATGAAACCAAAATCGAACTTTTGCACAATGCAAAACGATATGTTTGGCGTAAAAGCAACACAGCTCATCACACTCAACACACCATCCCCACTGTCAAACATGGTGGTGGCAGCATCATGGTTTGGGCCTGCTTTTCTTCAGCAGGGACAGGGAAGATGGTTAAAACTGAGGGGAAGATGGATGCAGCCAAATACAGGACCATTCTGGATGAAAACCTGTTGGAGTCTGCAAAAGACCTGAAACTGGGACGGGGATTTATCTTCCAACAAGACAATGATCCCAAACATACAGCAAAATCTACAAAGGAATGGTTCACAAATAAACGTATCCAGGTGTTAGAATGGCCAAGTCAAAGTCCAGACCTGAATCCAATCGAGAATCTGTGGAAAGAGCTGAAAACTGCTGTTCACAAACGCTCTCCATCCAACCTCACTGAGCTCGAGCTGTTTTGCAAGGAAGAATGGGCAAGAATTTCAGTCTCTCGATGTGCAAAACTGATAGAGACATACCCCAAGCGACTTGCAGCTGTAATCGCAGCAAAAGGTGGCTCTACAAAGTATTAACGCAAGGGGGCCGAATAATTTTGCACGCCCCACTTTTCATTTTTTTATTAGTTAAAAAAGTTTCAAAAATCCAAAAGATTTCGTTCCACTTCACAATTGTGTCCCACTTGTTGGTGATTCTTCACAAAAAATAAAAATTTTATATCTTTATTTTTGAAGCCTGAAATGTGGCAAAAGGTTGAAAAGTTCAAGGGGGCCGAATACTTTCGCAAGCCACTGTATATATATATATATATATATATAGTGAACTCTGCTATGTGTACAAGGAGCAGTCCTGAACTATGCACTCCTGAACTCTGCATGTAGAGCGCTCCTGAACTCTCCACTCTGTATGTAGTGCACTCCTGAACCTTACACGCTGTACATAGCACACACCTGAGCTCTACACTCTGTATGTGATGCACTCCTGAACTCTGCACTCTGTACGTAGTGCGCTCCTGAACCTGTATCCTGTAAGTAGCACACTCCTGAATTCTGTATGTAGTGCACTTCTGAACTCTGCACGCTGTATGTGACACAGTCCTGAACTCTGCACTCTGTTAATAGCAAACTTCTGAACTCTGCACACTGTACATAGTGCTCTTCTGAACCCTACACTGTGTATGTAGCGTACTTTTGAACTCTACACACTGTATGTAGTGCACTCCTGAACCCTGTACTCTGTATGTACCTCAGCACACTCCTGAACTCTGTACTCTGTACATAGCGCACACCTGAACCCTGCACATTGTATGTAGCACACAACTGCACCCTTTGCGTAACGCACGCCTGGTGTTTAACAATGCATTTTAATACCCACCCTTTGTGCAATCTGGCCACATGCAATTTGCTCCTCCCCTGTGGGGGGGGGGGGGGGTTGAGTTCCTGCATCTATTCTCTGAGAAAAAACATTTTTTTTTCACAATGTAAGACACTGTTTTATCTTTTATTTATTTTTTTCTTAACTCTATTAAAATGATATTTTATTAATAATAATAATAATAATAATAACCCGTGCAGCCAGACAAACCGTAACTGGTTGAAACATATCATAACAAGAATAACACATAAAGTCCAGCGCTCAGGATATTAATTTAAAAGAACAAAAAGCAAATTACAACAGGCATAAAAATTTAATGTTTTAATAAACCAGTAGTAGACTAGTCATAAATGATAGTCTAAGGTAACAGTAGTACGGTAACTACTTTGAGAAGCACTGTTGTAGAAAAACACATATGATTACAGAGAAAAACATATAATTAAAGAGGAAAACATACACACTGACACAGTATTAAAATATAAACCAGACTCTCATAATGATAAAATTAAAGGTATATAGCACTGGTCATCTCAAAGTAGTTACTACTGTTACCTAAGACTATCATTTATGACTAGTCTACTACTGGTTTATTAAAACATTAAATTTTTATGCCTGTTGTAATTTGCTTTTTGTTCTCTTAAATTAATATCCTGAGCGCTGGACTTTATGTGTTGTTCATTTTATTAAGATGGAAGGAGGCTACAGGTGAACTCCAGTACAGGGTAGAAAAAGGTAGACATGCCAAATTTTTTATCCACATCTATCTACTTTGCACTTCTCTGCTGTATTGTGGTGTGAATGGGACACAGAAAAAACAAAGATCTTTACATTGTGTGCACAGATTTCTACACATGGTGTAAACAAGCCTTAAATTATTTTATCTCAAAAGTAAATACCCAATTTTGCCTTGATGTCATGTAATAACTTGAACAGCAGCACTCACACGGGAGAAAGGGGGCAACACTAGTAGTCAATTAGGTTCTACTGGAAGGCATATGTGCTGACAGAAGGAGATGCTAGGGGGATGGTTCTGGGCCAAATCGGGCGGTCATTGCGGTGAAGGTCAGGGCCTGGTTGTGCTGTCTGTCTGACAGGGCTGCTTAGATCAGGACACTGGTAGGGAAGATAGTTTGTTTATTTGAACAGCTAAATGTATTTAGCTGTTAGCCTGACATTCAGCTGGGTGATCTGTGTGGTTATAAAAATCCCAGTTCAAATATTTCCATGTGTTCATATACTGCATAATACATAATGATCTTTTGTGAGCATTGAGTAATACAAAGCTGCTGCTGAATGGCTCAGTTAAGATCTATTAACGATATCACTTACTAGTCCATTAATATACATTAAGCAAATTTGTGATTTTTAATACTGGCTAAATATCTTGTTATAATGACTTAATGAAATGGCTTGGCGAATAAGATTAATTGCTGTGTGTTCTCAGCTGATGCTGTTTAAGTTAACACTTTGCACCTAAGTCTATATTAAGGTTATGTGCATTTGTTTCAAATTACTGTTCATCACTGGTCTATATAAAGTAGCCCCAGCTCTCTGCTTCCAGTCCTTCAAAGGTACTTATGCATGGGAGTGCAGGGTCTTGTGTCTAGGGCTTTTACTACAGGGAATGCCCGCCAAAACAAAACTGAACTCAAGACATATAGAAAAGATTCAACTTTTTTATTTATTTTTATTTATTAAAACATTGTGAAATGCATTTTAATTAGAACCTATGTATTGGAAGAAAAAGTGTAATGTTAAATGGGGCTATGCGTAGTGAGTGTAGTCATATGTGTTAATGGCTGAATCACCAGTCACAAAAAAAAGCCGTAAAAAGCAAATTAATGCATCAAGGTAAAAAAAACAAGAAAAAAAAAAATCTTGACTTTAGAGCCACTTTAAAGTGGAGTTCCGCCAGAATAAAAAAAAATTAAGTCAGCAGCTACAAATACTGCAGCTGCTGACTTTTAAAATAAGGACACTTACCTGTCCATGGCTCCCGTGATGTCCTCACCCGAAGCCGAACGTCCCTCAGCTCCCGGGTGGAGGGGCCGGCATCTTCAGTAAGGAAATCAGGAAGTGAAGCCTTGCGGCTTCACAGCCACGTTCCCTACTGTGCATGCGCTGCATGTCCCCACTGGTCCCTGCTGTCTTCTGGGACCTATGTGTCTCCCAGAAGGCAGTGGGGGTACGGAGGAGGGGCTGGACATGGTGTAGATCGGCGCAAATTCTGCAGCAATCTATCGCCGAAAGTGGGAGCAAATACCTGTATTAGACAGGTATCTGCTCCCCCCCTCCCCCCTGAAAGGTGCCAAATGTGACACCGGAGGGGGGAGGAACCGGATAAGCGGAAGTTCCATTTTTTTTGGGTGGAACTCCATTTTAATGTTGGAGAGCTTCCCTTCCTGTTGAGTAAAATTTTGCCAGCAAGACAGTGAGGGTAAATCTCTCTAACGGACTCCTAGATAGCAGTATAAACTGGACAGGTGTTCTTTTCTGATTAACCAAAAAAAAAAGTTTTGGCTGGACATAGATTTTAGGGGTTTATTTATATAATAAAATGTGCATATGTCTCAGCATTCATGCAAATGTTCATACCACAAAAATGCACTCCAGATGCGTTCCGAATGCAGTTTTGAATGTGCGTTTCTAACGCGCTTTTGGCGCGTTCCAGTGCATTTTAGATGCATTTCCGGATGCATTCTAGAAGCTTTTGTTTTCTTTTTTCCTGTTTTTCTTTTCACTATTCTTTGGTCTGGTGCATTTTTTTTTTTTGTTTTTTTTTTTAAGCATTTTTTTTTATGTATTCCAGTGTGTTTTTGATTTTTTTTTTTACCGCATTCCAGTACAGTC
This sequence comes from Lithobates septentrionalis, assembly GCA_037952835.1. Lineage (NCBI taxonomy): Eukaryota > Metazoa > Chordata > Amphibia > Anura > Ranidae > Lithobates > Lithobates septentrionalis. The sequence goes on from JBBDGP010000614.1 coordinate 6,425,714, forward strand.
CAGTGCAAGAAAAATGCAGCATGTTCTACTGGTTGAATGTTCTTTACTTCTTTACTAGTTTACTTCTTCTGGTCAAATGCTATTTTCACTTAGGAATGAAAGTGGTGTTCCCCTTAAAAAAAAAAAAAAAATTAAAAGTCAGCAGCTACAAATACAGCTGCTGACTTTAATAATCGGACACTTACCTGTCCCGGGGTCCAGCGACGCGGGGGAATGAAGCCCCGCTCGTCTCCCCCTCCGCTCGGCGGCGCCAGCATTTTACTGTGGGCGCACGACTGTGGCTTCACAGCGGGGCACCCACTGCGCATGCGCGAGCCGCGCGCTGTGACTGGCCGCGCAATCATCTAGGACCGGTCACGTGTCCCAGATGATTGAAAGAGGGTGGGGAAAAAGGCGATCTCCCTTCCTGCGCCGAGGGAAGTGACGTCAGGAGCCCAGGCGCAGAAGGAGGCAAACTACGAGGGACCCCCTAGCAACAGGCATTTAGAGATGAGTAAAAAAAAATGTCTCCAAATTTTTTTTTTTTTTTTAAGCACATTAATTATTTTATTTTTTTTTGGGGGGGGGGGGGACTCCACTTTAAGGAATGGTACATTTCACACATTACAAACATTATGAGTGTTCATGTCATGGAGATTTTTTTTTTTAAATAGTGTTGTACAATGCTTTATCTGTTTAATGTTTCAGCTCGACCATATGTTTACAAATTGGACCTTATAAACTGATTCACTTATGACCCAAGAGAAAGCAGAAGTTGTCTTCTTTTAGTGTTTCTATTTCTTACTGAAACCCCTTAAAGTGATTGTAAGTGCTATTTTTTTTTTAAATTTAAATAAACATATCATACTTATCTCCACTGTGCAGCTCATTTTGCACAGTGTTGCCCCGAACCTCGTCTTCTGGGGTCCTCCGACGGCTCTCATGGCTCCTCCCAATATCAGATAACCCCCTAGGAGAAGCGCTCTCCCGGGGGGGGTTACCTTGCGGGCGCGCTCCCAAGTCCAGCATTCGGCGTCCATAGCCACCGAATGTATGACTTGGCCCCGCCCGTCAATGGATTTGATTGACAGCAGTGGGAGCCAATGGCTGCGCTGCTATCAATCTATCCAATCAAGAGCCGAGAACTCCGGGCAGAAGACAGCGCGTCCCCACCGGGTGAAGTTACAGGGCTCAGGTGAGTAGAACGGCTGGGGGGATGGTCACTGCCAGGTGTTTTTTCAAAAACACAAGGGTTTACAACCCCTTTAAGGCCCTGTCTGAACAGAGTAGACAGAGAAGGGGAGAGAGTCAGTTGTTGGTATAAACTGGATCTTGAACTACTAAGCTCCATGAACAACATAATAACATGTGAAAAAGTGCCTACAGCTCCCCCTACTGTCTTGAAATTCAAATATAACTGTATAATATTTAGTTAGCTAACAAAAGTAAAAAAAAAAAAAAAATTTACTCCTGGCTATGATAAAGAAAATATATGCAATCCCTTTACACATTATTTTAAAGCAGATATTTTATACTTTTATCAATATGCAGTGGAAGCCCTTTCAGGTTTTATCAAGGCCTCATGGTGCTTCCAATATGTGCTGCAGCAGATGGAGACCAGTGTAGAAACTAGCATTCCTACTGGCACAAGATGGGATTACTGGTTCATACTTTCCGTAGTCATTTCTGCAAGAAAGTCTGTCTGTGTCACCTAGAGAATGAGAAGGAGCATCTGAGTAGATGTTTTGTGCTAAAAATGTTTATTTGAGATGAAAAAAATGTCTGTATTTTATTGGAGGCATGCCAAGAATGTCTTTTTATTGCCTATAGTAATCCTTTTAAGCTGTTTTTTTTTTTTTTTGTAGTTCAAGTTTGAAAAAGAAGCAACTGTTGGGCCCGTTTATACCACACAGCAAGGAACCACACAAACACACAAGCTTCCTGCGTTAAAGCATGCTGAGTCAATCAATCACTTTAACGCACAAACATATAGGTGCTGTCTGCAATTTTTGAAGTCAGTACAAATGACAGGGCACCATGTGTTGAGCTGTAGTGCATGGTAGGGCACATGCGTTTCTGTTGTTGTTTGGGATGCCATTCACAATTGTAGATCTACTCCCAAAGGAGCCGCTTGGTGAATTTGGATTCTCTGATCTCCTCCTCAACTCAAAGAATGACCTCAGCCCCTCTGACACACCTGGTTAAATAAAAATACTGCAAACATATTTAAAGTGGGGTTCCACCCAAAAAACAAAACTACCTGTAAAAATTCTAAAAAAAAAAACAAAAAAACATTTGGATATTTTTTTTTTTCACTTACCTCTAAATGCCTGTTGCTAGGTGGTCCCTCGTAGTCTGCCTGTCCCTTAGCCTGGGCTGGTGACATCACTTCCTCCTCGGCACAGGAAGGGCTCCGCTCTGCTCCCTCCCTCCTGTCAATCATCTGGGACCCATTACAGGTCCCAGGTGATTGAGCGGCCAATCACGGCGCACGGCGCCGCTCGCGCAGTGGGTGCCAGGCTGTGAAGCCCGGCACCCACAGTTGAAATGCCGGCGCCGACGATTGGAGGGGGGAGACGAGCGGGGCTTCGATCCCCCGCATCGCTGGACCCAGGGACAGGTAAGTGTCCAATTAAAAGTCAGCAGCTGCAGTATTTGTAGCTGCTGACTTTTAATTTTTTTTTTTTTTTTTTGGCCGCCCCCCCTGGGTGGAACTCCTCTTTAAGGACACATGTGGTAAATACCGTTATCCTGGTTATGGATTATCACAAAAAATAGACACACACCTGGTAGGGATAAACAAGTTGAATATATTAGCACGGTTTAAAGCATATGGAAACTCACAACACTGTTAAACTTTGCTACAAATAACTAATACATTAGAAAAGACAAACTTCAATATTTAGCAACTGCAGGTATAGAAAGGGCAGTAATCTATATGCCCTTAACACAGGCGCTGAGAGGGAGGAGAGAAGATTTGTCAATTTCTCAGCTCCTTCTGGGCCGCAAACACCTTTTGAGAGGCAAACACACAATGAAAAGAAAAGGGTTACACAAGTACAGTAAGCACGGTTCTGTAATGTTGCAGTACCTGAGGTGAAGAATACTAGTGTCTTCTGCTAGCAAACGGTGGGGCCCTTGTTTTAAGAGTAGGTTTAAACAAGCTTGCATGGAGCAGTATTCCTCTAGAATGTTACGTTAGGTAGAGTTTTAAAAGGCCAAACTACTAGAGATGGCAGCTCTAAACAAGCATTCCATGACACTAAAAAGAGAAATTGGTGTCTGCATGCAGTGTCAGCATGGTGTCAAGAAGGATGTTGGGTTTACACCCGCTCACCAGTCCTCTGTGCGATAACACAACGATAGTCCCAGGTGCTGGTTCAGGCTCCTGATACTCCTAGCGATATTGTAAGGCACTGGATCTCTTGCTGATGGCCGATCGAGTTGACTGTTATTGAAACTCACAAGGTGAACAGGCAGCGGCCCACCTGCTATCTCAATCCCTGAAAGGTGTGGGTCATCTCTACTGAGCTGAGTGGTGCTGGGCTGCTGAGTAGGGTCCCTGGACTAAATAGTAGTGGACCATGTGGCTGTCTCTGCTCCTGGCTTCCCTCAGGCGTTCTCACTCCTCCGTCTCCAGGCAACACTCTCCTGGCAGTCTCTGGAAAAGCTTGGCTTTCTCCCCCTCTGATGATCTCTCTCTCTCTCTCTCTCTCTCTCTCTCGCTCTCTCTCTCTCTCTCTCTCGGAGGTGACTACAAGTACCAGGTGCCTAATTGGCAAAATTAGCCAGTTATCAATGGGGCCCTTCTGTAAGGTGGTGCACATGTAGCTGTCTCTTTTAAGAATGTGCAATGGATGCTTCCTCCCACAAAAGACCCCAATCTCTACAGAACGGAACAAAAAGAAAAGTCCCATCTATCCTCCTTTTGTCAGCAGGGATTTCCGGGTAGTGAAGTTCACAACTCAATAGCCTCAATTTCACAGCACTCCTTGTGGACTACATATCCCAGCGTCCATGATGTCTGCATAACAAGTTCTCCTTTCTCCTGATTGGCTCAGAGCCAGAGAGAGTACTCTGATGCTGCCAGGAGGAAAGTGATGGTTGAGAGGAACCCAGCCCACTCCTCTAGCTGCTCTGTAACTGGTAACAGCGGCATGGGGGGTTGGTGTGAGCAGGGAAGTCACACAGCCGGCTACAAGAATAAGAACAGATACTAAGAATTACACCCAGCATACAGGATGAGAGAAATGTTACTGTGCAGCCCCCATACATACAGCATAAGTACTGATACTGAGAATTACACGTGTACAGAACATGAGAAGTGTTACTGTGAACATGAGAACTGCATTCAGCATATGGGATATGAGAAGTGTTATTATGGCCACACACACTTCAATAAATGATCATTTTCTTTTCGATTGATCTGTTCCCCAATGAATAATCAATCTATTATATATTCAATAGCCCATTTAATTGATATGTCACACACAGGAAAATGGATTTCGATCAATAGTTTTGATAATGTTAGGTCATAACTTACAGTACATTCATAAGTTATTGATCGTATGTTAGTTTCCACCATATTATCTCATAATTTGATTGGTCAAAATACAATTATATTCAAGAACAAAGTGTTTCTATGCTTTAAATCAATGCAAAATTATCAAAAATGTTATGCCCTGGCCAATCAGATTAGTTTGATCAAATCCGATCTAAATTAAGTCTAAATAAATGGGAAGGAAAGTTACAGCTATTCGATTGTTTGCGGATTTGATCATTTAATATAATCGCATTTCTGATAATAAAATTTAAGTGTGTATGGCCATTTCTGTGCCCATACTTTTAGAGTAGGAAAAGATACTGGAAATTACACTCAGAATGCAAAAGATATGTTACTAAGGATAACAGGAATTTTTTGATAGATCTATATATTTTATTGGATAGTTTAGGTGTAAGATTACACTAGTCTGTAGAGTACAAGAGGTAGGCCCGAAGCAAAAAATAAATTAGCAAGCAAAGGACATTCATAACTGGGTGAAGAGGGGAAACATGGATGGAAAGGGTTAAGGCATGGTTGTATGTTGCATTCACTGACCTGATTGGTGGAAGCATGAGTCCAGGTGGGGCTTCAGCCAGGCCAGGAAAAGGTAGAGAGACAGATACCTCAGTCGGTGGTAATTGGATGGAGAGAGAACTGCCCACCCACCCACTGCTTTTGGTATGGTTCCTAGGTTTGACATCGCAGCAGCCTAGCGGTTGTGGTCTTTGGAGGTAGTAAAAATCAGAGATGGGTTGGGGGACGATCTTCAGCATTGCGTCCTTGAGTGCATTCCAGTTAACAGTTGGTTTACTAGGAATTGGGGACATAGAGGTAGGTCTCTGCGAATGGTTGGGATATTGCCCCTGAGCTGGTGTGTTGCCACTGGGGGGCCTATTAAAAGTAAGGGGTTGTGCTTTAACAAAATAACTGGATTTAGGTTTAGTGCCCTCAAGTATCAGCAATCTTTAATATACTGAATATTTCTGTTTTAAATTAATTAGTTTGTTAGTATTGCTACATGTTTACAAAAGGCTGCTATGGACATTTTGTGGCAAATTTCTTGTGCGGTCTGGTTTTTGTCAGGTAGGTTAAAAGACTGGGTTTGGGGTGGCATAGCAGGAAATCTTATTAGGAATAGGAACATCTCTGGCACCTTTAGTCATGCTATATACAAATATTTTTTGGCAGAAAATGATATAAATGATAAAGTGGAGCTCTGGGCAATACACTAATTCAGAAATAAATATGTAAAAACCTATTTGTCTTTCATTTTTAGATACACAATTTGAAAAAAAAAAAAACAGTAGCCAATGTGAAATACAGTTCCAACCAACCCTTCTCAGGATTGCAGGGACTTGCTCTTAAACTAAGTAAAAAAAAAAAAAGGAAAAAGAAAAATATGATGCTTATCTCCCATTCTCCTTTAGCTTCATTTGTGTATCATAATGTGATTTTATTCACCAATGACACATTGAAGTGTAAACACATATGTACGGCGTGACTGCAGCAAGATGCTAAAGAGTTACAGCGTGTGTGTTTAATTAAGAAATTTATCCTTCCTCGTCAATAAATCTGGAGGGACCGATAAGAGAATGGTTAATTGATGCCAGTGCCAGATGTACCATGGGAGTTATAAGCTGAAACATGTTTCTGCAGAAAGAGAGATATTTAACTTGATGGTAAACATCTACAAAAATAACCGAGGTTTAAATTGAATTAAATAATGTTTAATTATATCTACAGCTGGTTCTGTGTTCCGAGCATGTAAACAAAAGTGGACTTTTTTTCCTTCACACCCTTTTTCAGTTTTTTTTTGTTTTTTTTTACATTTTAGAGTATATAGCCAAAACTTTTTTTAGCTTTGGGCAGAGTGAGGAAGGATTAAAACCACTGTTTTTACTACTACTCATCATCTCATCATCTACTGCTATGGTGACAAAGGTTTCACTAGACAAGACGAATGAGAAAATTTGCAACAGGGACACGCACAAATTGGCTTCAAATAAAAATTCAAGTGTACCCCCTTTTTTTTTTTTTTTTTTCGTTTTGGATTAAATGTGAAAGGGTTAGTATCCCTGTCTGATTTTTACATCGGCCTGTGTCCCATTGGGGAAATTTACCCTAACTATTTGTTCTGGTGACCACCTTCTCTGGTACAAAAAGTGAGCTGAGATGCCAAAGGAGAAAAAAGGGAGACCAGCTGTTACCTCAGAAGTTCGTGAGAGGCCACTGGCCAACCCCTCCTGTACCCCATTAAAGACTAATAAAATTATTTGCTTGAGATACAGTGCAGGCTCCTATTTTGAGAGTTTGAGAGGTACCCATCTTGAGTGCCCCAACACCGGATCTGGGTCGCAATGTGCTGGCCAGCTGGGAAAGGGTTTAATACAGACTGACATACTGTTATCGTAACATTGTCCCTTAGGCAGGACCTCCCTAGTATAGAGATTAGGGGTCACTCTTTGAACCATTGTCTTTACACCAGCTGTATATCCCGATTGCTATAAAATATATACATTATGTGTGTGTGAACAGTGGACCTGAGAAAATAGAGACTCCTTTGGGGTAATCGCTACAGAGGATATCCGATTGCTCTCCTCTTACTATCTGTTTTGTCTCTGAGACAGGAAATGAAGGGAAATACACAGCATAAAATCAGACAGCAAACATAACCATGTCCTACTGATATGAAATTAGAAAAGTTTTGGCTTTACAAACACTTTAAATCTAAGATATCATAATATGTTTTTAACCTAGTACAATGGCACAATCCTCAGTCTATGGGAAATTAATCTACAACAAATATCCAATATTAATATTGTATTAAAAGTATTTTAAAATAATTATGGCAAATGTTAAAATCATGGCTTGCCTGCTACTGTTAAAGTGGTTGTAAAGGTAGAAAGTTTTTACCTTGCTTCCTCTGAATTAAGGTAAAAGACCTTCTGTGTGCAGCTCCCTCACCCCCATTATACTTACCTGAGCCCAACCTCGATCCAGCACTGTGCCCAAGAACAGCGGCTCTCTCCACTCTATGCCTCCTCACAGGACAGAGAGGCAACAGTGGGAGCTATTGGCTCCTGTTTCTGTCAATCAAATCCAGTAATAAGGGAGTGGAGGGCGGGCAGAAACACACTGTCTGTGTCTATAGACAATACAATAGAAATTTGCTTCCTATAACGGCACACAGAGAAAAGAAGAAGCCAGGAGTGCCGGAAAGAGACCCTAGAAGAGGGGGAATCAGGGCTGCTCTATGCAAAACCACTACACAGAGCTGGTAAATACAACGTGTTTGTTATTTTTTTAAAAATTGGTTTACGGTGACTTTAGGCAAGATGGTATTATGTGTAAACAGGCTAAATGAAATGTAGTCACCAGCAAGGAGTAAAATAATGCAGCAGAACTTTATCGTGACTTCAAAGTAAGTCCATGACCTTTGCACCTGAAGTAAGGTGTGCACATAGATTTTACATATATGTGCATGCATCAATATATCTTTATCTTTAAGTATATTAGCATAAAGTATCCCTGCTGTATGGTTCTAGATTTACCGTATATCCCAGCACTGTATGTCTAGTATATTCTGCTGAATGACTAGTACTGAATTTATTTTACATAGTGAAGTCTCTGTCCATGGTTCTGAAAGTTCTGATAAAGGTTTTTAATTGAATCTGTGAAACATATGAATGGTGTCAGGTAGAAAAGTTTTCGTAGAAGCGCATAGGTAATATATAAGTACTTAAAGCAACCACTTAGCTCCACAGTTTTTTTTTTGTTTTTTTTTAATCAAGATAAACCTATACAAGAAGACCGTTAATACTCTCCTTTCCTGCTGCAAGAACTGCAAAACACTGCAAAAAAATCTTCCTCTTATTGTGTTTGTCCCGTTGTTCTCCCCCAGAAGCCCAGGAAGAGGGATGGATTGCTGGAGAGCCCCAAGGCTGGTGCTAGACTGTGCAGCGTGCCCTGTGCTGCAAGCACGGGACTGAGAGTCATGTGGTTGTGCTGTACTGTCACTAGGGAGAGTGTGCCAAAGAGCCCCAAGGCCACATGGTGATGAATTATTTTACAGCTACAGTATGCTGTCACCTGCTGTGCCCACCAGAGACTGTGTTACTGTACAGGAATGAGCGTTTTGTTCCTGTCCAGTGTTGCTGTGTAGGACCACCTGCTACTGGGGCTGGCTGCTCTGCCGAGAGAAAAAAGCAGATGATGAAGAGATCAAAAGGCACAGGCTTGAGAGGTAGGCCCAGCGTCTGGCAACCTTTGCCTGTTTACACTTAAAGTATAACTAAAGGCAAAACTTTTTCTTTTTTTTTTAGTTTTGGATAGAGTGGAGATGGAATAGAACACCTGTCAGTTTTTATTTCTGTCTGTGTCCCCGTTAGGAAGATTCCCCCATTCTCTTTGTCCCATTTACCCTAATCATTAAAAGTGAAAGTAAAAGAAATTCCCTAAATTTGGGTTGTCCCCAGAAAAATAATAGAGGGTAAATCTTCCAATGGGGACACTAATTTCTGGTGACCTGGGGGTCCCCAAGAGATTCCTCTAATTTGTATGGATTTACTCTCACTTCCTGTTTTAGCTATACGACAGCAAGTAAAGGGAAATCTCCCCAATGGGACAAAAATGGCAAAAATAAACCTTATAGGGGTTATAACCCTCCCATACTATATCCAGAATGAAAAAAATGCCTACAGTTCTACTTTAAGAGCTGCAGCCTAGATCCTAACATCTCCCCCCAGGAGAAGTCTATTAGTTTTTGCTGTAATATTTTTAAGGCCCAGATGGACACCCTAACTGGCAAAGTCTTAAAAAAAAGTACAGCAATATAGGCAGCAGGGTCATTTTTATTGTTATTTTCCCTATCCAGGAAGGTTGGTAAGGGTTTTCAGCAAGGTAAAGAGTGGATAATGATTTGTATCATATAGTGTCGAAGTTTGGGGGTGGGGTGGGGGAATAAGAAAAAATATTTTAAGTATTTAAACTTATCTGTCTTTGTGTGATAAGGAAAGGCTTCCTGAAGGGTAAAGGTAGGGATATTAATGGGAAGGGCTTCTGATTTTGTTACATTTAATTTATAATCAGGTAGAGAGGAGTATAATTGAAGTTCAGAATGTAAACTTGGCCAGAAAGTGAAAGGAGTCATCAGCAAAAAAGGATAATTTAAATCGCTGAGCACAAACATGGAGCCACACAATATCAGCATATGGTATTTTTTTCTTTTACATACTCAGAGTAAACCCTGAGTAAATGGAATTAAAAAAATTAGGACGCTAACAGCATTTGATGCAGTAAGCTGTGAATATGATAAATACCGTACTTGTATTTGTACATATAAGTAACCTAATTTCGGTTTATTACATAGGGGTCACATCCTTACAATATCTTTTCCCTATACTTACATAGTATTACATAGTAGGTGAGGTTGAAAAAAGACACAAGTCCATCAAGTTCAACCTATGTGTGTGATTGAAATAAGTGCAATCGTGATAGATTGTGAACGTGTTTCTGCGCAAACAATATATTGATGTGAAAAAGAGCTGCTATTTTCCAAATACAATCCTAACTGGGATGCCTCAGATTAAATGTATAAATAAGCAGAGTAAAAGTCCATGAAATAACATAAAACGTGCATCAAAGTGTCTGAGTTGTGGTTAAATTCACATAAAACATAAGCAATTGTGACTGGTGAGTGAACATGTGTTGCTAGGTGATCAGGTGACTGTTCGTGGAAATGGACACCCACTCGGGGCTCACAGAACTCTCACCTCCATGGCACAGTATAAGTGCCTGTAGATTTCAATGAATCTGTGGTTGCTTTAATCCGGTGGTGGTAGTGTCGTCCCGGGCCTTCTCTGGGGGTGGCGTCACTTCCTTCAATGGATAGGCTCCAAAAGGTGGTGATGAAAAACAAAAAGGCTCCAATAGTGTGATAAAGTTTAAGCCAAGGAATTTATTAGAGTAAAAATGGCTGCTTACATAAAAATAAACGAAAAAACGCCAAACAACAGTGAGGACAGCTTGTTAGCGATACTCGATCCGTCACTTCACTATCGTATATCCGGTTGCGTGCCTACGCGTTGCGTCATATCACGTAGCGAGTGACGTAGCGAGTATCGCTAACAAGCTGTCCTCACTGTTGTTTGGCGTTTTTTCGTTTATTTTTATGTAAGCAGCCATTTTTACTCTAATAAATTCCTTGGCTTAAACTTTATCACACTATTGGAGCCTTTTTGTTTTTCATCACCACCTTTTGGAGCCTATCCATTGAAGGAAGTGACGCCACCCCCAGAGAAGGCCCGGGACGACACTACCACCACCGGATTAAAGCAACCACAGATTCATTGAAATCTACAGGCACTTATACTGTGCCATGGAGGTGAGAGTTCTGTGAGCCCCGAGTGGGTGTCCATTTCCACGAACAGTCACCTGATCACCTAGCAACACATGTTCACTCACCAGTCACAATTGCTTATGTTTTATGTGAATTTAACCACACCTCAGACACTTTGATGCACGTTTTATGTTATTTCATGGACTTTTACTCTGCTTATTTATACATTTAATCTGAGGCATCCCAGTTAGGATTGTATTTGGAAAATAGCAGCTCTTTTTCACATCAATATATTGTTTGCGCAGAAACACGTTCACAATCTATCACGATTGCACTTATTTCAGTTTATGAGTAGTGAGGGGTGTTCACTATTTGTTTTTGCAGCATCATTAAGAATCACCATCACAGTTATTAGTAGCGCAGAAGTTTTTCTTTAGATTGAATTTATACTATGTGTGTGATTATATGTCAGTATTACCTTTTATATCCCTGTATGTTGTGGTCGTTCAGCTGCTCACCTAATAGTTTTTTTAAACTATCGATTGCCCCCCCCCCCACTGAGACCACCACCTGTGGAAGGGAATTCCACATCCTTGCTGCTCTTACAATAAAGAACTGTCTACGTAGTTTAAGGTTAAACCTCTTTTCTTCTAATTTTAATGAGTGGCCACGTGTCTTGTTAAATTCCCTTCCGCAAAAAAGTTGTATTCCTATTGTGGGGTCACCAGTACGGTATTTGTAAATTGAAATTATATAATTACATCCCCTCTCAAGTGTCTCTTCTCCAGAGAGAATACGTTCAGTGCTCACAACCTTTCTTCATAACTAATATCTTCTTCATAACTAATATCCTCCAGACCCTTTAGTTTTGTTGCCCTTCTTTGTACTCGCTCCATTTCCAGTACATCCTTCCTGAGGACTGGTACCCAGAACTGGACAGCATACTCTAGGTGCGGTCGGACCAGAGTCTTGTAGAGTGGGGGAATTATCGCTTCATCCCTGGACTTAATCCCTTTTTTAATGCATGCCAATATTATGTTTGCTTTGTTAGCAGCAGCTTTGCATTGCATGCCATTGCTGAGCCTATCATCTACTAGGACCCTAGAATCCATCCTGGATTCCCCCAGAGGTTCTCCCCCCCAGTGTATAGATTGCATTCATATTTTTGGCACCCAAATGCATTATTTTACATTTTTCTACAATAAACCTCATTTGCCATGGAGTTGCCCACCCCATTAATTTGTTCAGATCTTCTTGCAAGGTTTCCACTTCCTGTGGAGAAGTTATTGCCCTGCTTAGCTTAGTATCATTCGCAAATACAGAGATTGAACCATTTACCCCATCCTCCAGGTCATTTATGAACAAATTAAATAGGACTGGTCCTAGCACAGAACCGTGTGGGACCCCACTACCCACCCCTGACCATTCCGAGTACTCCCCATTTATCATCACCCTCTGAACTCGTCAGGTTTCAATCCATGTACTCACCCTATGGTCCATACCAACGGACCTTATTTTGTACAGTAAACGTTTATGGGGAGCTGTGTCAAATGCTTTTGCAAAATCCAGATACACCACGTATACGGGCCTTCCTTTATCTAGATCAGGGATATGCAATTAGCGGACCTCCAGCTGTTGCAAAACTATATGTCCCATCATGCCTCTGCCTCTGGGTGTCATGCTTGTGGCTGTCGGGGTCTTGCTATGCCTCATGGGACTTGTAGTTCTGCAACAGCTGGAGGTCCACTAATTGCATATCCCTGATCTAGATGGTAACTCACCTCCTCATAGAAGGTTAATAGATTGGTTTGGCAAGAACAATTCTTCATGAATCCATGCTGATTACTGCTAATGATACCGTTCTCATTACTAAAATCTTGTATATAATCCCTTATCATCCCCTCCAAGAGCTTGCATACTATTGATGTTAGGCTAACTGGTCTGTAAGTCCCAGGGATGTATTTCGGTCCCTTTTTATATATTGGTGCTACATTGGCTTTTCTCCAATCCGCTGGTACCATTCCAGTCAGTAGACTGTCAGTAAAAATTAGGAACAATGGTCTGGCAATTACTTGACTGAGTTCCCTAAGTACCCTAGGGTGCAAGCCATCTGGTCCCGGTGATATATTAATGTTACCTTTCCCAAGTCTAATTCTAATTCTGTCCTCTGTTAGCCATGAGGGTGCTTCCTGTGATGTGTCATGAGGATAAACACTGCAGTTTTGGTTACTAAAGCCCCCCCGATTCCCTTGTGAAGACTGAGAAGAATAAATTCAATACCTTTCGCCATCTCCCCATCCTTTGTAACCAGATGTCCTTCCTGATTCTTTATGGGGCCAATATGGTCTGTCCTCCCTTTTTTACTGTTTATATACTTAAAGAATTTCTTGGGATTTTTTTTCGCTCTAATCCGCTATGTGTATTTCGTGTTCTATCTTAGCCGCCCTAATTGCATTCTTACATTTCTTGTTGCATTCTTTATAAAGTCTGAATGCTGATCCCTCAACCTTGTATTTTTTGAAGGCCTTTTTTCTTTGCTTTTATATGCATTTTTACAATGGATTTAAGCCATCCAGGACTTTTGTTCACTCTTTTAAATGTATTACCCAATGGGATGCACTGGCTAATGCCCTTAGTTAATATATTCTTAAAGCAAACCCATCTCTCCTCTGTGTGCTGTGTTCCTAAGATTTTTTTCCAATTTATGCCTTCTAGCAAAGTTCGTAGTTTAGGGAAGTTGGCTCTTTTGAAATTCAGTGTATTTGTATTCTCCTTATGTTTCCTATTTGTGTGATTTTATACTGAAGCCAATTAACCTGTGATCGCTGTTTCCTAAATTGCCCTGTATTTCCACATCCGTGATCAGGTCTGTATTGTTGGTAATCAGTAGATCTACTAACACTTTATTTCTAGTTGGTGCGTCTACCATCTGACCCATGAAATTGTCCTGCAAGACATTTAGGAACTGGCGAGCCTTAGACGAATGCCTGGTTCCCTCCGCCCAGTCTATGTCTGGATAATTAAAATCCCCCATTATAATAACACTTCCCATCCTTGCTGCTAATCCAAATTGTAATAGGAGGTCCCTCTCCCCCTCCTCCCTCAGGTTAGGGGGCCTATAGCATACTCCCAGCATTATTTTCCCCTTAGCTTCATCCCTTTGGAGCTCTACCCATAAGAATTCCACCTCCTCCCTAGCTCCCTTAGTGATGTCATCCATCACATTCACTTGCACATTATTCTTATTACATAGACATACCCCTCCCCTTTTTTACCCTCTCTATCCCTGCGATAAAGGGTATACCCTTGAATGGTTGCTAGCCAATCATGAGAGCTTTTGAACCAGGTCAATGAAATTGCCACAAAATCCAAATCCTCCTCGTACAACAGTATCTCTAGTTCACCCATTTTGTCCGCCAGGCTCCTGGCATTAGTGAACATGCCACATAGTTTAGACCGGTTGCATACTATCCTCTTATTGGGTGTTCTGAGATTGCAACTAGGACTTACCACTAATGCCCCCCAATACTACCCTCTGGAATATGTTCCACACTGACTATTTCTACCTCTGGACCCTCCCAGTCGCCTAGTTTAAAAACCCCACTAACTTTTTGGCCATCTTTACTCCCAATAGATCTGCACCCTTCTCATTTAGGTGCAGTCCGTCCGATATACTGTATCGTGCAGTCTAAAAAAGCACATATTTGCATTTCTATATCACTGTGTTTTGTGGCTTCGGTAAATAAGAATGCTAAATCATCTGAAAATAGATTTTTTATGTGAACTTGTTGCATGCTGTTTTTAACAAGTAACAAGGAATGATAAATCCGTAGCACTGGAATCACTGGTGAGATAAGAAGAAAACATGAAACCACTTAAAAATTACCAATGGTAAATAAAAGTACATTTTATTAACTCTGGGGAAAAAAATTAACTAAACTGAGCTGGAGGAGGAAGAACTTATTTAGGGCTAGTAAGGGTTACATACAGTGGGGACGGAAAGTATTCAGACCCCCTTAAATTTTTCACTCTTTGTTATATTGCAGCCATTTGCTAAAATCATTTAAGTTCATTTTTTTCCTCATTAATGTACACACAGCACCCCATATTGACAGAAAAACACAGAATTGTTGACATTTTTGCAGATTTATTTTTAAAAAAAACTGAAATATCACATTGTCCTAAGTATTCAGACATTCAGACCCTTAGCTCAGTATTTAGTAGAAGCACCCTTTTGATCTAATACAGCCATAAGTCTTTTTGGGAAAGATGCAACAATTTTTTCACACCTGGATTTGGGGATCCTCTGCCATTCCTCCTAGCAGATCCTCTCCAGTTCTGTCAGGTTGGATGGTAAACGTTGGTGGACAGCCATTTTTAGGTCTCTCCAGAGATGCTCAATTGGGTTTAAGTCAGGGTTCTGGCTGGGCCATTCAAGAACAGTCACGGAGTTGTTGTGAAGCCACTCCTTCCTTATTTTAGCTGTGTGCTTAGGGTCATTGTCTTGTTGGAAGGTAAACCTTCGGCCCAGTCTGAGGTCCTGAGCACTCTGGAGTAGGTTTTCGTCCAGGATATCTCTGTACTTGGCCGCATTCATCTTTCCCTCGATTGCAACCAGTCATCCTGTCCGTGCAGCTGAAAAACACTCCCACAGCATGATGCTGCCACCACCATGCTTTACTGTTGGGACTGTATTGGAAAGGTGATGAGCAGTGCCTGGTTTTCTCCACACATATCACTTAGAATTAAGGCCAAAAAGTTCTATCTTGGTCTCATCAGACCAAAGAATGTTATTTCTCACCATCTTGGAGTCCTTCGGGTGTTTTTTAGCAAACTCCATGCAGGCTTTCATGTGTCTTGCACTGAGGAGAGGCTTCCGTCGGGCCACTCTGCCATAAAGCCCCGACTGGTGGAGGGCTGCAGTGATGGTTGACTTTCTACAACTTTCTCCCATCTCCCGACTGAATCTCTGGAGCTCAGCCACAGTGATCTTTGGGTTCTTCTTTACCTCTCTCACCAAGGCTCTTCTCCCCCGATAGCTCAGTTTGGCTGGACAGCCAGCTCTAGGAAGGTTTCTGGTCATCCCAAACATCTTCCATTTAAGGATTATGGAGGCCACTGTGCTCTTAGGAACCTTAAGTGGCCAGATCTGTGCCTTGCCACAATTCTGTCTCTGAACTCTTCAGGCAGTTCCTTTGACCTCATGATTCTCATTTGCTCTGACATGCACTGTGAGCTGTAAGGTCTTATATAGACAGGTGTGTGGCTTTCCTAATGAAGTCCAATCAGTATAATCAAACACAGCTGGACTCAAATGAAGGTGTAGAACCATCTCAAGGATGATCAGAAGAAATGGACCGCACCTTAGTTAAATATGAGTGTCACAGCAAAGGGTCTGAATACTTAGGACCATGTGATATTTCAGTTTTTCTATTTTAATAAATCTGCAAAAATGTCAACAATTCTGTGTTTTTCTGACAATATGGGGTGCTTTGTGTACATTAATGAGCAAAAAAAATAAACTTAAATGATTTTAGCAAATGGCTGCAAGATAACAAAGGGTGAAAAATTTAAGGGGGTCTGAATACTTTCCATCCCCACTGTAAGTGTTAACTAAAGATTAAATTCATCTTGTCAGGATGAAACAAAAAAACAAATAAAGGTTCCCTATAAGAGATGAGGTTTTATATTCACCTCTCCGGGAGCCTGTGTCGCCTACCTCCCTTCCGTTCCAGTGCTGTAGCCTCTATCAATGTCTTTGGCATTTTACCCTTTGTGTCAGATTTCTGTCTCTCCCTCTGGTGCTGTGGCTGGTTCTTCCTACCCCTGTCACTGCTGGGTCCTGTAGTCCTTTATTTGTATTTTTAGTATCCCTTAACAATATTGCTTTAGATAGAATATAGCTTTTTGTAATTTTACATAGATTGTTTTTGCAGTCAAAATTACAGGGTAAATGACATGAAAAACTTGTCATCTGCATGCATCAGCAGCAGCTGGATACAGTGAAACAATAAACTTTGTTTAATGTCTAAAAACACATGAGAGTCTTATACAACAAAAACACAAATATAATAAATGCATCAATGACATGTTGCAAACCATATATAAAGGTTATACAAAACAACAAACATATTGAATGATAAAAATAGTTAAAAATTATTGTCATCCATGAATGGAATCC
The DNA here is from genome assembly GCA_037952835.1 of Lithobates septentrionalis. NCBI lineage: Eukaryota > Metazoa > Chordata > Amphibia > Anura > Ranidae > Lithobates > Lithobates septentrionalis. The sequence continues at coordinate 6,442,754 of JBBDGP010000614.1, forward strand.
CTATGAGGGCATCTGATGTGAGCTGAAAAAGGTAATGCAGCTATATAAGCCCAATGCGTTTCGTGGACTGATTCCACTCTTCAGTGGCGGAAGCGTCATTGATCTGTAAAGAAACCTAGGCATGAAAATGGAGTCTAATAATAAAACCCCAATAGGGGAAGGTGTAATGAGGTATAGGGAAGGTGAAAAACCTGTTCCCTTGACTACTTGTCAGCTGGATGTAGATCATGTAAGGCTAGAGAGTATGGGCTGGGAGGGATGTCTGCTTCGAGAGCTGTGGTAACTAGGACCCGTGGTGGACACTGGGAGCAAAAGGACGATTACCAAAGACAAAGATATCCAAACACTTGTGGATATGGGCTCCAATTCTGTGAATTGAAGTGTAAATAACAGTGAGTGATGAGATAAAGAAGAAATAAAGAGAGCCCATAAACCAAGTGAAGAAATGGGAAATGGCATGTGTATACCAAGGAGTGTAGTAACATAGGTATACCGAAGGGTGTAAGTGAGCATGTGCCCAAAGTAAATAGAAGTGAGTGAGATGATGACGGCATGGCGACACAGAAGGATGTATTTTAAATGGACATTTGTAAGAGGCTTTTACAGATCATTTTGCACAGCCCAGGATATATATTTTATAGTGGCAAAACAGAGTACTGCAGTAACATGCAATTTTGTGCGGTGCATTTTTCAAAAGTAGTGCATGCATTACTTTTTGTACGTTCTGTTGTGATTTATACTCATTCAAATTAATGGGTTCCCAAATCACACTGCAGGGGAACATGAAGAAATCACACAGGAATGTGGACAGTGTTCCTATGAAATTCTGGTGTAAACCGGCCCTCATGTTAAAACAATGTAGACATCACTTATACTGTAAACTTGTATCAAATGTTTTTTTTTATCAAGTTGTAAGCAATTATAAATCAGTAGCTTTAGCACCACTGGCGTGGTCGGGACACTGGTGTGTATTATCCTTATGGGTGTTTTTCAAAACATACAAAACTAGGAACTATGGGGTCAATTCACTAACGTTTACCGCATGCGATAAAGGTATCATGTTGCTCATTTGCATAAATTATCAAATGCGTTAATTTATTAAAAAATGATTATGCGGTATTAACCCATAAAAAAAAAAAAAAAAATGTGCCGGTTAATACCACATAAAAAGCTCTTAAGTCCAATTCATAAAAGGGACCGGAGAGTTAAAAAGCATGCAATAATAACGTACAGGGTTTTGCTGGCAGTATCACATGTGGTATTTGTCAAAAAACAGCCTGGGGATCGGGGGACCCCCAAACTGTTTTTTTTGTAAATATCTGGTTGCTAAGCAGCGGGCCGGGGAAGCTGGCCGCCGCATCTTTAACAACAGATGACTCATCAGCTGTGTGCAGGCTCCCCTGCTCACAGCCGATTGTAACAATAAAGCAGACAATTAAAAAGTATGAAAAAGACCCAGCATGGGACACCCCCCCCCCCATGTCCATACAGGCCCTTTGAAAAAACAGTTTGGGCCCCCCAAAATCCAAACCAGACCCTTGTAGCCCATACCAGCATGTAGCCTGGCAGGTCAGGAAGGGGGGGGAATGAGCGAGCACGCCCTCCTGAACCATACCAGGCTCTGCCCTCCACCCTAAAGAACCTTGTGCCCTTGTTGATGGGGACAAGGGCCTCATCCCCACAACTGTGGCCTCCTTAGCAACCAGCTCAATGCGGTAAATTACAGCATTAACTAATGCAGTAATTACGGCTAAATCGAACAAATACCGCATTCAGTATTTAACTACAAATTCTTGAATTTGTAGTGAATTGAACACTTGCACAATTGTAACCGCTTATTATCAGCCGTTATTTGAAGGGGTTGTAAAGGTTTCTGTTTTTTCACCTTAATGCATCCTATGCATTAACCAATTCAAAACCGGGCCATAGTAAAAAAATGTCCTCACTACAGGCATCATTCAAATATCATTTCAGCCGGCGATTCTGTGCACGATAATGTACACACGGTCGGATTTTCTGACCGAAAATGTGTGATAGGACATTATTGTCAGAAATTCCAACCGTGTGTGGGCTCCATCACACATTTTCCATCGGAATTTCAGAATAAATTAAGAGACGAAAGCTATTGGCTACTGCCATGTTTATAGTCCCGACGTACGTGTTTTACATCACCGCATTTAGAACGATCGGATTTTCTGACAATTTTGTGTGACCGTGTGTATGCAAGACAAGTTTGAGCCAAAATCCGTCGGAAAAAATGCATGGATTTTGTTGTCGGAATGTCCGATCAATGTCCGACCGTGTGTACAGGGCATAAGAACGATCATAGCGTCAGTTCCACCGCTTGATTGTTCTTATAGGCGATGGGAGGGGACGCCCCCCCTCCCGCCGCCATCCGGTGCTTCTCCGGGCTCTCCCGTGCCATTGGGGCCCGGAGAAAGAATCGGCCGGTGCCAGATGACTAGGATAGAGATGACTGGTGATCAGATGGTCACCAGTCATCTCTATGACCGTCGGCGGCCCAGGCGCGACATTATGATGTCACGCCCGGGATCCCGGATGTCAACAACATTGCTGGGACAAGGCCATCTGGTGCCCAGGGCGAAGATGGCAAACTGCGCCCCCCCCCCCCCCCCGGTATATAGAAAGAGTCAGTGTCCTTTCAAAACCAGAAAACACTAAAAACAATACAATACTGTAGCTGCAGCCCCGTCGCAGTATATCTACTGCGGCGGGTGGGCAAATGGTTAAATTGTAAGTTTACTTTACACAAAATCTGTAAGGTAAACTTACATTGGACCCCCTCCCCATCCCTTCCAGTCCTGCTAACCTGTAGTCCAGCGATCCCCCGCACTGACCCCTTTACATTACACAGCCCCCTGCACCCCTTTACATTACACAGCACCCTGCACCTCTGGGCCCCTTTACATTACACATCACCCTGCATCTCTGGGCCCCTTTACATTACACATCACCCTGCATCTCTGGGCCCCTTTACATTACACATCACCCTGCATCTCTGGGCCCCTTTACATTACACATCACCCTGCATCTCTGGACCCCTTTACATTACACATCACCCTGCATCTCTGGACTCCTTTACATTACACAGCCCCCTGCGCCTCTGGGGCTCCTTTACATTACACAGCACCCTGCATCTCTGGACCCCTTTACATTACACAGCACCCTGCACCTCTGGGCCCCTTTACATTACACAGCACCCTGCATCTCTGGACCCCTTTACATTACACATCACTCTGCATCTCTGGACCCCTTTACATTACACATCACCCTGCATCTCTGGACTCCTTTACATTACACATCATCCTGCATCTCTGGACCCCTTTACATTACACAGCACCCTGCAGCTCTGGACCCCCTGCATGTTACACAGACCCCCTTCAGTGCAGATGCCCCCTTGAGTGTAGCCCCCCATTCAGTGCAGACGCCCCCTGTTCAGTGTAGCCCCCTGTTCAGTGTAGCCCCCCCATTCAGTGTAGCCCCCCGTTCAGTGCAGACGCCCCCTGTTCAGTGTAGCCCCCTGTTCAGTGTAGCCCCCCCATTCAGTGTAGCCCCCCGTTCAGTGCAGATGCCCCCTGTTCAGTGTAGCCCCCTGTTCAGTGTAGCCCCCCGTTCAGTGCACATGCCTCCTTTTAGTGTAGCCCCCCGTTCATTGCAGACGCCCGCTTCAGTGTAGCCCCCCATTCAGTGCAGACGCCCCCACGTTCAGTACAGACGCCCCCTTTTAGTGTAGCCCCCTTTTCAGTGCAGACGCCCCCCCTTCAGTGTAGCCCCCATTCAGTGCAGTGCGCAGACCCCCCCCATTCAGTACCTCAGATCAGCGCAGCGGGACATGCTCAGCAGATCCCCTCCCCCTGTTTACACATAAACAGAGAGGAAGAGGAGGCGGCTTCACTCTGCTCGGCTTTGCCTGTGTGACATCCCGGATCACACATGTAGACAGCCTGCGGCCGCGAGAGGAGAGGATGGTAGGTGCAGCGGTGTCACCCTGCACCCCCCGCACACCCCCTCCCCCTCACATCACAATATAGATCGCCTCTCCCTGTGCCTGTCACTGCGCCGCTGCCTAAACCCACGGCGCTGCCACCGCTTCAATCGCGGAGGGGGAGCCAGCCTGACACCCCCCCCCCCCCAGTGTGTGGTACTCGGGGCGGCCCGTCCCCACTTAGTACGCCTCTGCACAGTTTTGCAGGCAGGCGCAGCTCTGCAATGTTGTAGGGGCGGCAGGTGATAGTCACTTGCCCAGAAAGTTTAACCTCACACTTCCTGCCAGCGCTGCGCCCCCTTCCTACAATAAATTGCTCTGCCCAGGACACCCGCCCCTTCCGCCCACCCCTTGTACCGGCCCTGGTCAACAAAGTCGCGATTGCGGCTGCCAGCATGAAGATCAGTGAATTTTTTTTCATGATCTCATGCTTTCCAGCCTGGAGGAGAGTCTCTTATTGAGTGTCTTATTGACACCGCATCTCTCCATAAGGAGGACCTGTCAAATAGATTCCTATTACAAGGGATGTTTACATTCCTTGTAATAGGAATAAAAGTGATCAAAAAAATAAAAATGTAAAAAAAAGTGTAAAAATCAAAAAAAATTAAGTGAAATAAAAAATAAAATAATTTAAAAAATGTTTAAAACGCCCCTGTCCCTGGTAGCTCGCGCTCAGAAGTAAACGCACACGCAAGTCCCGCCCACATATGTAAACGCCGTTCAAACCACACATGTGAGGTATCGCCGCGTGCGTTAGAGCATGTGCAACAATTCTAGCAGTAGACCTCCTCTGTAACTCTAAACTGGTAACCTGTAAAAATTTTCAAAGCGTCACCTATGGAGATTTTTAAGTATCGAAGTTTGGCGCCATTCCATGAGTGTGCGCAATTTTAAAGCGTGACATGTTAGGTATCTTTTCACTCGGCGTAACATCATCGCTCGTTCACATTTATACACAAAAATTGGGCTAACTTTACTGTTTTGTTGTTTTTTAATTCGTTAAACCATTTTTTTTCCAAAAAAAAAAAGGCGTTTATAAAATTATTGCGCAAATACCATGCGAGATATATGTTTGGGGGTTCTGACTAATTTTCTATCAAAAAAATGATTTTTACATGTAGGAGAGAAGTGCCAGAATAGGCCTGGCATTGACGTGGTTAAGGTGAAAAAACACCTATCAGTGACCGGCCCCCAGCCCCCCCTGTTTACTTACCTGAACCCTTGAACCTGTCCCACGGGGACATGCCGTCTCCCTGCTAGGGGGTTCTTGGCTGTTCATTGATTGATATCAGCTTAGCCATTGGCTCCCGCTGCTTTCAATCAAATCCAATGACGCGGCCGCTGGGGGATGGGGCCGAGTCCTGCATTCGGCGTCTATGGACGCCGAATGCTGGACTCGGGAGCACGCTCGCAAGGTGACCCCCCGGGAGAGCGCTTCTCCTAGGAGGTTATCTGGTATGGGCAGGAGCCGAGAGAGCCGCCAAGGGACCCCAGAAGACCAGATTCGGAGCCACTCTGTGCAAAACAAGCTGCACAGTGGAGGTAAGTATGATATGTTTGTTATTTTTTAAAAACAAATGAACCTTTAGTGTCACTTTAACTCTTAGTGAATTGTCTCCTATGCTACAGTTATGAGTAGGTGAGCAAAATATTACAATTTGCTGAAATGAAAACGTTGTGGCAAATTTCCAAAATCCCAGAGCAAAGTATAACACATGACTTTAAATTCCAGTTAATGCAATACTAAAGATTAAATGCTGCAGCCCACAGAGAGGAAATCTACAGGAATTAATTCTTCAGTAATTTAGAGGGTTTATCATACTGGGATTTCTCTTCATATTAAGAATTGATAATTTGCTGGCAATTATAGTCATCATGTGTAGCGTTTGAAGAAAATTGTTGATCTGTGGGATGAGAGCTTGACACAAAGGGATTTACTTAGCTTTGACCTCTGCAGGATGTCAAGGATTCTTCAGAATATGATACTTGATTCTACTGACATGTCCTTGCTCATAGCCCTGGCAATACAACCTGACTTGTAAACATCTGCCCTTAGTTGATATTGCAGTTGTAATACTAATTAGCTGGCCTGCTTTGCCAGACTCCCTTACTGTAAGATACCAGCCTAGGGTGGGGGTGTGGTCACATACTGCTCCTCTGAATAAAATGATATAAATTTTACATTTATTTCATGTACTTATATAGTGCCATCAATTTACAAATTCACTTACATGTATATGCAATCATCTGTCACTTTATTAGATACACCTGTTCAATTGCTTGGTAACACAAATTGCTCATCAGCCAATCACTTGGCAGCAACCCAATGCATTTAGGCATCTAGACGCACTGAATACAACTTGTTGAAGTTTAAACTGAGCATCAGAATAAGGAAGAAAGGGGATTTAAGTGACTTTGAATATGGCATGGTTAATGGTGCCAAACGGGCTGGTCTGAGTATTTCAAAAACTGCTGATCTACTGGGATTTTCACATGCAACCATCTCTAGGGTTTACAGAGAATGGGCCAAAGAAGACAAAATATCCAGAGAGCGGAAGTTGTGTGAATAAAAATGCCTTGTTGTTGTCAGATCAGAAGAGAATGGTTGAGATGATAGAAAGGCAACCACTCAAATATCTACTTGTTTCAACCAAGGTATGCAGAGTACCATCTCTGAATGCCCAACACATCAAACCTTGGAGCAGATGGGCTACAGAAGCAGAAGACCACACTGGGTGTCTACTTCTGTCAGCTAAGAACAGGAAACAGTCTTGGCCACCATACTGCAGCTCAGTTTCAGGGTCTTGGCAATCTTCTTATAGCCTCCAGACCATCTTTATGTAGAGAAACAATTCTTTTTTTCAGATCCTCAGAGAGTTCTTTGCCATGAGGTGCCATGTTGAACTTCCAGTGACCAGTTTCAGACAGTGAGAGTGATACCAAATTTAACACACCTGCTCCCCATTCACACCTGAAACCTTGTAACACTAATGAGTCACATGACACCGGGGAGGGAAAATGGCTAATTGGGTGTTGAGTTATTTTGAGGGGGCAGCAAATTTACACTGTTATACAAGCTGTACTCTCACTACTTTACATTGTGGCAAAGTGTCATTTCTTTAGTGTTGTCACATGAAAATATATAATAAAATATTTACAGAGATACTGTATGTATATGTATGTATGTATATATATGTATATATATATATATATATATATATATATATATATATATATATATATGTATATATATATATATATACTGTGGTTAAAACCCCTACTGCCAAATGTGTCCCATTCAAGAGGTTTCACTTTACAATATGTCCCGTTGACAGAGAAAGTTGGTGAAAATTTCTATTGGAACAAGTGTCCTCATTGGAAGAGTTCTGCTCTGTTCTGTTCTTGTTCCGGTGACAACTCAAATGTAGGATTTTTCTTAATTTTCAATCCAAGCAACAATGGTCAAATAGAAAGAGAAAGTAATCTCCTCGGTGAACATAGACAGCAATAAAAACCGGACCAATGTGTCTTGTAAGCAGAGGTTAGCAGAAGGAGCAACAGTGCACACTGGGGAACCAGAAGATTGGCACTCATGGAAATGTTAGTTTCTAAAGAGACTTAATATAGCAATTTCTCTTCTACTGAGTAGGCTTCAGTGGCCTGGGAGGCAGGAAAGGTAAGTATTTTCTTTCTTTTTTTACAGAGACATTACATTAAAATGGAAGTGTCAATCAAAAAAGTCACTTTAATAGCCATATTCAACAGTTTATAATATATTTCAATTAATACATTTTGAATAATAAATTCATAGTTTCTTTTTTACTAAGATATTTGTTTTATTAATAACAAGGTATAGCTTGACATATCCGAAAGTTCAGCATTACTTGGCCTGGTATCAGATTTTTGGAACTTCTGGAACTAGTTTTGTAACTATTATCATAATGGTGCTCATTATGGCTAAAAATAAAAACAATAACAAAGTTTTCTTTATCTATTTTGTAATAGTAAGATTGCAATGTATTACAACCACCATTATTCTTTCAGTAACCAGGCAAGAATTAGTCTAATGCAGTGGCAAGATGAGTCCCTGTCTGCCTTTTAGATGAAGGATTGTTGAAACGCTGAAGCGAATTGAGAAAGAAGAGGAGAAATTGGTAGCTTTGAAAGCTGAATTTAAGAAGAAAAAGCTGGTTTGTGCCAAAGTGCTCAGCAAGAAGAGACTGGCTCTGTGCCCTGAGTTGAAAGACTTGGAACAAGCTGTGCGGAAGCAAAAAGAACTTGTGAGTTCTCTTAAGGAGAATAGTGGAGCATTTAAAGAGAAATATAGAAATGAGGAACGGTTTAGCCAAATGAGAAGAGGAGCCGCTTCCTGCATGGAAAGTAACCCAATCAGTGAGGAGATGGAACCGACAAAGTCAGCAGAGAGTGAGAAAATGGGCCCGGAGCATGAAGCCAGCTGTTCAACATCTCAGGCATCTGCTGAGCCCTCAATGGTGGAGGCCTCTGTCCCCCTCCCTCTGCATCAGCAATATTGAACATCTGAGCAGGAGGTTGAGGCAAGTATTGGCATGCTGGAGTTTATCACTGAGCTGGAATCCCCTTTGGGTGCAGCTTCCCCGGATGATGATGAGAAGATGGATACCGTTCCCAGCCCTGTGGAAGAGAGACCTGTGGAGAGAGCAAGATCCACCATGAAGTCTGCAACAACTGGGGGGAAGTCTGATCCCACCGTCAGCCATAACATTGCAGAAGTAACAGCACAGCAAGCAGGAACAGTGTGTGCAAGATAGTGGTGTGAACTTTAACTACAATGGGCTTGCTGAGGGTTGTAGTGCTACGGGCAATCAGCCCAGACCCATAGACGATGTACAACATACAATACCGGCTGATTTATCTGCTGAAAACAAAGCTTTGGGTTTAAAAGAAATTGGTGAGAGTGTTTGGAATAACTGTCAGCTTCAGTCTGCAGAGAGGAGTGCCATGGACAATACAGTGACTTTGCCTGGACCAGACACAGCAGCTGTTCCTGAGAATAGTGGAGGGGATGCTGGGAGCAGTAGTGCTACAACTCTCTAGGAGTCTTTAGTGGACAGGACTGTACTGGAACCCAGGAAAGAAGCTAAGTGTTCAGAGCAGAGGGAGAGGGAGGGTCCTGCCTCTGTTGATCCAAAGACTGCTATCCCAGCTGAATCAGACTCTGTCAGCCGGTTTTATTGTGTCTAAGGACAAGACTGCAATTGGTGTGTCTGTAAGAAAAACATATGCTGGTGTTTCTGCTACAGGATCTGGGAAGGGGGAGCAAGCAGGGAAGGAATATGGAAATGTTTTATCTTCCTCAATGTTTAAAAGGAGGTATGTTGTGCAGCTTAAATAGGAGGGTGGAGGACTTCCTCCACATAGGAGAGCAGTGGTGGATAAAATTCTGCAGATGGGGTTTAGGCCCACAGATATCTTTGCCCTGATCAGTCCAGCAGGTTCATATGAGTACGATTTGTCCCTTATCTGTCCAAAGTCTTTGGACATATTTTGGGAGAAATATGAGCACGTGTGTAGGGGCCTGCCGGACTGGAGAGGGCTCATCCACAAGCTTCTATCACGCCAACCACTCATCAAAATGGTGACAATTCTTGTCCACAATGAGTCCATACCACAAGGGGATTTATCTGTATGGTTGAGGAGGTATGGAGACATCCTGAGCCCCCTAAAGAAGATTTTGGATGATCGGGGAATATGGACGGGGGGTGGTCTGTGCAGTTAAAATTAAAGTAATTGACGATGTCGTCCAGCATCTGCCATCCTCAGATTTCTTGCGGAGGGACAAGCTGACCATCTTCCACCCTGGCCGGGCAAAGCTATGCAACAATTGTGGGGATAAAGGGCATCTTGTATCCTCCTGTCTGGTGATAAAGTGCTCTCTGTGTCAGGGTGTAGGACATTTGGCAAAGGATTGTAACATTATAAGGTGCAATCTGTGCAATGGGGTGAGACATCCATACAGTCAGTGTCCTGAGGCAATGCACAACAAGCCTAAGCTCATGAGAGGGTTCCTCCACCTGGACATGGAGGATGCTCAGAGCTCAGCAGCTGGAGTGCTTGTGATTCCATCTGAGTCTGTGCCAATACCCAGTATGCCTGTGTATTCTCAGTCTGTGATGGCCCAGTCTGTGCATGTGCCTAGTGTGCCCGTGTCTTCCCAGTCTGTGTGTTTGCCTAGTGTGCCCGTGTCTTCCCAGTCTGTATATAAGGTATCAGTTACTAAGAATGTGTCCAATCCTTCTGTGTCTGTCTTCCAAAATTGCAGATGCAGCAACAGGTGCTGGGGCAGGTGCGTCAAGTGCGGTGCCAGTCCCTCCCCCGACACTGCAGGGTTTCTATTGAGGACCGTGGGGTGCAGAGGAGTGGGGAAAATGGTGAAGAGGCTAGCCTGGTGGTAGACAAGGGAAGGAGTGGGGAAGCTGTTGATTCCAGTTTGTCATAGGATGATATGGAGTGGTTGGAGGATAGAAGCAGGAAGGGCAAAAGAAGGAAAGAAAGGGGTTCAGTTACCTTAAGTCCTAAGGTTTTGCCTTTGGCAAATAAGTTTGGGGTCCTGTCAGATGATGACGATGAGTGGGACTCGTTGGGTCCAGCATCCTCTATGGATGATGAGTGCCAGGGTGCAATGAAGCGTGCTGGTTCTCCAGGGAGAGGGAGTAGTCAGGCTAAGAAATGGCTGCCTCAAGTACCCTAATGGCAGTCCCCACTCCGTTTAAAAGGGGCAACCATTAATGTTGCCAGCTGAAAATCAGTAAGTGCTCGTCATATGGCCTTATTTTTGCTCAGCGAGTTTAAAACTGACATTTTGTTTTTGCAAGAGACCCATCTGAGTAGTCTGGCCGATATACATCTGGTAAAGGAGTGGAGATGTGGTCCCTCATTTTGGTCTCTTACAGCGGGGTTGCGGTCCTTTTTTTCTGGTATGGTAACGTGCCAGCAGGTGATTGAGGTAGAGATTGGGAGATGCATGGTCTTGGACGTCTCTGTGAGGGGGCAGAACCTGCGCCTGATTAAGATATGGTCCCCAGATGAACTGGGAGAGGAAATGTCTTTTTACAAAGATTAAGCCTTTTTCTTTTCACGGCCCAGCAGGTTATCTTTGGAGGTGATTTCAACACCATTACTAGGTCTAAAGACAGGAGAGGTTTCAGAGGTAAGCTGGGCTATGACAGCCTTTTTCTCAATGCGATAGTTAGGGAAGCAGGTCTGGTAGATTTGCACATTAAGCGCTGCCCAGACAGCACGGGGTTCACTTTTCAGCGAGGTAGTAGTCAGAGTAGGATAGATAGGTTTCTTTTTTTTGAAAGGAGACTCTGCTTTTTCTGCACCTGTGTGTCAGGCAGTGGAGTTTTCCGATCACTGTATTTTATCTGTAACTCTGCCTCCGATATGCCACCTAGGAGGAGAGGTATCTGGAGACTAAATTCGGCCCTCCTGGAAGACGAGAGAGTAAGACAATCCTTTGAGAATTTTTTTCAAGCACAGGTAAAGATCCTAGACTTTTGCAACAGTAAGTCAGAATGTTGGGAGCTTGTAAAACAGCGGATTGTTGGGCTTTTCAAGGCCATAGGAAGAAGGAAGCAGCAAGATAAGTATATCGCCTATCAGCATTTGCAGAGGAAACTGCTCCCTACCATGTGGAGGTTTTTAATTGCTGTTTGTTTGAGGGTTCTCTCCCTCTCTCCATGAGGCAATCTGCAATGATCCTTCTGTCAAAGAGTAAAGATCCTTCGATAATTGGGAATTGGTGCCCCATTAGTCTTCTTAATGTCGATAGAAAAATACTGGCAAAGATTTTTTTCTGGCGATTATCACCAGTGGCAGGCAGTTTGTTATCTCACCACCAGCACTGCTCAGTCCGGGGTAGAAGCACTTTCTCAGCCGTGTTAGCTGTTCGGGAGGCCTTGAAGCCTTGTAGGGCTTCTGGTTGGGGTAAATTTTTGCTGACATTGGATCAGGCTAAGGCCTTTGATCGGGTTAATCATAAGTGCTTATGGCTCCTTCTTGGCAAATATGGAGGGGAGTTTCATTGATTGGCTCAAGTTTTTGTACAAAGGGGCTGAAAGATTTTCTCTGGTTAATGGTTGGGTCAGCTCGGGTGGGCATCAGGGGTGTCCATTGAGTCCTCTGCTATATGTGTTTGCAATTAACCCCTTCGTTAGAAGGCTAGAGAGTGGATCATTGTGTGGTTTACCTTTTTGGGCATCGCTGGTGAGCCCCCTTTGAAAGTTGTGGCCTATGCTGATGATGTTTCTGTTTTTGTCTCTGGGACTGAGGAGGCGCAGGAGGTGGTCTCAGTGATAAGGCAGTATACAGAGGCATCAGGTTCAAAGGTCAACAAGGACAAGTGTGAAGCTTTCTGGATGGGCGTGGAAGGTGAGAGCTTTGTTCTCCCGGATGAGTTCCCGGAGCCCCAACAAAAAATTTGAGTTCTAGGCATTGAATTTGGCCCAGGTGACTATGGTCATGCAAATTGGGTGATCAGGCTGGAGAATGCAGATGCTAAGGTGGTAAGCTGGAAAGATTGGCGGCTTTCCTTGAGGGAAAAGGTTGATCTGATCAAGACTTGCCTGATTCTGATTTTTCTGCATGTCAGTTTTTTGCTTGCGTTTTGCCAGTTTCTCTCTATACCAGGGTCTATAGTTGTTTCTTCCAGCTGTTATGGGAGAACAAAATAAACCTTGTCAAAAGGAATGTGACTTGCCTTCCTAGGCGGTAGTGTGGTCTAGGGATTATCAACCCTGTAGTCTTTTTCTCTCTCAAGTTTGTGAAGTACAATCTTGGTAACATGTTGGCAGAGAGACTGCCTGGGTGGGTTGGTATTTTCCAGTCCTGGTTTAGGCCCTTTCTGCAAGACTGGAAAAAGGTGGGCCAGTGAAAAGCCTAAGGGTCAAGCATGATAAGCTCCTGGCTTATGTTGCCCCATGTTTGAAAATGCTTCGGAAGTGGCAAGTAACAGCAGGATAAGTCAGATCTATTCCAAGGAAACTTCTTGAGAAGTGGATCATGAGCTCTGCTTTCTGCGAGCCACTGGCCTTAAGGGATTCTCTAAGACTGGTTTTGGGGGTGGGTTTGCAATTGATTAATTTCGAGAGAATCCCAATGAAGTTTAGGGATCAGGCTTTGCTTGCCTTTCATGGAAAACTTTATGTGAAGGGCAACCTAAAGTTTCTTTGCATGAGTAATCGGGGCTGCCCAAGAGTGGAGTGTGGAGGAGTGATGGAGTCCATGGATCACTTTCTACTTCAGTGCCCTTTTAATATAGAGGTGTACAAGAGGGTGGGGAGGGCTCTGAGTATACCCTTCCTCCCCCATATGAGTTATGCAGAGTGGGTGTATGGGGCATTCCAGACTTGTTGGGATTATGATTTGGAAACACTTTTTTAGTTAGTCTAGTAGTCCGTTATTTCAGGTGGAGTGCATGGTGTCAGGTATCCTTACGGAGTAAAATCCTCCCTGTCGAAGTTGTGATGCAGGACATTCTGGAAGAGGTTGGAAAGATTCAGGGTCTTGAGAAAGACAGGTAGCAGCAGGAGGCCGGGATAAGGGCGTGGAGGAATATCAGGACCCTGTAGCTGCTACCTGTTGATCTCGGGTTGCGCGGCTTTTCTTTGTATTCTTGTTTCACTCCCCAAGATTTTCAGATCAAATATATTTTTGATAAAAGACTACATGCATGGTGGCAGTGATGTTCGTCTGGCTCTCTCGTAGGGATTATGTTGTGCGCAATTTGGTTTGCACCATTTATTATGTTCTTGTTTTTTTGTTTTGTATAGTCATGTATAGTCATATTCAATTATTTTGTAAATATGTTTCATTTATTTATTATGGTTTTATTGTATATAAGTTGTTGTTTGTAAGATTTTTCAATAAACAAAATTAACCCCTCATAATGGGCACAGCAGGTGTACAGACCCGGAAACTAAGCACAGGGATGGTGGGAACATCTCATAATGGGCACAGCAGATGTACAGACTAGGCCTGCATTACCAACAGTTTAATTTTTCAGTTTGTTTGCGGCCCCCCCTAAAAAAAAATTTTCAGCACCAGCTGCCACTGGTCTAATAGTTAATTTGAAATTCAAGAAGTGTTAGCCTGGGATAGACTGTGTATCCTCTTGACATCAAAAGTGCTTGCAAGTCATATGTTGTACCCAAGCCACTGGTAGAAGGTCCCTGCTATAGAATCAACAACAATCATTGAAATATGCGATTTAAAAAGTTATTATTCATAAGGAATATAAAAGAAAATATAAATACCGTATATACTCGAGTATAAGCTGAGTTTTTCAGCCCATTTTTTTGGCTGAAACCCCCCCCCATGGCTTATACTCGAGTGAGCCGTACCTTCCATTAGTAAAACAGTGTGTGTCTCCCGCTGTTTATGCAGTCTGTTCCGCAGTCCATTGTAAGAAAGCCCCGCCTCCTCCTCATCTCTGATAGACGGAACGCTGATACAGTTTCCCAGCATTGTATCAGTGTTCCTCTAGCACGAATGAGGAGGAGGCGGGGCTTTCTTACAATGGACGGCGGAACAGACAGCATACACAGCGGGAGATACACGTTGTTACACACGCTGTTTTAATAATGGAAGGTACGGCTGCAGATTGGCACAGTGAGACTAGAGATTGGCACAGTGAGACTAGAGATGGGCACAGTGAGACTAGAGATGGGCACAGTGAGACTAGAGATGGGCACAGTGAGACTAGAGATGGGCATTGTTTACCCAGTAGCTGCTGCATTTTCCCACCCTCAGCTTATACTCGAGTCAATATGTTTTCCCAGTTTTTTGTGGTAAAATTAGGTGCCTCGGCTTATATTATATATACTTGGAAAAAAATGTGGTCCCATCAGAATTTTGTACATTACCCATTACCCATTGTACATCCCCCCCCCCCCCGGCGGTATTCCTGAGTCTGGCTCGGGGTGGATTTTCAATACCAAAACCGGTATCCCGGAGCCAGACTCGGGATCGCATCGCAGGATCCATGTAGAGGATACTTACCTTGTCCCCTGGATCCTGCGATGTCTCCACGCTGTAATCGGCGAGCCGCCGTGTCTCGCTCGATTCACAGTGCCAAGCTCCGTTCCCTGCTAGTGTTGCAACGCACGGGGACAGAGTTCGGCGCCAAATTCAAAAAGTGAAACACACAGTACAGATACTGTGATCTTACAGATTACAGTACTGTATCAAATAATTACACATCTCTAGTGGTCTGTCCAGTGTCCTGCATGCAGTTTTATATTATAAAAACTGTTCTTTCTGCCGGGAAACTGGAGATTGTCCATAGCAACCAAAACTGTCCCTTTACATCAAACATGGCTTTAGACCAGCTAGAAAACAGCGATAATAAATTAGAATTACTTGCAGAATTGAGCGATAGTGATTCATGGGGAAATTTGTCACCAAACACTAAAAGCAACAAAAGCGACAATTCTGCAACTGAGCAAATTTCAGTGTTTTTGATTTGATTACATTATTGAATAATTTTTATTATTTGGTATAATTATTTATAGTTATTTATTATATTATAATTTTTGATTTCGTTTTTCAAACTTTATCATACCCGGGATGTCTACTAGACACTTGTTTGGACAGATTTAAGTGAATTATTCCTAAGAATTACCTATAATATAAAACGCCAAATTTCTGTGCAAAATAATTGTACCGCTTTCAGCACCTAAAATCTGAAATAATCATACCGCCAGGGAGGTTAACTAACATAAAAATTATTATTTGGGCATTCTGTTTTCACGTTTCTACAAGACATTTCTACAAGACACTACTCAAATTCATGTAATATCTTTTCAGTGCCTCATCCGACATCAGGTGAATTATAAGGCACATTTTGACATTCTGATAATTACATTTTTTTATGTTCTGCAAAAAAAGAAAAAAGTTTTCCAAGAGAAAGGTCTATTTTTTAATTTGACTTCAAATATGTAGTCAAAGAATACACAGACCTTTGGTAACGATAAAACAATGTGTGGGTCATACTTCCAAGTTCAAAATAAAATTCCCTGAGCCACAGGTTTCAAATGGTGAAATTTTTTTAGCTCAGCATTGAGTTTCTTTTTAATAAAGGTAACTAGAAATTCCTAATATCCACTACCATTACACATTTGCACTTAACTAATAGAAAAAAAACTATCTGACCTTAGTGAATATATCACAGAGAGAACTGGGTCATTGGCAGAATGAGTTTCTCAAAACTGTTAATGTTTATCTGAAGCTAAAACTTTTTTCTATATTTGGATATAAGGGTGAGGGGTTAGAACTGCTGTAGGTTCCTATTGCTGTCTGGGGTTCACGCTATAATTGTCCTGGTGACCACTACCATCGGGATTGAAAATTAAGAATATTCCAAAATTTAAGTTGTCATAAGAGCAGAAATAGAATGAAAATCTTATCAATGGGCCAAAAATCAATAGAAACTAATGCACTCCTTGCAGCCATAAACGGAGGCAGGTGTAAAAGTTGGATGTCACCATCAAAAACTTAATTCTATATTTCAAAGTTTTATTAGAACACTGTTGTAGCGATGTTTTAGAGTCAGTGATGACCCCTTCCTCAAGCAGCATTAACCAGCAGGGGGGAAGGGGTCCTCAGTGGCCCCTAAACATCAGACTGTGAGATGGGAAACAAATATTTCATTGTTGGTTTGCTACAAAATTGTGCTTGTGATACATTGAAATTGTAATCTGCCAATGGAGACACTTGTTCCAATGACAACTGTCTTAAATTTAGAAAGATTTCCCCTTATTCCTCTTGTGTCTACAGGACAGGAAGTGAAGGTAAATCTACTGAATGAGGTACAAATATATTTATTTTTATAGACCTAGTTCCATTAAGCTCCACAAGGAAAAAACTGAACAGACAAAGAAAAAGTAACATCCATTCTATTTGGGTCTGATTCAACAGGGGATTGTTCACAAATTCCTTGCTGAATAGAATGGATCCTGTCCCTTTGAAAGGGCTCCTCATTTTTAAACACTCCGTACTCTATCCAAAATGAAAAAAAAAATGTTGCCTTTGGAAATACATTAAAAATACTAAGATTGTGAAATAATCCTGAATCCCCAAGATTTAAGATTGATTTACTCAAGGCAAATAGGCTGTTCACTTTGCAAAATGTTCCCTTAGCTTAGTGAATATGGTGAAAATTCCTTTTGCAAAGAATATCCTGTCATGTGCAAGAACAATGTTAATACATTTTATTTTGCTTGCTTGATTGGAGATGGAAGTCAGGAGAACTTCACCTCATTTACCAAGCTAGGAAAAAAACTATCTTTGCAAAGAGAACGGCCTATTTGCCTTTAGTTATTCATCTCTTTTGGCTTATGACCAAAAGCTCACAGCAACAAGTACTTACAATTTTCTTAACTGTATTTTTTTAAAATTATTATTATTACAATTATTAATAAAATATTTTTAACATTATTGTTCCTTCTTTTTATCAAATAATATCACTAAACATAGCTGAACCAGCAGAACTACTTTTAGAATGAAATATTGATCAAAATCCATGTTTAATGCCTTCTTAATAGACAACAACATGGGGCATCTTTAAACCAGTCTACACTGCACTTTATATTTGCATTGAAATATATGCAGATTGAGAAATAATAAGTAGAGAAAACTTTGGGGTTTTACGTTAAGCCAAAATAAAATAAAAAGAGGCTTACAATGCTGTATTTTATTTGGCTGAAAAGTCTCCATTGAGGGATATTCAGCACGCTTATACATAATCATCAGTTTGAACACCTAAAGGTAAAGAAACCCATGCTGTGGGATTTGCTTTGAGCTGAAGAATTTGATACAAACCAAGAGTAAAAAAAAAGTTTTGACTGCAGAAATTAATAAACCTTTGTGTAAACAGATGTTAGTTTTAAGCTAAAATAGATCAAAAGTTTAGAGAAATGCAGTGTCATGGCTTGCAAGCTGCAGAAAAGTTTCCTTGAAACCTGGTACGGGAATTGTGAACAATAAAAAGGCATATTTCAATTTTGTAGGAAAATGTGCCATATAAATTGGGAATATAGTCTTCCTTTAGATTTGTTTTAATATTTTTTAAATATACTAAAATATGATTGAAAGCAGCCTAATTAAATATTACCTGTGTGTTGTGCATGGGACGACTACATTTTCTACTTTACATACAGTATGTGCTCCCTGCTTAGCAGTGCTGCACAATTATTAAGTCATGCTGATCTTTTTAGAGCCTTGCAGGTGCCGCAGCTTATTTGTTAATAACATATATATGCAAGACATATAGATTACCCAGAGGGGAATATTATTTTCCCAACAAAAGTGGACCATGTCTGAGAGAAGACTAATGCCCTGTACACATGGTTGGACATTGATCGGACATTCCGACAACAAAATCCATGGATTTTTTCCGATGGATGTTGGCTCAAACTTGTCTTGCATACACACGGTCACACAAAGCTGTCGGAAAATCCGATCGCTCTGAACGCGGTGACGTAAAACACATACGTCGGGACTATAAACGGGGCAGTAGCCAATAGCTTTCGTCTCTTAATTTATTCTGAGCATGCATGTCACTTTGTGCGTCGGATTTGTGTACACACGATCGGAATTTCCGACAACGGATTTTGTTGTCGGAAAATTTTATAGCAAGCTCTCAAACTTTGTGTGTTTGAAATTCCGATGGAAAATGAGTGATGGAGACCACACACGGTCGGAAATTTCCGACAACCAGGTCCTATCACACATTTTCTGTCGGAAAATCCGACCGTGTGTACAGGGCATAATTGTTTACAAAATGGTCAAAGATCAGCACCTGGAAAAACCCTGGAAAAACTCTGGGAGAAGATGCCAGCACTGGTGAGGGACCTTGAGGTGTCAGAATTTGAATTAGGGCAAAGACTGGTGTTGCATTTAGATCGAGTTTGGTGATCTGTAATGGCTCTTGAATATAATTAAAGTGGAGTTCCACCCAAAAATGGAACTTCTGCTTTAAAATGAAGGTGACCCCCTGACATGCCACATTTGGCATTTCATTTTTTGGGGGAGGGGAGCGGATAACCACTTTTTCAGCATCCAGCTCCCACTTCCTCCTGGGCCCCGTGGAACCGAAAGGAAGTTTACCTCTCTCCCCTCCTTCCGTGCAATCTTCTGGGACACATCACAGGTCCCAGAAGATTGCCCGGGCAATCACAGCGTGCAGCCCGGCTCGCGCATGTGCAGTGCGTGCCCGGCTGTGAAGCCACAGTGAATGGCAACAACATTTGGTGAGCTTTATTCTTAAGGCAGTGGAATCGGTACAGATCACTGCGGTGGTGAAAATATGGTGTATTGTTTTGATTTTTGAGCTACACCTATTTTATCACGCTTTGTTGGACTTGAGTTTGCACTTTTTCGAATATTTTATATGGACAATTTTCAGTTTTTTCACAAGATTTGGATTTGATTAATTCACATTATTGCACTACTGTGAAATTTATATTGTTTGAAGGCATTGTAGTTCACCTATTTTTGTTTGTTTTTATTTAAAGTAGCAGCTCAGAGCTAATATTTATTGACCAAATTGCAGTGGAAGGATCTTAAAGAGGCAATAAATCCAGGAGTGCGTTGTGTGCAGATTTCAGGGATGCACTACATAGTGCAGAGTTCAGGGGTGCGATACATACCAAGTGCAGTTTCAGAGGTGCCCTACGCAGAAAGTGTATGTTTCAGGAGTTTGCTATGTACAGAGCAGAGTGCAGGGTTGAATAGTTTGCTACATCCAGAGTGCAGGGTTCAGGGATTTGTTACATACAGAGTACAAGCGGTCCCCGGGTTACAAACAAGATAGGGTAGGTTTGTTCTTAACCACTTCAGCCCCGGCAGGATTTACCCCCTTCCTGACTGAGCACTTTTTACAATTTGGCACTGCGTCGCTTTAACTGCTAATTGCACGGTCATGCAATGCTGTACCCAAACAAAATTTGCGTCCTTTTTTTTTCCACAAATAGAGCTTTCTTTTGATGGTATTTGATCACCTCTGCGTTTTTTTATTTTTTGCGCTATAAATGGAAAAAGACCAAAAATTTAGAGAAAAAATTTTATTTTCTACTTTTTGTTATAAAAAAAAATCCAATAAACTCAATTTTAGTTATACATTTAGGCCAAAATGTATCCGGTCACATGTCTTTGGTAAAAAAAATGTCAATAAGCGTATATTTATTGGTTTGCACAAAAGTTATAGCGTCTACAAACTAGGGAACATTTTCTGGAATTTGCACAGCTTTTAGTTTATGACTGCCTATGTCATTTATTGAGGTGCTAAAATGGAAGGGCAGTACAAAACCCCCCCAAATGACCTCATTTTGGAAAATAGACACGCCAAGGAAATAGCTGAGAGGCACGTTGAGCCCATTAAATATAACATTTTTTTTCCCCAAGTGACTGAATAATGATAAAAAAAAAATTACAAAAAGTTGTCACTAAATGATATATTGCTCACATATGCCATGGTTATGTGTGAAATTGCGCCCCAAAATACATTTAGCTGCTTCTCTTGAGTATGGGGATACCACATGTGTGGGACTTTTTGGGAGCCTAGCCGCGTACGTGGCCCCGAAAACCAAGCACCGCCTTCAGGATTTCTAAGGGCGTAAATTTTTGATTTCACTCCTCACTACCTATGACAGTTTTGAAGGCCATAAAATGCCAAGATGGCACAAACCCCCCCCAAATTACCCCATATTGGAAAGTAGACACCCAAAGCTATTTGCTGAGAGGCATGTTGAGTCCATGGAATATTTTATATTTTGCCACAAGTTGCAGGAAAATGACAAACTTTTTTATTTTTTTTTTGCACAAAGTTGTCACTAAATGATATATTGCTCACACAGGCCATGGGCATATGTGGAATTGCACCTCAAAATACATTCTGCTGATTCTCCATGGTATGGGGATACCACATGTGTGGGACTTTTTGGGAGCCTAGCCGCGTACAGGGCCCCGAAAACCAAGCACCGCCTTCAGGATTTCTAAGGGCGTAAATTTTTGATTTCACTCCTCACTACCTATCACAGTTTTGAAGGCCATAAAATGCCCAGATGGCACAACCCCCCCCCCATTGCTGTTTACATGTGACACCAGACCGACGCTTGCATTCGCCTTTGCGCGAGAGCAGGGGGGAACAGGGTGTGATGAAAATATAAGCGTAGGATAGTTTTGCCTTAACAAGATGTGGTGTGATCTGTAGAAGTAATGTAATTGTAGATGTAGTTTAATTCTGGATTATTAAAAATATAGTATTCAATGTCAGTCATGCACATATGTTTTTTCATTAGCATTTGAAAAGGACAGAGATAGTTTTTTTCTAAGATCGAAGTGACACCTAGATGCCAATAAAAGTTTCCATTAGAGTAAACAGATTGCCACCATCCTGAGGCTTCAAAGAAAACTGCTAGTCATTTTGGTTACATTGATCCACAGGGGGCATTCACGGGCTCTGGACAGTCTGTAAACTTTGATTAATACCAACAGATCTAAGGAACCTAGTTTATCTCTCATAAAAGCTAAAATATTAGCGTCAGAGAGATGAAAATAATTCCTTTTGATTGTACACCTGATGGGTTACGTGTACATGTAACTCTGTACATCCACGTATGAATTCAGAGAATGGAAGGAACAGAAACCCAGAGAGAGAATCAGGATACCCGCACAGAGGCAACGAAAGAAACAGACCAGAGGAAAACGAGGAGGGAAGCAGAAAAAGAAGAAGGGAGTATTAGGCCAGGGAATTTTTAACCTAAGTGAAGCAACCTTTACGGATGATGAATTGAAGATACTAGATCTTGGTTTGAAATATGCACCAGAAAAGAGCATTGACAAATTTGAAGTTTACATTGATTTAAAGAAATTTATTAGGAAAGTGAAGATAAAAAAACATTATGCCTTGAACAATAAGGTCATCACAACAACTGAAACTGATGATTATGCTCACACTAGTCTTAGGAACAATTCTATCTTCAACCCCAAGGTCCCAGGGGACCAATGTATAGGTGCATTTAAACGGATGGTGGAAAACGATTTGGCTAAATTGGAGAAGAAAAAGTCCAAAAGTTTGTATATTTGGAAAACAATTAAAGAAATCGGCAAGAGAAAGGAAGTGGTGATTAGACCCGCCGATAAGGGGGGTGGACTAGTTTTATTGAAAAAGGAAGAATACAAAGAAGAGATGAAGAATTTGCTGAGAGTTGAGAACACCTACAAGAAACTGAAGCTCAATCCCAAATCACAATATGTAAAAAGTTTAAAAAGACTGGTGAAAAAGGGTGGAGAGGCAGGCATTTTGAATAAGAAAGAAGCTAAATACTTGGTTCCGGAATCCACCAAAACTCCTGTTATATACTACCTGCCCAAAATACACAAGCGGCTGAGTAAACCACCGGGCAGACCCATCATTAGTGGAGTGGATTCCCTGTTCTCGAGATTAGGAGAATATATTGACCAGTTTTTGAAACCACTAGTAGTGCAAGGTAAATCTTACCTCAGGGATAGCACTCAACTCATCAATGAACTGAGGATGATTACCGGGACTGACCACTGCCTATTGGCAACGATTGATGTCAATTCTTTGTACACGAGTATCAGCCAAAGTGATGGGCTGAAAGGGGTTGAGAAAGCCTTATATGAAAGATCAGATTTGAAGCATGAACAAATTCAATTTATCTTAGAAGGACTAGAACTGGCAATGGAGAGTAACTACTTCTGGTATCAGAAAGAATTTTATGTCCAGAAAAAAGGGGTAGCCATGGGTGCTAAGTATGCCCCAAGTGTGGCGAACTTATTTATGGACCTGCTGGAAGAACGTTACATATACGGTATGAGAAGACCTGAAATAAAGTTTTACCGTCGATACATCGACGATGTAATTATTCTATGGGAGGGAGATTCTGAGTCGTTCCAGGAGTTTTTAGATGAGCTTAACCGAAATGAATACGGTATTTCCTTCACCGGTAAGTCGGATCATGACTTGATTGAGTACCTGGATTTACAGATTTTCAAACAGGACGGTGAGTTG
The DNA here is from genome assembly GCA_037952835.1 of Lithobates septentrionalis. Taxonomy (NCBI): domain Eukaryota; kingdom Metazoa; phylum Chordata; class Amphibia; order Anura; family Ranidae; genus Lithobates; species Lithobates septentrionalis. The sequence continues at coordinate 6,465,835 of JBBDGP010000614.1, forward strand.
TCTACAAAGACCTTTTTTAAATCCACAGATCGTAATGGGTACATACCCATCTCTAGCTGTCACCATCCAAAATGGAAAAAGAACATCCCTAAGGGACAGCTTTTGAGAATACGGAGAAATTGTCGAAACACCCAAGATTATCGGATTCAGGCTGATACCCTAATAAAGAAATTTGAAGACAAAGGATATCACTGTGATTCCCTGATAAAATTAAGAAATGAAATACAAGAACTTGACCGAGATGCCTTGTTGAAGAAAGAAGGTAACAATAGTAAGAACTCTCCGGTGGATATAGCTTTTGTCACAGGCTTCAACAATCAGTTTAGGTCCATTGAACATATAGTGAGGAAGTACTGGCCTATCTTAAAATCTGATAGGACTTTAGGGAAAATCCTCACAAAGAAACCTCGATTCATCTATAGGAGGGCACCCACTCTCAGGAATCACCTAGTCCATAACGTCATTGACCCCCCTAAGAATGTAAAGTTGTTTTCCAATATGAAGGGCTTCTACAGGTGTCAGAAGTGTTTGGTCTGCAGAGTCAGCAAAAAACAACCCAAGAAGAGAACCTCTTTTAAAGCAAGGAATGGCAAAGAGTATGGGATCAGGGAATTGGTCACTTGCAATACCACTCATGTAACCTACATTATAGAATGTCCGTGCCGAGTGCAATATGTGGGCAGGAATACAAGACCTCTCTGTGTACGTATTAGGGAACACATTAATAACGCAGGACTACAAGACATCTCTGTGTACGTATTAGAGAACACATTAATAAGATCAGGAAGGGGTTCCCCAAACAAAACCTTTCCAGACACTATGATAAATTTCACCACAGGGACCCATCTGGTTTGGTTTTTTATGGTATTGATACCATCAAGGACCATTGGAGGGGGGGGGCAGTAAAAAGATTCTTATTTCACGTAATGAAACCAGATGGATACATCGTTTAGATTGTCTGGTACCCAGGGGACTTAATGTGGAGATAGACCTTAACTGTTTTTTATCTAATTTTTAATTATCAGTTCCCCTCAGTCCCCACACACCTTTTTCCCACATGACCATTCCCTACTGCCCCTTCTCTGTGGTCTCAGTGTTAACATGCTTTCCACATAGATTTATACCTTTTTATACAAGCTTTGATCTTAGTATACATCATCATATTTCTCCCTTTTTTGACTGAGATCGTACATTAGCTACCACTTTTTATATGTCCTTTGTTACTTTGGAGCTATTAGATTTTGAGGAGTTATATAATTTATAACCCTCCCCTTGACACGTTTTATGTACATAATGTAGCTGTGGTTTTTACTTATTAAAATCACAAATATATTTTTATTTATACATGTACATGTAGTGTTTATGAATTTTCTACAATATCAATATATACATTTTTTATTTTTACTTTTATTTTTATTTTATTTTATTTAATTTCAGTTCATTTTATCATTCGTGTATTTTCTGCTGATTTTTCATTTCTCATACATGTTTATATATGTATTTGTTTTGATGATTTTTTTGATGATTCTGAAGTATTTTTCCCTCTGCTTTTCCTCATATTGATGGACTGGAGATCATTTAATGCTAATTTTGTATAGGCCTTTGTATGTATGATTTATGGAGGTGCCAATCTTGTGATTCAACCAAATATCCACTAGATGGTGCTCGGGATATATCCTTGTATGGTATTTAGGCTCTCTGATTGATCAGGAGGGTGGGACTGTATGTTTTGAGTGGCGATCACGGCACCTCCATTGACTACAAAAAGACTTATGGAGTACCAAGATGGCCATGCCTCAGATGACGTCTTGATGACGAAACGCATAAGGCGTGGCCACGTGATACGCATACGTCTACCTCTTGTGTTACGATTCTTCCGGGTTTGAACAGGCGGGCGGTGGAATGCACGCCATTCCACGCTGCCTACTCAGCCATAGGCTCTGAGCTTGTTAGCGGAGCGCTGTCGGCTCCCTCTTTTATATTTTAATACATTTTTTAACAATAAACTATACTATTTTTCAGATTCACGCTATGAGATCTATTTTTTCTCTGTCACTAATGGATGTTTAATGCTGGGGGAACCACGATACCAGAGAAGGGGAGGACGGCCACTGGACTGAAGATTGTCACTAAAGAACATCACTGCTGGATTTGGTCTACATGCCTCTTACCCCTGCAGGGGTTGGGCACTCTGGTGAGTGAGGGCACGAGTGGGGGTGCAGTGGAAGACGGGGAGCACTTACCACACTAAGAATATTGCCACTGATCGAAAGGACATATTACAGTTTTTTTTTTTTTTAATGCATAATTTTTGGGACATTATTTCTTATTTTTTCTTCATTTTTTAACAGTCTCTTTCACCAACTTTTAGCACTTTCCGATACCTCCTTATCACTCGGATTATGAATTGGTTTTGTACACTGGAGTGGTTTACTATGTTTTGATAATTTGCACAATCTTTTTATCACAATTTTGGAATGTTTGCATATTTTTATTCTTATTGATATATTTGATTATGTCTGTTTTAGCACTTTGCACTTTATTGTATAGTGTATTGGTGTAGGAGCATTTCACTCATATTTGAGCTCCTTATTTCACTACAACTTTCTACACATATATTTGTTGTAGTCATGAATATAAATTTTATATAATTTTCATCAACACGATTAATATCCACGGCATTCACAATAAAACAGCGCCAATTCCCTCATTTTAGAATTTTTATGTAACTCTGTATGTTTAGCAGGTGTGGAATCCTAGAAAGCCACACAAAACCATTATATGGCGCCTGATTGCAGCAGGCAGGCAGTGATTGGTACTGTTGTGATCGGCCTGATGCGCTAGTATCGGAAATCCTGTCTATGACCTAGCAATCAGCGCCATTCTGGGCCAATTCCACTCTGGTAAATTCAGAACCCAAAACCTTCTGTGGGCTGAGACAGGAACACACCCCAGGGTTGATTGGCCAAGGGCTAAAGTCCAGCCCACATCCATATTTCAATAATTTGGGTAGCCTGAGATATGGACATTGTTCTTCCACGAAGCCAGTTCGAAACTGGGGAGTTCCCACATGTTCCAGTATGCTTCTACAAGATAGACTTGGGTAAAGTTTATTTCTGTTTTTTTCCCTTTTTATTTTCATAGCAAATTGCCAATTTGTGTGTCTTTCTGCATTTTTTGTATCTTTTTTGGTAAATCCTTTTTCTTTGTATATCTTTTATGCACTGCCCACATTCGGAATATTAACTGATAAAATTTAATAAGTGACTTCTGTGTACTAAGCTAGGACTCTTATCTCTGGAGAGGTTGGTGTATTTTAGTGCCTAAGTACTCGGTCTAAGTTACGTGCCAATCGGTATGCAATTGCACTGTGTGTTGGCAGATTGCATGCAGATTGTAAGCTAACAGATCTGCTAGATGGAGAACTGTGTGTTTGGCTCAGCAGACCAGTCTGCGGACAAACTGTTGGGTGGTGGCAGGCTATCGTTTATTGTGTGTCTGGTGTGTGGGTGTGGGGACAGTGGGATGAGTGATTAACACCGGGGTTCAAGCTTGCAGGATAGCTGGAGGAACCCTAGAAGTATGTAGTAATTGCTAGACTGTTCCTCAAACCTTAGAGTGCACCAGATTGTATGTAAGATCCGTATCTGCCTGTGTGTGGTCAGCTAGCTGGATTGGAGTGGAGTCTCCCTCTAGTGGTGGCCAAAGGTAGTGCAGGCTGTGAAAGTACCACAGCCAGTCTTACATGCTCAGTATAAGTTCCCCCTTATTCCTTTAGTTACTCATATCCCCCGGTCACGGAACGCACGTCGCGGTTAGGGGGTGCTTTTTTTTTCTTTTTTTTTTTGCCTTTTTTATCTTATTTTTTAACTGTTCTTTTCATATTTTTTTTAAATCATTTTTATTGTTATCTCAGGGAATGTACAGTAAATATCCCCTATGATAGCAATAGGTAGTGACAGGTTACTCTTTTTTGAAAAAAATGGGGTCTATTAGACCCTAGATCTCTCCTCTGCCCTCAAAGCATCTGACCACACCAAGATCGGTGTGATAAAATGCTTTCCCAATTTCCCAATGGCGCTGTTTACATCCAGCAAAATCTAAGTCATAAAATGCTCGTAGCTTCCGGTTTCTTATGCCATAGTGATGTTTGGAGCCATTCTGGTCTCTGATCAGCTCTATGGTCAGCTGGTCGAATCACCGGCTGCATTCTCAGGTTCCCTGTTTGGACAGGAGAGCCAGATAAAAACATGGAAGATGGTGGGGGGGGGGGCATTCCCTCCCACTGCTTGTAAAAGCAGTATAGAGGCTAATTAGCCACTAGGATTGCTTTTACATGAAAGCTGACTGCTGGCTGAAAGGAATGATACCAAGATGATACCTAAACCTGCAGGCATCATTCTGGTATAACCACTCAAAGTCATACCAGTACGTTGCTGGTCCTTGTTGGGCATATATTGTAAACTTTTTTTTTCATGCAGCCTGTGGGCTGAACGAAAAAAAGATTGTTCGGTGGGTATGCCCACCATTACAATACCTCCCTTCATCCACCCACTTCTAATGATGGGCATACATGCACCGTTTATATATGTTGAAGCATGGGGGCATCCACCCGCAAAAGGTAGGAGCACACCGCTCCTCCGCCCCTGCTGCCCCCATGCTTCGGCATATATGTTTGTTTTTTTAACTGTGGTGGTGAAATCACTTCCGACATCGCTGGAGTCACGGCTTTATGTATCGTGGGAGCAAACGCTGTTGCTGTCAAGATAAATAAATCCGCTCTGCAGCTGAATGGTGTACCTGAAAACAAAAAAATGGTTAACAATAAAACACAGTAAACAGTAAAGTATAAAAAAATTGCATACCTATCAAGCAAACATGATAAAACATAATAACAATAAAACATTGCAGAATAGAATACAGTAAAAAAGAGCAGAACGATAGAGAGAGAATAGAGAGGGAACAATAAAACGACAACTATTTTTGTTTTTTGTTTTTTTTTTGTAACTCACTTTTGTTCCAGGTTTGGGTCTCTCAAAATGCGATGGCATCTTGGGAGACGCTGTGAAAGTGTGCCTAGTCTGTGCAGTGCTGTACCCTACGCTAATACTCAACTAGTGTATGGTAGTGTTCAAAACATTCATTGTCAGGACAGGAGGGACAATAATAGCGGGTGTCACGCCTTTCTCAGCGCTTGCTGCAGACACAACATCTTTTTTGGGTGGCTCGTTGGGTAGGGGTACTTGGGAGGACACAAAGAAAATGCCTCTCATGCACCCGGCTTACTGCATTTGGTTGGGGAAGGTGAGGTGGAGCACCGTTTGGAAACAGAAGGGCTCTGGCGATCTCTTCCTGGAATTTAAGGAAGGATCCAGTCCGTCCTGAAGCTCTGTATAGCACATGAGCGTTCAGCAAAGCCAATTGAAATAAATAAACAGACACTTTCTTGTACCAGTGTCTGGCCTTAAGGGCAATTAGGTATGGCGCCAACAACTGGTCGTTGAGGTCCACCTCTCCCATATTTTGGTTATATTCGTGGAGACAGAGGGGTTTCTCCACAACACCAGTCGCCGTAGTAATTTGGACCATCGTGTCTGCATGAAGGGAGGTAAGGACGAAAACATTCTTATTATCCGTCCACTTCATAGCGAGCAAGTTATTACACTTGAAGCAGGCTCTCTCTCCCAGCCCAAGACAGGAATCTACAAGCCGCTGGGGAAATCCCCGGCGATTAGGTCACTTGGTGCCACATGCTCCAATCTACTGATCAAACAAGTGACTAAAAAGTGGCACGCTCGTGTAATAATTGTCCACATATAACTGGTACCCCTTTCCGAATAAGGGTGACACCAAGTCCCACACAATCTTGCCAGCCCTTGCTATGTAGTCAGGGCAGTTTGTCGGCTCTACGTGGCTATCTTTTCCTTCGTAAACCATAAAACTACATGTATAGCCTGTGGCCCTGTCACAGAGCTTATACATCTTGATCCCGTATCTGGCACGCTTGCTGGGAAGGAACTGTTTGAATGACAATCAGCCAGAAAACGTAATCAGGGGCTCATCAATGCAGACAACTTGATGGGGAGTAAACAAGTCTGAAAAACATTGGTTGAAGTGGTTGACGAGGGGCCGAATTTTGTAGAGCCGATCGTATTCAGGGTCTCCACGAGGACGACAGAGTTTATTGTTGTTGAAGTGCATGAACCGCAAGATCTGCTCATATCGCACCCTGGTCATGGAGGCAGAAAACAAGGGCATATGGTGAATTGGGTCAGTGGACCAATATGACCGCAACTCACTCTTTTTAGTTATGCCCATATTGAGGGAAAGGCCCAGAAAGAGCTTAAATTCAGAAACCGTAATTGGTCTCCAATCCATGGCAAGGGAGGACTGGGGAATAGTGGCGATGTGTAGACCAGCGTACAAATTGTTTTGGTCCACAATAGATCTACAGAGATCTTCGGTGAAAAACAGCAAATAAAAATCAAGTGACGTGCCGGGTTGGCCAGTGAATGGGAGAAGTACGGGTGCTGCAGAAGTGCTGGGTTCCCAATTAGGATTGGCGAATGCAGCAGGAAGGGCACTATGGGCACGACGGGCCTGTGTTCGTCTTCTTGGTGGCAGCGGGACACTATTTGTGCTTGCCACCTCACCAGCTTGAACTGCACTTATGGGACTCGCCACGTCACCACGTGATACTGCAGTGCTGGATTGACTAAGACCAGGGTGTACTAGGCCGCTGGTGCTTGCCAGTTTACCAGAAGGAATAGCAGCGCTAGTACTGCTCTGCTCCAAACGAGGGACCTGTGGTTCTTGCACATCAATGACAGAAGAAGAAGATTGGGGTCTGGTACACCTGACCTTTGCAGGGACCACAACCCCGTTGTTAGAGCTATCTCTCATGGAGCCGCTGTCCTCTACAGGATCGTATTCTAAGCCTGAATCTGACAGATGAGTGACTTCCTCTTCACTATCTGTCATGCTCAGAAACGTGTAGGGCTCTTCACTAGTATACCTTAGATTTGCCATTTTGGGCTCTAAATTTAGTGATACACTAGTGAGACTAATGCCGCGTACACACAAGCGGACTTTACGGCAGACTTTGCCCGGCGGACGGGATTTCGTCGGACAATTCGATCGTGTGTGGGCTCCATCGGACTTTGTTTTCTCAAAAGTTGGACGGACTTAGATTTGAAACATGTTTCAAATCTATCCGACGACCTCGAGTCCGGTCGAAAAGTCCGCTCGTCTGTATGCTAGTTCGACGGACAAAAAGCCACGCTAGGGCAGCTATTGGCTACTGGCTATGAACTTCCTTATTTTAGTCCGGTCGTACGTCATCACGTACGAATTCGACGGACTTTGGTTGATTGTGTGTAGGCAAGTCCGTTCATTCAGAAAGTCCGTCGTAAAGTCCGTCAAAGTCCGCCGGGCAAAGTCTGCCGTAAAGTCCGCTCGTGTGTACGCGGCATCACAGGTAAAAAAGCTGTTAGCGACTGTATCAAAACGTTACCAAAAAAACTGTTAGCGATCGCAGGGATCAGGCCTGACTCTGCGAACGCTGCAGTTGTGTCTTTTAGTGTTTTGTAAGTGACAGTGATCGATCGATACTCCACTTGGGTGCGCTGGGCTGGGCGGAGGGGCTAAACGCAGGTGCTAGCAGGTATCATGGCTGATCCCGCTAACACTGCCTTTTTGGGAACCCTAAACTGCTGGGGACACCAGTATGGATCTGATCGGATCAGATATTGATCCGTTCAGATACTATACCACTAAGGGAGGTGTATGCTGTGTGCGTGGGTGTTAGCGGTACTGGCACTAACCTGATGCTGCCTGGGGCGACGCAGACCCTATCTGACCCCAAAACTTAACTTATATTACCGCAGACCCTATCCGACCCTAAAACTTAACTTATTTTACCGCCGAGCGATCAGGGGGTTAAACCTTTATTAGGTATAAAATGGCGGGTGCCCTGAAACTATAAAAACAAACTAACTAACCAGCGTCACCCGTAACAGTTATACAGTGATCATTGGTAAAAGGGTTAACTAGGGGGCAATCAGGGGGTTAAAACCTTTACTAGGTAGTATATGGGGGTCCCTGATGCTATAAAACGCTGATGGCAAATACTTACCTCCCTAACTAGCGTCACCTGTAACACTAATACAGCAATCAGAAAAACGATCGCTTAGTGACACTGGCGACGGGGGTGATCAAGGGGTTAAAAGTTAGGGGGGGTTAGGGGGGTACCCTAGACCTAAAGGGGCCTAACACTAACTGCCCTACCACTTATAACTGTCACCAAAATGACACCAATGCAATAATCAGGAAAAAAAAAGTGGGTGCGCTATGCACAGTGTGCAGGGTTCAGCTCTCTTTCACAGGCTGTCCACATCTCACTGGTCTGCATCTGTGCACCAGGACACAGATGGGGATCACAGTGCAGCTTACCATGTGATGCCTCATCCCACACAGCACCTGCATCTGCCTATCCCTTGCCTGCGCCATCAGGGCAGGCAGGGATTTTTGAGAGTTACTGAAAGGAACTACTGTGTTTACAAGTGACAGTGGTGAGCAAGGAGTGGAGAGCGAGAACCTGAGGTGGTGGAACAGAGTTCCACCACGTTCCAGCTGAAAAAAAGCTCTGGGTGCGAGGGCACATAAAATTGCCTGGTGGGCCATGTTCCACAGGCCTTATTTTGACGCATGTGCCCTAGCGTGTTACATAGTTACATATTTAGCTAGTTGGTGAGGTTGAAAAAAGACAAGTCATTACATTGTATACCCCTATATGTTGTGGTCATTTAGGTGCCTATCTAATAGTTTTTTTAAATTATCTATGCTCACTGCTGAAACCACTGCTTGTGGAAGAGAATTCCACATCCTTACCGCTCTTACCAAGAACCCTCTGCGCAGTTTAAGGTTAAACCGCTTTTCTTCTAATTTTAGTGAATGGCCGAGTGTCTTTTTATGTTCCCTTGCACTAAAAAGTTTTATCCCTATTGTGGGGTCACCAGTACGGTATTTGTACTCCTCTCAAGTGTCTCTTCTCCAGAGAGAATATAAAGGGGGGGCACAAATTCGGGGCCCACCTGCATGAGATTGTGGCCAGCACACATGCGGTATAATTGTTCAGGTTAAATAAGGGTTAAGGTAGGCAGGAATTGGGTTACTGTCTCTTTAAATTTTTGTACAGGTAACAAGGGTCCAATCGGATCAATGGGATGGTTCTGGAAGCCTGGAGGTGTCTATAAAAGGAACCTGCAGTGGGGCTTATTTCCTTTTCCCCTTTGGACCGAAGCAGTACCAGAAGAACTGTAGAACTTGGCTGGACTACAGCAGAAGAGCCATAATACTACCATGAGCTTAACTGCAGAAATGGAGGCTCTGGTTAGGCAGTTCATAGAGAGAGCCGGGAGTGAAGGGGGAGAAGCGTGGATTTGCAGCTGTTTAGCATTGTCTGAGGAAAGCAATGCGGAAGAAGCAGGACTGACAGGCAGTATCTCGGTGGAGGAGGAGCGTCCACAGCGGAGGAGCGCGGGCCAGTGGGTGGATGAGCCGGTCACCAGAGAGAGACATTGCCACTGCATGCCACCGGTTCGGTACAGCTCAGCAGCAGGGGGAGCAGGGTCCCTGGAATACAGCAAGGAGGCAGAGGAAGATGGCGGCGGCAGGTCGGGTCGCGGCTGCCGTGCGAATAAGAAGAGGCGGACAGGGTCTCGGTCGCCAGGGAACAGCGGTCGGCGGGGCACAGTTAAACAGCCTGCAGCGCAGAAGACAAGAGGGTGGGCGTTCTCCCCACGGCCCCCCATCATTCCTGATGTCAGGCTAGAGCAACTGCAGCAAGAAGAATGAAGGCCTCTTGAACCCTTTAGGCAGAGAAAGCCCTGACTGATGGGGGCATGGCCAGGACGGTCTAAGGTGACTAATGGGTCACTGGGGATTGGTGCTAAGGGGGAACGGGGTTGGGCCTGAGCTCAGTAGTTTGGCGCCCCAGGGGATTCTGGGTCTTTCTGGAAGCAGGATCGGAAGAGCTGCCCACCCTCCCGCCCTAATTTTGGTTGGTATGTCACAGCTTGCTGTGGTTTTTGGTGACCTTGTCAGCAAAAATGGCTGTAATAGATATGCCCTTGATGGTAATTGGGAGATAGACGGCCTGTCCAGCACTTATGGTAAGGACAGGCCCCTCCTTCATCTCCCTTTTGGAGTTGAGTGCTCACAGTGCAACTGTGACCGGCACTGTTGCAATTTCTGATGTTATGTGTTTGAGTTAATAAAAGCTGTGGCCTTGCCCTTTCCAACATTAATGGTTGTAAGTGGTTTTTATTTGTTGGGAAGAAGGGGTAAGGAATAAAAGTTGGCTATAGGAATATTATAGTATGGGACCTGGCTTATTGCACCTCAGCTGTCATGCCGGGAAGAAGAGAGGCAGGATGGCATGCTGCATGAGAGAGCGCAGGGCTCAGTGTCTGGTATGTTGCTGGAGAGTATGGCTCAGCAGAGTACAGGGCAGCCGAAAGTGTCTGGTGAGTGTCAGCAGTTGCAAACTTTGTTTGTATTAGTTGATTCTCTGTCTTCATTGCTAAAGTCTTTCTCTCCTGTGGTTAACCCTGTCTCTGCTGCTACTTCTACTGCTTTACCCAACCCAGCCCCTGCTGCTGTTTCTAGCAGTGTTTTTGTTTCCAATTTTTATCCATTAGTCTCTCCTATGGTCAAGACATTGCAGAATAGTGCACACACATATCACACGGCTCAAGGAGAAAGGGATAGGAATGGTGTACCAGAAGCCTGTATGAAAGATGTTATGCCATGTGAAATTTCCCCCCTGGGTTACCATTTAAGTTCATCCATGAAAGAGAAAATTTGGCGGGGAGATTTTGTGGATATTTTGTCACTTCTTCCCTGCCAAAAAAGATTTTGCATTTAAATCAGACAGAAGAGGGGATGAAAAGCAGGAGGAGGACAGGCGTAGAACTGTACCTAGATCCTTTCACAATTGGCTGTATATTGCATTTATGCTGGAGTAGCAGCGGAAAAGCGCCCAGAATTGTGTGGGGGTCTTTTCCAGCACCTGGACCACATTTTGGAGGCTTATAAAAATTTTGGGGGCCTGGGGTGGTATTTTTATGACGAATCTTTCCATCAGAAGCTGGCTATTCACCCGTCGCTCCGGTGGGGCATGAAGGATATGGGCCTATGGCTGAACCTTATTTTGCCACAAAAACAGGTCGCTCCAAGAATCAGTGCGGTTACGCCTGCTCAAGCAGCCTATAGAAAAGGCTGTTGTTTTGCCTTCAATGAGAATCAGTGTCGGTTTAACGCTTCATGCAAGTATAGGCATGAATGTGCCTTTTGTGCAGGAGCACATCCGGTGACTAAATGTTTTAAGAAATCCGCTTCATCGGGTGCAGCCCACACGCAGAAAGATATTTTTCCAAAGAGCCTGCACTCCAGTGAGGCTGGAAAAAATGCGATCGTGGCTGTACAAATATCCAGACAGGGCAAAAGCTTGATTGCTCATTGAGGGATTTTTCCCAGAGCCTTCCGTTGCCCCCTTTTTGGGAGACGGGTGTGAGGTGATGGATAACCTGAAGTCGGTTGAAAATTTTCTGGATGTGGTTAGGGATAAGTTGTGGAAGGAGATTGCTGAGGGGCGCGTAGAGGGCCCTTTTTAAAAATTTTCGATTATCCCCGCTTGGGGTAGTTCCCAAGAAGGAGCCCCATGCGTTCCGATTGATTCATCACCTGTCTTTCCCGAAGGGAAGATCGCTGAATGATGAAATTGATGAGTCATTGTGTTCGGTGAATAATGCAACGTTTGATGAGGCCATCGAGAAAATAAGGGCTTGTGGCAAGGGGGCTCTAATGGCCAAAGCCGACATACAATCAGCCTTTCGACTATTGCCAATCTCTCCGGTTGCTTTTAGTTCTCTGGGTATGCATTTTGATAAATTGTTATTTTTTCGACAAATGTCTTCCGATGGGTTGCTTGTTGTCATGTTCATACTTCGAAGTTTTCTCTACTTTCCTTCATTGGGGGGTTTGTGTTCAGTCAGGATCTGACAGCTTGGTGCACTACCTTGATGATTTTTTGTTTGGTGGTCCGGCTGATGGGGTGCTTTGCGCAGAGTTGCTGCAGACATTTCGGTCCATTTCAATTGATTTCGGAGTTCTATTGGCGGAAGAGAAGACGTGTGCACCATCATCAGCTTTGGAGTTCCTTGGGATTCACATTGATACCGTTAAAATGGAATTTAGTTTGCCTGTGGCAAAGTTGGACAAAGTGAGATTTCTGTTGAATCAATTTTTGCAAAAGAAAAAGGTTCTTTTGAAGGAATTCTTTAATATACTGAAGCTGGAGGAAGCCAGGCAAATATTTTTTTGAATGTGGTCATGTTTCCTTAAATAAGTATTTCACTCTGTTTTGTTTTACTTATTTTTTTTCTATTTGTGTTGAAATCTATTACTTCTGCCCCTTACCAAAAATGCCCAGGCTCAAAGCACTTGCCTAGGCTGTCTAATGGGCAATCTGTGCCTATTTCTCGAAGAAGTTGTGCACTGCTACACAGGCGTTCTCGTGTTCTAGCTTCCAACTCATAGAGCACCAGTGTACATCATTAATTTGCTGTATCCATAGAAAAGTAGCTGCAAATCCCAGTGTCATGAGGCCAGCAAGACAAGTAAGCCTAGTGGATCATAGCAGAGGAGAAAGCACAAGATAACCTGCGTACAAATCCAGTTTGCAGCCAGTCTCTATTAACAAGTTCGTGGCATGGGAAGAGAAACAAACCGATTTAATACACCTCTAAATGAGCAAAAATGCTCAGAAATGTTTGTCTAACAATAACTAAATTGCATTTTTCATGAATAATAAAAATAATAACAATAAGTGGTGGAAAGGAAAGAGGACATATTGCCTTACCATTCAGTGAGAGATATCTGCAAAATGCTTGTTGTAATAATGATGTATAGGTTCAAACTTTTTAGCAGTGTGTGTGAAACGAGGAACAGACTAAGACACAGAAAAAAAGATGTACATTTATTAATAGTGACATATGAAAAAACAGAAAAAAACAACACTGAGGAGCCCTCGCATATCCTATGCTTGATATTAGTGACCTTCAGACAACATTTGGTAATCCTGGCCTGAGGCTAAAGATGATGAGGGCATTGCCCCTATTATATCTTACAGGGAACATACTGCATGCTATGCATTCTTAACCAATCACAACTGAACAAATGAGGTTTTTCGAGTTAACCCCTAGCATCACCTGACACTTAAACAGTGGCTGGTGTGGCTGCGCACCCCGAAGTGAATTTTACCAGAAAAGTTGTAGAGGGTCCCCGTGGTTTTTTTTAGCAGCAATCAAAAAAAGGGTTTTTTGTAAAAAAATTGTTTTTATTAGCAAAATACTCCGAACATGGTTTGAAGAATACAGGAATTTAAAAATATGAGCTCCGGTTTCACATATAACGAAACATGATGGGTACACATGTAAATCAAGCAAAAAGATTATCACATAATTAGTTACTGGAAGTGTATGTATGATACTACTCCAAACAATATCACTTGTTATTAAAATATTGTTTGCCAATGATAGAGAAGACCCCGATGCATTTCGACATTTATAAGGTCATGGTCTTCCTCAGGGGGTCCTTGAAACTCCTTGGTACCATATAGACTCGTATTAACCAGAGATATCCTAAAAGCATTGGAAAAACCAGAAGAGCCCCCCACTTGTGACGCTGGACTCCATTACATCGTCATCCCTGCCTACGTCTTAAAGGAAAAACAGGACCGACCCGTAGGGCTTACGAATGGTCACAGATGGATGGCTCTCCTCCACAGATGGGGAGGAAGCAGGAAAGAATGGGATACCTCATGGATTTGTTGTCATGCTCTGTCAGGGATTAACTGATGATCCCTGACATTTTTATAGCACTGATCGCTGTATAAATGCCAATGGTCCCAAAAATGTGCCAAAACTGTCCGATCTGTCCTCCATAATGTCGCAGTCCCGAGAAAAATCGAATATAGAATAAAAATGCCATAAATCTTTCACCTATTTTGTAGATGCTATAACTTTTTGCAACACAATCAGTATATGCTTATTTCGATTTTCATTACCAAAAATATGAAGAAGAATACATATCGGCCTAAACTGAGGAAGACATTTGCTTTTAAAAAAAAAATTGGGGATATTTATTATAGCAAAAAGTACAAAATATTGTGTTTTTTTTTTTTTCAAAATTGTCGCTCTTTGTTTATAGCGCAAAAAATAAAAACTGCAGGGATGATCAAATACCACCAAAAGAAAGCTCTATTTGTGGGGAAAAAAGACGTCAGTTTGGGTACAACATCGCATGACCGCGCAATTGTCAGTTAAAGCGACGCAGTGCCGTATTGCAAAAAATGGCCTTGTCATTGAGAAGCCAAATCTTCCGGGCTGAAGTGGTTAAACAAAAGAAACATAATGTGCCTTCATTTGAATGGGCTGCCCATCGCATCTCAATAGAACTGTGGTACCCATTGTTCTGCACTGCATCACAAATGCATTAGAAATGTCACTCAGAAAGAATGGCACTGCATTATAACAATGCATGTAACATGCATTGTTTAGCATTGCTGTAACGCAATAGTGTATATGAGCTCTAAAAAAGTAACTTCACATTTGTTGAGAAAAAAAACCCTCTGGGCGATCAATAAACATAGAAGGGATTTTAACAAATGTTGTAGTGGATTCCTACATTTTGTTGCTGTGAAGAAATAGCTCTTATATCAGGAATCAGCTGCAGATGTTGCCAGATCTGCCTGGTACACATTTAGAGACCAAACCATATATTTATTAAAGTGATTTTATTAATAAGTCCCCTGATGAAGTCACGTGACGTAACGAGTAGGGAGTCCCAGGCCAGAAGTGAGATCGGAGACCTGCATGCTGCTTTATGTTTTAATATAACAAAGCGTTTTTTTTTTTTATTTGAATGTAAGAGTTACTATTATTTTAATAAATATATTGACTTTAACTACTACACTATGGGAGGTTACTTTGCTTTACCTTAACATGTGGAGTAAACGTGGGGGATGGAGCCTTAAAGGGACCACTACCCAGGATTATTTAACAACTTGCCGACCAGCCACCGTCATTATACTGCGAGGGGTCAGCTCAGTGCCGCAAACCGCGGGAAGGTGTACATCGGCTCCATTAATAGCACGTGCCCGCTGCACAGCAGGGGAGCCGATGCACATGGCCAGCGGCCACGATGTCCGCCGGCCACCTGCGATCGTGGGAAAGAGAGCCAGAACAGGGATCTGTCAATGTAAACAGATTAGTGATTAGGAACAGTGATCTCTCTCCTCCTCCAGTCAGTCCCATCCCCCCACAGTTAGAACCATCTCCCAGGAAACACATTAAACCCCTTGCTCGCCCCCTAGTGTTAATCCCTTCCCTGCCAGTGACATTTACACAGAATTCAGTGCATTTTTTTAGCACTGATCGCTGTATAAATGTCAATGTCCCAAAAAAGGACATTCTTTTTTGGAGTCCTGCTAGTCCTGCTAAAAATCTATCCCTTTTTGTAGACGCTATAACTTTTACGTAAACCAATCAATATGCGCTTATTGCATTTTTTGGGGGATTTTTTTCACCAAAAAATATGTAGAAGAATACATATTGGCCTAAACTGATGAAGAAATGTGTTGCTGTTTTTTTTTGGATATTATAGCAAAAAGTAAAAAATATAGCTTTTTTTTCTAAATTGTCACTTTTTTTGTTTATAGCGCAAAAAATAAAAACTGCAGAGGTGATCAAATACCACCAAAAGAAAGCTCTATTTGTGGAAAAAAAAGGGCAACAATTTTGTTTGGGTACAGCGTCGCACGACCGGTCAATTGTCAGTTAAATCGACGCAGTGCCGTATCGCAAAAATTGGCTTGGTAATTAGGGGGGGAAATCTTCCAGTCTGTAAGTGTTTAAACACATCTGACAGAACTGGAACCAGGCTAGGATCAGTGAAATATCACCCTAAACATTGTGATCAAAAGGCTTAGTTGTCACATCACCGCTAGACAATGAATTGGTATAAACCTTAACATACAGATACACCTTTAAAATGGACTACACTATTGCCATGTACTTTATATGTTACAGTATTTATGTTTATCATGATATATATCACAGGTTATGTAATGATTATGATGTGTTGATGCACATATATACTTCAGAGTTTGTGCAACACCAGTATTTGTATACAAATTTATTAATAGTAAAACAAAAGACAACCAAACACCCATAAAAAGCTAACATAATGTCATGTGAACAAATAACCGAATTACAAAATTCCTAACCACCTAACTATAATACAATATATACAAGGTGAGCAACACAGGTCACAGGGAATACCAGAGATGCAAGGAAGGGGGGAACCAGAACTAGGATCAGGAACAAGGGGAACAGAAATAAGGCAGCAGGGTACAGGATGTAGGGCAAGGGCAAAATCAGGAGCAGGATAAATGGCATGCAGCATCTGACTTAGCACAGCAAAGCAAACCTATGACACAAAGTGTACTAGAAAATACCATCCCAGCAACCAGCATAAGGTGGAGACTGATTACTTGAAACTGCTGGCTGCTGAGAGACACCTGCTGTTGGACACTGGAACTACAACTTTCCGCTCTGGGAAGCACAGTGCCACCAGCAGGTGACCCAGGTCCTAACATCTTGGTTTTAACAACGGATCACTTACTTGTTCTGAATAGTAGGGTCTGGTTCGTTGTTAATTCTGAATGGGACGATGGGGTTCAGTATTAATACTGCATTAAAGGCCTGATTATTCATTATGTCAGTTAAGCCAGAGGAGCAAGCAATGGAGGTTTATTTAGCCACATAGCATAAGCAATTACTCATTTTAAATAGAAACATATATATATATATATAATGTATGTATGTGCATGTATATGTGTGTGTGTGTATATATGTATACATATATATATATATATATATGTGTGTGTGTATATATATATATATATATATATATATATATACATACATATATATGCATATTCCCTCTAGTGGCAGTGGCTGCTTTAAAACTTTACAACTTCCCCTTAAATGTTTCAGCATTTTAAACAATGTATCTAAAACAATCTCTTCTTCGTTATCACCCTTTGATGTGAAGAGGGTGAAATAAACAAAACAAAGCAATATCTAGCGAGGAATTGAAAATGTGTGGCAGAAAATAAATTACATTTGTACTGGTGGGATTGTTTGTTTGCAGGATGCTGAAGCTTGAAAAAAATAAAAATAAAAAAAATGGACAACTGCACATTTGCATAAATATTCTGTAAGTCTATTTTTCATTAATTTCCTTTCTCAATGCTTTACTTCCCTGACTGTTCAGGACAATGTCACCGAATGCTGAATGCAAAATGATTTTAATCTAAGTTACTTGTAGGTTCAGTAACCATAACAACTTCTCCTGAATCTCCTTCACACATATCATTTCCATCAATTTTTTTTTATTTTTTTCCCCCGTGTACATAGTGGTTCTGATTGCTGTTCTGAATTACGTTACTGACTAATAAAGTATGGGATATTAGCTTAATCTTGTCATTGTTTACAGAGATGGGTGGAATTGACTCGCATTTGTTTGGTGTGCTTTAATAGAAAAACAAGTGGGTTTTTTTGATACCCAAAGAACGCATAAAGCTTAGACAAATAGCATAAGCTGATGTTCCATACCCACAAACGGCAGCAGAGAAAAGCTTCTGATGGCCATCCAAAAAAACAGAATCATA
This sequence comes from Lithobates septentrionalis, assembly GCA_037952835.1. Classification (NCBI taxonomy): domain Eukaryota; kingdom Metazoa; phylum Chordata; class Amphibia; order Anura; family Ranidae; genus Lithobates; species Lithobates septentrionalis. The sequence goes on from JBBDGP010000614.1 coordinate 6,483,632, forward strand.
CAAATATAAGTTCTCCACTTTGCTTATGTTAAGTGGTAGAAAGGAGAAGGAAAAACATTGAAGGCTCAGTATGATGACTCCCTGATGGGAGCCAGATGGTGCTGAAGCAAAAAGGGAAACCTTCCAGGAGAGGATAAACAAGCAAAATGCTGCTTTCTTTTACAAGAGAGGAATTAGAGTAAAACAAAGCAATTAATAGCCATAGAATTCAGTCATAAAGAAAGTGATCAGGCATGTGGCTTGGGAACACAAAGTGCCGAACACCAATGTCTGTGGTCTTGTTTATAATATCGCTAATGCACCATTTTTTGGAACAAACAAGTTGCACCGAAGGAAGTATCTGGCATCTATATGTGATTTCTTTAGAGCGGTAATTGGCATTACCAAGGCGAACTTTCATGTAGAGCAGGTTTTAAACTTGCTGCATGCCTGTGCGTCACTAATAACCTTTCTGAGAAACCCATTTAAAAGTCTAATTTTATTAAAATTGCTAATCAGTTTATTTGATTTTTTTTCATGCGCAAAACAAATACATTAACCGTTTATCTACCAGATTACATTTTTCATTTTTGTTTATAATTATTGGATGGCGTTATCCAAGGCAACCCATAGGCAGGAAATCTGTTTTGTAGAAGGGCGGGATACGAAAGATCTGCCAGTCATAGTCAAAGTTTCATAGCCACCTTTCTTCCCACCACTAATCAAACAAAATACTCATTCCCCTAATGGTATACCTGAGTCAAACATGAAATTTTTGCATTAACCTTGACTGCAGGGATGCAGCCTGCCTGCTGAGTGACTCAATATTCATTCAAGCATTACTTTCTTACATCTGGCTGCCTTGCTAGCTACAGTAAAGCCTTAAAGCGTTTGTTAACCAAAAAAAACAAAAAAAACACAGAGCCTGTTCCCTTAAAGCATTTTATACAGCACAGTGCTTGTGCTGTATCATTTAGCCCCCTGTAACACCTGTAATATGGATGATCCTGCCTGTCTATGCCCTTCCCCATGTATGCTGACGAAATATCAGGGCTGCTGAGCCCTGACACCGTTGTCACCGTATTTGCCTCCATAAGCTAGAGCCCTGCTCTCTGTCTCTTGTGTCCTCTACTCCATCCTCTCCCCCCTCCCCTTTCTGACTGTCTGCTGGTGTCATTGATCAACCCCCCCCTCCCCCGCTCCTGCTGCTGCTGCTTTCATACTTAACATTAAATGCTCCCATCACCTCTGTATTAGAACAATATGTTCCCCTGTCTCTGTTGTCTGTGTTATATCATAAATATGCTTATCTGTATTGATAACACAGTGTCTTCCTGCGATCATGTGACTCCTTGGCTCTGTCTCTCCTCTCTCCTCTCTTCCCCGGCTGACATCAGCAGCAGTGCTTGGCCCCGCCCCCTGGAACTGTGAGCCGAGGAGAGGAAAGAGGAGGCAGCTGATCGTAAGAAGACGGTGTGTTATCAGTACAGATAAGCATATTTATGATATAACACAGACACAGGGGAACTTATTGCTCTAATACAGAGGGGATGGGAGCTTTTTATACAAGTGGCTTAACAATCACTTTAAAGTTACTATTTCCTAGGAATGTTTTCAGCATTTTTTATGTAGGTAGAGTTTTGTGCATAAATGGCTAATTTGGCACTAGAGCTTTTAAAGCTCACTAGGTAAGTCCAGGATTTCACAGATTTAGGCTCCATGCACACTGGGCTTAAAAAAGCCTGTTCTCTTAGCAGTAAGAAACACTCCTGTAGAGCATTTTACATTTTTTTTGCCAGTAAGCTCCAGTCATAAACGCGAACCAGAAGGTTTTTTTTTCCTGCCTCTAAACGTTGAGCTGAAAATATGCCTGCAATCATACCAATGTGCATGGACACATAGGATAACACTGAGCTGCTTCTACAGGCAAAACACAAAAATCCTGTAGAAGCAACGTTTTTTAAGCCAGTGTCCATAGAGCCCAAAGGTTAGGTGAAGGTTAGGGTTAAGGACAAAGGTTAAGGTCAGGATTATTTTTTTTAAGTAAATCATTACCTTAATGTGTATTTCCACATTTACCATTCACACAGCATACCTAAAAAAACAATTAAAAAAATGTTTCTTACCTTTTTTGATATTACTAATCTCACTTATTTGATATTGAGAAGGTGTCATGGTTGATTCTAAGAACTTCTCGACAGTCTCAAGTGTCCTTGTCCCTATCTCTCATTAACATATAATGCAGCTGAGAGGTTTCTAAATATTCAAACCTTTCTTAGGACAGACAGTGTTCAAATACTCCAAAACTAGTGAATGCAACAGAAATATCAGAACTACCCAAAACTCCAACTCAACACTGGAGTATCGAACAGATAAGAAGCCAACATGTAAGGGTGTAGGGAAAAGAAGTCCTAAAAGTCGCTTATCACAGTAAAACCCTGTGAAGAGGTGTATGACAGCCTCAGCCCGGGCTCCAGCCAGACCATGCCCCCCAACTTGTTTCACTCCAACGCTAATAATTAAGCACCAGGGGCAGAGTGAAATGTGTTGGAGTGTGGCCTGATTGGAGCCCGGATGGAGGCTGTCATACACCTTTTCACACGGTTTTGCTGTGATGTGCAACATTTAGGACTTCTTTTCCCTATTGTATATTTTAAGCTGGGATGAGCTCTGTTCCTGTCGGCACTCCTAGCGGTTTGTCATACAAGAGGACCTGGTGGAGCCTCAAGTGGCACCTGTCATTTTTGTTGTGGGTCACATGTAAGGGTATACGCATACTGGCACATTGTACTGGTCCTGGAGTGTAGTTCAGCACCTTGGGCCAGTTCATTTGTGTAATTTGAGTGCTCTTAACCCATGCCTGGGATTAGATAAGCATACCGTGTCCAGGACCACTTGAAAGAGCTGGTCCAGGGCATGGTTCACTTGTGGCCCGGTACAGTTTGCTTCAGTGTGAGTGCAAACCATGGCAGATTACAGTTCTCTCCATAGATGACAATGCACTGAAGCAGGGCTCATTGGTCTGTTTAGCAGAGGAGTGTGCCCAGGAACACTTGTGTTCCGGGGAACACTTCATATATATAGTCCAGTGTGAGTGCAGGCATGAGAGGGTGTAGGGAAAGGAGAAAATCAAACTTGGGCCTAGTTCAGTTTAACCAGCCCCAGTGTGAGTGCACCCTAACTCATCCCTACCCATCAAGCTCCCCTCTATCAGTGAACACCATTTTAAAATGGAATGCCTTCCTTATATTATTTTTTTAATGTTTTAGAACTATGTCTTTGAAAGAATGGACATTATTCCTTGGTATGCATCCTCTTGTTCTTTAATTAGACCCAGCATGCCAAGGACCCAATAATGTAATCTATACACATCTGTAGTGCTGCCCTCTGCTTTCCCGTTAAGCCACAGAAGACATTTAATTGATTGAATTGATCAGCTAGGTTAAAGTGCCAAATAATCAAGTAGGGTCTTCTGATGTTTTTCTGTACTGTTTGTGCTTGTGATCTCCAATCATCAAATTGACTAATGCTGTATTCCCAAGGGAAGGGGCCCCTGCGTAGGAGCCAAAATGCTCAGCAAAGTATTTCTGAAAGAAAAGAAAAATTCTTGTTTAGATTTGAACATGCTATGGACCCGTTATCTCTCTTTAATGTCTAAGGTCCCTGCATAACGAGCCACAGGGGAGACTTTAAAGAAGAGTCTGAGAAAGGCACTAGACATTGAAGGACAAGACAGAGATAATGTCGTTAGCTGGGTTCTGTAAGAGCTCCACAAGTGATTCAGGTGGATTTCTGTGAGCTACACTCTAGGCTGTTTGGCAAGAAGAAGATTTAAAAAGGCTTCTAAAACCTACCATGTAACATATGTGGAGTAATTTAAAGCTATCCGCTGCTACCTGTCTAAATCCAGTCGTAACTTGTCAAATCTCCAGCGGATGAACTGTGGAGAGCTAGATGTATCTATTGTATGACATTGTAAATTTTGTCTTCCTCGAAATGATGTTTTACAGTGCTGCTCAAACTAAGGTATACATTTAAAACTCATCTTGTTAAATTTACAAACCGAAATCAAACAAGGCTGCAATAAACATATGCTCCAAGACAGTTGCACCTTTTTTTTTTTAAACAAGAGTTTCTATTTCAGTATATCTTTCAATATGATGTGATAACTGCTGTTATTTCTTTTTATAAAGCCGAAGTTTACCTACAAAAAAACCACAAAATTATTATCTACTTTTAGTATGATGTGTCTCTTGTGCTTCTGCCTACTAGTTCAGTAGAAATCTGTCCTCTAATGCCAATTCTAACCCTGCCACCATAATCCTCCAGTGCAGCAAAGGTTAATAAAATGGAAGAGCTGTCACAGGCTCTGCCGACCCAGCTCTTCCATTCATGGAAGCCATACTACAGCTTCTAAGAATGAGACAGGATTTATGAATGGAGGACCAGTGGATGATTGAAAGGTCTACCTCCTCTATTCATAGGACACATTTTATTTATAGATGCTGTGGTACAGCTTCTATAAATGGAAGAGCTGGACAGAAAGGGGGGGGCACAGTAGAGCTTGATGACTTGATGAGAGCCTGTGACAGCTCCTTAGCTCTATTAACCCCCCCCCACACTGAAAGATTACAACGGCGGGAGTGGAGGGGCCCTGAAGGATGGAAGATTTCTACTGAACTAGAAGACAGAAGCAAAAGGAACACATCACACTGAAGGTAAGTGATGCCCCTTGTGCTTATATTTGCCCTCCTCTCTATACTAGTTTCAGGTCAGTAGTTAAAGCTGAAGTTTAGGTATGGCAATTTTTAGCTTTGACTAACAGAAGTATGTATGTGCCATATCTGTGGGACCCCCATGGATGCTTGAAATCTTTATAGTAGGCATCGCTAATACAGTGACTGCTGCTGGCTTTTCGGGTCCTATGCTAACCGGCAGCCCTGCTGTTTACTGAACAAAGGCAGTTGCCTGCTTGGCAAGGGCACCATTCAGAGAACACTTCACATTTTCTCAAAGAATACAAAGTGGGGTTGATTTACTAAAACCAGAGAGTGCAAAATCTGGTGAAGCTCTACACCGAAACCAATCAGCTGCCAGATTTTTGTCAAAACTTAATTGAACAATCCGAAGATAGAAGCTGATTGGCTACCATGCGCAGCCGCACCAGATTTTGCACTCTTCGGTTTTAGTAAATCAACCCCAGTGTTCTCTGATTAGATGAGGCGGAGATTGTGACATCATCGATCCAGCTCCCCACCTCTTCACCTTGTCTAATCAGAGAATTCTTTGCATTCATTAATAAAATGCAGTTTTCCCTGAATGGCGCCTGTGCAAGCAACCACCTGTGTTCACAATGCATTTAGACAGCTGCTCGGCAAGGGACCCGGAAGCTAGATAATTGTGGCAGCAGTGACTACTACAATGAATTCCAGCTTCCACGGGAATCCCACAGGTATGGCACATACATGCTTATATTGGTACAAGCTGTAAAACTTGCCATACCTAAACTTCAGTTTTAACAACATGCCGACCAGTGCACGACAATATACGTTGGCACAATGGCACGGCTGGGCAAATGGGCGTACAGGTACGTACCCTTTAAATCGCGGCATTGCGGGCGTGCACACACCCGCTGCGCACTCTGTGATCATGCTCGTGGGTCCCGCGGACTTGATATCCGCCAGGGGCCCGCGATCATGTCACGGAGCGGCAGAATGGGGAGATATAAACGAGGCATTTCCCTGTTCTGCCTAGCAACATGACAGAGATCTACTGCTCCCTGTCATCGGGAGCAGTGATCTCTGTCATGTTGTAGTGAGGCAATCCCCCCCCACAGTTAGAATCACTCCCTAGGACACACTTAACCTTGATCACCCCCTAGTGTTTAAGCCCTTCCCTGCCAGTGTCATTTACACAGTAATCAGTGAATTTTTATAGCACTGATCGCCACCTTTACTAATAAAAAAAGAAAAATTATAATAAAAATGCCATAAATCTATCCCCTATTTTGTAGACGCTATAACTTTTGTGCAAACCAATCAAAATACGCTTATTGCAATTTATTTATTTATTTTATTTATTTATTTTTTTATCAAAAATATGTAGAAGAATACATATCGGCCTAAACTGAGAAAGAAATTTGTTTTTTATATATTTTTGGGGGATATTTATTATAGCAAAAACTAAAAAATATTGCTTTTTTTTTCAAAATTGTTGCTCCTTTTTTTTGTTTATAGCTCAAAAAATAAAAACCGCAGAGGTGATCAAATACCGCCAAAAGAAAGCTCTATTTGTGGGGTAAAAAAGGACGTCAATTTTGTTTGGGTGCAATGTCGCACGACCATGCAATTGTCAGTTAAAGCGCCACGGTGCCGTATCACAAAAAGTGCTCTGGTCAGGAAGGGGGTAAATCTTTTCGGGGCTGAAGTGGTTAAAATGACTGAAAACAGCAAAAACATCAGCAAGACTGCCGTCTTATAAATAACATTTGCAAAAAAGAGAGGTCAGTAGTAGCAACTTACATTTTCTCTGATGACAGGTTTATTTAAAAGAATGAGGAAAATTCTGTCATGGAAAAATAATATAGAAACGCCAAGCAACTAATAAGGCACAGCACACTACTAAAATAACAGAAATAAAATACTGCTGCATGAAACGGCATTAGGCGTGTAATTGCTACTTTGTCTGGGATGCACAGAAGCAGGGACTCTGTCTAAAACACATTTCATTTCCATAGGCCCAAACATTTATAGAACATTATTTATCATTTAAATGGAGTCTCAAATACCCCAAATCGGACAGATGTTAATGGCTTTCCCCTTTTCATATTTGTGACGGTAATTTTTAGTTTGCTTGGAGCTCTTCTTAAAGTTCACCTATCAAAACAGAAATATGTAGGCTGCCTTTGCTGACCTCCTTCTGAAAGTCATGGTTGGTTGTGTCTGACTTTAATGCTTGTAAGTCACAGAACTGGAACGAGCACACAGTAAAGGAAAGTCAGTGAAAAGTCTGGATTCCTAATTTCTAAACTGGTAGTAAGCCCATTACTCAGAAGTAAAAGACACAACATCACCAAAACAGCCAGAGAACTTGCATTTAAAGTAAAAGGAGGTCAGCAATGATGGCCAACATATTTAACTCATGGCAGCTATACTGTAACGGTTAAGATGTTCAAAAAATACCTGTAAATGAAGGTATACATTTAATAAAATAAATGAAACTTTTTAGAAAAACACCTACATTTGACTTTACTTTAGCACAAAGCAGCACTTAGACTGGAAAAGGGAAGATAGTATATTGGATAATCGGGTGTTTTGAATTCATATATGAGTGTGGGGCAGGGACTTTGCCGCAGTTAAAGAGGAGCTCCAGGCTCCTTCAGAAAAAATTAGAAGTCAGCAGCTACAAATACTGTAGCTGCTGACTTTTAATTTTAGGACACTTACCTATCCACGAATCCAGTGGCGTCTTCACCAGTGCCAATTTTTCAATCAGCTCTTGAGTGCTGCTGCCGCCATCTCAGGTAAGGTAAACCGGCAGTGAAGCCTTGCGGCTTCACAGCCCGTTCCCTACTGCGCATGCACGAAGTGAGCTGCACTTTGTGAATGGCCTGGCAGTGGGGGAAGGAGAAGGGGGGCGGAACATCCGGATTAGTTTGCCGTGGCAAAGTCAACCGGAAGTGGGAGCGGGTACCTGTCAAACCCAGGTACCCGCCACCCCTCCTCTTTTGGATGGAGCTCCGCTATAAGCAACACAACTAAAAAACTTCAGGTCACCATGTAGGTAGGTGCATCTATTTTCCCACCCATAGGCGTGCGCAGCCTATTGGATTAGGGTGTGCACCCCAAAACTCAAACACACGTGTGTGGATATATATATTATATATATATATATATATATATGCACACTTACGGTACTTTTTTTGCTGATAAGTCAACCAGGGAGGGTTCATATCGAGTTGCCTTTTTATTTTTGCTCCATCGTGTGTCTGGCTGCCAGTGCCTGCCCTGCTCAGTGCTGTCTCTCACTACTCACGTCGCCTCACTGAGCAGTGTTGCCAACCTACCAGATTGAAATTTACTGGCATAACACCCAAAATTTACTGGCACGGCACATTTTTACTGACATTTTACAAAATTACAGTTTTAAGTGCACATTTCAGTATTTAGGCTACAAACAAGTACACTATGCAAATAGCAATGCGATTTAGGGTACATATTTACCTTACCTTACACATTCTGTTATTTTCGATATAATAATAGTCCATCGGTTTCTGTTCCCCATCACCTCCTGCCCCCAGCTCCTGCCCCCACCACCATCACCTCCTGCCAGCTCTTGCCACCACTACCTCTTGCCCCCATCATCCCCTGCCCCCATTACCTCCTGCCAGCTCTTGCCACCATCACCTCCTGCACCCACCGCCACCACCAGCTCCTGCCACCACCACCTCCACCAGCTCCTGCCACCACCACCTCCACCATCACCTCCTGTCAGCTCTTGCCACCATTACCTCCTGCCCCACCACCACCTCCTGCCCCAAACACCTTCGCCACCTCCTGCCACAATCAGCTCCTGTCAGCTCTTGCCACCACCACCTCCTGCCCCAAACACCTCCTGCCACAATCAGCTCCTGTCAGCTTTTGCCACCATAACCTCCTGCCCCACCACCACCTCCTTCTGCCACCACCAGCTCCTTCTGCGACCACCTCCACAACCATCACCCCCTGTCTCCACCACCTCCTTCCCCAAACACCTCCTGGCCCAAACACCACCGCCACCACCAGCTTCTGCCCCAAACATCACCACCTCCTGCCCCACCACCTCCTGCCCCAAATACCTCCTGCCCTAAACACCACCACCACCTCCTGCACCCACTACCACCAGCCACCATCACCTCCTGCCACCACCAGCTCCTGCCCCAAACACCACCACCACCTCCTGCACCCACCATCACCACCTTCTGCCACCACCACCTCCTGCCCCAAACACCTCCTGCCACAATCAGATCCTGTCAGCTTTTGCCACCATAACCTCCTGCCCCACCACCACCTCCTTCTGCCACCACCAGCTCCTTCTGCGACCACCTCCACAACCATCACCCCCTACCACCAGCCACCATCATCTCCTGCCCCAAACACCACCACCTCCTGCACTCACCACCACCACCTTCTGCCACAATCACCTCCTGCCACCACCAGCTCCTGCCCCAATCAACTCCTGTCAGCTCTTGCCACCACTACCTCCTGCCCCACCACCCCCTGCCCCAAACACCACCACCACCTTCTGCCACCACCAGCTCCTGTCCCAAACACCACCACCACCTCCTGCACCCACCACCACCACCTTCTGCCACAATCACCTCCTGCTACCACCAGCTCCTGCCATCACCAGCTCCTGCCCCAAATACCACCTCCTGCCACAATCAGCTCCTGTCAGCTTTTGCCACCATCACCTCCTGCCCCACCACCACCTCCTTCTGCGACCACCTCCACCACCATCACCCCCTGTCACCACCACCTCCTTCCCCAAACACCTCCTGGCCCAAACACCACCACCACCACCTGCCACCACCAGCTTCTGCCCCAAACACCATCACCTCCTGCCCCAAATACCTCCTGCCCCAAACACCACCACCACCAGCCACCATCACCTCCTGCCACCACCAGCTCCTGCCCCAAACACCACCACCACCTCCTGCACCCACCACCACCTTCTGCCACAATCACCTCCTGCCCCAAACACCTCCTGCCACAATCAGCTCCTGTCAGCACTTGCCACCACTACCTCCTGCCCCACCACCTTCTGCCACCACCAGCTCCTGCCCCAAACACCACCACCACCTCCTGCACCCATCACCTTCTGCCACCACCAGCTCCTGCAATCACCAGCTCCTGCCCCAAATACCACCTCCTGCACCCACCACCTCCTGCCACAATCAGCTCCTGTCAGCTCTTGCCACCATCACCTCCTGCCCCATCAACCACCTCCTTCTGCCACCACCAGCTCCTTCTGCCACCACCTCCACCACCATCACCTCTTGTCACCACCTCCTCCTTCCCCAAACACCTCCTGGCCAAAACACCACCACTAGCTCCTGCCCCAAACACCATCACCTCCTGCCACCACCTTCTGCAACCACCAGCTCCTGCCACAATAACCTCCTGCCTTTATTACCTTACCAAGGAAGTCTGAGAATGCAGGCTTGCCCTGAGCTGGTCCGCTTGTGCTGTGGATTTTGTCTGGGCAGCTGCTGTGCTGGGCTGTGCTATCACTGGGTTGTCTGACAGGCATGGCTCCTCCATTCCGCCTGCTCAGCTCCTGCCTCATGGTGACTATTTTTAAAGGCTGGCGCGCCGGGCGGGATGCGCCGTGACATCACTCCCATCGCCGCCAGTAGCACGCTGCACAGCCTCTGTCAAATCCGCCCCCCCAGGAGGTCCCGCCCGCCGGCGCTGGCCGAATACAGGATCGGATTAGGATCAGCTTTGGAGTCGGGCAGCTCGCCGGAACTGTGCATGCGCAGTTCATAGCCGACCAGGTCACGGCTATTTTTATGGGCACCTTTGCCTGGACCAATGAGAGCTCAGCACAGGGATTAGGGTGTGCCTGGGCACACCCGGCACACCCCGTGGGCACGCCTATGTTCCCACCTGTAGATTGCATTGCACCAATGCTCTAGGGCAGTCATTCTCAACCAGGGTTCCTTGTAACCCTAGAGTTCTTGCAGGGGTCGCTAGGGGATCCTTGAGCTGTGGCTGATTGACTTCCCGTTTGATGATGCCTGCATCCAGGGTCAATGGGACTTGGTGGAGCCAGTTGCATGAAGCCAATGATCTTTTTTAGTCCATAGGGGTTGAGTTCTGACCACCACTATAAGGGTTGGATTCTTCCCACTGACCATTAATATAAGAGGCATTTTTTTTCATTGACCACCAATGAATAGGTTTTAGCAAGGATTTCCTGAAAATCAGAAAATTATTTTAAGGGTTCCTCTAGAGTAAAATGGTGGAGAATTGTCCCCTTATAGACAATTATCTGATATTTATGATAATTATGTATGGATACTGGATTGGATATCCAATTACTGTGAAAGTTTGAGTGCCCCCCCTTAATGGAGGAGCCTTTAAAAGGGGGATCCCATGTCATTTGAGTGCGCTTTGAGTGAGTGGCAGGTTAGGGAAAGGAACCTGCTGGATAGGGATAGTGTTTAGTGCAGGGAAAGGTTCCGGGCGAGTAGGGACTGCGTAAGGGACATGGTCTGTTGCCGTAGTACCTTCTGAGGGTCCCCTTCAGGAACCCCTCCAACAGAAGACATCCTCCGGTAACATTTCAGTGTAATACAATACTGAGAACTGTGCTGAACTGTTCTATTCTATAGAGTGCAAATCACTCATTTATTGTGACTGCTTCAATTTCCACAAACAATTACTATAAAGTTTTACCTTGCTGAGGCCTAAATGTGTGCGTAGTCCCTCCTGAGCGTGTACCTTGTTCAAGACCCACTTAAAACTTGGCAAGCTCTGCTGTGTGGTAGGGTTGTGTAAAATCTTTGGTTGGATTGAGAGAAATGCAAATCGTTTGGCTAATAAGACAATTCACATCTGTGTATTAGAAATGTGTATTAAAGTGTAACTAAACCCTGGACCCTGCATTCACTATATCTGGTCTACCACAGTACAGGGGGTCCCCTAGTTACAAACATCCGACTTACAAACGACTCCTACTTACAAACGGAGGGAGACAACAGGAAGTGAGAGGAAATCTACCCCTAAGGAAGGGAAATTCACTCCTTAAGAGCTGTTATGGGGAAAAGGTACCTCCACTGATACTTTATCACCAAGGCTTGTTTCCACAACAACCCAAAATTTTCAAAATCCAATCGTCATTGGGACAGAAAGGGAGGTGAAATCTTCTGAACAGGGGCACACACAGCAAAAAAAAAGTTCCTTCCCTATGCTATCCAAAAAGCTTAAAAATCGTTTTTTTGGCTGGAGCTACACTTAAAAAATGTACCTGTTCACCCACCAAAAACATCCCAATACCTATCCAAACCCTACAATTACTGACACCTGATTTGAACATTCCCAAATGGATAGCAGACCAAAATACCTGCACCACAGAACTCAGGTCTATGATACTTCATAAACCCTTTACCCAACTCCAATCACAATACCAAGCACCCTCCAAAGATTTCCTTACTTACGCCAGGATTCAACAATGTCTCTCAGCCCACCCACGATTGGAAGGAGCAGTGCCACTTAAAATATGGAACTACTACTTCTCTAACAACACGCCTACCAAAGGCACCTCACTAATATATTCTACACTACAAGAAAAAACAGTATTCCACAAATCTAAACCATACACAGACTGGGAAAAAGACTTACAGATTCAGTTCTCTGAACATCAATGGCAAAAGGCCCTACAATCCATTTACAAATCCACTAGCTGCACCTCTCTCTGGGAATTAATGCATAAAATACACCTAAGATGGTACCTGACACCACAGAGACTGGCCAAATTCCAACCACAATCCTCATCCAAGTGTTGGAGAAAATGTAACCACATAGGCACCCTATCTCACATTCTATGGTCATGTCCAGCCTTAAAAGACCTCTTATACAAGATATCTGTCACCTTCCCATCACACTTACCCCACAACTGGCCATACTGAACTTGACTACTGATTTACTGCCACCACCTTTCAGACTAGTGATTACACACATACTCCTAGCTACCAGATTACTCATAACTAGACAATGGAAAACAACCTTAACCCCAACGCTGTCTGAAGTCATTACACTAGTTCACTCCCATTACGCGTATGAATCAATTATGTCACAAGGAAAACCCTCATACTCCAAAATCCACAAGCTATGGCACCCCTGGTCGAATTGGTACACACAAAAACTTACCTGATAATTTTTCTGATACTACTAACACATACTCGAGCCTCGTTGCTCTGCTCACTGAATATATAGCACAGCTCTCTACCTCCCTCCCCTACTCATCTTGTCCCCTACCCCCCTCTCCACTCCCCTCCCCTCCTTTTTATTTCTATTTTTGTTCCAACTACCTTCTTTACTAATCTATCTTACACGTTACATACAGTTTATTACGAGTACAAATGCTACCATGAGTACTCTCAAGTTCTCCAAGGATTCTGGACATGTACCGATCCATTCACATCCTCACACTTGAAAGTTCTACATTCTACACTTCTATGTTACTACCATCCTTTGGTAAGAACTGTTCAAGTTATCATACGTTGGTAAATAATTTACTTTTTTGAACTATCTTTACACCAAGGAGAATGAAGGATCCCCTAATCACCCATGTCACAGCATGAGCCCATATGGGGTGCATGGGATTAATAACCCACACACATTATCTTACCTTCATCACCTATCACAGTTCTTATGTTTAAACCTCGACTAACGAATAAATACTGCTATGTAATTATCTTGAATATATTGCAATTTGAATACGACTTATGACAATGACTGTCAATATTGTACTTAATTCTTCAATAAAAATATTGAAACAAAAATGTACCTGTTCCGACTTACAAACAGATTCAACTTAAGAACAAGCCTACAGTCCCTATCTTGTTTGTAACCCGGGGACCCCCTGTACACAGAACATGGAAATGCAATAGTTTTAGTACATATAAACTGCTAAATACCTTTTCTCATCAGCAGTATATCGCAGTCTTTTGACTTTTATCAGTGACTGGTTAAAGCTTGTAGGAGGAGTTTTCATTCTCCCCTGATTGTCCTATGAGGCTGCAGAACCCCTGACCCTCTATGTGGATAATGCTGATTGGCCCTGTGCTGATCACATATACTTTGCCAAGTAAAAAAACACTCTCTAGTAATACACACCAAACTGAGCAGCTTGCCCCCGAGGCTCTGTCTTATCAGGAGATGGATTGGGGACAGTTAAAGAAGGGGAGGATCAGAGAAGACCGGATCAAACAGCCTTTTTACACAATGCAGAGGATTAACCCCTTAGGTTCCACAGTGAGTATAACAAGCATGCTTTACTGCTTTACCCATTCGGCCAATCCCCAGAAGACGTCCGTTCGTGATGAAACGCGTAGGGTGGAGCCTCGGACAGTGACGTCATCAGGCCAGTCTTCCGCGACGGTGGTGAGACGAACGCTTTGGGAATAGGGTAAGCGAATAGACACCGCAGCTTTACACGAGACACAACCGCTTATGATGATACATTGTTTTTGTAAGTGCAAACCTTTGTTTTAATAAACAAGACTGAATAGATATGCTACACTATGGAAGTCTCTATTTTCTATTTCTGAGCAATAATAGAGAGAACGGCTGATCTGGAGGATTATAAGTTCTGGGGAGACTTCCAAATTCCCTGTGCTGGGCGAGACTGCTAGCAGCCGTCATGGTTTTTTGGTAAGCAAGCTACCTCACTTTTGGGTGTTGACCTGAATACACGCTGGTTTTGCATTTGGAAGATTGGTGTCACAGCTTTTGTTTCCTGCAATTCACTTTTTCTCCTGTGGAGGCATATTCATTTCATGGATTTTCTCATTGATCACTATGGGACATTGCTTTAGTTTTCTTTTCTTTTTTTCTTTTTTTTTGGTAATTTTTTCTTTTTTATGTGGTTCAATTTCTGTATTTTTTAATTTCACTTATTATTGTATACACCATTGTTTGAGCATTTTATAATTTTATTTATCTTAATTGATATCATATTTCAAATTTTTTAGCGCTGCACTTACTGTGTTGTTTAAGCATGCTTTACTGCATATACAGATTGATTTTACTGTTTTCGGTTTAGTAACACATTAAAGCGGGGTTCCCGCGACCATTCCCATTTTTTTTTTTTTAAATCATTCTGACACATGTACAATCATAAAGTGACACTCACTGTTTCCATTGTTTTAAGCTGCTGCTGTCCATTTTTGTTGTAAATATATGTTTATAAATCTTGATCGTGACCGTTCCCATCTTGCTTGTGGGCATATGAAGCCCACAAGCATGGATTTCCGGGATCTGGTGAATGCTGAGCTCCCATTCACTGCTATTTCCCGTGCATGCTCAGTATTTACGGTGAGCAGCCCTGTAAAATTCAGGGTTGCCATCACAACGGGCGGGCGTCGTCATCGAAATCCCACGAGAACTCGCGGCAGGCCCCTGCAATGACTCCTGGGAATAATGACAGGAGCTCCCAGGAGACATTGCAGCTACAAAGGAAATTGCGAAATAGCCGCAGATGACCCGCCCATATCCGCAGGGAGCTCAGACAGGAAGCAGAGATGGACATTAAAAAAACACAGGTACAAACGAAAAAAAAAATAAAAACATCCGTTTATAACTGAATATAGTCCTGGCATTTGATTGAGCAAAACTTGTAAAACAGGGTAGAGCTCCGCTTTAAGCTTGACTGTAGTTAAGCTTCACACAAGAACGTGTGCTCTGTGCATGTTTCTCACAATGCGTTCAAAATGCACTGCCTTTGCAATCTGCTGCGAATGCCAATATATTGTTAATGGCACCCCAAACTCAGATTGCAAACGCAGTGTGTTTGCAGGCACCAGATGGTAACGCAGTACATGCAATTTGGTGTGGCGCTTTTTTCAAAATTAGTGCACATACTACTTTTTGTGCATTCAGGTTTGATTTGCAGCCCATTCAAATGAAGAGGCTGCAAAATCACGCTGCAGGCAAAAGCGCAGGAACACGGACCGCATTCCTGTGCCATTCTTGTGTGAACTGATCCTTAAAATACTGCCTTTCAAAAGCAAACGAGTTTATAGATGACCACTCAAAGTGTATGGTCACCTTGTCATTCCAAATGTTATCTGTAGATGGAGATGCAAGGCTAATTCAAAAATCACAGCTCCTGGGTCATGCAGATGGGAATTTTTCATTCAAAGCAGAAATCCATTATGTTCTACCTTTATTGGAAATGGCTTATTTTAAATAATATGCTGCTGGAAAAAAAAAAGAGATTCAAGGACAGTAAAGGTAAGAACAGGAACCATGTCTTTGTTATTGTCTGCACTTTCTTATTCACAATGTCTCCGATGTTTATTGCTGACTGCCAGCAAGATTATGGGAAATGTTTACCCTGGAAAAGCTGCCAATCTCTATTTGTGAGCAGCCTGGGCTCTGTACAGTATCTGTGATCAAGATGCAATTGTAGGGCGTAACAATATGCTCCTGTAGCGGAGAAGTCAATTCATAGTCTCCATGATTTAACATTCTTCTTTTCCTCTCCCCACAATCGCCCCATTTTTGTCATGATATATAAGCCAGAAAATGTAATGTGACTTTTATGCTGGGGTCTGTGCTGTGATTCTGCTGGCCTTAGGTAAACATAATTTTTCATACTCTTTCCGCATGATTTGTTTTCTATAAAAGTGTGCTGTTTTGAATTTAGTCACGTGCGTTTCTGAGCCTCAGCTACAAACAGTACATCGATACATGTTTTATTTTGACATTTCTTTTATCCTCCGTCTTACTGGTATATGTATACATTTTTAGAGAAATTAAAGGGAAACGAGTGGGCTTTTTCACTACATATTCATTTGCAGTTACTATACTAAAATATCTATATAAGTAATAATATATATATATATATATATATATATATATATTTATAAGAATATATGAGTAATTTCCAATGGGACTCATAATATATTTGTTTTCTTGAATTTCTATGAATGGGTTTTTGGAAAGGAATATTTTTTTATTGTCACCTCTGCCATTGGAATTGCAAGACCAACACACCCGGACCACTTGCATCCTGACTCCAATCGTTAACCGCTTAACCACTTCAGCCCCGGAAGAATTTACCCCCTTCCTGACCAGTGCGTTTTTTTGCGATTCGGCACTGCGTCGCTTTAACTGACAATTGCGCGGTCGTGCGACGTGGCTCCCAAACAAAATTGACGTCCTTTTTTTCCCCCACAAATAGAGCTTTCTTTTGGTGGTATTTGATCACCTCTGCGGTTTTTATTTTTTGCGCTATAAACAAAAAAATAGCAACAATTTTGAAAACAACGCATTTTTTTAAACTTTTTGCTATAATAAATGTCCCCAAAAAATATTTTTTTCCTCAGTTTAGGCCGATACGTATTCTTCTACATGTTTTTGGTAAAAAAAATCGTAATAAGCGTTTATTGATTGGTTTGCACAAAAGTTATAGCGTTTACAAAATAGGGGATAGTCTTATGGCATTTTTATTTTATTTTATTTTTTTATTTTTTTACTAGTAATGGCGGCGATCAGGGATTTTTATCATGACTGCGACGTTATGGCGGACACATCGGACATTTTTGACACATTTTTGGGACCATTGTCATTTATACAGCAATCAGTGCTATACAAATGCACTGATTCCTGTGTAAATGACACTGGCAGTGAAGGGGTTAACCACTAGGGGGCTAGGGAGGGGTTAAGTATGTCCTAGGGATGTGTTACTAACTGTGGGGGGATGGGCTAGCTGTGACACATCACCGATCACAGGGAGCAGAGATCAGTGACGCTGTCACTAGGCAGAACGGGGAGATGCTTGTTTACTTTAGCATCTCCCCTCCCTCTCCATGAGTTGATCGATCGAGTCCACGGGACCCGCGATCCGACTCACGGAGCTCCCGGCCGGCGCGCACGCAATGGCACGGTGACAAATTCAAAGGGACGTGCGGGTACGCCCATTTGCCCAGCCGTGCCATTCTGCCGACGTACAACAACGTGCGCCGGTCGGGAACCGGTTAAGGACTGCCCCACGTACATTTACTGCAGCAGGGCGGCCCTTAAAGCGGAGTTCCACCCTAAAGTGGAACTTCTGCTTTAAGCACTACTCACCCCCTGACATGCCACATTTGGCATGTAATTTTTTTTGGGGGGTGGGTATATAGCTTAGAGTGGGACTTCTTGTCCCACTTTCTTCTTCCTGCTCTTGGCTGCATAGGCGGCGACTCCACTCCCCCTAGACGGCCCATCCCTGCCAGCAATCTTCTGGGACACGTGACAGATCCCAGAAGATTGCTTGGCTGCTAGCAGAACGCATCGCGACTTGCGAATGCGCAGTGCGTGCCCAGCCGTGAAGCCAAAAGCTGTCATGGCCGGGTGCCCACAGTGGCTATGACGGCGCCGGCGGAGAGGAGGGGGAGAGAAGCGAGGCTCCCGGAGGCCGCATCGCTGGACCGTGGGACAGGTTAGTGTCTGTTTATCAAAAGTCAGCAGCTACACTTTTTGTAGCTGCTGACTTTTAATCAACTAAAAAATGTGTGGAACTCCTCTTTAATCGCAAAAACACATACCTGTACGTGATCTTCTTCAGCTCTGGGGTGCGCACGCGCACCGCTGGAGCCCTGCTCCCTCTGTGATTGGACGCAGCAGGAGCCAATCAGTGGGTCCAGTGGACGTGATGTCCGCCGGGAACACGGCGATCGTTCACAGAGAAGCAGAAACACAGATGTTTTCCTTTAGTCAAAGCACTCCCCCTACAGTAAGAAAGCACTCATAGGGAACATATTTAACCCTTTAATTGCCCCTGATGTTAACCCCTTCCCTGCCAGTGTCATTTATACAGTGACAGTGCATTTTTTTTAGCACCCATCACTGTATTGGTGTCACTGGTCCTCAGAAAGTGTCAGATTTGTCGGCCGCAATGTCGCAGTCCCACTAAAAATTGCCGCCATTACTAGTAAAAAATATTTTAAAAAAATAAAAACTCCCTAAATCTATCCCATAATTTGTAGATGCTATAACTTTTGCGCAAATCAATCAATATACGCTTATTGATTTTTTTTTTTTTACCAAAAATATGTAGCAGAATACATATTGGCCTACATATTTGATTGTTTACATTTTTTTTGGATATGTTTTATAGCAGAAAGTAAAAAATATTGGTTTTCTTTTCAAAATTTTTTTTTTTTTTGTTTATAACACAAAAAATAAAAACCGCAGAGGTGACCAAATACCAAAAGAAAACTATTTGTGGGGGAAAAAAGGACATCAATTTTATTTGGGCACAGTGTTGCACGACTGCTCAATTGTCAGTTAAAGCAACGCAGTGCTGTATCTCAAAAAATGGCCTAGTCAGGAAGGGGGTTAAACGTTCCTGAGCTGAAGGGGTTAAAATAGTGACTTATCTCTTCCTGAGACTTCTATGCCTGGTGTGCATATGCCAGAGACAATTACTGCTGACAATCTTCATCAGATAGCTGAACTCACCAAATACTTGTTACCCACGAATATCTTTATTGAATGCAGAAGATTGAAGCAAACAACAAGATTTGGTAGATGCATCATTGAAGTGTTTAAGGCGGTCAAAAATAATATTTGCTTTTCCTTGCCTTGGTGTGCTCCTTGTAGGAACAAGGCACGAATTCACAAAGAGGAAGGCAGAAATTGCATTACACAAAAGGGGGAGGAAATACAGAAAATTCCATGTACCAGAAAAACAATTACCATAAGTTGGCAGCATAACCAAAAACAATAAACTAGTGAACAGCATAAAATATATACACTATATTACCAAAAGGATTGGAACACCTGCCTTTACACGCACATGAACTTTAATGGCATCCCAGTCTTGAGTTGACCCACCCTTTGCAGCTATAACAGCTTAAACTCTTCTGGGAAGGTTTAGGAGTGTGTCTATGGGAATGTTTGACCATTCTTCCAGAAGCGCATTTGTGAGGTCAGGCACTGATGTGGACGAGAAGGCCTGGCTCAGTCTCCGCTTTAATTCACCACAAAGGTGTTCTATTGGGTTGAGGTCAGGACTCTGTGCAGGCCAGTTAAGTTTCTCCACCCCAAACTCGCTCATCCATGTCTTTATGGACCTTGCTTTGTGTACTGGTCCAAATCACTTAGTTCCAGTGAAGGGAACTCTTAAAGTGTTAGCATACCAAGACATTTTGGACAATTGCATGCTCCCAACTTTGTGGGAACAGTTTGACGAAGACTCCTTCCAGTTCCAACATGACTACGCACCAGTGCACAAACAAGGTCCATAAAAACATGGATGAGCGAGTTTGGAGTAGAGGAACTTCACTGGCTTGCACAGAATCCTGACTTCAACCTAATAGAACACCTTTGGGATGAATTAGAGCGGAGACTGTGAGCCAGGCCTTCTCATCCACATAAGGGCCTGACCTCACAAATGCTTTGGTCAAACATTCCCAAAGACACACTCCTAAACCTTGCGGACAGCCTTCCCAGAAGAGTTGAAGCTGTTATAGCTGCAAAGCGTGGGCCAACTCAATATTGAACACTATGGACTAAGCCTGGGATGTCATTAAAGTTCATGTGCGTGTAAAGGCAGGAGTCCCAATAATTTTGGTAAGATAGTGTACATAGAAGTAACTGCATTGTTCGTAGAACTGCGGGAGGCAGCACAACATGCTTTGGGTCTCCTGTTGGGTTCACCAAGTCCAGCAATGCTAAGCCAGCTTGCATGACTCTCCTGTTGGGTTCTCCAAGCCAGCTTGCATGTAGTGGTAGGCATGGCAATTTGATGTAACTATGTAACTATGTAACTATTTAACTATGTCACTTAGCAGAACCAGTGGTGTGGGAGCAGTAACCACAATTTAAGAGAACACTATACCTCATTGCCAATCAATATAAAAAAGGAAAGAGATGGGGTTTAGTTTACTTAAGGTGGAGTGACCCAATCAACACTGCAGGGGATCGTGTCAGAGGAGCAGTTTAGTGCTTCACCACCTGCACAGCAATGGCCGACATGGATTGTCTCTTAGCCCAGCTTTGGATGGCCGCTGCCTCCAAGGACCCCCAAATGGCTGCACAGCCAATTGGCCCCTTTGCTACAAGAGCAGGCTTCTGGATCGGCTGCGGGGGGAGAGGACCTCCCACGAGCTCGATCGCGGCCTCCGGAGCGTTTCCCCCCGGGAGCTTCGCGCCACAGCAGGAGGCCCCCTGATCGGGACCCGTCCAGCCCACCGGCAAAACGACAGCCAGTTTCCACGGGTCAGGGCCGGGGCGGAATCCTTGGCATTGGCGGAGCTCGGAGGGTGGGACATCGGCGTGCGCGCGCCTCACCCCCGACCGTTCGGCGGAGGCAGCAGATCCGAACGATCACCCTCTCTCATGATGTGACAGAGATTGTTCGGTGAAGGCAGCAGATCCGAACGGACACCCCCTCTCATGGATTTCACCCCCTCTCATGGCTTTCACTGGCCCCAGCCGGCAGCCACGGACCGGCGCTTCCCACAGCCCGGCAGAGTGTACAATATGACGCCTCCAGTGGGGACACGCCGTCATAGGTGAGAGCCCCGGGTAAGAAGACGGTCAAGTCGGGGGCGGGGCCAGCACCAGGAGGAGGGGCCCACGGAGCCAGGACAACACCAATCCGTTGGGTGACTGATCAGAGGGGGAGCTGACGGGATCGGATGTGGAGGAAGTCCAGGAGCCACAGGCGACAGTGGATTCCGGAGCAACGGCGACGGGGACACCCTCCCCTGGTCAGCCCAGGGAGTCTCCATGTATGTCCTCTATGTCTATATCTAACACTATGCAGGGGTTGTTGGAAGTAACGGCTGCAGGTGGTTCAAGGGCCGCAAAACGGGCACCACAGGCCCCTGGGCAGAGGGTTCGGTACTCACTCACGGGTCTCACACGCGCTTACAGGCATTACTGGAGGGATTGCGGGACTTGGTGCAGCAGTTTGCAGTAGGGACTGCAGGCACAGGCGCAAGGAGGGCAGGCGCAACAGGTGGCGGCTTGGGTACCACCGAGGGGTGGATCTTCCTCGGCTGCGGTAGGGCCAGGGGCCCCCAGGTTGGTCCCCTCCCCTTTAGCGGTTCTCGCAGAGACTGATAGGGCCATGGGGGTGACTGGGTCTATGGCTCCCGGGCCGGCGATGGCAGTGGAGGGTGAAAAAGCAGGTACATCACAGGAAGGTGGGAGTAAGAAGGATGTGGTTTGCATTGTGGACACAGCTAAATGCGAGGTGTGCGTCTGTTTTGAGGGCCCGCTATGCGCTCACCTGAAGCCAGATGTCAGAGAAGAGATAGCAAAAGGTGAGTACGTGGAGATATTTTCCTTATTGCCCCTGGAAAAGTTTAATTTGGACAGGGTGAAGCCAGATGGAGCCTGAAGGAGGATGAGGAGAAGCAGAGATACCGGTAGAACACTCGCAGTTCACTAACTAGCTGCAGGCGTTTGCCATTATGGCACGTGTAATAGGTGAAAAGAACCCCGAACACTGTTTGGCGCTTTTCTGTTACATGGACACGGTGGGGGAAGCTTACAGAGTCTACGGGGGTTCGGCCTGACTGAGGTATGACGAACAGTTCAGAGAGCGCAGGGCCGTCCGTCCGACCCTACGATGGGGTCACAAGGACATTAGCCTCTGGATGAAGCTGATGTCGCTAGCGAGGGCCCCAAATGAAGGAACCTGCAAATTTGGGGGAGCATGTTGTTTTAAACACTAGTGCTCCGGCTGTGGGGGATCTCATCCCATATCACGCTGTTTCAAAAAAGGTAAGGGACGAGCCGGGGATGTTGTTAACAAAAGGGATGACACCGTTGAGGGTGGTAAGGATGCAACCTTTTCTAAATAGGTACCCAGATCGTGAGACCAGTAGGCTGTTGTGGGAGGGATTTTCTGAGGGTTTCCGTATCCCTTGCTTCTTATCGGCCGTCCCGCCAGTAGCAAAGAATTTACATTCGGTTTTGCTCCACCCCGGGGTAGCGGAGGAAAAATTGGGTAAGGAAGTGGTGCTAGGCCACATGGCTGGGCCTTTCAGCGATCGACCTATGGAGGAATTGGTGATTTCACCTTTGGGAGTGGTGCCCAAAAAGGAGCCGAACAAGTTTCGGCTCATACACCACCTGTCTTTTCCAAAAGGGGGATCAGTCAACGATGTGATCGACCCTGACTCATGCACAGTTTCTTACACGTCCTTCGATGCGGCAGTGGGCTGGGTTCGCCGCTGTGGAAAAGGGGCACTGATGGCAAAAGCTGATATCGAATCTGCTTTTCGCTTGCTCCCGGTTCATCCGGACAGCCTTTGACTGCTGGAGTGCTGTTGGCAAGGGGAATTTTACGTTGATCGGTGCACACCCATGAGTTGCTCCTTTTCATGTGCATTGTTTCGAAACATTCAACTCCTTTGTAAAATGGGATGTTAGGGACGTTTCCGGGCTGAATTCCGCAATTCATTACCTGGGTCCTCGGTTGTCCACTGTGTGTGCGGTGTTGTTATCCACACTACAACACATGGCGGACGCATTCAAGATCCCATTTGCAGAGGACAAGACAGAGGGCCGGACCACCGCTCTTAGCTTCGTGGGCATTGTCGTTGACTCGGAAGCCATGGAGTGTCGATTACCGGAGAAGTTGGGTGCACTGAGTGTGGAGATTCATGGGATTCTAGTGCTACGGAAGATTCAGCTATGGCAGCTGCAGTCTTTACTGGGAAAACTGAACTTTGCATGCCGCATTATTCCCATGGGCAGGGTGTTTTGCCGACAGCTGTCGGCAGTTACAGCAGGGGTTCGGTCCCCTTCTCATTTCATTCGGATTACCAGGGAGCATCGTGAGAACTTGAAGGTGTGGGATACCTTCTTCATGGACTACAATGGCAGATCGGTCTGGATGTCAGGCCTGGTGACTAACTGGGATTTGGAGCTATTTACAGATGCGGCGGGGGCAACAGGTTACGGGACATTCTATCAGGGTCATTGGAGTGCCGGTCCTTGGCCGCTTTCATGGGTGGATGCACGGTTGCAGAAAAATTTGGTGCTACTGGAGCTGTTTCCAGTGGTTCTGGCCATGGAAGTATCGGGTGAGTGCTTCAGGGATTTGAAGGTGAGGTTAAATTGTGACAACCTGGGAGTGGTTCAATCGTTAACCATGTCTCAGCGTCGTCGCAGCCAGTAGTACGGCTGTTACGTCACCTGGTGCTGCGGTGCTGCGGTGCCTACAGTTGAACATCTTTCTGAATACGGTGCATCTCCCAGGGGTGGATAACACTTTAGCTGATGCTTTGGGACAAGTTCAGAGAACTGGCTCCGGGGGTGGACCAACAAGGGGTGCCGAGTCCCCAATGGCTGTGGGCGATCGCCTTGGAGTCCTCGCGGGATAGATAAGAAGGTGGGTGAGTGAGTCCACGTGGGTGGCTTATGAGAAGGTATGGCATGAATGGTGGGCATTAGTCAGGCAGGCCAGAGTGGACCTGGATGCAGCTGAGGTAAGGGGTGAGGTTATTGGTCTGTTTTTTTTTCTCAAGGAATTTGGAACAGGGGGTGTCAGTGTCGGCCATGGACCACAAACTAGCGGGCCTGGCATTCTTGTTTAAATTACAGGGCGGGGTAGATTTCACAAAAGATTTCTGTGTTCGACAGGCGATGAAGGGTTACCGTCTTAACCATAAATGCAGGGACGCCAGGAGGCTGGTGTCCTTTGACAACCTGCGGTCACTGTTTGATCAGTTGGGTGGGGTGTTCACATCAGCATACAAAGGGTACTTGTTTGGAGCAGCTTTTTCGTTGGCCTTTTTTGGAGCCTTCCGGATTAGTGAGCTGGTCAGCCTTCCAAGTGTGTTTCGGGGGGTTTACGAGTTCAGGATGTGGTCTGCAAAGGGGATTGCATTGAGGTATTGTTACGCCGGTCCAAGACGGACCAGGGTGGCAAAGGGGTAAACATACGGCTGTATTCTCTACCGGACTCTTCTGTATGCCCAGCGGTGACGGTGAGGGAATTTCTGGGAATTCGCCTGGTTTCGGATGGGGTTTTGTTGGTGCACAGGGACGGAGCCCCATTGTCTAAATTCCAGTTTGTGTCAGTTTTTAAAAATTGCCTAAAAGCAGCGGGTCTAGATGTTCACAGTATGCTTCGCACTCCTTCTGCATTGGCGCAGCAACAGAGGCCGCGCAATGTGGGTTGGACGAGGCGGCTGTTAAACGGATCAGTCAATGGGAATCGGGGAGATTCCGGACATACATCCGACCAAATTTTGGTGGTGGAGTAGGGTGGAAGACACAGATGGGGGTAAGACATGGGGAGTTTTGTGTTGCCGAACTGGCATGTATTCAGGTTTTTTTTGAGTTGGGTAAGTAGTGTGTGTGTGATGGGATCATGGTTATCTTGTGGTTTTTCTTCCTTTCTTGCAGGTGGAAGCCAGATGCGCCTCATCTGGATATTGGGCCACTCCTATGTGTTTTGGGGGGGCCAGGCGGACAGATGTTATGCTTAAAAAATGGGCAGGCAGCTGGGGATACCAAGAGGGGAGGCTTGTATATGTTGGCTGGGCTGTCCGGGCAATGCTGTGGAGTAGGGTGGTACCAGAAGTGCATCACTTTGCGCGCATGGATAGGCCTCCGGACATTTTAGTCCTCCATGTTTTGGGGGAATGACTTGGGGGGGGGGTCGTTCCATTAGGGAACTTATTAAGGACGTGAAGTTTGGCTTCCTGCGAATGAGGACGACCTTCCCTGACATGTTGGTCGTTTGGTCGGACATTGTAGCCAGGACGACCTGGCGATTGGCAAGGTCAGTAATCAGACTAAATAAAGCCCGCATAAAGGTTAACAAAATGGTGGGCCGTTTCATGGTTTATAATGGGGACTTGGTGATCCGCCATAGGGAATTTGAGAGGGATGTTGGGCTTTATTAAGGGATGGGGTTCACCTGTCGGTGGTGGGTATTGCCCTCTGGTCCCTGGGGCTGCAGGATGGGATCCAACGGGCTTTGAGAGTGTGGAGGGGCTCCCAAGGGTAAGGGGTCACCCTTGTTAGTGGTGGCGGTGGTGGTCTTTGATGGTGGAAAGTAACCTATGATATGGAAGTGTGGGGGACCCATCGGTGGTAGGGCCCACAGTGTATTCAGTTAACACGGGGTAACTGGAAGATGGTAATGGTGGCACTGCTGGAATAGGTTTGTCTCCGAGCTGGGGTGACACGGCTGGAGACCTAATACAGAAAAGCCCGCAGTGTGGAAGTGGAACGGAGTTATTTCGGAAAGTGCCATCAAAGGCCACCGTGGGGAGCAACTGATATTCTGGGATGTTTGTTATGGTTAAAATGTTTATATATTTTGGAATATTTGTGAATAAAATGGCTGCTATGGCCAGTTATACTCCAGCTCAAGTGTGGTTTTGTTAATCTAGGTAATGATAAGTGGGGCAGGTTTTGGAGTATGATAATGGTGGCAGTCATATGAAGGGTGGACATCTTATCTACACTGGTCATGTGCTGTACAATACACACTCTTGTTCAAAATGTTTACAGCCCAACTCCAGGAAAATTTAAAAAATCCACCCTTGCAGTGAGACCTCCCATTCTTCAAGGGTTAATTTCTTGTTTAGTCTAGGGGCAGATATTTAAGGAGTAAATACATACTTTACTCCTTGTTTCAGCATGCTCTATCAGATGCTGTGACTGGTTCCCCCCAGCCTGCACTGTAAGCTGTGACCGGCTTTGGTCGCATGCCAGCCTCCTCAGGGCACCATACAGGGTTAATGTCTCTGTGTTGTTCGTGATAATGCTGAGGCTCCATGAACAGACCAGTGATAGAGCCTCTTGTGAACTGCCCTAGACATAATGACCAGTTAACCCTTGCATTTGGGGGTGCTACTTCAAGGTTTGATTTGTTCATTTTTGGAGTTGTGCTTTAATGTCTTTTAAGTTGCTGGCTGCTAAGCAGGCCCTGACTGTTTTAATAAAGTTCACCTTCAGGGCCCATTTACTCCTATCCACTTTAGTGGCTGCTGTACATACGTATTGGAGAAAAATATACATCATTTTCTGTTTTGTGCCTTACTTCAAAGCTCCAAAAAGCTGAGAGTATTATTGCAAATTCATTACATGTCACTCTCTGTTTTTAATAAAAGCACAAGTTCAATTAAACAATCCTTAAAATTAAATCTAGGCATACAGAGCTGAGCTTAGCACAGTGTACATGTTTGCAATACCAGTAGCCTATTAAACAAATAAATGCAGAATAAGAACTTCAGGGCACAAAACAGCAAACATCTTAAATCTGCTCTTACTTTACTTCTTCAACTCTGGGATTTAAAAATGTTTCCTTTCAACGCTGTGCATGAACCTTCACGGATTGTTAAAAAAAAAAAGAAAAAGAAAAAAAAAATCCCCATTTATGTTATCTGAAGTTCTACCTGGCTTTCTAGATATTGTACTGCGG
Source organism: Lithobates septentrionalis (assembly GCA_037952835.1). Lineage (NCBI taxonomy): Eukaryota > Metazoa > Chordata > Amphibia > Anura > Ranidae > Lithobates > Lithobates septentrionalis. The sequence goes on from JBBDGP010000614.1 coordinate 6,510,767, forward strand.
CTGCTATCTAGCGAGACCTGTACTTCCCTTCCCATAATGCATTTCTTTATTTCATTTCAACAGACACTTTCACCTGAGTGCTCTCTCCTTTGCTAGCTGTATTTTGATTTTATTCCAACTTCTGGAGAATGGCCTCCGCTTTATACTGGTAACTGTAAATTAATTGTGGCTTACAGAACTTAGCACATATTAACAGACACAAGCCTCTCCCTCATGGCGCAACCTTTCCGACATCTGTACATACTGCCGAGTATCATCCTCTATCTTCTCTAGGAATCAGTCAGCTTTAGACAATGTGCAAAAAGCCATCTTTCTTAAAAGTGTTGTAAAAGATAGACATAGACCATAGCTCCCAATTGTCCCTGATTTCGAGGGACTGTCCCTGATTTTGAGCAATGTCCCTCTGTCCCTCATTCCCCCTCATTTGTCCCTCATTTTTGACTGATCTATATAGTTGTATATAAAATGCACTTTTTATTTATCAAAAAAGTGTTTCCCAGTGCTAAACCTTTCATCTGATTTCTAAATTGCTTCATTTGTAAATTCCAAAAGCCAATATAAAGGAATAGTAATGGTAAAAAAAACACTTGTGGGTTTAACCAATCTTGTTTTTTTGTACAATACTCTTTTAAGGGGGCATGGCAAGGGGTGTGTCCTATGCTTGCGTACTTTTGGTGCTAAGTGTCCCTCATTCCCATTTCAAAAAGTTGGGAGGTATGCATAGACAGGTTAATGCTAAGGCAGGTTTGTTTATATTTGGTGGTAAATGTGCAATATGTAAAGATTATAGGGTTATTGGATGAGAGCAAAATTAAGTTGTTATAGTATAGTAATATTTTTTATCCCACCTTATTTCCAGTCCCTTAATATTATTCAATAAAACTTGCATGGTAATTTTGTGGTCAACTTTTGTTAACCATGGCAGCTGGTAGACAGGTACAGTCTTTATTCCCTTCTGTAGGTGGCTCTAGGTTTTCTGCAGCAATGCAGAAGGGGAAGAAGGATGTGGGGAAACTTCGTTCCTCTAAGACATCCTGCTCTCATCAGGGAAGTAGCTGTCTGATTGGACACTGGTGCCATGATTGAACTCTGTGGCCATCTTTGGTGAGGGCAGTACTTATTTAAGACATTGGCTCCTTGTGTTGGCGCTAGGGTTGCTACCTCATCCCTTTAAATCTGAGCACATTTTAATTACACAGGTACTGAGGCTAATTCAATGTAGATAAGCCAATAAGTGAGTTTAATTACCACCTTAATCAGCCACAGAACCTGTGTAATTACCTGTGTAATTAATATGTGTTCGCTTTTAAAGGGATGAGGTGGCAACCCTAGTTGGCACGCATTTTGTGAGTGGTGACTAGGAATGGGCTATCTGTTCAAGTCGAACATTGGCTGTTCGCCCGTTCGCCGAACAGCGAACAATTTGGGGTGTTCGCGGCAAATTCGAAAAGCCACGGAACACCCTTTAAAAGTCTACAGTAGAAATCTAATGTGCTAATTTTAAAGGTTAAAATACACCAAGTGTAAATTGTCAGGTCCGCCAATACTTATAAAAGTCATTGAAAAATTAAAAAAAAAAATGCGTGAGGGTCCCTCAAAATTCCAGTACCATGCCCTTCAGGTCTGGTATGGATATTAAGGGGAACTCCGTGCCAAAATGTAAAAAAATGGCGTGGGGTTCCCCCCAAAAATCCATACCAGACCTGAGTATGGATTTTAAGGGAAACTCTGGGTGAAATTTTTTTTAAAAATGACGTGGGGTTCCCCTCAAAAATCCACACTAGACCCTTATCCGAGCACGCAACCTGGCAGGCCACAGGAAAAGAGGGGGGGACGTAAGAGTGCCCCCCCTCCTGGACCAGGCCACATGCCCTCAACATGGGGAGGATGTCCCCATGTTGATGGGGACAAGGGCCTCATCCCCACATCCCCACACCCCATCCCTTGCCCAGTGGTTGTGGGGGTCTGCGGGCAGGGAGCTTATCGGAATCTGGAAGCCCCCTTTAACAAAGGGGACACCCAGATCCCGCCCTCCCATGTGAATTGGTAAGGGGTACGTTGTACCCCTACCATTTCACAAAAAGAAAGTGTCAAAATGTTAAAAACCACAGGAGACGACTTGGGACAAGTCCTTTATTAAAAATAAAAAAAATAAAATAAAAAACAGATTACAGCAATGTAATCCAATAAATCCATGATCCTACTCCAGTGATGTAATCCAATTCTCGATCTCCAGAGCTGGATGATCTCCAGCGACTCCAGCGAGGAACACGCACAGGATCCTGCCTCCACCAGAGGCGCCCAGCCAATGACGCGACGCTAGCTAGCGACAATGACTTGCATATTAACCTTTAAAATTAGCACTTTTTCATGTTCGTGTCCCATAGACTTTAACGGTGTTTGCGTGTTCAAACAAATTTTTTGCCTGTTCGCATTATCTGGATGCGAACCGAACAGGGGGGTGTTCAGCCCATCTCTAGTGGTGACTGTAGGGACAGGTTCCCCATCTTTTAGGGAATACATTGACAGTTATGGAGAGTATCCCGAGGACTAGGGACAGTTTAGGAACTACGTCTATCCTCTGCTTGAAGTAGCCTCCCATATGGATGTAGATCAGCCAGGCGGCATTGCTGGTCATCATTCCAGAAGCTGTCAACATTATCTGAAGTTAACAGATATCTGCTACAGTTTTTATAAGTGGCTCCAGGCAGCTGTGCCTACCCTCCGGACCTGACTGTACCTGTTTTGGTCTAATTTGGCCTCTGTGTGATCTCTGCTCATGGACACACCACGCTGTACTATGCTCACAAGCTCACATGAGTCAGTAATGTTTAGGGCAGTCTTTCTCAATTCCTATTGTAATCACCTTCAGGATTAATGAAGGAAAATCTACCCAGCAGAGCAAAAGCAGTGGCAGATCATCCAGTGTGCATGTGATCGGGGCACACAGGCCCCAAAATAAGGAGGGCCACCGTGCCCTGTCACACCCTGCACACCTGATTCCCCGCAGCACTGCTGATCCCCCTCCCCACTGCAGTATTGATCCCCTGTGGTTCCCCAGCAGCTTCCAGCTTCTCCTCCTTTCCCTTCCCACCAGTTTCAGGTGCTGCAGGGGAGCCCCAGGGGGATTTAACTGTCCAAATGGATCCCCCCGCTGCTCCGGTCCTTCTATTGCCTCCACTAAGTACTCGATACTGATCTCTCCTGTGTTCATTTATCACTGAAGCATAGTAAACAGTTTGTGGCTGAATTGGAAACCTGTGTAGAAAGTTTTCTATTCATTCATCTTCCCATCTGCAGTGCAGATGAGGCTACAGAAAAAGGGAATAAGGACTCCATGTCCAAAGTGCAAAGAAAAAACATCAGGTAACTAAAGCCCCCCCCCCCCCAAGAAAAAAAAAAGAATCAAAAAATATTAACACTAACATTGTAAAAAAACAAACAAAACAAAGAAATACAGTAAGGCCAGGGGCGGACTGACCATTGAGCCACTCGGGCACTGCCCGAGGGCCCTGGGCCACTAGGGGGCCCCATCAGGGTTGCCAGCCTCAGTAAAACCAGGGACAGTATATATAAATCAGGGGTTTTTTTACATCTGTCTGTGTATACTGTGTGTACATGTATGTGTATACTGTGTGATTGGATACTGTGTGTGTATATACTGTGTGGCCCCATAATCTCTGATTGCCTGGGGGCCCCATAACCTCCTGTTGCCCGGGGGCCCCATGAGTTATCAGTCCGCTCCTGAGTAAGGCCTTGTTCATGCAGGTGTTCTGTGCATCCCTGTGCAGTTAGTCCACTGGTCCATGGCCACTGCTCCCGATCTGACATCTGTGTGGGTGCAGGTGTAGGTCCCTGAACATATACGGTCTGAGTTTGTGGCCATTCACCATCATTGGCACAGATGTCAAATTGGGCGCAGCACTGTGTCCGTGCAGCTGCTGCATCTCATTGGACATGAATGAGACTGTCTGCATGGGGATGCATGGAACACCTGTGCATCACTGTAAGGGCAAACACAGCCTCACATGGGCATACGTTTTTTGTGAACGAGGCCTTAGTAGGAATTCTGTAAGTTTTGCCATGTTTGTATCCACAAATAATGATTTTAGTGTATTTTTAGTGAAAATATTGTTTTGATAAACATTTGCCCCAAAAAATTATATCTTTTTGTGTGCAGAAGAGCATATGTAAATAGAAATTTTCATTTTTTTTTTAAATGATCCTTTGTTCTGAGGTTTATGTGTGTCTGTGAGACTGCCAGTTGTGGTACAGTAATTAGGAGTATTTTGTTGGTACAAGGACTGTGGCATATATGTAGACTGTATACAGGGACTAGGCTCAAGTTCTGTTTAATCATTACCTTTTAACACACTGCCACTCTTAAGGTACAACCTGTAAATGACCACTGTTTGCCACGGCATGCATAGCGCACCATTTTACTTGTTTTCTGCTCAGTTTTAGGGTTCCTCAAGTCTTTCATAGTACTAATCATGGTCACATTTTGTTACACTGTTTTGACTTTTTCAGTGTAAAGTCGGACAAATCACTTGTTATGAGCATTGTTAATATTTACATATTGTTTATATTTTTTTAAACATCAGTTCTATAGTATATCGTTTATAACAGGTGTTTCAGTAATGTTTCAGGTTGCCAGTAAAAAAAATGCACCCTGTCAGTAAATTTTTCATGGTTTGTCAGTGAAAAAAAGTTTTCGGGGGTTGGCAACCGTGTTGGGAATCCAAACGACTACACAAGGCAATTAACCCCACAACGGCTGGGTGTCTTTAATTAACTATGTAGCCATTGGGCACAAACTAAATCCAACGAAAGCTACAGAAAACCACACCCAATTTTTGCATACCACATGCTTTTTTCTGGCAAAAGGGCCCAATGTATGATCTTGCACACAGGCGCACTGCTTTCATAAAATGCCACTGGATAACAAGATAGAGGTTTTAAACCTTCCGTATAAAAAACTAATTGTTGACTTTACTTACAATTTAAATAAGAATGGTCTTAATGGGCTCTACCAAATAATAAAAGATTTATGAATACATTCTATATACTGTAATCTCTGGCATGGCAAGCACCTATGCCATATAATGAAAGATTTTGCAGAGAATATGATCCAGTCTTTGTAATAATATGCACAGCCTATGGTAAAATGTATTTTATGACATAGGTATAGATCCAAGATTCTGAAGGGCCCATATGACAGTAAATATATACTTTACACTCTGCTTAGTTTGCAACATGGATGTTGTGTAATATGGGAAATCTACAACTATAGCATAACCTCAGTCACACAGAAGACACCAATAATAGTAAATGTATGCACACCACAAGACATGGCACCAAACGCTTATGTATGCCTTATGTAACGCTTATGTGCTCTGCCCGCCGCAGCATGTCCCCTCAGCTCCCGTGCGGGGCATATTTGGTCTGGTCTGGGGATCTCATGGCCGCACCACCACTGTGAGGACCACCATGTAAGTGTATGGGCAGGCTGAGCCCAAGAAGGTGGGACCCTTCTTGCCCGTTCTGTGTTTTTCTTCCCTTTTTATTTTTCTTTTTTTCTTTTTTCTCCTTTTTTTCATTTTCAATAACATTTTCTTTTTTTATTTATTTTTTAGATTATCACTATGGTTTTTTGCTCCTGATGATAGGTACAAACCCTTGAAACGCGTAGAGCCAACAACAACCTAGTGTACACAATGATGCATCTAGTCAGGCCGTTCCAATACAATTGGTTTTCTTCTTTTTAGAAATTTTACTTTCGATCTCCCTATTTGTATATTTCATCTATTCAATCATGCAACCATGTTCTAAATGTTTTTTATATATCTCTTATCATGTATTGATTCCTTGTTGGAATATGTATTTATGTATATTTCTCTGGCTCCAATGAATTGTAATAGTTGTACAAATGGTTATATATAGCAAAATGCATTGAATCATTTGAATACAAAAACTCTATGACAATCTGAATCCATTAAAAGCTACTAATTTTTATATATTCTTGCTCCCGTGTGCTTATATAAAGTCCCACTACCTTCTATTTTCTATTTTATACTTTTTATCATCTAATCGGGATGGAGGGGGGGACCTGAGCGGCACCCCTATACCTCACTCAAAGTCCCACCAATTTCTTCCTTTTACATATATCAATCAATCAGGGATGATAAGCACACGGCCGCATAAACCATAGGAATTCTCTCATTACCCACTGTCTGCTTGTCAGCTGTCTAAATGTTTTTCCATTTAGTATATTACTTTTTGACTTAATATACAATTTTTCTCTCTTTTTTTGATTCATTTTAGTCTCTTTCTTTTCTCTTTTTTAGCCATTTTTTAATAATTTTTTTGGGGTTTTTTTTGCCTTTTTTCCTTACATGCACGCAGTGGTGTGTGCGTCTGTGGTTTGGCCGGGCCTGCCTGTCTGTCCCGTTCGGGAGCTGCGACGCTCACTGCGGACCCCCCCTCCGCCCTGTTGTGACAGAGGGTGGGCGGGGCTTGTCCTCACTGCGCGTCGACGTCACACATCCCGGCCGGACACGCTGGCGTCTTCATAAGCGCGGCGCTGCCGACCGAGTGATTGTTACCCACTGGCCCATTGGGGGGATGTATGGTTGGCGCCGCCGCCTGTGGGACCATAAGAGGGCTGGTCCCCGGGCTGTTGGAGCTCTCCCCCTCCCTCCCTATTTGCGGGCCAGCGTCTGACGTTGGGGATATGTTTGCGGGGGCATGGCGGTTGTGGGCTTCCTCCCCGCTTGGACTCTACACTTTGCACGGAATTTTTCTGCATTTATCCACCATCATGCACTTAGGTACCCTTTGGATTGACCCCGGATCAGGTACACACACCCCCCTCTCACTATCATTCTTTGTTTCCCATTCCAGTCCTTTTCTCCTTCACCCTCCATTTTTGTTTTCATCCCTATTCTTTTCCTCCCTCCAATACTCACTTCCCTTACTCTCCTTTTAATTTTTTCCCCCTTGTTTTTCACCTTCTGCTTTTCTCAATTCACAGCAACTCTCCTCTATTCTCTGTTTCTCATTTCCAGTCCATTTCTCCCTTCACATTTTTCTTTGTTTCTATATTCACTCTTTTCTTTCCTCCATACCTACTTCTCTCACCCCCTCCTACTCCCCCCCTTTGTTTTTCACTTCCTGCTTTTGTCCACTTCACAGCAACTCCCCCTTTTTTTCCCCAGATTTGTTTCCATTGATCCACCACCATTTTTCACACTGTCACCCCTGCGGGGAGTCATCCATTTCTGTGCTCTGCCCGCCGCAGCATGTCCCCTCAGCTCCCGTGCGGGGCATATTTGGTCTGGTCTGGGGATCTCATGGCCGCACCACCACTGTGAGGACCACCATGTAAGTGTATGGGCAGGCTGGGCCCAAGAAGGTGGGACCCTTCTTGCTCGTTCTTTGTTTTTCTTCCCTTTTGTTTTTCTTTTTTTCTTTTTTCTCCTTTTTTTCATTTTCAATAACATTTTCTTTTTTTATTTATTTTTTAGATTATCACTATGGTTTTTTGCTCCTGATGATAGGTACAAAGACCTTGAAATGCGTAGAGCCAACAACAACCTAGTGTACACAATGATGCATCTAGTCAGGCCGTTCCAATACAATTGGTTTTCTTCTTTTTAGAAATTTTACTTTCGATCTCCCTATTTGTATATTTCATCCATTCAATCATGCAACCATGTTCTAAATGTTTTTTATATATCTCTTATCATGTATTGATTCCTTGTTGGAATATGTATTTATGTATATTTCTCTGGCTCCAATGAATTGTAATAGTTGTACAAATGGTTATATATAGCAAAATGCATTGAATCATTTGAATACAAAAACTCTATGACAATCTGAATCCTTTAAAAGCTACTAATTTTTATATATTCTTGCTCCCGTGTGCTTATGTAAAGTCCCACTACCCTCTTTTTTCTATTTTATACTTTTTATTATGCCTAATAGTGTGTATCCCAGATGTTTAATTCTGCTAAAAAGTCACCCCTGTAGCATCTTCTTCATAACTGCTGGATATTGCCTTAAAAAGCTCTTGCTGAGAAGGTTAAAGGTTATGTTCACACTTGGGGAAAAAATAATAAATGTACATATTGTTGCAGGAGTTGCACCAATTACCCGCCCTCTTCGACATTCATATTGCTCATATTTCTACACTTTCATAATGCATTACATTCTTTGAATGGGCAAAGAAGATCCCATCATTCAATGGCTCCTCCTAAATTCACAGAACACAATGTATTATGGCAGTCTAGTAATATAAGCAATATGAACGAAAGGTGAACTGTACAACTGTACAACTTTTCTCTGTAGCAGCTGCTGCTGTCAACCTTATACTAATGCCAGATAGTCTGTTGAGTCATAATATCATGTTATCAGAGCTTGTTTAAAGCTAAATTGAGCTTTAAGCAAAGTAGCAGTTTTAGGCCCCCAGGGCTTTACACAGAAAGGTACCTTTTGCCTGCTCATATTTTCTTGCAATCAACCAGTAAAGGGTTCCACTAGAGCAGCTGGACATTCCCTTCAAAGACTTTTCCCTACCCCAACAGAGACTGCTTCATCAGCTGCTAGAAAAACATTTGCTGGTGTTCGCCACCAGCCCAGAGGATTTCGGTTCACCAAAGCCATCAACCACTCCTTACTCATGGTGACCCGGAGTACCAGGACCATCCAGGAGTACCGTCGCTTTCCCCAAGCATTGTGCCAGGAGGTTAAAGAGCTGTTCTGGAAAATGCTTCAGAGTGGAGTGATCAAAGAGAGCCACAGCCCATGGGCCACTCCTGTTGTCCTGGTGGGAAAGAAGGATGGAAGCCTGCGGTTCTGTATGGACTAAAGTACGCTAAACGCATGCACCCACTGTGATGTCTATCCACTTCCTCTGGTTGAGGAACTCATGATGGTCCTTGGACAAGCCAAGTTCTTCTCCACCCTGCATCTGGCCACTGGTCTCATTGCGGGACCAAGACTGCCAAGACTGAGAAAAGACTGCCTTCATTATTATTGGGAACATCAATTTTGGGAATTTCAATTTCAAGACTGTGTTAGTTTTTTCAATGACATCATCATTTTTTCCAAGACATAAGAAGAACACGTTAAACATCTGGATTGGGTGTTGGTAAAGAATGTCAAGTACGCTCCAAGAAAGCAAGCTAGAGCCCAAGTGGGAGCACACCCAGTATTGGGTGGTGGGTCAGCCTTTCCCACCTTCCCCATCTATGATCTGATCTTGGAGGTACCTGGCCCCGTGAAGAAGCGACAACTTTAAAGTATGCTGCGACCTTGTGTGCTAGATGAGAGCTGCTCCAGGAAACCTACCAATAGACATGTGCAATTTGTTTTCGGTCCGAATGTAAATTCGGACACATTTTTGGTTATTCAGGGATTTGGTTGCATCCAAATCTCCAAATTAAATAGTAATGAATTTCCATTTCATATATATTCGTTTTCTAACAAATTTAAAATTTTCGGAACAATTGGGATTCGGATCAGTCGAAAATGATTGACCAATTCAAATTCTGTGTAAAGAATAGCTGGTTGTTAAGGACTCATCAGCTGTCAGTGGGCTTCCCCGCTGACAGATGAATGTAAACAAAAGAATGCCAGTAATGAAAAACGCAGAAAAAAACAGCATAGGATCCCCCCAATCCATACCAGGCCCTTCGGGTCTGGTATTGATTTTAAGGGGAACCCCATGCCAAAATGTTTTTAAAAGCGGCGTGGGCCCCCCCAAATTCATACCAGACCCTTATCCGATGCAGCCTGGCAGGCCAGGAAAGGGGAGGGATGAGTGAGCACCCCCCTTCTGAACCATACCAGGCCACATACCCTCAACATGGGGGGTGGTGCTTTGGGGCAGGGGGGCTCTACCCCTCCATCAACATGGGGACAAGGACCTCTTCTCCACAACTGCTGTGCCAGAGCCCCCTGCCCCAAATCCCCCCATGTTGAAGGCATGTGGCTTAGTATGGTTCAGGGGAGGAGCTCGCTCAGCCCCCCCTTTCTTAGCCTGCCAGACTGCATGCTTAAATAAAGGTCTGGTATGGATTCTGAGGGGGACCCCACGCCGTTTCTTTTTTATTTTTGCGTGGGGTCCCCCTTAAAATACATACCAGACCTAAAGGGCCTGGTATGAATTAGGGGGAACCCCACACAGTTTGTTTCTGTCAATGCCGACATTTCTGCTGTCAGCTTCCCGGCCCGCCCCCTAACAACCAGCTATTCTTCACACAGAATTCTAATGGGTTCATCATTTATCTATCGATCGATCCAAATTCGAATCATTTCAAAAATTTGGAATGCATTAGAAAATTAATAAAAGAAACAAAACGAAATGAAACCTTGGGCCCAGGTGAGGAAAAAATCCCCTGCTACCTGAGGTCCTTGAGCCTGCAGCTGAACCTTTAACAAGTGACTCTATAGTGAATCAAGAGAACTGGCCTTTGCGGTCTAACCATGGGCATCTCTCTGCAAGATATTCTGACTATGTTGTTTAAATTATTTATTGTATTGCCTTAATTGTACTTTGATTGTGCTTTTATTGCCAGTATTATTGTTGTTTCTATATTGTTGTGATGACGAGGACAGCATCTGTTAAGAGGGGGGTGTAGCCAGGTGCAGTCTACTTTCTCCACTGCAGATGGCGCAGTCCCGCAGCGGCATTGCAGTTGGAGAGGAAGTCAGAGGAACAGGGTTCATTGGAGAAGCTATCCCATTTGATGCTGCACAGCCTTTTTAAGGCCCTAGCTCCCAGGTTTGGCACGCATTTTGCGAGCTGGTAGAGTGTGGAGAGGTACTGCACCTGGTAGGGATAGAACGAACAGCAGTCAAAGGTTCCTGTCGAGAAGGGAATGCTTAGGGCTCCCAACTTCTCTAGACACCTGCCTGTATGGGTATAAGGCGGGCAGGCGGCATTCTTCCCCACTCTTCAGGCGCTGTCAGTTTCGACTGCATCCTGCTCTCTACAGTCTGTTGGAATGGTGAGTGTTCCTGGTTGGACTGCCTTTTCACTGGGTTATTTATGAATTCTTTCTGCATTATTTCCATGCAAGTTCTTTCATTGCACTGGGACTAAGTATATACCCCATGCTATACCCCACCTACAGGCAGATATGTGCAGCAGTAATTGAGCAGCTAAACACTAATGGATCCACCATGGGATTTAATAGCAGATCATTGCTGATAGCATTGTTTTGCCATATGCAAATGGTGAAAGTCAAAAACAGATCAAAAACAAATTAAACTTTTTTTTCTTTTGGCTCTGTCCAAATCATTGTAGAATCAGAAAATAAATTTAAATCAATTATAGCCCGTGGCAGCCCATGCATTGTGGGTGCACGGGCGCTGCCCCCCCATCCCTGGCACCGCCCCTCCCTACCCCTGCCGCCGCCCCTCTATCCATGCACCCAGCTTCTTTCAGGACGCCGGACTCATGGACTCCTATGGCGGGGGCAGTGTTTTTTTTTTTGAAGCAGCTAATTAGAGCCAGAGGCTCTAATAGGCTTCAAAAAAGGTGGGCTTGGGGTGAAGAGAATGCGCCTAAATCCCACCAAATTGAGTGACCATAGTGAATGAATTTTGTGCTGCCCACACTGAATGAGCCACAGCAGGAGGAGAGCCACAGCCCGGTAAGTGCCTTACCTCCCACATTATTATTATTATTTACAATTTATACAGCACCAACAGTTTACGCAGCGCTTTAAAATGTAGAGGGGGACAGCACAATTATAGTACAGTTCAATACAGAAGGGACAGGAGGGCCCTGCTCGTAGAGCTTACATTCTAAAGGGAGGGGGTGGTAATACAAAAGGTAATAGATGCAGGGAATGATTTGATGGGGTTGTTAGGTGGGTGTGGGATAAACTTCCCTGAATAAGTGAGTTTTCAGGGATCTAAAGGTGAACAGGTTAGGGGCTGATCGGATATACCGGGAATTCCAGAGGATGGGAGAGGCTCTGGAGAAGTCCTGAAGATTAGCATGGGAGGAGGTAACAAGGGAGCTAGAGAGCAGGAGGTCCTGGGAGGAGCAGAGGGCACGATTTGGGCGATATCTGCAGATGAGGTTGGTGATGTAGCTGGGGGCGATGTTGTGGATGGCCTTGTGTGTTGTGGTTAGCATTTTGAATTTTATACGGTGGGGTAGGGGAAGCCAGTGAAGGGTTTTGCAGAGAGGGGCAGCAGTCACAGATCGGTTAGTGAGGTGTATTAGTCTAGCAGCAGCATTCATAATAGACTGAAGGGGGGATAGCCTGCGTAAGGGTAGGCCATTAAGGAGAGAGTTGCAATAGTCAAGGCGGGAAATAATCAAGGAGTGAATAAGTTGCTTAGTGGTGTCATTAGTCAGGAAGGGTTGAATTCTGGAGATGTTGTGGAGGTTAAGGCAGCAGGATTTAGCCAGTGATTGGATGTGGGGGCTGAAGGAGAGGTCAGAGTCAAGGATTACACCCAGCATCCTTGCATGTGTGGAGTGACCAATGGTTGTGCTGTTAATCTTAATGGCTTTTTAAATAAAATAAATTGTGCCAAAATTATAAAGACTGGAAAAAGGAAAAACGGTATGTGTTGCCCCTAGTAGGCAATTACATCTTTAATTCTATTTTATCAGGTCCTTTAGAAAATCGAACCTGATTTCAGTTTTTTCCTTCTTACAGTTTTTATTAATGCTGTTGGCTATTGTCCAGTATCAGTGTCCAAACTGAATAGGTGCAAAGTGAGTGTGCTGCCTACCTACAAGGAGATGGTGCCCTTTGCACCTCCTCAGTAAGGTTGGCTATTATGGTGCAAAGTGCATCATGTTGTGTCAGACAGAACACTCACTGACTTTAACTTTTCCAGATTAACAAAAAAGGGGGGAATGCACTGCCTACCACAGGATGGTGCACTGTAATAGCCAATCTTACTGAGCAGGTACAAAGGGCACCATCTTGTGGAAGACAGCACACTCACTGTGTTCACATTAGCTTAATTTTCAATTAATCACAGAATTAAAAAAAAGTGTCAACTGAAAAAATACCAGCCTTGAATACACTGACTTTTCTTTAGGCTAGGTTCACATCTAAGTGAGTGCAAGAAGGTGTGTAATTGCACACTTTCCTGCGCTGGCAGAGTAAAAACACACTGCTGCTTAGGAGATACGCGGAGGTACACTACAATATGGGAAACGCTCATTCCACGCACGTTTCATGCACCACATTTAAATCTTAATCTTAACAACACCCCAAACACAGGTTGCAAAACACTGTGTGTTTGCCTGCACCAGATCTCATTCACAAAATGACCATACGAACCGGTTGTAGTGCGGTGCCAAAATTGGTGCATGCATGACTTTGGTGCAATTAGAGCCCATTGAAAATGAATGGGTTTTTATTGCACTGCAATCAACACAGTAAGCCTGGTTTCACACTATAGTTTTCATGTAAATCGCACAGGAACTACACCGCATTCCTGTGCAATTCACATGCGAGTCGGTGTGGTGTGAATTGAGCCCTTTTTGAATGGGCTGAATCGCACCACATCGCACCAAAAAGGTGCAGGCACCTTTTTTTTGAAAACCAACCATGCGATCTTGTTCAAGTAAATACTGTTTGCGACCTTCTTTTGGGGAGTTGTTAACTTTGAATTGACACCTGCAGCAGATCAATAACACAATTGCAATGCAGTGTGGAAAACACACAGGGATCGCAGCATTTCCTGTACTATATATGTATGAACCAGGGGTAAAACAGGGCCAAGGCATGTCACTGAGGGTAGCAGAAAGTCCAGCCTGGCTCTGGCATTGGCAGACATGTTGTGTTGTCAACTGCTGAATCCGTAATCGGTGAGCACCACAAAAAGCTTGCCAGTGCCAAGCTGGCCTGTCAGTTACACAAGCAATAGAAAACTCGGCTTAGCTTCAGTCAACTGTCAGTAACACAAGCAATGCAAAATTTACCCCAGCCAGCCTCAATCACATACTTTGCCAGTTGCCACATAGAATCACAGACAGTCTCTCACTGACTCATGATTACCTAGTATGAACAGCAGAATGCCAGCAGCCGCACAGCAATCTGAGCAGTGGTAAGTCTGGGGACACTCCCTGAGACTAGGCCAGAAGAGAAAGAGGGACATATCTGGATAGGACAGCAGCAGCTCATCCATTTGGGGGACCGGCGGCTACACAGCACTTTACAACACTCTGCGCTCCAGGGCCCAGGCAAAGATCCTCTCCCAAGCCCAAGGTGGGAGTGGCACTGTAAGCCAACGGGAATACATGGTGTGCAGTGGGCAGGACTACATGCACTGCCCGCTCCCACTGTGCTGCCTGGTGATAGATCTGTCAGCCTTCAGCCCGAGCCCAATAGACCGGCCTGGTGGTGTACCACAACATACGTGCGACTATGCCTAATGATCTATTACACTTGCTGCAGCAGCATTATTACACTCTGTGTGCCACTGACTGCAGTGCTGCCTGTCGCTGGTGCCATGTGCAGCTGCAGACCAGGGACACCATGCATTTCATTTTGGCCCTGGGGGGGTTTGAACACCCCTGACCCCCCCCCCCCCCCCTTATCTACACCCCTGCCTAGTCCCAATCTCCTAATCCCAATCCCCTAGTCCCAATCCCCTAGTCCCAATCCCCTTGTCCCTATCCCCTTGTCCCAATCTCCTAATCCCAATCCTCTCATCTAAGTTTTAGGGGATTGGGATTAGGGGATTGGGATTATGGGATTGGAACTAGGGGATTGGGACTAGGAGATTGGGATTAGGGTATCAGGACTAGGGAATTGGGACTAGGGGATTGGGATTAGGAGATTGGGACTAGGGGATTGGGACTATAGTATTGAGATTAGTTTTATCATTGTAATTATTATTGTTTTTTTAAATTAATAAAAAGACAAAAATCATATAAAAAAGTATTTTTATTAAATACATGTTAGCAAATGTGTATAATTTCAAAATATCCAGAATTGGTAACAAACTGCAAGTATTGGTCAAAGTATATACAAGAATACACCAACTAAACAAAAAATGGTCCACGATTTTGAAAAATTGGATCTGTGAAAGGGTTAAATCATATCTCCTTGCCAATTTAGTGCACCAGCACGGCTCAAAAAATAGTCTGCCAACTGATCCGTTATTGCCTGACAGAGACTGTAATTGAATATTCTCTTCTGGGGGTCAAGATTCCTCTGTGGGTACAGCTTCATTAGATGTTTATTGTTAGCGAATGCCTCATCAGCCACAAAAACAAATGGCATAGCTGGACTTTCTGTCCCGGGTAATGGTCGGTTATCAGGCAAGTCGAGTTGATTTGCAGCAAAACCTTTTCCAAACTTAGAATTCTGGAAGACAGTGTCTAGACATCATCTACCACAGCCATCAGCACAATAAAAAAAGATTTTTTGTAGTTAAAATATCGGCATCTGCTGTGTCAGAGTTTTTTTTAGCCTAATGTGTTTGCCATCAATTGCTCCTAGGCAGTTTGCAAAGTTTGTTTTCCTCCAGAAACGCTGGGCAACATCATCCCATTTCTCTTTAGTCAGAATAGGCATGAATGCATTCTTTAGATTCCAGATAGCATCACAAGTTAGCTTCACTCCCTTACTAGTGGTAGATATGCGTGTGTGTAATTTATATTGTAGAGTTGTGTAGCTATTTCCCGTGGCAAGATATCTGTAAAAAAAAATGTAATTCATTTTATATCTTGCAGTTAAAGTCCTAAAAACACTCTGGAAAACAATGCGTGATAACTTCAGAAGAGAGCATAAGAGGCAGATGTCCACCAAAAGTGGTTCTAGTGGGAAAACAGCAAGAATCTACTGCCACTATGAAGAATTAGTTTTTGAAGCCCATCCTGGAGCTGAGAGAGTAAGTATAATAACTTGTACAGATAAAGGAGTAATTATTTAGAATTTTTGTTTTTAATATTTTATTTAGGTCTGAAAACATGGACTCGGAAAAGTGAAGAGGACAAGGATGAGACACAAATCCGGAGGATTCACAACACTTCGAAGAGTCCCAAATAGGGATGAGCTTCGAGTTCAAGTCGAACGTAAGTTCGACTCGAACATCAGCCGTTTGATCGCTCGTCGAATTACGAACATTATGGGCCGTTCACGCCAAATTTGAGTGGCGCGTCACGGCCCATAATTCACTGTGGCATCGCAGTGCATTGCTGGCTGATGATTGGCCAAGCATGCACTATGACCCGCATGCTTTGGCCAATCACAGCGTGGTAAGAAAGGAGAGCCATAATTGGCCAAAGGCAGGGTGGCTTTGGCCAATTATGCCTCAGGGGATTTAGTACACGCCCCACACTATATAAGGCCGCCTGCACGTCGGCCCTGTGTAGTGTGTTCCGGCGTTGAGAGAGAGATAGAGAGAGAGAGAGAGAGACAGTGTCATTTCATTTCAGTTAGATAGAGCAGGCAAGCGAGTGAGTTAGCTGCAGTCAGTGTATTGTGTATATATATGCATTCCAGGTGTTGTGTGTGTGTGTGTGTGTATATATATATATATATATATATATATATATATATATATATATATATATATATATATATATATATACTGTATTCAGTTTAGCTAGATCAGTTCCTGTTATTCTCTTCCTAATATACTTACAGGCAGGCAGCTGCAGTATTTTCAGTCAGTGTACTGTATCCTGTGCAGTGTGCAACTAAAGCTAACTGCAGACAATTGCTGGTGTTCTCCTTCTAATAGAACCTCAGGCAGGCAGCTGCAATATTTTCAGTCAGTGTACTGTATCCTGTGCAGTGTGCAACTAAAGCTAACTGCAGACAATTGCTGGTGTTCTCCTTCTAATAAAACCTCAGGCAGGCAGCTGCAATATTTTCAGTCCCTGTACTGTATCCTGTGCAGTGCGCAGCTAAAGCTAACTGCAGACAGTTGCTGGTGTTTTCTTTCTAATAATACCTCAGGCAGGCAGCTGCAGTATTTTCAGTCAGTGTACTGTATCCTGTGCACAGTGTGCAACTAAAGCTAACTGCAGACAATTGCTGGTATTCTCTTCCTAATAATACCACAGGCAGGCAGCTGCAGTATTTTCAGTCAGTGTACTGTATCCTGTGCAGTGTGCAACCAAAGCTAACTGCAGACAATTGCTGGTGTTCTCTTTCTAATAATACCTCAGGCAGGCAGCTGCAGTATTTTCAGTCAGTGTACTGTATCCTGTGCACAGTGTGAAACTAAAGCTAACTGCAGACAATTGCTGGTGTTCTCTTTCTAATAATAAAGAGAAAAAAAACGCGCTTAACTTAATACATGTGAATACCACTAAGGTATAATAGGGATATTAAACAGTCCAATATATTGCATAAAAGTCCACAAATGAATAAGTAGAATGCTTACCAGATGGCAAGCCAATTCAAACAGGTGGCTTAAACCCAGCCTGGGCCTTTAAGGAACCAGTCCCGGTGTAATGGGTAAACCTTCCACTCGTGAAGGGTGAACGTGGATTCATGCGAATGCGTTCCGAAAAAAATTAATACAAAACATAGTGTTATTAATTTATTAATTTATTAATTATTAATTTTTTTCGGAACGTATTCGCATGAATCCACGTTCACCCTTCACGAGTGGAAGGTTTACCCATTACACTGGGACTGGTTCCTTAAAGGCCCAGGCTGGGTTTAAGCCACCTGTTTGAATTGGCTTGCCATCTGGTAAGCATTCTACTTACTATTTGCCGTTCTATTTGATCCTTTTGGGATTCATCAATTTTTTCGTCACTGAGGATTTGAATTCATTTGTGGACTTTTATGCAATATATTGGACTGTTTAATATCCCTATTATACCTTAGTGGTATTCACATGTATTAAGTTAAGCGCGTTTTTTTTCTCTTTATTACTATTTGGTGTACCCCACTTATTACTGCAGCATATCTACTTATTTTCAGCGCAGTTTTTTTCTTTTTATATTTCTCTTTCTAATAATACCTCAGGCAGACAGCTGCAGTATTTTCAGTCAGTTTACTGTATCCTGTGCGCAGTGTGCAACTAAAGCGAACTGCAGACAATTGCTGGTGTTCTCCTTCTAATAAAACCTCAGGCAGGCAGCTGCAATATTTTCAGTCAGTGTACTGTATCCTGTGCAGTGCGCAGCTAAAGCTAATTGCAGACAATTGCTGGTGTTTTCTTTCTAATAATACCTCAGGCAGGCAGCTGCAGTATTTTCAGTCAGTGAACTGTATCCTGTGCACAGCGTGCAACTAAAGCTAACTGCAGGCAATTGCTGGTATTCTCTTCCTAATAATACCTCAGGCAGGCAGCTGCAGTATTTTCAGTCAGTGTACTGTATCCTGTGCAGTGTGAAACTAAAGCTAACTGCAGACAATTGCTGGTGTTCTCTTTCTAATAATACCTTAGGCAGACAGCTGCAGTATTTTCAGTCAGTTTACTGTATCCTGTGCGCAGTGTGCAACTAAAGCTAACTGCAGACAATTGCTGGTGTTCTCTTTCTAATAATACTACAGGCAGGCAGGCGTTTCAGCTAGCTGCAGTATAATCAGTATATTTATACATCCCAACTTTGTGCAGCTACATCTCACTGTCGGCCATTCCTTGTGTACCTATTCCAATACATCAAAGACAGATGTCTGGAAGGCCAACAAGGAGAGGCAGACAGTCACAGGCCAATAAAAGAGGGCAAGCAGGCCCTGTGTCTAGAGGCAACAGTGCTGGTCGTGGACACAGTGCATCCTCATCAGCACGTGGCCATGGAGCATGCTTGTCCTTTTTCTCGACAGCTGGCCGTGTTGAGCCACAAGATGCCGAAGAGTTGGTAGAGTCGATGACCAAGCCGCCCCCCAAACTGTTCGACCACAGTGTCGGTATATGCTGCAGGAGGATGCGCAGCATTTTGAAGGCTCCGATGATAGTACCCAGCTTGAGGAAGGCTGTAACGTGAACCCAGAGAGAGGGGTTGCCCAAGAAGGACAACAAACTGGCAGTCTTGTTCCCCCAGCTGCAGCATACTGCCAGGTTTGCTCCAGTGATGAGGAGGGAGGGGATGATGAGCTCACCGACTCTATGTGGGTGCCTAATAGGAGAGAGGAGGAGGAGGCACATCTCCAACGAGGCAAGATGCCCTCCAGGGGCCAGCTTAAGGGCAGCCAACCGACTGCATCACACCGCAGAGCTCCGCAAGTGCAGGGCTCTGGTGACTCTGCGCGTTATTCCAAAAGTTCTTTGGTGTGGGCTTTTTTGAGACGTGTGCAGCAGATTGCACCGTTGCTATTTGCAACATATGTCCCAAGCGCTTGGGCATCACATGCTTAATCAGACATATGTCAAGCTCCCATGCAGCCCATTGGCAACACTATTTAAAAGACCCACACCAAAGAACAGGGCGGACCTCTCCTTGCTCCTCCTCATCAGCTGGGATCTCCAACCCCACTATACCTTCAGTCCTCTCAGAAACCTGCACTGAGAGGAATGAAGGTGTAGAATTAGGTGTGCCACTGCCAAGTACTTGCGAGCAATCTGCTATCGGTACACCAACGTCCGATTCTAGCAGGCAGATTTCCCTACCGCAGTTGCTCCACCGGCTAAAGAAGTTCGCTCCCAGCCATCTGCATGCCCAGCGGTTAAATGCTAGCTTGGCTAAATTGCTAGCACTTCAACTGCTGCCTTTTCAGTTGGTAGACTCTGACCCCTTCCGTGAGTTTGTGAAATGTGTGGTACCTCAGTGGCAGGTTCCCAAGCGCCACTTTTTTTCACAGAATGGGATTCCGGCTCTCTATCGGCATGTGGAAGGCAAATTCCATGCCTCGCTGGACAGGGCGGTCAGCGGTAAGGTGCATATTACCGCTGACTCATGGTCCAGCAGGCATGGACAGGGACGTTACCTATCTTTCACCGTGCACTGGGTGGCTCTGCTGGCAGCTAGAAAGGATGCAGGACAGGGTGCAGTAGTGTTGGAGGTTGTTCCACCACCACGCCTCCAAAATTCTACTAGTGGTGATTCTGCCACACCTCTCTCCTCCACCCCCTCCTCTTCTTCCTCCATGGCCTCTTCCTGTGCTGATTTGTCCTCGGAACCAGCGGTGCTCAGTAGGCGTTCAAGGGGCCATGCAAGCACACAGGCAAAAAGATGGCATGCGGTGCTTGAGCTGGTGTGCTTGGGGGACAGAAGCCACACTGGGGCAGAGGTTCTGTAGGGGCAGGCTCAGAGGTGGTTGACGCCACGCCAGCTTAAGGCAGGAATGGTGCTTTTCGACAATGGTACCAACCTCCTCTCCGCCCTCCGACAGGGACAACTGACCCATGTGCCCTGTTCAGCTCACGTCCTTAACTTGGTGGTGCAGCGGTTCTTGGGCAGGTACCCGGGCTTACAGGATGTCCTGAGGCAGGCCAGGAAAGTCTGTGTGCATTTCCGACGGTTATATAATGCCAGTGCTCAGCTGGCTGACCTCCAAAAGGAATTTAATCTGCCCAAGAACCGCCTCATCTGTGACATGCCCACCAGGTGGAAATCAACGTTGGCCATGCTACAGCGGCTGCACATGCAGCAGAGGGCCATCAATGAGTACCTGTGCGACTATGGCACCAGGACAGGGTCAGGTGAGCTTTGTTTTTTTTCCCTACGCTAGTGGGCCATGATCAGGGATGCATGCACTGTCCTGTCACCATTTGAGGGGGCCACGAGGATTTCGAGCAGTGACAGTGCATGCATCAGTGACACTGTCCCTCTTGTCCACCTGTTGGAGCACACACTGCGTGGAATAATGGACAGGGCACTTGAGGCAGGAAGAGGAGGACTTCCTTACCTCTCAAGGCCCCCTTTATACAGACAGTGAGGAGGAGGATTGTGTCAGCATGGAGGTGGGGCCTAGCACTCAGCACCTAGCACTCAGCATCAGCAGCAGTCTTCAAGGGATCATTTACAGTCCGAAGAAACCCATGGACTTGTACGTGGCTCGGAGGAGGTGCCTGCGGATAATGTCATCCTTAGTGACCCAGAGGACTCTGGACCGAATGCCTCAGCAAACCTACACTGCATGGCCTCCCTGATCCTGCAAAGCCTGCGGAAGGATCCTCGGTTCCAGCAACCATCGCCAGCGTCTGATTCACATGGTGCAGGAATACCTAGGGGCAAGATCAGACTTGGACACCTTTCCCACCAAAAATCCTCTGGGTTACTGGGTCTTGAGGATGGATCACTGGCCAGAGCTTGCACAGTATGCAATTGAGCTACTGGCCTGTCCTGCATCCAGCGTTCTTTCAGAACGCACATTCAGTGCTGCTGGAGGCTTTGTAACTGATCACAGGGTGTGCCTGTCCACCGAATTGGTTGATCGGCTGACCTTCATAAAACTGAATCAGTCTTGGATCACCAGCTACCAAGCACCTGATGCTGATGTAAATGAATATTTTTTTTTTTTTAATGCGAGATCCCTTCAAGACTGCCTATGCTGATGCTGAGTGACTATCCTGTTATGCTGAGTGACAATCCTCTTCCTCCTCAATATTCATGCTGATAGCTTGTAAGAACATTTTTAGTTGTGGGCACCGCCACCAGTGGCTAAGGCCCAATTTTTCTGCCCCTATTTAACAGGGGCATGTAATTACAATTTTTGATGCAATACTTTGCAGCAGGGCTCATTCCTGCGCTCCAACTAGAGTATCTGTGAGGTTAGGCCCAATTTTCAGCCCATGTTTATCAGGGGCATGTAATTACAATTCTTGATATAATATTTCATAGCAGGGCCCATTCCTGCGCCCACCAAGAGAAACTGTGAGGCCTTACAGTGTTGTTGTTTAAAAATTAGTTTTGGATGAATTTAGCCTTTAACATTTACATTTGATTAAACCCCATCTGTAATATTAACTATCGGTTTATTCCTTTCACAATTTCTAGTTATTTCTAGAATAGGCCTTTGATTTTTCATCATAACGGTTTACTCACTGTTGGTCTGTGGTTTTGGTTTAAGCCCTAAAGCGGTTGTAAACCACTGGTGCTTAAAAAATAAAAAAAAATCCTGCAAGGCAATGTCATAATTTTAGTATGCATCGCATACTAACACATTATGAGAAACTTAGCTTAGAACGAAGCCCTCTGCGATGTCACCGCTGAGAGGCTTGGTATCCACTTTTAATGTACAGAGAGGAAGAGGTAGATCTCTAAGAGGAATAGGTGGAGCCTAAAGAGGAAGGGGCATGGTTTACAGATGACAGGGCTGGTCTTAAATAGGAAGGGGTGTGGCCTTGACTGGAAGGGTAGTTCATATTCAAATTAGGGGGTGCACGAGTTTAGTCAGGCCTAGAGCAGCACAAAACCTAAATACATCACTGCCCTAACCCTAACCCTATGCTAATCCTAACCCTATACTAACCCTAACCTTATGCTAACCCTATCCTAAACCTAATCCCAACCCTATGCTACCCCTAACCCTAGTCATATAGCAAGTATGCTACTCATAGGCAAGGGGTATGCTAATACTTTTAGGCACTTTGCACCCTTGTGCGACACAAAAGTCGAGCAATTTTGAAGAGGATATGCTACTTGAAGCAAAGACGTACCAAATTAGTGTAGGGACTATTTTGACGTTGGTGCGACAGATGTGAACAGCACTGGTTGGAAATCGTGGGGTACAAATTGTCATGCGACTGCAGTCCAAAGTTGCAGGACATGTCGAACAAGTGTGAAAAGGGCAGGCCAAACAAATAACATAATTCAAGAATTTCACTTATGTTTCAATGCCCATATGATTGTATTTTCAGAACTTTTCAGGGTGCACTCTCAAGTCCTGACACAAATTGTTCTCTTGAGGAGTGCACTTGTAAGATGGGATGAACCCAAAAGCGACGTCGCTGCCTCTGTTTAAGGATATTTTCCCAATATAGGATAGGATCACAAACAGCAACATCAGCTCAGCAAATTCCATCTTCCCTCTCTTCCCTCCACAAAATTCATGGAAATGCACAGGAGGTGATGGGGGGGGGGGGGGGGGTTCAGAAGCGCTTCAAAAACACCTTACAAACGCTAGCGCGACAAAAGCGCATCAAGGAAGAGGCAAAAGTGCTAGGCGTTTTTAAAGCATTTTTCAAGCGCCTCAGTGTGAAAGGGTTCTTATGCTACTGCTTTAATGCTCATCACAAACTGAGAAAGAAAAGCAGTGAAGCATAGGCACTATACAGAAACCAAAGCCTGCGGATAATAATCTGCCAATACTGCAACTCTCAGGATAGGTAATTGCAAACTATACAGAGAAAGATTTTACTAAAATGATTTTTGCATCCAACTGATCACATGTATATCTAAAGAAAAAAAATATAAAAATTACTATACTTTAACTGTTTAAGGAAGGTATGTAGGCTGCTTTAGCTTCTCGCGAATAGGCTTCAGTAGTCTGCATCATTGTCCTGGAATATACTAATCATCTTTGTTCACATTATACTATCAGAATGATTCTTCTAGGTCAGTAATTTCAAAAGTATTGACACAGTTGGGCAGCTACAATTTTCAGAAGTAGATCAGCAAAGGTTGTCTTCATAATTATTTCAATGCATGTTTACTTTTAAAGTATATGTCTAGCCAAAACTTTTTTTTTTTACTTATTTTTTGGGTAGAGTATGAAAGGCTTAGAACTCATGTGAGGCTTTTACTGCTATCCAGAGCACTGTATGGCTAAGTTTACATTTGCAGCTGAGGGTTGGAGGGCACGGGGGCTCCAAAACATGCATTTGAGCTGCATTTTTCCCATCCCCCAAACCACTCTCCATTAGCAAGAATGGCAGTATATTGGGGTGTATATACTCAAAAGTATCGCAATGCAGCAAATATGATTCCCCCTGTCACGCAGTACTCCAAATTTGATCAATTTAATTGAGCAAATATACAATGTATGTGTGCGGTTGTGTGTGTCTTAAGGATCTTTTTTTCTTTCAAGTAGACTAGTGGAAGTCTAGAACCCCTGTCAGATTTTTGTTGCTGTCCATGTCCCTGTTACAAATTTCATCTAATTTCCTTACTTGCAGAAACCAGTTTCAGTAGAACAAAAAGTGTAGGGGGGGACTTTATAGTGGTTCTAAAGGCTCAAGGTTTTTTCACCTTAATGTATTGCATGCATGAGGGTAAAAAACCTTCTGGGTGAAGCTCTCGCCACGCCCCCCCTTAAACTTACCTGAGCCCTATCTCGATCCAGCGATGTGCATGACAGCAGCGGCTCTCTGGGGTCTTTCTCTCCTGATTGGCCCACACAGCCACAGCGGCTGTCAATCACAACCAGTGAGCCAATGAGAAGAGAGCTGGGCAGGGCTGAGCCATACTCCGTGTGTGCATGGACAATGTCCATTCACAGGAGCGGGGCTCAGGAGCGAGCCTGCTTGAGTGCCCCCATAGGAAGAGGCCTGATATTGGGAACACTAAGCGGGGCAGGAGCCAGGACTGCGGATGCTTTGAAGGCTTCTTAGCTGAAACGCGTCATCGTATAGCCTGTACCCGTGTACCCATGTAACTAATTGAGTACTTTTATTCAAGAGCATCCGAGTTGCCAGCCTTCTTAAATTAAATATCGTATCTGTGGGGCCTGAACGTCCTGGCTAGAGCACCTGGGCTTTTATATTAGCAGTGGAGCTGGGGTAACAATTTGTTTCTCTTAGAACTACGGATGGGGACCCAAAAATAAAAAAGGATCCAATGCACAGAGCAGCTACGTATGACATGTTTGCTATTTTTGTAAAACAAAAATCTTGCCTTTAGAAACACTTTAAATGAGCCCAGACTAACATTAGGCAGTTTTTTCCTTTTGGCATTCATCAACACACAGCAAATGCGTTACAGAGCCACTCCATAGAACTACCAGTACTTAGTAAAAATAGTTTACCCTTCTTTTTCCTTCCACCTGTCCCATTAATACAGTAGGATTGTGTCCCTCTTTTGTCATTTCACACACAAATGGAATGAGGAATAATACATAATGGAATCATGTGTAATGTCTTACACACAATTGGCTCGCACGGAAGACACCGTACATTTTTATACCATTTTACACAGCGAGACAATGAAAAGACATTTGCTGCGGAAGAAAAGAATTTAACAACACAAAGGAAGTTCAGGAAGATGTGCACATCCAGCAGTAGGGTTTATAGAGCTATTACTTTGCTGAAAACATCATTTTCAGATCATGGTGTGCAGCAGTACAGCTTCCTTTATGCAATGATATTTGGATGCGTTACAACTCATTCTTTAGGGTCACATTTTATCTGCTGTAAAAATGTACAAACACACTCCGCTAGCCAGAAAAAGAAAGGAGAACTGTGTCTTTGTTGTGAATCACCCCACCTGCGTGCACCTTCCATTTCTAGTAACAAGCTGATTAAGCATCTGATGTTTTCTTTTTTTACTTTATTTGGAACACAAACATAGGTGGCCCTTAAATGCCTTGCATGATTCTGCCTCTTTCAGGTGCTATCTACCTTTAAAGTGAAATTGTGGCTAGGCTATGGGCATTTAAGTGGGTGTATATGTATACCTAGAGTTCGGGTTCACCACCACCATGGATTTGAGGCAAGACTGCAGGTTTGAGATTTGTGATCCAGGCAAATTTATGTGCAGATTTCACCCAGGATACATTTTTTAAATCATAATGCACAGCATGACCTTTACACTGTGGTACAAATAAGGGGGCCACTGCCCCACCTATAACTGGCCATTGCAGTAAGCAGCATTGGAAGGCAACATAAGGTATAAACAAGGCCAAGGAAAAAAACAAGCTTACTTACAGACCAGCCCCCGGACAACCGAATCAACCTGTCTAACAGTATGCGTTAAAAACAGGGGTTTAGTCAGCACACATTTGCAAATGCATGCATAAGCTACAGAGCCTCGCCAAGGCACCTTAGTATCTGTAGTTCCTATCACTAACCGATGAGTGACTCCACCGTGGAAGCATATGCATTCTGATGGATAGGTGGAGGGCAGATGGACTGAACCCCTGTTTTAACGCATACTGTTAGACAGGTTGATTTGGTTGTTCGCGGGCTTGTTGGTAAGTAAGCTTGATTTTTTCCTTGGATTTATCCCTGGCCTTGTTTATATCTTATGTTGCCCTCCAATGCTCCTTACTGCAATGGCCAGTTATAGGTGGGGGCAGTGGCCTTCTTTTTTGTATCACTGTATATTGGCAGAGCCCCCCGGCCCAAAGCACCCCCCCATGCTGAGGGCATGTGGCCTGGTATGGTTCAGGAGAGGGGGCATTCGCTCGCCCCCCCTTTCCTGGCTTGCTAGGCTGCATGCTCAGATAAGGGTCTGGTATGGATTTTGGGGGAGGCCCATACCGTTTTTTTTTGTGTGGGGTTCCCCTTAAAATCCATAACAGACTCAAAGGGCCTGGTATGGATTGGTTTTGCTGCAGCAGGTTCTATGCGTGGTACAGATGCACCACTTTACAGGCAGACTAAGGGGATCCCCATGCATAATGGCCAATAACTTGCATATAAGCCTTCAAAATATGGGACTTTTGATTTTCAGGTCCTAAAGACTTTAATAGGGTTTGTGATTCGGGTCCGAACTTTTTACATGTTCTGATACAAACCGACTCGGGGGGAGGGGGTGTTCGGCCCAACTCTACTGCTGTGTTCCTGTGTACTGGCTGCAGAGAATCAGGGCCAGAAGGTCTTGCTGTATGCAGAGAAGGGGCCATGAGGTTAGCCATTTTATGCTTTGTTCTGAAACCCCCGGGAGCTTGCCATAGATGTGGACTGTGGACACCAATGAGGGAGAATAAGCAGGCTTAGAAGTGGAGTCCCGAAGTGTAGCAAATAGGTTGGTCTCAGTAAAGTCTATGGGGGTTGTTCTCAGGAAAGCCCAGGCCATGTGGCTCTTACCTGCCAGCCAGGGCTACAAAGATGTGGAAAGGAGAAAGTATTCTGTAGTCTAGTGGGGGGGAGAGGAGGCAGGAAAGAGCATTGCCAAAAAAAAACACTGCTTGAAATTTCAGAGCAGCAGAGGAGGTGTTGTCAGAAAAAACAGTAAGCCAGGAGTTGAGTGCATTTCTGGCAATATTAAAATATATTTTTCTGTACAAAACATGGGGAAATATGTATTTATTGGAAAGATGTACAAAATATTTTTTTATTTCGCCTAGACATACACTTTATGCCATTTTGTTGAAAAGAAAAGTTTTGTATGTTTATGTTTTCAATTTTGTATTTCTTCATTTCCCCTATACATATCTGTAGAAAAAAGCAATTATCACTGACAGTTATTATAGTGATGACCCCATTGAGTTATTCCATTCTACAAATTATGTATGTAAAAACACCAGTACAGTTAATTGAGTAAATATTATCACAGTAAAAAAGCTTGGCAAAACTTAACCACATGAAAATGAATACAGTAAAACTGGAAATCCAAATAAAACCTAAAGACTTGTGAACAGTGTACATAAAAAATTACATTTCCTCTGCACAACACTGGGCTCCAATCCAAGCCAGAGGCAATGTAGCTCATTTTACTTTTCTAAATGTTAGTTGTATTTCTAAAATATGTGCTCATTTTTGTTATGGATTACATTAAAATTTACAAGAGGGCTGGCAAGGCTTCCACAATGACGAGCATTATAGCGACGCACAGGCATAAAGCAGCATATAGAACGACAGAAAATTACCAATTTATAGAACCAAGACAAGAAAGCTGTATGTTTAGCATTAAAAATGTCAGTGTCATCGTCTCATCTCATTGGGGAAGATTGGAATTGTGCCATAGTTTAATAAAAACGATTTAGGGAAGAGAAGAAGCGATAATAAGAAGGTAGCAGATATGGAAAACAGAGAGAAAATGGGACAGCAAGGTTCATTTAAAGTAATAAAGTCTTACACAAAAACGAGTAAGCAATATCTCTTTGGGTCAAAATGTTACCAAGACCCTTCTAAAGAGGATCTATCATTAGATCAAACATTAATCAAAGTATATATAAACTGATTCTACAAAATCTTTTATAAGCTATTTTGTGTTAATGTAGCTTCACAAGTCATTTTCAATATTTGCTGCTTTCATTACAATAATACCTTTTGATCCTGCTTTGAAGAATCTTGTTTAGGCACTTCCTTTTATAAGGTGACAACCAGGGCCAGCCCTACCATGGGTCCCGCTGGGACCATTGAACCCAGGCAGCACTTTAAGAGGGGCAGCAAATTGATGCCCAAGAACAGGGGCAGACTGACCATTCGGGCACTCGGGCAGCCACTAGGGTGCCCATGAGAGGCTCCTGTCCTGGACACTCACTCCTACTAGTTCATACAGAAAGGAACGAGTAGGAGCAGGAGTGGGCTGATATGGGATGGGACTGGTGTGAACATGGAGGCATCCTGATGGTTTCACTGCAGAGCTCCATGTAAACAGGGATTTTTTGGGGGGTTGGGGGGACAGCATTTCATTATTGGACCCAGGCAGCACAATCTTGGGCCAGTCCTGGTGGTGACAACACTCTATTCCTGTCTGTCATTTGTGCTCATGCTGTAACACCACAAGCTTCTGATGGAGACTACACAGGAGAATTACAACACAGGCATGGTCCAAATTATGAAACTCACTCTGAGAAATGTCATATTCCCATTACGGGAATTCATGACAGAAATTAGCTTGAAAGTGGCTGCTGGAAATCAGCAGCACTGTGGCACATCAAATAATGACATTAAGTTGAAAATTGTGTTTAAAAAAAAAATGGTAATTGTTTATGATACTGGGTGTTTTAGCAAACTAAATTTCTTTTAGGTAGGGTTACATATATTTTGGACAAATGTTAGCATTACCAAATTACTTTTAGTTAAAAGTAAAAAGATACAAATTGCCATGAAAAAAAAACTGTTCTGTCTCCATCATGTCACTTACAGCCCAAGCAAAGATGATATCTGTGGCTGCCAGGTGCATCGTGGGTGTCTGGCATCATAGACTGCACAGTCTATTGTTTTCAGCCAGATGGCTCTCATTAGAAGAATTCAGAGTTTCAAGAAGTAATGCGAAAATATGGATGCCCCTGTGTGATTGTATCAGTACAAGCTATACTTGGCATATAAAAGGGTTTAAAACATCAATATTTATTTTACGATATTATATACATTTAGCTGATCTTTAACTGCTACCGACCGCCTCACGCAGATATACTGTGGTAGAAGGGCATGTACAGGTAGATTAAGGTACCTGTACGTTGCCCTTTAAGAGGCGGCTTGCAGGCGCGCGCCCGCCGGGAGCTCCGCGACTGTGATCGCGGGTCCCGCGGACCCGATGTCCGCGGGGATACCCGCGATCGTCTCACGGTGAGGAAGAGCGGGGAGATGCTAATGTAAACTAGCATTTCCCCGTTCTGCCTAGTGACACTGTCACTGACCTCTGCTCCCTGTGATTGGGAGCAGTGATTAGTGTAGTGTCACACACAGCCCCTCCCCCCACTGTTAGAATCACTCCCTAGGACACACTTAACCCCTACAGCGCCACCTAGTGGTTAACCCCTTCACTGCCAGTGACATTTTTACAGTAATCAATGCAATTTTTTAGCATTGATCGCTGTATTAATGGCAATGGTCCCAAAAATGTGTCAAAATTGTTCGATGTGTCCGCCATAATGTCGCAGTCACAATTAAAATCGCTGATCGCCGCCATTACTAGTAACAAAAAAAAAATATTAATAAAAATGCCATAAAACTATCCCCTATTTTGTAGACGCTATAACTTGTGCACAAACCAATCAATAAACGCTTATTGCGATTTTTTTTTTAACCAAAAACATGTAGAAGAATATGTATCGGCCTAAACTGAGGAAAAAAAATATTTTTTTATATATTTTTTGGGGATATTTATTATAGCAAAAAGTAAAAAAGAATGCGTTTTTTTCAATATTGACGCTTTTTTTTTCTTTATAGCGCAAAAAATAAAAACCGCAGAGGAGATCAAATACCACCAAAAGAAAGCTCTATTTGTGGGAAAAAAGGACGTCAATTTTGTTGGGGAGCCACGTCGCACGAGTTAAAGCAACGCAGTGCCGAATCGCAAAAAATGCTCTGGTCTTTGGCCAGCAAAATGGTCCAGGGCTTAAGTGGTTAAAAAAAAAAGTTCCACGTTGGACTTTCCTATTCATCTCTATGTAGTTGCACCTGCAGAAGGGGAAGGAAGTTTTGAGGAACCCGGTTCCTCTATATCTTCCTGTGCTCACAGGGAGACAGGTGTCCGAATGGACACTGGCGCCTCCATGTGATCTTGACGGCCATCTTGAGTCAGGCAGAATCTATTTAAGGCTCTGGCTCCAGGGTTTGGCACACTTTATGTAAGTGGTTAATGTAGGGACAGGTTCCCTGTCTGACAGCGACAGTGTTTAGTGGCAAGGAAAAGTTCCTGAGAAGTAGGCAAAGTGCAGGGACTATGCTATCTCTTCATGGACAGCCTCCCATTTTGGTGTGGACCAACTAGGCTGCATTCCCACTCCTTACTGCAGAAGCTGACAGCATCATTCTAGGACATTCCCTACTCCAGCCCTACTAAACTGAGCCGCTGGATTTTTAGGGTCCCCCTCTCTTGCACAGCCAGGAAACAGGAATATTTCAGCATCCACACCGTAGGCAAAAACCAGTCCAGGGAATTTGGTTTTGTTTTTGGTTTATTAGGGGATAAACTGGGATAGGATGAGGCAGATATGGGATGCCCAGAACGGTAACTTGAAGGCAACTTGATTACTTTCTAACTTTCTGGCTGCCAAAAGTCCCTATTCTGTCCTCCTGTGGGATAGGTGGATCAGCTGAACTGACAGCAACAATATTCCAAAAACTGAATGCAGATGCTTTATTTCTGTGGAAAATGTAGGTGCACCAGGCTGCTCCTTAGGTTCCCCAAGCAAGAGGTGTAGGGTAGCTGTACTGTCTTTAGGTGGCTCTAAGCTGTCCCTTAGTATCAATGGGGAATCTAGGATTGAAAAGGACCTGGGGGTCCTAGTAGATGACAGGCTCAGAGATGGCATGCAATGCCAAGCTGCTGCAAGCAAAGCCAACAGAATATTGGCATGCATTAAAAAGGGGATTCACTCCAGAGATAAAACGATAATTGTCCCACTCTACAAGACTCTGGTCTGGCTACACCTGGAGTATGCCGTCTAGTTCTGGGCACAAGTCCTCAGGAAGGATGTGGTGGAACTGGAGAGAGTCCAGAGAAGGGCAACAAAGTTAATTAAGGGACTGGAGGATCTCAGCTGTGGGGAAAGACTACAAGCATTGAACTTATGCTCTCTGGAGAGGAGACGCTTAAGAGGAGATATGATGTCATTGTACAAATACCATATTGGTGACCCTAACATAGGGAACAAACTTTTCAGTGACAGGGAATTTAAAAAGATAAGTGGCCATTCACTAAAATTAGAAGAGAAGCGGTTTAACCTTAAAATGCGTAGAGAGTTCTTTACTTTCAGAGCGGTAAGGATGTGGAATTCTCTTCCACAATCAGTGGTATAAGCGGGGAGCATCAATAATTTCAAAAAACTATTAGATGGGTACCTTAACAACCACAACATACAGGGGTATACTATTTACTATTAACATAAAAGAACACACACAGAGTGGACTGGATGGACTTGTGTCTTTTTTCAACCTCACCTACTATGTAGCTATGTAACTATGTCAGCAAGCTGGGTATTGCACCTGGCTACTTCTCCTCTATCAGGCGCTGGGGTGTAGTGGTTGAAGCTGCTCACTCAGTCCCTTTGGAGGATTCTGAAGCACATGTGACTGCTGTACAGGCCTCCTGGTGAACAGGTCCCAATGGCTCCCAGGATGGTGTCAGCTAAGCCTAGCTGAAGCTGAAAGGGTGTAAGGCTTCAGCTGATTCTCTCTTTGGCTCCTTCCTTCTGCCCAGGGGCAGAGCCCTCCAGCACAGAGTCCCCCTCCAGGTAACAGGCCCTGGACTCTGTTCCCACATGGCCAGGCTATCTCTGCACCTTTTGGCTCCTTCTTTCTGCCCAGGGGCAGAGCCCTCCAGCACAGAGTCCCCTTCCAGGTAGCAGGCCCTGGACTCGTTCCCACGTGGCCAGGCTATCTCTGCACCTTCTGGGCCATCCCCACCCAGGGACTGGAGGAAACTCTTTAAATTTTTAGGCCAATCTCTGCATCTTAGCCCTCTAAATTCTAGAACCCTCCAGCAGTTCCAGAAGCCGGGGGGGGGGGGGCAATAAAGACTCAACCCTTGTATCTAACTATAAACATATTAACCCTGGCTCCTCTGCCTACAAAGGAGGCCAACTAAATTTTTCTACACTGTACACAGGGGGTGCTACAGTTGCTGGCTGCAATTGTTCCTCTGCTCCCAATTACTCTTAATGGAGTACTGGTTCATTTCCCTGGAAAGGAATCCCCTCTATTCACAGAGGCACTGTCCTGGGTGGAAGCACTACTAACATATTATCAAACCAGAGGCGTAACTAGTACCTTCAGGGCCCCGGTGCAAGAAACCATGAAGGGCCCCCCTGACTCCCCGATGGGGTCCCTTCTCATGAGCCTGGGACCCATCCCCCGAAGCCCAGTGGCAGAACCCTCAGGGCTCAGTCACAAGTGTAACCTTTGTGACTCTGGTACTTGGTATTTTTTTACAATATTATTTTTTATTATTTTTTTTTACATTTTGTTTAGGAGCCCCATTGGGGGGCTTTGGTAAGATATCAGGGGTCTAAACAAACCTCTGATGTTCCACTGCTGAGCTCCCAATCTCCTTCTCTGCAACCTCAGCTGCACAGAATCTTCCCTTTAATTCACAAGCTAAAGCATAGTTAAGATAGTTATGAATGAACAGAGTCAGTGATCGGTACAGACAAGGAAGGGGCCGGTAAATTAAATATTTACCAGCCCTTTCCCTGCTCTCCATCCTGACAAATCCCCCGGCAATACTGCAGGGGGGCCAGGACAGAGGACAGGGGCCCAGGAGCAGCAGAAAGAAGCTGGATAAGAGGAATGGAGGGGGGAGGCGTATAGAGGAATCAATCTCTCCATTTTTCTACATGAGGAAAATGGAGGGGATCGGTTCCTCTATATGCTGCTCCTCCTATCCAGGTGTACATTGGAGCATGGGCCCCCATAGAGCATGAGGCCAGATCACAACTGTGATCCCTGTAGTTACGCCCCTGGTGGCAGTGCTATGTGGGGGATTGGACACAGCGCTGCTAGGGTGGATGGGATCAGTGACAGTGCTGGTGATAATGCGATCAGTGGTAATGCTGGAGGGAAGGGGGATTGATCGGGGCAGTGCTGGGAGGGAGGGGGTGGACTAATCACTGGCAGATGCTGGGGGGGTGGAATCGGATCACTGGCAGATGCTGAAGGGGGGTGGTTGGGATCACTGTCAGATGCTGGGGGGTGGTGGGATCACTGGCAGATGCTGGGGGGGGGGTGGGATCACTGGCAGATGCTGGGGGAGTGGTGGGATCAGTGTGACAGTGGTGGTAGGATGGGAGCAGTGCCAGTGCTGTATGGGGGAAGTGGCAGTGCTGGAGGGTGATGGGATCAGTAGCAGCATTGGTGGGGGTTGTGATCTATGTTACTCACTTGCACTCGTTGTTCTGCATATGCTCCTGCTCCCACATGTCTCCAGGTCACTATCCCAAGATGGGGTTTCCTTGGGCGTCTGAGACCTCCCCTGGCTCCTCCCCCTTCACTCTACCTGACAATAGTATACAGCTTCTGCCTCTCGATGGCTCTGGATGAGCAATCCGCTGTGCAGTTCCTGTAGCTGTGTTAATACTGTAAACAGTGCAGCTGCGAACTCCGTGGGCGGAGAGGCTAGGTGAGCGATCCGCTGTGCAGTGATAGTACACTCACCCATCATTGCCTCTGAGTAACTAGCAGAAGAACCTTCTGGCGGTGGGCCCCCCATAGTGGCGTGATGACAGGGCCCAGTTGACGTGCACTTCAAACATAATCCGAATGCAGGAAAGAATGTTGGAGAGGTGGCTATGCAAATAAAGAGATACATGAAGATAAACTTTTTGGAAGCTAACTTGTGCTGCTAGAACAATTTCCACATCCCACCAAGCACTGGCAAGGCATAGGAACTCTGTAAAAAGTAGATTTCTTTCTCAGAAAGTAATGTAGCCAGACTAAATACAAACAGTGCTTAGTTTAAATCAGGGGTCTCCAATATTCTAAAGAAAGGGCTAGTTTATTATCCTTCAGACTTTAGAGGGGCCAGACTGTGGCCAATAGGAGTACAGATGTCCCGACACCAGTACCAGTGCGAGAGTGAGAGGAATAGCACCCAATCATTGGTGTCCTTGAGAGGAATAGTGCCCCATCATTGGTGTCAGTAGGAGGAAGAGTGCCCTATCATTGGTGTCAGTGGGAGGAACCTATCATTGATGTCAGTGAGAGGAATAGCGCCCCATGGTTTGTATCCATGAGAGAAATAGCTCCCCATCGTTGGTGTCAGTAGGAGGAATAGTGTCCCATTATTGGAGTCAGTTTGAGGACTAGTGTCCCATCATTGGTGTCAGTGGGAGGAATAGTACTTGGTGTGCTGGCGAATATCTGCAAATCGTATAGGTTCCAGTATCCAGATGGCGGTCCTTACAGCACCCAGTATTCTAATGCACTGATTGACCAATGAAGAAGGTTTTTTACTCCTACAGTATCAACGACCCCCCCCCCCCCCCCCCGGGGCATATTTTACTAACACTGACCACCGTTTGGCCTCCCCAACAGCCTGATGGGCAGTAAACTGCCCATTTGCCAGGATCCTGATATGGCTAGTTAATAAATTAAATTTTTACTTAATGCATTTTAAAACCTATAGCAAAGTTTGTTTACAGTCTTGTGATTTCTGATAGAACTCCTTTCTGTTTATCACCTTAAGAATGTATGGAAACAAGAACAAATGTTTTCAGCCCTGGGATTCTCCAAT
The DNA here is from genome assembly GCA_037952835.1 of Lithobates septentrionalis. NCBI lineage: Eukaryota > Metazoa > Chordata > Amphibia > Anura > Ranidae > Lithobates > Lithobates septentrionalis. The sequence goes on from JBBDGP010000614.1 coordinate 6,545,667, forward strand.
AACCCATGTATCAAGGGTTCAATAATACAATGACAGTAAAAACAGAACACAAAAACCAACAGTGGAAAAATACCAATAAATCCATATAAAGTGACTTCAAAGAGGTGATAAATACAGCTTAACAACACTATTGATGGTCAATGTGGAGCAAGGAGAAGGGGTCAAAAAGAGTAAACACTCGTTCAATCATTTAAAATGGCTTACACTGCAGTTATAACTCAGCCTATGTGGTCTAGAATCAACTTGTTTTTCAATGGGAGTATTTCTTTGACATTGTCACTTGTTTTATATTATGAGTTAACTAATAACCTTCTTTACACTGATATACTATAAATACCAACGGTTCCATGCTCTTTGCTTTCTTTATAAACAGCTGAGGAAAAGGAATGTATTAAAAAATGGATGTATTTGTTGGGAGTAATGTTGTCTATCAACTTGTTCATACCAAAAATTTAATTACAAATAAAAGCTATATACGGTAACCTCTAGTTCTTCAAATACATATTGTAAATTGATTTGTTAAGTAGCAAGGTTAGGCACAAACCGAAAGTAATATCTTGGCCCTAACCTTTTTTCTTGACATATAATATGGACAACTTTTAACTGCTTCAGTCTTGTTCATTAGTTGTATTATAACCCAATGCCCAATGCTGTAGTCAAAATATTGGGCTTTTTATGCTTATTGCATTTTCTGAATTAGGAATGGCATCTAGCACAGCCTGGACCTTCCGTAGACGGGAATCCCAGTCAAGACTAAAATGGAAACATTGTGCAAATATGCTGAAGCATTTGCTTAGTGGTGCTTAAGAATGGAATCCATCATTCTTTGGAATTAGCTCAGGGTCCCATGTAAGCCAAAAAAGAGAACCACATTTTGGTGTTTCAAAAACTGTCTTTTACTATTGCTCTGGCTGTTAAGAGAACCTGCCAATGCCCCTTAGTAAGATCCAGGGTAGTAATGTACTTGGTGGAAGTCTACTTCAAGGATTTGGCCACTCACTGTTAGAGGCCACTATAAAAACAAGGGCTAACATTTTCTGTACCTCTTTTGAAATGGCTTTTTTCTGAGGCTTCAGGTACCCGATAAGGTTTAAAATTTACTGTAACATGAAGAGCAATTACAATGTCATGGTAGATTCATTTTATTTGGCCGGGAAATTCTAAAAGAACAGCTCTTTTTTGCAAGAACTCATTTAACTACTGAATCCAGGAAGCAAATCTACCAGAGGCAGGGTATTTCACATCCACTGCTGTGTTACGCAGTCTGGCTGAGATCAACGCAATGATGATGCACCAATCTTGGTGCATGGCATTGTTCTCTATTTTTTTTAACAAACTTTATTGAGATGTCACACAGACATCTTATATAGTTCAATTGCTGGCCAAGCTGTGCCAGGAAGTGGATTGTTTTCTGGGCTATGTACAGGAGCCCCCAGGGATGTCTACCATTTAAAAGTTCAAATGGTAAACATTGCCTTGTTGAAAATCTTTAGTATGGTAAAAAGAGGTCCCAGTCTTTTTCATCCATATGAACCATTTGTTTAGCATATATTTTAGCATATTTTTCAGGATTCTGTTGAACCATCCTATCAGCCATCAGTCTGGGGATGGTACATGGTGGTGAGTTGTTGAGTAATTTTAAACAATTGACACAGCTCTTTGGTTACCTTTTGATATGAAATGTCCTTACCAGTATGGGAAAACAAGTTAGACAGCTCTTTTGCTTATACCCCTAGAAGATGTATTTGAGAGGAATTGCTTCTGGATGCCTGATGGCAGAGTCAAGGACTACAAATATGTGCTGGTGGACTTTGACAGTGACTCAACCAGATCCATAGCAACCCTCCCAAAAGGAAACTCAGTTATAGGCAAGGGTACTAGCAGACTTAGAAAACGTGGTTGTGGTGCAATAATTTGACACTTAGGGCAAGATATACAATACTCCTTAACTGCTTTGTAAATGCTGGGCCAGAAAAAGCAGTGCTTAATCCTTGTTTGTTTTTCTACCCCTAACTGACCACCTAATACATGAGAATGGCCCGATCAATACCATCCTTGTGTGAGACTGGGAAACCACTAGCTGCTCTACAGCTTGCTCCTGTGCATTTTTTTACATGATGCAGTAGGTAGTGGTATACTGTAAAATGGGTGGTATACTGCAAAATGGGGCTATACCAAGCTAACTTCTGGTTTCTTAGGTACCCTGTTTGTCAACTTTGCATTTTTCTATGCATTTGCCAAATTAAGATCCCTCTACTGTGCAGTCCCAAAATCTTTCCACAGGCAAATCTGCTATTTCTAGCATTGGGGCAATTCCCTCTGACCCCTCAATCATGACTGATAGTGGGAAGTTCTTTGATACCTCTGAAATAGGGTTGTCAACTTCCCCCTGAAGTTCAGGCAAAATAGTGCCAACATTCGTTTCAAATAAAGGAAAATCACAGCCCAGTATTACACTGTGTAGTAAATTCATAACCACACCTATAGCATCTACTTATGTAGACAAAAAAATATATATTTTTAAACCACAGTTCATTGACTTTATGGGCACAACTACCACAGGTAAAATAAGATACTAACTTTATTTATACAAAATAGAAAACAGCAATATATATTGTTAAAAAGCATCTAGATTTAAAAACATTTATGAACATATACAGTATAAAATGGGTTTTAACATTGGAATTGTACTGCACTAACAAGAGTGTCTGTATTTATTTCCTGTAGCCAGGTGCTGGGCTAAAGCAATATGGCAGAGGAGACATTGCTTTTTATTCTTCTCTTCCTCTGCTAAGATACTATTGTTATGCTGCACCATTCTCTTCCAGCCAGCAAGGTTTGAGATGGCAGCCATATAATGTGACATATAGACTACAGATTCCAATAAGCACTGTGCAGTAGGAGGAGTGGAGAGATGATTTTTTTTAAACTCCCTGGAAAAGTTCTTCCACTACTGAGGGAGTTAGAGGGAGAGCACAGCTGTCTGGATATTTGCCTGCTAGCTGGAGACCATACCAGTGGAGATCTGAGCCTGAGACTGGAAGTGAGGACACCATAGGGGCAGTGCAGCACTGCCCATATTACAGCACCTGCACTGCTGCAGCAGGGAGACTGAAGTGTCCACTCACCCTCTGCTTCCCACTGCTGATCAGTGGAGGCTTTCGGGGAGAGACTGAGGGGGCTCCCCTCTTGTACAGTGATAGGTCACTGCAGCACCTCGGGGAATAGTGGACAAGGAAGAGGGCTATTCTCCCATTGCTAATACTGTAAGCAGGGGCTGAGAGTTGGACACCTAGTGTACTCAATCCATAATGCACCCATACTGCACTCTAAACCTCACATATTCCAAACCTAGTCTTCACCTATACTAACCCTATACCACATTATACCAAACCTTTACCGCATACTTAACCACATCTACTTTGCACCTGTGCCGAGACTATACCGTACCTACACTGTATCTATACTGCATGCAGGTTTACTGGGACTGTCATTAAGTGCAAAGATGCTCCTGAAGGGCCCCAATAATAGCCAGCAGAAGAACATCTCAAAGGACTGTAATAATTCTTCAGCAAGCCCCCTTTGTTCCCCTGCCCTCTCTGCTATCATCCTCCTTTTCTTTTGGACAGTACAAACCCAGTCGGTCAAGGACTAGCATTGCTGCCATAAATGTGCTCTGGCAGCATAGTTTCAGTACTTATTATACCACTGCTCACTGCTGCACTTGAGATGGCCTTGCTACTGCTTATGCTGATCTGGATGCCAAATGTCATCTCATGCCGAGTCCTTACTGTTAATCACTTTGAATGCTAAATTGTTTTATTACCACTGTTAATCCATTTTATGCTTGCCTAGTTAACAACCCTATTGGGTGACAATTTATTAATTTTGCCTTTACTACCTGGTTTGGTGCCTGTTTAATTTTATAAAGCACTACTATTGAGTACTAAGTATTACTTTCAGTGAATTTGTGGGATATTGTATGTTAGTACACTCAACCTGGTGTGTCAGAGGGGCTGAGGTTTTTGTGAACATTGAAACATGAGACAAAAACAGAGGTCCCACCCTATCCAGCGCCTCCTTTAGGGGTCACGCTACATTATCTTTATACTATATGTGATGGTATATGATCATCGAGGGGTGATTTTTGATTGTAGCTGTTTTATTGTGGTATGTGAGGATGGGTATCCTGTTATGATTGTCAGTTGTAAATAAACTTTATGACACAAGATAATATCAGTTGCTGGAGGGGTTATTATTGGACAGAATGGTGTCTTTTTCCTCATAAATAATGTCTATTTTGTTTTCTTATTGCTTTTTTTTTGTAAACCTTCATTTAGAATACATAGTTATCCTCAGTGGTACAGACCATTGTTTATATTGCTTGAAGGCCATATGTGATTTGTATGATAAAGGAAGGTTACATCTGGATACGTCTGCAAAGGTCGATAGGTCAGTAGACCAAAATACACCAGATTGGTCTGCTTTTTCTGATCTTTGGTCTGAAGCGGTATGCCCTGCATAGAGATAAACAGAGGTCCACACAAAACTGCTAATGGCTATCAAAGTTCAGCAGTGCATGAGTATAGAACTTGGAAGTGGGTGCAAAGGGCATCTTAAGGTTGCTAATCAATTAAGACAATGAGCTGTACCAGAAATGCAAAGCAGTACAATTTACAGAAACACCTAGGAAGTTCCACATTAAACAACACAAGAGCTTGTAGTACAGATATGAAAATTGCTAGTAGCAGTCAAATATTTTAAAAGCTCCTGAAGGTCTTATAAGTTTCAGCATAATCATGGTTCTTAACTGAAAGCATTCCAGCACCAAGTATATTCTTACTAAAATGCTCTTTAGAAGGAAATGTAATTTTCTTTTGAAAATGGTTTCCTTATTTGAAACAAATTGCAAAGCACAATCAAATTTTGGCATGGGAGTAAATTGGCATCAGTACCACTAAGATTCACATCTGACAGAACATAATTGGTCCAGCGGCTGCATTAAATAATTCACAAATGAAATATATTGCTGGAATCATTTTTTTTCTTTTCTAACCTAGTAAAACGAAGAAAATTATAGTAATATTTTCTTCAATAAGATTTAGTTTTCTGTTATCATTGGCATAAGCTAAATAATCAGCCATAAAAACTTCTCAAAAGCATATGATCACTTAACGTTCTGCAAAATGTATTATGTTAGGATTTCTAAAGCATCTTTGGATAGTTAAAGCATTACTGGATGCAAAAAAAAAAAGAGTCAAACCAGTTGTATCTGCTTAAATCTATGGACATGCTTTTATGTTTAGTTGCATTAAACAAGGTGCTCACTATGTCTCCTTGGTCAAAAAGTAACCCTTGGCAGTACATTTCCTATTCACAAATCTGAACTGATGCCAGTTCTGAAAGCAGCTACCTGGCTGGGATAGGATAGCATCATCTGTGTTTTTTTTCTGCTGACATGAAATCTATCATTCAATTATCTTCTCCATTGTGAATGTCTGAAATGAGCATACTGTACATTTGATATGGACTACATCAAGTGTGATTAGCGTTCCTTCTAGGGAGATCCTCATAAACAGCATCCCTTTCAGTAAAGTTCAGGGTAGCTCTAGTAACAAAAGCAAACAGCTGGTGGGGTCCAGGGCTCAAGGGCCACCCCTATGAAGCCCTGGTAGTACAGGCAGCCCCTAGGTTACAAACACGATAGGTTCTGTAGGTTTGTTCTTAAGTTGAATTTGTATGCAAGTTGGAACGGGTAAATTTTTTTAAGTGTAACTCCAACCAAAAAAAAAATGTTTTAAGTTTTTTGAATAGCATAGGGAAGGGTTAACACCCCTGTAAGGTTTGTTTTGTTGTCTTTTCCCCTGTTCAGAAGATTTCACTTCACTTTCTGTCCCTGTGCAAATTGGATTTTAAAAATGTTGGGTTGTTGTGGATACAAGGATTGGTGATAAAGCTTCAGTGGAGAAACTCTTTTCCCATGATAACTCTTACAGGAGTGAATTTCCCTTCCTAGGGATAGATTTCCTCTCACCTCCTGTTGTCTCCCTCCGTTTGTAAGTATGAGTTGTTTGTAAGTCGGGTATTTGTAACTTGGGGACTGCCTGCAATTGGGAAGGGGTTCCCCATAGTAGCGGAGTCTTCTGAAGGAGCTGCATGCTATTACGCTCCTGCCTAGCTGCCCACACACCAGTTCTGACAGTAGAGGATCTTTCACTTGGCTGAAGATCCTTTGCCCAGCTACCTCTGCCTCATCAGGTGCAAGCTCTCTGAGCTGATGAGGGATGAGGAGATGAAGGTATGTTCCTTGGGCATGTGAAGGAACGCACGTAGTTGTGTAACATAGAATTAAAGAGGCCTGGGACTGCATGTGAGTATGGTGAGTAAATAGGCACTCCGCTACAGAGGTTTTCATACAGAATAGTATATGAGGATTATTACATGTGTATACTCAGCCTAATACTAACACAAGAAGAGGAAGGGAGGTGGTGCAATGACAAATAAATGGACACAGACTGAAGGCAAAATCTGTTCATCCAAACTTCAAATAAAAAAATATTTTCTGGGCCACAGCCAGAACTCAGTTTCCTCAGAATTAATAATCGCACTGTATGTAGAAAACAGTCTTCACTAGAATCCTTCATATTGTTGAAACAAGACAGGTGCACTTTTCACCTACACCTACTGTAGCTGTAGGTTCCACCTAAAGGGGTCTTGAGCGTGTACTGGTTTCTTAGGAACTCAACCCTAGCCACACGTTACTATTAGTCCAAACAATGTGACCATGTTCTTCTTGGAAGCCATTTGCCCAGACACCTACCACACAAGAGAGATTTGGGGGGTTTATTATCAAATCTGGAGAGTGCAAAATCCGGTGCAGCTCTGCATAGAAACCAATCAGTTTCCAGTTTTTTTGTCAAAGCTTATTGAACAAGCTGAAGTTAGAAGCTGATTGGCTACTATACACAGCTATACCAGATTTTGCACTCTCTGTTTTAGTAAATCAACCCCTATGGGTCTTTATATCTGTAGCCCAAACAGTATTACTCGATCCTGCTAAATTGAGCCATATCTCTGTACACTTGAAAGCCTTTAAACTTCTCTGCCTCTTATGCCTCCACATGCTGCTGTTGAGAATCCTTCTACCTCTTGCCATGAATTTACACTTCTGTCACCTGTCTCAAGTTCCTTATTTGATTTCCTCACTTGGGCCCTGGCATCAACTGCCACTATCCAGCTTTTCTTACCTCCTCCCTTTAAACCTGGTGCCTCTGCTCATGTTCTATCTCACATGTTGCTCTTTTCCTGTAGACAACATCAAATACTCCATGATCTGCTCCCGTTTCCTCTTTTGTTTCCTTCACACAAAGTCTGTTCCAGCTGCCAGTGCTAAAATTGTTGGCAGGATAAAATAGGGTTCCCCCACAGACAGTCACTTTTAATTGAAGTTTGCAACATTGTGGGGCAACACTGCATAGCTTTCTAATTCAATGTCATCAACTAACAAATAGGAAATATTTTGTTAATTTGCTCTATAATGCATTTCACCTGATATGGCAATTTTTCATTGCAAAATATTTTTTTCAATGGTTATGTATTAAACAGGCCTGAATTTATGATCTCCTTTCATTCCTACAGAACTGTAGTGAACTGGTTAGGGTTTAAAAGGAACACTATATTAACATCTTTTGGGGTGAATGCCAGTTCTTCAACATAAAAGCTTGGCCCTTTTTCCCACATCCTATGTCTCTCTCTCTGTTAATTTCCCCCCCCCAGTGGTATATCTCTCAGGCCTCTCCCCTTAGTCTCTTCATGTGACATTTTAGCTCCAGTCAGTGTGTACCTATCTTAACTGCCAAAGTTCAACATGGGCCTTCACCCTACCGCAGATACATCATCCTTCCTGCAGCAATATTAACATTGTGTTGTACATTACATGCTCCACACTGTTCCACTTAATGCACAGCGGTGTACCTTATATATTCCCCACTGCACTATATACAGTATACTGTGTGCTTCACAATACATAAATTATTTTGTTTCAGCTTTGTGACATCTCAGCACCGCAAGTAAACTTGGTACTTGGGAAATGACTATAGTACTAGCACAATACACTATTGTAACTAATCTATGATAGACTATACATTCAAAAATGAGTTGAGTGTGTTCACTGAAAGAATATAATGGCAAGTGTGATCTGATAAAAGTATCAGTCATATTGGAAATTCTATGACTGCAGCAGGTACAAACACCTGCTGCCCTCTGAGTTACTGTCATTAACAAATTACCTGCAGAACAATTAGAAATCCCATTTGTATGGGGCATCCTTCATGCACTACCATTAACGGGACCCTTCACAATAGTTGCAGTCAGAGGCGGCTCTAGGCTTTGTGAGGCCTTAGGCCAAACTTACACATGAGGCCCCACGGACTGGGACGCTCCGTGATGAGGCCGCTATTCCTCAGGCTGCGGGCAATATCTGATTTGTCCGTCAGCTCCTAAGCCACAGAGTCCCAGTGGGGGTAGGCGGAGCCACCGGCGTCAACTTCAGTGATTGAGAACAGGCAAATTAGGCGGCCGCGAGGCCCCTGTGAGTGCGAGGCCTTAGGCGACTGCCTAATTTGCCTAATTAGAGAGCCGCCTCTTGTTGCAGTGATCATTTCAATATTTAACTCACTGGTCAAATCTGCTGTTGCACGACAACAATAAATTACATTTATTCTCGTTGGAAATCAGTGTAAATTTATGGTCAGACCTACCAATCATATAGCTTTTAATAATGATGTCTCAGTTAAGACTTGAGAAAGGTGAACTGTGTCTCACTGAAAACATCGGCAATAAAAGCTATATGACTCCAGACTCTCCTACAAAAGACTAGTTAGTAGAAGTGTAGGCAGGTGTTTAAAATGGTATTTAGGATTGTTGGGGTAATGTTTGGTGACTATAAGATTAACAAGCTGTGGTGTATCTGCCATTTGGCCTGAGGAGCTTCCCATAGTAGAGGATATGTAAACAGAAAGGGGTTGGGACAAGAAGGGGAGTTAGTTGGCTGGCTGCTGGTCATTGGAGTTGGAAGGATTATACACAAAAAAGATGTAACGTTTTACCTAAGTGAGGTTACCCCTTAGCGGTACCCTGAAGAGGGACTAAATAGTCTAGCCATTTGAAAATGGTTGAAAATTACTATGAGTTACTGGTATGAACACTACAGCATAGCCCAAGTCCAGCTTAGTACAGTTGTGCTCAAAAGTTTGCATACCCTGGCAGAAATTGTGACATTTTGGCAATAGTATTGAAAATATGACTAATCATGCCACAAAACTGTCTTTTTTTTAAGGATAGTAATCACATGAAGCCATTTATTATCACATAGTTTTTTTAAATCATAATGATAACAGAAATCACCCAAATGGGCCTGATCAAAAGTTTACATACCCTGAAATGTTTGGCCTTGGTACAGACACAGAAGGTGGCACACACAGGTTAAAATGGCAATTAAAGGTTAAGTTCTCACATTTGTGGCTTTTTAAATCACAATTAGTGTTTGTGTATAAATAGTCAATGAGTTTGTTAGCTCTCACTTAGATGCCCTAAGCAGGCTAGACACTGAGCCACGAGGAGGTAGAAAAGAACAGTCAAAAGACATTAAGCCATTTATTATCACATAGTTTTTTTAAATCATAATGATAACAGAACTCACCCAAATGGCCCTGATAAAAAGTGTACATACCCTGGAATGTTTGGCCTTGGTACAGACACAGAAGGTGGCACACACAGGTTATTTGACTGTTGACTGTTCTTTTCTGCTCCCCATTGCTTAGTATCTAACCTGCTTAGTGCATCCATGTGAGAGCTAACAAACTCATTCACTGTTTATACACAGACACTAATTGCGATTTAAAAAGCCAGTGTGTGGGAAATTAACCTTTAATAGCCATAAACTGTGTGTGCCACCTTCTGTGTCTGTACCAAGGCCAAACATTCCAGGGTATGTACACTTTTGATCAGGGCCATTTGGGTGATTTCTGTTATCATTATGATTTTAAAAGGAGCCAAAACAAATGTGATAATAAATGGCTTCATGTGATCACTATCCTTGAATAAACAGTAAAAAATATCCTTGAATAAACAATTTTTTGGCATGATTATTCATATTTTCAATATAAATGCCAAAATTTCACAATTTCTGCCAGGGTATGCAAACTTTTGAGCACAGCTGTATATAAAAAGGGAAAGAAGGAACATCATCATGTTTTTAAAGCTGTAACGTCTCTTATGAGACTAGTGGAAACAAATGCAGAGCTGAAAAGAAACTGTTACTCTATGCCTTTATTCAAGTAAAGAAAGTTCTAATTTAGTAACAGCAACTGGTCTAATTTACTGTGAAAAGAGAGTGTGCTCCTACAGTGAATGGTAACAGGGAATGAAGCGTACACCTTCACATTAATGATCAGAGTCATGAACAGTAAGAAGTAAAGGGAAGGAAGAGTAGACAGTTCAAGAGAGGAGGCGGTGGTGGCCAGTGATAACATTTCCATGAGAGGGGTGGATTGGTGGCTGTATGGTCTACCTGTCTAAGAGGCAGAGTCCCTATATTAGGTCCCACTGTATCACAAAACCCCCTATGGGCTGGGCCTGGACCAAGGGTGTGCAAGGCCTTATGACATATACAGCAACTTTCCTCCATACCCTCGGGCTGAAGAGTACAGTGTAACGTGTAATAAAACTGGTGGAGGAAAATTGGTGATCAATGCTATCTCCCTAAAAATTACTTTGTAGTCAGTACTGAGACAGGTTCCCCTGGCAAGTAAAAAGATGTTTTCCTGCTGGTCTAGAAGTATGACCTACAGCCATTAGGGACACTAACTCACATATTAAAGTAACACCAACATGATAACACAGGGTGAAAGTAAAACGCATAAATTATCAGCATGCAGTTCCCACATGCTAAGGCCGGCCATACATGGTTCCATGGGCAGGCTGAATGTACCAAGTTGATTGATCGATCAACTTGGGTACAACCAGCATGCCAGATTCTCTTGCGATTATCCTTCCAAGCAATTGTCTTTTCCTGGCAGGGGCGGCTTCCCCCGCCGGCAGGAGGGATTCCACTTTCAGCACTGTCTGTGTTGGTGGGAAATCAAGCAAATTTCTTTCCTGCAACCACGGGTTGCAGGAAGAAATTTGCACCATGTATGGGCTGCCTAACACCCCATCCACACTAAAATCAATGTATCATGTCAACACATTGTAGTACTAGCAAAACGCTATTATCATCCTAATAATTAATTCAGTCATTTCAAGAAACCAAAAGAATTAAATTTATTATAATGGCACAATCAACTCAGATATTAAATGATTAAAATCTTTTTGCATTTTTATTGAATACAAAATTCTATTTTAAAAGGGCTACAAAATCCATACAATACAACATGTATACAGTGCCTTGAAAAAGTATTTATGCCCCTTGAAATTTTCCACATTTTTATGAAAACTTATGTTGGAGATCACCTAGAGCAGGGATATGCAATTAGCGGACCTCCAGCTGTTGCAGTCCAATGAGGCATAGCAAGACTCTGACAGCCACAAGCATGACACTCAGAGGCAGAGGCATGATGGGACTTGTAGTTTCCGCTGATTGCATATCCCATATCCCTGACCTACAGGCACAGGATTGATATCTGAGATATATTCAAATCTGGTTAACACTGATAGGCAGGATAAACTTTCCTGTATGCACAAATGGGAGTTAGAATGAGATATCACTTTCTCAACATAAAAATGGGACGAATGTATCATCAATTTACACAAATGCACAAGATCACTCCCAATTAGAGAGACAGCAATAAAGTTGTTCACACAATGGTGCTATACACCGGCAAAACTTCACATCATTTTTCCTTCAGTACCTCAGACATGTTTCAGAGGTTGCATCTCTACTCATTCTCACACATTTTTTGGGAATGTGAGAAAACATCCCAAATATGGAAACAACTGGAAAATTTTGCTTCTAAAATTTCAGACAATATTATATGACTCACTCTCCCCAATTGTCTGTTATTCTCCCCTATTATAGGATTGTCCCTGCACAACATGAGACTGATCCACACAATATGTGTTTCCATACACTGGCTAATCGCCTACCATTGGAAATCTCCATCAGTACCACTAGCCCAATTAAAAGTAAGAATAAATAATATTAACCTCGTGGAAAAAATATTTCATACTTTACATAATACAAATCATTTGTATGATAAGAAATGGGACCCCTGGTTTGCACATTCTAAACACTTTCTAAACCCCGAATAATTAATATTCTTCATTAAAGGTCATTAGTGTACCATAGTTTTTTATCTATTTCAAGGTCACCATGGATTGTATATTAGTCAATAATTGCAATGTACCTCTATCATCTATCGATATACATAATTGTAATTGTCCTTACTATTCAAGCTTATATATTGCCTTTTTTCCTAATATATAAGATGTTGTTTTGTACCACTTTTTTGTACTTAATAAAAAAGTTAGTAAACAAAAAAAAAAAAGATAATTTCCACATTTTGTCATGTTAAACGTAAGTGTTTTTTGGGATTTTATGTGATAGACCAACACAAAATGGCACATAATTGTGAAGTGGAAGGAAAACGATAATGGGTTTTGCAAATTTTTTACAAATAAATATCTGAAAAGTGTGGCGTGCATTTGTATTCAGCCCCCTTTACTCTGATACCCCTAACTAAAATCTAGTGGAACCAATTGCCTTCAGAAGTCACCTAATTAGTAAACAGAGTCCACCTGTGTGTCATTTAATCTCAGTGTAAATACAGCTGTTCTGTGAATCCCTCAGAGGTCTGTTAGAGAACCCTAGTGAACAAACAGCATCATGAAGGCCAAGGAACACAACAGACAGGTCAGGGATGAAGTTGGAGAAGTTTAAAGCAGGGTTCGGTTAAAAAAAAAAAATATCCCAAGCTTTGAACATCTCATGGAGCACTGTTCAATCCATCATCCGAAAACGGAAAGAGTATGGCACAACTGTAAACCTACCAAGACATGGTCGTCCACCTAAACTGACAGGCCAGGCAGGGGAAGCATTAATCAGAGAAGCAGCCTAGAGGCAGATAGTAAATCTGGTCTTATGGAAAAGTGGCAAGAAGAAAGCTGTTGTTGAAAGAAAGCCATAAGAAGTCCCGTTTGCAGTTTGTGAGAAACCATGTGGACACAGCAAACATGTTGAAGAAGGTGCTCTGGTCAGATGAGACCAAAATTGAACTATTTGGCCTAAAAGCAAAATGCTATATGTGGCGGAAAACTAAAACTGCACATCACCCTGAACACACCATCCCCACCGTGAAACATGGTGGTGGCAGCATCATGTTGTGGGGATGCTTTTCTTCAACAGGGACAGGGAAGCTGGTCAGAATTGATGGGAAGATGGATGGAGCCAAATAAAGGGCAATCTTAGAAGAAAGACTTGAGACTAGGGCGGAGGTCACCTTCCAGCAGGAAAACGACCCTAAACATACAACCCGAGCTACAATGGAATGGTTTAGATCAAAGCATATTCATGTGCTAGAATGGCCCAGTCAAAGTTCAGACCTAAATCCAATTAAAAATCTATGGCAAGACTTGAAAATTGCTGTTCAGATGCTCTCCATCCAATTTGACAGAGCTTGAGATATTTTGCAAAGAATGGGCAAAAATATTACTCTCTAGATGTGCAAAGCTGGTTGAGACATCTCCAAAAAGACTTGCAGCTGTAATTGCAGCGAAAGGTGGTTCTACAAAGTATTGACATTTTTATTTGTAAAAAAAATTTGAAAAACATTTATCATTTTCCTTCTACTTTACTTCTATGTGCCACTTTGTGTTGGTCTATCACATAAAATCCCAATAAAATACATTTACCTTTTTGGTTGTAACATGACAACATGTGGAAAATTTCAAGGAGCATGAATCAGTGGTGGTCCGCTCATAAGGGGGCAGGGGCACCGCCCCCCCTAATCCATGCGCCTGGCCCCTAATCTCCATGCAGGGCGCCGGACGCATGGATTTCAATGTGGGTTTTTTTTTTTAAAGCACATGATTAGAGATTGAGGCTCTAATTGGCTTCAAAAGTGCCACCCCACCCAGTTGTGTGATATTAGCAAATCAATATTCGCTAATGTCTTCCTGCTTCTCCTCCCGGCCAATCAGGAAGCGGGTCTGGAGTCTTAGGACTCCCGGTCAATCGGGTCTCAGGACCCCCTTCCTGTTTGGCAGGGAGGAGAAGCAACAACCCCGGCTCTTCCCTCCGCAAGCTGCGGGCCATGTGCAGCAAGGAGCAGCAGGTGGAGGGGCGGAGGGGCAGCAACAGCCTCTTCCAGGAGCCCTACCCCCGATTGAGCACCAACACCACCCCCTTATCATCGTCGTCCTCCCCGCACCACTACTGCAGCAACAATGAGAGGAGGCCGCCTGGAGCCAAGAAACACGTATTGCCATAAAAACATTTCCACTGCATTTGTGAAGAAGGCTTCAGGGAGCTCAAGAAAGTCCAGCAAGTGCCAGGAGCATTTCCTACAGTTGATTCAGCTGCGGGATTGGGGCACAACCAGTGCAGAGCTTGCTCAGGAATGACAGCAGGCAGGCTTGAGTGCATCTGCATGCACAGTAAGGTGATGATTTTTGGAGTTCTTTTAAATTTACATGCATCTTACTATGACTACTGTGAGTACGGAGAGCTGATGTTGGTGCCATCTGTGAGGTGTGCATAGCGGCCTATTTTTCCATCCATGAGCGCATTCTGACTCCTCATATGAGAGTCACACTCCATTTGGTAAGCCTCAGTGTTTGCTGGTGGTGTACACGTGTTGATTATATTGATTATAGGGCACTTATTATTTTGCTGTGATACGCATTGCTTGGAGATTTGTAAATTATTATATATGGACTTTGGGTTGTTTAATTACTAGTGTATGAGCTCCCCCCAGACTTAAAAACTATTTAACCTTTACAGTGGAAGGAGGGTGGTTACTACAAGGGTACATTTTGGCTAAATCCCGGAGGTCGGCTTTAACAAATTATTTGATGAATTTTTAATAAATACATGATTTCCTTTTTCCATGCCTAGAGTTCAGCTTTAAAATGTAAAAACTTTTACTTTAATACATGAGTTGGGTGGAGTTCAAGGCCAGCGCTGCAGTAAATAGCAGATGCAGGGTCAGACAGAGAACATTATTGCCTGGCTAAAGACAAAAAGAGGAATGTTCATATCTTAATAAAAATCCCGTGCCAGATCATTACAGAACAGCTATTTTGGCTTCTTCTGTAGACGATGTTTATCCAAAAACAGACACAGAGTCAGACAGTCCATTACATTCTCTTATTCACCCTTTACCACTTTTCAGGTCTGTGCGGAAACAGAAGATATATAGATATTAATATAATTATTTCACCTTTCTACCATAAAATCTTCTAAGTGGAACGGAAGATAGCTGCTAATACAGTCACTCAGATAACGTAATGACTTTTTTGAATTATCCATCTGAACTCTGCTAATTTGATGCAAAAGGCAGCTTTAATTCATAATGCAGATGATGTAAGAAACCTTTTGGTAAACTATTATTGTAAGTCATAGGATGTTTACATGGAGCAAAAAAATGATCAATGCATGTTTTAATTAAATAAGACATGTCAAACAAAGCAGGAAGGTCTTAACAGCATAGGTTTGTGAAAAGGGCCCTCCAGTCAAAGTTGATAGATAGTCCTTATAATGCATAATGGGAACACAGCCTGCCTGTGCAGACATAGCATTCAGGGGCTGTAGTTGTACAAGACACAATAATGTAAAAAGAGGTTTCAAGTACTGTCAAGATACGCACTACCAGTCAGTGTCCACTATCCCTTTTTGCCAATCCCTCCTCTGGCTTCCAATTACCCAATGAATACAATTCTAAATATCAACATAAAATAACAACATACAATGCCGCTTACATCACTGCTCTAAGCTACATCACCAACTTTGTCTCAATATATCATCCAAACCGACTTCTCCGCTCCTCCAAAGTCCTCCTGCTCTCTAGCTTCTTTGTTTTTTTGCCTTCAAGACTTCTATAGAGTCTTCTATAGTCTTCTATACAGTTCTATAGAGTCCCATCTTTTGGAACTCCCTACCTCAATCTGTCCAGCTATGTCCTACACTGTCCACTTTTAGGTGATTCCTGAAAACTCATCTCTTCAGGAAAGCCTATCCCACCTTCATCTAGCAAATTAACTTTAAGGCTGGGTTCACACCATTGCGAATTGCCCGCATTCATTTCTCAATAGCAGGAGATTTTGATCGGCTCTCTATGGAGTCGGTTCACATATCTCCGCTGCGCCTCCAGTGAGAATTTGCATAGGAGCCCTGTGCGTCTTTTGGTCCATTAAAGGTCCGAATGCAGCCAAAAATTCGGGCTGAAATCGGACCTGAAACGGTGAACCAGGACCAGACCCTTGCTGGGACCCACATGCGGTGATGGTGTAAACCCAGCCTTAATCCTCCCATCAGCTCCTTCCTCACAGTTATTTCCTTTTGTACCACTTACCACTCCCTATTAGATTGTAAGCTCACAGAAGCAGGTCCCTCCTAAGGCAGCCCATAGATGATTATTTTTTTTGTTTTGTTTTGTTTTGTTCAACCTGTTGGTTGATAAAAAAAATATATTTTATACCCCCAATTACACATTCAATGTGGATGCAGGAATCCTCCTTGCTGAGCCTTGAGGGGTGAATTCCCTGCCATCTGTATACACTGATCAGTGCTGCTGGCTATAGCCAGCGGCACTGATTGAGTGGAAATTTTCCAATAGGGAAGTTGTACAGTAGAATGACTTATGTACAACAAGCCTGCCCATACATGGATCAAAATTTGGACAGTCCCTGCTGAATCAGTCGAATTTCGATCCATGTATGGCCAGCTTAACCCCCTTGTATTGAATTGTGTTGTAACTGTCTCTCTTTATAATGTAAAACACTGTGCAAACTTGTAGGCATGTTGCCTACTGTGTTCATTTTAAAAAGGCAAAGGCTTGGGTCCCAAGAGGACGTCCAGTAGAGGGCTAAGGACAAAAACCTTGCAGGACTTGCTGAGACTTGTAGTTCATTTACGGAGCACCGACCTTTCAAAATACAACCAAGCCATGGACTTCTCCACTCGAGTTGTGCCAGCTATGGACTTCACCCATAATGACTTTACCTGTTCAGTTATGCTGGGATGGGGCAGCCATTGTTAGAGTTAATTAGGAAAAGGACATTTTGTCATGTCATGTTTGCCATGTCGAACTTCCAGTAAAAGTTGTTTACCTGTACAAAGCCTGGTCTGAAGTTACTCAAGAGGTGCATGTGGGCTCCTGGCATTCATCAAAGGATCGGAGTCTACAACAGCACACAATTGGTTCTGGTAACATCACAGCAACAAGAGGTTAAGCTGCAACCAGTCATTGTCATGGTACCTAGGTATGTGACAAGTTGTCCAGTAGCGAGGAGGTCCAGTGCTCCCTCCCTGAATCAGTCCCTGGGAGCAGATTAGTGTTACAGAGATTTATGGACTGATCACTAAGTACAGAGGAACAAGAGTTAAGTTGAGCATGTATGAGGTCCATGCTATGTGCTTGGAAGGACCCCATTCTGTTACTGGGAGTGAGGTAACAGATGTACGCTGACTGGTGAAGTGGGCATAGGCTCTGCATCACCCTCCTAATGCAATACATGCACCTGTTCAAGTGTGTAGGTCACAGGACACTGTCTTTTGGAGAAACTCTTCACATATGTGGCTCATCTCTAAGTTGGGGTAATGCCTTAATGTTTGACTTTCACATGACCGTGGTCCTTCCCTGGTCCTGGGTATTGGTGAGCATGCCCTCGGCAAGGTGTAACCCTGTGCTGTAATAAATTACCCTATTCATTGCCTGGCGTAGCCCAGAAGAACCCACCCTGAGATAGGCCTCCTGTGTGACCCACATTTGGGCCCAACAAGTTAATGGGGAAGAAGGAGGAAGTGTCACATGCCTGTCCTACAAACTGATGGTTACTGGATAAATCCTGCACAATGAAGAGAATTTACTGGAATAGGCACAGAAAAATGAAGAGGGTTTATTGATTTGACTTACTACATGATATCACTATTTTGCAAAATACTGCTGTACTGTAATGCAACAAATAGATTATCACCTCACATGACAAGCATCCGCTGTGTGATGTTCCTCATCATTCCCTATGCACGACATTCCATGTCAGAGTTATTGCACTAAACTGCATGTGGCTAATCATTTAATCTCTATTCCTTTTTTGCCTGTTGCCATGGCAGTCTTAGCATACTAGGTTGAGAGAAGGTTCTCTGCTGAAATGGTCAAAAGGAGAAAAAAGCTTTAATTGACAAGTCTAAAAAAAAGGTTACTTTGTAGGTCAAATGTGGTTTGAAACACCACCACTTTTATTACACAATACATCAAAACATACAAAAATGTATCCGCATCTCCTCACTCCATTTAAAATGACAATGTTGTCATAAAAATAACTTGTCTGGTGGCCCAGACCTTACTCATATCCTGGAATCATAAAAGTGGGAAACAGTGACTAAAGCTATTAAAATTTCCCACAGATTCTTTGTTACTTTAAGAAGTTCATCAATAATGGATGATGCTGGATACTGCCATTTGAACCATTATCTTACCAATTCAAATGTCTTCTCATAGAGCAGGATTAAAGTAGTAGTGGATATCAGAAAACTGATAACCAAAGAGATAACTTATTTGTAGTCAATTAGCTACAATATATAAATAAAGCCATTGCATAGACCAGGAGTAGAAATTCAATAATTAACATGCTGTATTCCAGGGGAGTCCAAAATCAGTATGCAACTTATAACTTAAAAATATGCAACATCCTTTTGGGCTATGCGCCTTAGCTCCTTAATGGGCCAGCTGGATGGCATACATCCCAAAGCTTGCTGTAAAGACACTATTGTCAAAACTTCTTTTTCATTTTGAATAGAGTAATGGAAGGTTAAAACTCCAATCAGCTTTTTTTTTTTTTTTTTTTTTGCCATGTGTTCCATTGTGGAGATTTCCCTTCACTTCCTGTCAAATAGCCAAAACAGGAAGTGAGAGAAAACCCCTCCAAAGTGAAGGAATCCTGGTGTGCCACCTAGGTCACCAGAACTAGTGTCCCCATTGGAAGATTTCCTCTCCAAAGCAGCCATCGGAAATTTTGGGGCCCCTTACAGAGCTTTAGGTCTGGACCCCCCCCGATCACCAACATTCCCCAGGGCCCACCCACTGGCCGTCCCACCTTCAGTGAACCCACTTTTTATTTAGCACTCCTCCAACTTAATATATGAAAATGAAAAGTCATCAGTGCTTTCAAGATTTAACAGTAAGGAACAGTGCCGGGACAAGGTCATTCGGTGCCTAGGGCGAAGATGAAAAACTGCCCCCCCCCCGCTGTGAAAAGCTACAGAACCTACAGACGATGGGAGCTACACCAATGCATGAGTGACAGTGCATTAACCCCCTTCCTGCTGCATATTACCAATACCATTGCTAATTAAGCAAACTCCCCTCAGAGACTGCAGACATGATATAAGACAAGAGATGGTTAGAGACTGAGGACATGATGCAGGAGATGGTCAGAGACAGCAGACATGATACAAGAGATCAAATGCAGTCTCACCAGTGCCCATAAAATGCAGCCTACCGCTGTGCCCATCAATGCCGCTTCACTGTGCCCATAATCGCAGCCTCACTGTGCCCATCAATGCCGCCTCACTGTGCCCATAATTGCAGCCTCTCTGTGACCATAATTGCAGCCTCTCTGTGCCCATAATCGCTGCCTCTCTGTGACCATAATCGCTGCCTCTGTGTGACCATAATAGCAGCCTCTCGGTAAATGTAATCGCAGCCTCTCTGTGCCCATAATCGCAGCCTTTCTGTGCCCATAATCACAGCCTCTCTGTGCCCCCAATTGCAGCCTCACTGTGCCCATCAATGCCACCTCACTGTGCCCATCAATGCCACCTCACTGTGCCCATCAATGCTGCCTCACTGTGCCCATAATCGCAGCCTCTCTGTGACCATAATAGCAGCCTCTCTGTGACCATAATAGCAGCCTCTCTGTGACCATAATTGCAGCCTCTCTGTGCCCATAATTTCAGCCTCTCTGTGCCCATTAATGCCGCCTCACTATGCCCATAATCGCAGGCTCTCTGTGCCCATAATAGCAGCCTCACTTTGCCTATGAATGCAGACTCACCATAGCCTGCCCTGGATCACACAGCGGACATCTCCCGCAGCACTGTGTGTCACATAGCTGGGTCTGTGTGTGTGTTCGGTGGCGCTAGAACAAGGTCCTGCCCCCCTAGACCAGCGCTGTGTACCAAACAAGAGGAGGAGGTGGGAGGGGAGCGCTGCAGCCACAGATCAAAGCGGCCCCAGGACAGGTGGCCTGTAGCATGGCCTCTACTGCGCCCCCCTTCCTCCAGTAAATGGTCCTGCACATGGCATCTGTCCCTTCTGCCCACCCCTTGTACCGGCCCTGGTAAGGAACTATATTTTGGCCAACAAATGTGAAGCCTGCCACCATGACAAGGTAGACTCTTTTGAGCAGAATCCTACACTAAGACTAACTGCACTAGCTTTTCAATGCCCCCCAAATCTCTCCTACCCTAGAAGATATAAGAAAACAAAACATCCCTCTCCACACTGTAACTCCATCATCTTAATCCACCCCCCAGAATCACCCATATCCCTCTCCAGAATCAGCCTCATCCCCCTTCACAATGTAACTCTCATCCTAATCCCCACTCAGAATCATCATCATCCCTCTCCACAATGTAACCCTCATCCCCACCCAGAATCATCCACATCCCTCTCCACAATATAACTCTCATCCTCATCCTCACCCAGAATCATCCACATCCCTCGCCACAATGTAACTCCATCATCCTTATTCCCACCCAAAATCATCCTCATCCCTCTCCACAATATAATTCCATCATCCTCATCCCCATACCCACCCAGAATCATCCACATCCCTCGCCACAATGTAACTCCATCATCCTTATTCCCACCCAAAATCATCCTCATCCCTCTCCACAATATAATTCCATCATCCTCATCCCCATACCCACCCAGAATCATCCACATCCCTCTCCACAATGTAACTCTCATCCTCATCCCTCTCCACAATGTAAGCCTCATCCCCACCCAGAATCATCCACATCCCTTTTCAAAATGTAACTCCATCATCCTCATCCCCACACAGAATCATCCTCATCCCTCTCCACAATGTAATTCCAGCATCCTCATCCCCACCCCAACCAGAAACATCCACATCCCTCTCAACATTGGAACTCTTATCCTCATCCCCTCCCATATTCATCCTCACCCCAGAAGGATGAGGATGAAAGTTACATTATGGAGAGGGATGTGGATGATTCTGGGTGGGGATGAGGATGAGAGTTACATTGTGGAGAGGTTCTCCACAATGTAACTCCATCATGTCAGGGTGTATAGTGTCCCATCTGGACAGATTAGTACAACCCACTCCACACACAGGCTGAGCTGAGGCTACAGCAGCATGCTGCACACACACTTGCCCTCCAGGTTGCCCTCTCGAATCTGCATGCACCTAAAAAGGTGGGCTGGGTTTGCCACACCCCCTCTCCGAGTCCCACCTAATGACATTGCTAGTCTAGCAGCAGGCTCCGCCTCAGGGTAGAAGCTGGAGTCAGTGCTCAATCACTGATCAGCTGAAGGAGGGGGGGACTAGGGGAGGAGGAATGTCTCGGCTTCGCCTTGTCCTTCTCTGTTGCGGTGCATGGTTTGTTCCCTCGGGCTAGCGGCTGGCTGGCAAAAGGGCCTTATATTTCTGGCATCGGGCCGGCCCCCGGGCCCCTTGGGATGCAAGTGTATGGGTTGTACCCCCTTGATGGCTGCTCTGTTCCTTTCCATTAGTATTCTGATGTCAACCTAAAATTTGGGATTTTCTTTTACTTTCACTTTTAATGATAATAGTAAACAGGACAAATAGAGAGGGCGAATCTCCCTAATAGTTGCACAGACAGCTATACAATATTAAAGGGGTTCTAATCCCTCTCAACTCTATCCAAAAACAAAACTAAAAAAGAAAACTTTTGCCTTTAATTACATTATAACCAGGGCTATTTTTCAGCGGAACGCAGTTCCGGCACCTCCAGCACTGAATGTATGTAATAGCAAGGGGTGCTGTGTTGTGCTGCAGGGTCTATTGTCGCTGGAAGGGATCTATTTTTGCAGGGGGGTTATTGTTGCTGGGAGGTCTATTGTTGCTGCTAGGGGGTCTATTGTCGCTGGAAGGTATCTACTATTGAGGGAGCAGTCTATTGTAGCTGGCTGCTGGAGAGTCTGTTGATGCTGTCTGTGGGGAGATCTGTTATTGCTAGGGGGGTATTTTGTTGCGGGTAGTCTGTTGTTGCTGGGGGGGGGGGGGGGTCTATTGTTGCTGGCTGCAGGGGATCTATTTTACTGATTTTCTGGTTATTAAATTCCATTCAAATTACTTAGTACCACGAATGTTACTTAGTTCTATATTCCCTATAAGGGGCGGTACTGGGAGGTGGGTAGGAGGTGGAACCAAGGAACAGTGCTCAGAGGTGGGTAGGGGCGGAGACAAGGGGTGACTCTGAAAGGGGAGAGTTCCTGCACCTATTCTCTGAGAAAAAAAGCCCTGATTGTAACTATGCCTAAAAGGCCAAATCAAGTCCATTCAATACTGATTATCCTACTGGAACACTGCTGTTTTACCAGTATATGTACCCATTTATGTGGTCATATACCAGATCATTCTATATACGAGGCAGCCAACGAGTGGCTCTTGTAGCATGGATAAGACTTAGCAACTTCCTACTGTATGTAATGTCATCCAATCATCGTATTGAACCATGCTGACGTATATTGTTCCAGATAATGAGCTGAATATTTCACTAATATATCCCATCATCGGATCATACCGTAAATTTATTAAAGCTGTATTACCAAAAATTTTACATATTGCAGCTTACCAATCATTAGATTTGAAGTGGTTTTTTTTAGGCTTTATTACCTCTGCTTTCATCTGGTGATCTGGTCATAAACACACCTCTTGTATTAGGATGCCTGCATCCTGGATGAAGGAGTAACAGAGACATCTTTCAAAAGCAACATTTTTAATCTTAGGGGGAGGAGAAAATTAGATGCACAGATTTAGATACACTAACAATGTAAAGCCAAACTCAAGTTCATGCTTTTTAAGCAGTTACAACAAACAATTTTTTATTGAGATAAAGATTGTATATAAATAAAGAGAAGATGGTTATTGTAAGCACCCCTGTCAGTGGTAAATTATTATTCTCAAACCCCCCCCCCCCCCCCCCCATTAGTACGCCACTGGAGAAACTTCTAGAAGTTAGTGGGTGAAGGCCAGGAGGGTTGATCTACATACTTAGTGGAACCTGGCTAATCCCCAGGCGTACTGTCCCAGGCCAGCCCTTAAATATGGATGAGTCTTGCTATCAGGGGAGTTGGGTGGAAGATGGAGCGCTGAGGAGGCTCTTGGTGGCCTAGGAGGGCTCCAGGCTGGGCTCAGGCTGGCTCAGGAAGATCCAATCAGCAGAGCAGTTTGACTTGGAATCTTGCCTGAGAAGCAGTGGGAGCAAGGAGAACAGAGTGAGTACGTCAGCACACCCACGGATTCTCAAGGGGGGAGAGTGTCACATGTAGCAAGCAGCTAAAGGACAGTGCTGTGTGTAACACTTTTATTGCCCTAGGAGATCTTCAGTGCAGTAGTCATGAGGGCTGGTATTACCTGTAAGCAGTGTAGCTGGCAGCAGTTATGCCTAGGAGAGGACGCACTCCTGCATGCATTTTGCCTCACTTTTGTGCTATTTCCAAGAGGGGCTAAGAGCTTCTAGTCTGTAATGGACTTTTGTCACTGATCCACAAAAGACTGTGTGTGTACAGGAAGGAAGGCAGCCCAGGATCTTTTGTACAGAGGAAGGAAGTTGTCCCCATTGTTTTTTTTTTATTCAAGTTGGACAACCCATGAATCCCTTCACCCCATCCAAGTTGTTACCCCTAATAAAACATCAAAACAAAGCCAAGGGACTGACTTCTTGTGTTAGGATGCAAGTGGAGAATGTGTGTTGCCTAGTTGTGCAGGAGTAGGGGAACCAGTTACTAGGGGCCTCTGCGGGGGTAGTGCTACAGAAGTACAAATATCGTCTAATTGTCTTACTCTCCTCCTTTTGCATGATATCATTTTCTACAAAGCAAAAAGTTCCACCATCCAGTGACTCAACTCTATTGTTTGCATTCAAGTCATGCACCACCAGCTATGGAGAACAAATTTATAAGGCCACAAACTGCAAATCTATTTCTCATTAGTATACATTATTGAAGCAAGTAGAGAAGACCCTCCACCTGCTGTTTACAAATGAATTATCTCTATTTATACTGTATAGCTATTATATAGCAATCAAGTGTGTATTCCTTAAAGGGGTTGTAAACCTATGTGTTTTTTCACCTTCATGCATCCTAAGCATTAAGGTGAAAAAACACCTGGCAGTGACCGACCCCCCAGCCCCCCCCCCCCCATTTTACTTACCTGAGCCCTATAACTTGACCCACGGGGACTCGCTGTCTCTCTGCCCGGGGTTCTCGGCTCTTGATTGGATAGATTGATAGCAGCGCAGCCATTGGCTCCCACTGCTGTCAATGATGCGGGCGCCAGGGGGCGAGACCGAGTCCTGCATTCGGCCTCTATGGATGCCGAATGCTGGACTCGGGAGTGCGTCCGCAAGATAACCCCCCGGGAGAGAGGGAGGTAAGTATGATATGTTTGTTATTTTTATTTTATTTTTTTAAACGAACCCTTACAATCACTTTAAGCTTTGTGATGCTCTTACATTCACCTACCTATTTTAAGAACACTAACCTTTAACACAATCTAAAGTAAATGATGGATATCTGGAGAGGTCTAACCTTCTATAGATCTATATAAGAAATAGTATGCATAAGGATACACAAATAAACATTGGGTAAGGTTAATGGACAGCTAGCATGATTTGTAATATAGATGTGGGAGTTTTAAAAAACGTATTTATCGGCGTATAACACGCACTTTTTTCCCCTTAAAATCAGGGGAAAATCGCGGGTGTGTGTTATACTCCGATCCCCTGCGATCCGGAGCTGCCAGATCTTCAAAATCGCCGATCGCGATTTGAAAATGGCGCCGCCGGCGCCGAAATACACAGAGCCGGCCCTCGGCTCTTCTCGGCCACTTTCGGCTTCACTCGAGCGCCGCCCGAACCTAGCCGAGTGTACTCGGCTAGGTTCTGATAGCTCCACTCACAGTCACGCCCATCCCGGGCGGGACTACGAGTGGAGCCGAAAATGAACGAGAGCCGCCGAGAAGAGCCGAGGACCGGCTCTGTGTATTTCGGCGCTGGCGGTGCCATTTTCAAATCTCGGTCGGCGATTTTGAAGCCCAGGATGGCAGGGGATCACTGGGGCAAGGCTGCACTGGGGCAAGGCTGCACTGGGGAAGGCTGCACTGGGGAAGGCTGCACTGGGGCAAGGCTGCACTGGGGAAGGCTGCACTGGGGAAGGCTGCACTGACAAGGCTGCACTGGGGAAGGCTGCACTGACAAGGCTGCACTGGGGAAGGCTGCACTGACAAGGCTGCACTGACAAGGCTGCACTGACAAGGCTGCACTGACATGGCTGCACTGACATGGCTGCACTGGGGCAAGGCTGCACTGACATGGCTGCACTGGGGCAAGGCTGCACTGAGAAGGCTGCAATGATGGGCATTTAAATGTAAGTTTTTTTCCCTTCAACTTCCCTCCTAAAAAATTTTTTTCCCTTAAAATTCCCTCCTAAATTGGGGTGCGTGTTATACGCCGGTGCGTGTTATACGCCGATAAATACGGTAGATTGTGTAATAAAAGTTTGTCAGTTTAAGAATAGGGGGGAAAAAATGAGGGGATCACATATAA
Source organism: Lithobates septentrionalis (assembly GCA_037952835.1). NCBI lineage: Eukaryota > Metazoa > Chordata > Amphibia > Anura > Ranidae > Lithobates > Lithobates septentrionalis. The sequence goes on from JBBDGP010000614.1 coordinate 6,571,699, forward strand.
TGAGGAATACAGGTGCGATGTCTGTATAATAGCTATTTCTACTGTATTTAACAGTTATATGGTTTCTTGAACTCTTCGTATATTTACATTATCTCACAAAAGTGAGTACACCCCTCACATTTTTGTAAATATTTTATTATATCTTTTCATGTGACAACACTGAAGAAATGACACTTTGCTACAATGTAAAGTAGTGAGTGTACAGCTTGTATAACAGTGTAAATTTGCTGTCCTCTCAAAATAACTCAAACACAGCTATTAATGTCTAAACTGCTGGCAACAAAAGTGAGTACATCCCTAAGTGAAAATATCCAAATTGAGCCCAAAGTATGAATATTTTGTGTGGCCACCATTATTTTCCAGCACTGCCTTAACCCTCTTGGGCATGAAGTTCACCAGAGGTTCACAGGTTGCCACTGGAGTCCTCTTCCACTCCTCCATTACAACATCACGGAGCTGGTGGATGTTAGAGACCGCTCCTCCACCTTCCATTTGAGGATGCCCCACAGATGCTCAATAGGGTATAGGTCTAGAGACATGCTTGGCCAGTCCATCACCCTTACCCTCAGCTTCTTTAGCAAGGCAGTGGTCATCTTGGAGGTGTGTTTGGGGCCGTTATCATGTTGGAATACTGCCCTGCGGCCCAGTCCCTGAAATGATGGGATCGTGCTCAGCTTCAGTATGTCACATTACATGTTGGCATTCATGGTTTCCTTGGTGAACTGTAGCTCCCAAGTGCCAGCAGTACTCATACAGCCCCAGACCATGACACTCCCACCACCATCCTTGACTGTAGGCAAGACACACTTGTCTTTGTACTCCTCACTTGGTTGCCGCCACACACGCTTGACACCATCTGAACCAAATAAGTTTATCTTGGTCTCATCAGACCACAGGACATGGTTCCAGTAATCAATGTCCTTAGTCTGCTTGTCTTCAACAAACTGTGGGCTTTCTTCGGCATCATCTTTAGAAGAGGCTTCCTTCTGGGATGACAGCCATGCAGACCAATTTGAGGCAGTGTGCGGCGTATGATCTGAGCACTGACAGGCTGACCCCCCCACCCCTTCTACCTCTGCAGCAATTCTGGCAGAACTCATAGTCTATTTCCCAAAGACAACCTTTGGATATGACGCTGAGCACATGCACTCAACTTCTTTGGTTGACCATGGTGAGGCCTGTTCTGAGTGGAACCTGTCCTGTTAAACCGCTGTATGGTCTTGGCCACTATGCTGCTGCTGTTTCAGAATCTTGGCACTCTTCTTATAGCCTAGGCCATCTTTATGTAGAGAAACAATTATTTTTTTCAGATCCTCAGAGAGTTATTTTCCATGAGGTGCCATGTAGAACTTCCAGTGACCAGTATGAGACAGTGAGAGTGATAACACCAAATTTAACACACCTGCTCTCCATTCACACCTGAGACCTTGTAACACTAACAAGTCCCATGACATCGGGGAGGGAAAATGGCTAATTGGACCCAATTTTGACATTTTCACTTAGGGGTGTACTCACTTTTGTTGCCAGCGTTTTAGACAATAATGGCTGTGTATTGAGTTATTTTGAGGGGACAGCAAATTTACACTGTTATACAAGCTGTATACTCACTACTTTACATTGTAGCAAAGTGTCATTTCTTCAGTGTTGTCACATGAAAAGATATAATAAAATATTTACAAAGATGTGAGGGGTGTACTCACTTTTGTGAGATACTCTATGATGGTTAGTTATGTGAACTATCCAACAAGCAAGATTTACTATAATAAAAACATAGTACTATATATCAAATAATGTTAATATACCCACGCTGCAGTGTAGTAATGTTTTAGTTAGTAATTAGACTGCTGCGTTATAAAGGTGTGTGTTCCTTTTATAATTAAAACATGAAATCCCTGCGCAGACTATATATAGTACTATATATGTATGTAGCACTTACCCCCTCAGGAGTCGCTGGTAATGATGGATTCTCTGTTCTGCCATGACTCTTAAAGTTGCTTGGTCTCCTCTGACACTAGGAAAATAAAGGAGGTCCTTGTGTGCACAGTATGCATACAGCCACAATATCAGGTGGGTGTATGTGTTCCATGAGTAAGGTTACCCCTGAAGGCATCTGAAAGTACCTGATGTCCGGCTTATGTCAGGGCCTTTCTGTGGGTGGTGCACAGGTAGTTGCCCCTTTGAAAGTGTGCAGCAGATGGCTAGTGGACTGCCAAATAAGAGAGAGTCTCTCTTGCATTAACTGTGTCAGTGTTGAGATTAGCACGGATGTTCAGCTCACTCCTTCTGGTACACAGGTGTCCAATCTAGATCACTTGGCAGTCTGCAGTCCTCTGAAATCAGGTCTCACTAGGCTCAGCTTGGTTCCTCGCAAGGCTCACCGGTTTCAGCAGCTCTGGTGTAGACACTCACGACAGTGGGTCTCTCAGCTCTGGTCCCAAGGCACAGCAAGCAATCCCTCTGCAGCTCAGACCTCAGACTGTGGTGGACACAGCAAGCAGGGCCGGTGCTACCACGAGGCAGGCTAGGAAGCCGCCTAGGGCAGACTTCTGCCTAAGGCGCCCGGCCACTAGTGACCCTCTTCCCTCTCTCTGCAGCCAGCAAATATGTTGGTCTCAACACAACAGGCAGCCGCTCCCGAGGCCCTCCAGAGGCGCAGCGGCGGAGGGCGGAGGACTGTCAGTGTCCCGACTAAATCAAATGGAGGAAGATAAGCAGACATCCCCTGCGCTGTTCCGCTGCGCGCCTCTGATCATCAGTGCCAGTCTGCCAGACTGCCAGTGATCTGTCTGTGTTTCCCACCAAGCTCGGTCACCTTCATGTTGTCTGTCACCGCCAGTCTCTTATGTCCTGCTACAGCCAGCTCTGCCTCTCTGCCCACTGCATGGTCCGTTCCCCCCCCCCCGAGGTCACCCTCCCTAGTGGCCTTGCCTGTCCTCCTAAACAATGGCAGGCATCAGTGGAGTCACTGGCGGCACTCCGGGTGACAGGTGGAGCCCGCCTGGACTCGAGGCGGGCAGCATTTAAAATTGTTTGTTCCTCGCACTGAAAGCGGCAGGTTCACGTCATTGGATGCAAAGAGACTAGTATACAGCTAGAGAGGTGAGCCCCAGTCACCTGGTAAGTAAATGTTTTCACTGTTACTAAAATTGCATAATGTTTGTAAAATGTATATACATATACAGTGTATAATTATCTGCAAATCACTGATTTGTGTGTACCTAGGGCCCCCCTCCCTGGTGAGGTTGCAGTTGATCGGTGCTGGTGAGGCTGCATTTGATCGGTGCTGGTGAGGCTGCATTTGATCGGTGCTGGTGAGGTTGCATTTGATCAGTGCTGGTGAGGCTGCATTTGATCAGTGCTGTTGAGGTTGCATTTGATGGGCACTGGTAGGCTGCATTAGATGGGCACTGTTACTAGGAATCAGGGGTGGAGCCCGGGGGGGGGGGGCATCAAAATGAGGTTTTGCCTAGGGTGTCAAAAATCCTTGCACCAGCCCTGACAGCAAGGACACCTGATCTCTGCACAGGCTCAGCCAAGACCACACATTGATGCAGCTTTGCTTCCTCTCAGCAAAATACCTCTCAGTCATTAGATTTGCTTGGGAAAACAGTCCTGTGTCTCTCCACCTTTGTGAGCAGGGATTTCGGCTCCTGTAGTTCTTGCAGAACTTTACCGCCATTATACAGTGCCCATTTAAGACTACATGTCCCCTGCTGCTGTGCTGCACAGCAAGCCTCCTTCTCTGATGTTACGATTGGCTCAAGCTTGCTGCTAGAAGGGAGGGGGTGCAGGAGCATGGTATTTACATAGGGCCTCTCCTATAAGCTGCTGGGAGAGAAGTCGCCTGCATTCTTCTCCCTCTGCACTTCTGATCAGCTCACTACTACTGCTAGCAGTGGGGAGGCAAATGGGGGATCTGCGCACGGCCCTGTTTACTGTTTATAGTGGCAGGGGGGAAAGGAGTCCACTCATAGTGGGCAGTAGTGCCCAGCTACATGTATATAAATGTTCACTGTCTGCTCTTTACTTGACTCTGTGAATAAACACCTGTATAGGTTGAAAAGCATTAGAGGAACTCAACAGGTAGAGTGTACTCGCCAACTTCTTCAACTGTATTGAGAAGAAGCAAATTTGCCGTTTGTGGCCTTACACAGTTATTTTGCAAACAGGTTCACTTTAAAAGTACTGCAGTCATTCTCTGCTTCAGTGAATTGGCTATTCACCCTGCCAAGGTTTATTAATATCGATATCTGCCTAAACTATGGCAAATGCATATAGTCAGAACTCAGAAGAAGATAAAGCAATAAACATTGAAATTAATTTTAGTTACATGCTGCCTTTTCGGACATACAGTAGGTATAATGGATATAATGTGTTAGATGTTGCTTCTTTCTGACTACTCCAGTTTTATAGATCAATGAATGCTCAGCTGGGAAGGTCAATTGTTAGAGGTGGCAATTGTCTACATTCACACTGGGCTCCAGTTTAGAACACTGAGTGGGATTCTAGAAATTCTTGCCAAAAGAGAGATTACTTTCCTCCTTTTGGAATGCTTGACTATGGTTGCCCTGGCAACTCCTCTTCCACAGTCAAAGCTTCTGACTTATCAAATGTGAAGTAGCATTTGATCTCTGATAATTATCACTTTCCATGAAGTCATTCAGTCCAAAAGCTTTATCATGCATAGAGCCAATGCCACTTCCGTAGGGATAGAGCAGCGATGATAATATTCCTAAATATCTAGAAGAATTCCTCTTTAACCAATTAAAGGGAGGACAGCTTTTGAACATATTTTCCAAAATAACCACCTCATGAAAGCTTGTGTGTTCTCCAAGTAATAAAATTTGTTTCTAAGTAATAATCCTAAAGTAAATCTGTTATGAAAGGTGGTTGACAGAACAAGTATGTAGAGCAAGACCACAAACTCATAAACTACTGAAGGCACTAAATAAGCATGACAGCAAGCAACTAGCTTTTTCAGAACCTTGAGTCAGTTGTGGCAGCTTCTATATTTCTTGAATGAATGGTTTCTTTTAAAGCATATCTAATCTAAAAAAAATTGTAATATATTGCAGCTCTTCAATTTTTAAAGCTGAACTCTGAGTAAAACAAAAAAAAAATTCCCTTGCAGTGTCCCCTCCACTTCTAAAACACTGCAAAGGTGGAATGCTCATCAACACCTAGGGTTCCGGGAAAAGGGGATTTCACCTACTTTATCCCTCATTTTCCCAGTAGCTGGTGCTCAGCTCTACTCTCACAAGATGGTCCCTTGGTGTTCTCATGTACTCCCTGCATTGTATTTGGTGACATCAGTTAACCTGTGACTGCCAGATCTCCTTATGCCGCGTACACACGGTCGGACTTTTCATCTACAAAAGTCCGACGGACGCCGACGGACTAAAGCTGGCTGGCAATCCGATCGTGTGTGGGCTTCCCCGGACTTTCAGCGGACTTTCAGCTGACTTTTTCAGCCGCAAATCTGACGGACTTTAGATTTGAAACATGCTTCAAATCTTTACGTCGTAACTCCGCCGGACCCAGAAATCCGCTCGTCTGTGTGCTAGTCCGACGGACAAAAACCCACGCTAGGGCAGCTATTGGCTACTGGCTATCAACTTCCTTATTTTAGTCCGGTGTACGTCATCATGTACGAATCCGTCGGACTTTTGTGTGATCGTATGTAGGCAAGTCCGTTCGTAAGAAAGTCTGCCGCAAGCCTGCCAAACGTCTGACAAAAGTCCGTCGAAAGTCTGTTGGACGGGCTGTCGGACTTTTGTAGCCGAAAAGTCCGACCGCGTGTACGCGGCATTAGAGAAAAGGTTGTGCGGACCCATCTTACAGCTTAGAATAAGCCTGTGGGAGTGAGGGCTAAGATGAGTAAAAGTCCTTTGTACTGGTACCAAACATAAATGAGCACTGACCCTTGCAAAACAGGGGGAGCCCCACTACAGAGGAATTATTCTGTCTTTTTTAGAGTTCAGCTTGGGTGGCTGCATTTTTTTTCTTATTTAACTGTTGATTCTACCAGTAAAAGACTTCTTGTCTTACGGTGTGAGCAGTATTGGCACCTTTCGTGCTCAATGCTCATCATCTCCATAATATGGAGGAACTATTTTGTCGTTTATAGAAAACAGTTAGCTGATAATATTCTTTGAGATTTTAGTTCAGTGCACTGGAAACTAAAAAAGACACTGAATGTCTAGTAGAAATAATATTTTTCTACACCTTCAAGTTAAGACCCAACCCATGTTCGGTTCCAATCTTACATGTTCTGAGTTCAAAGAACAGCTGAACTAAATGGGTGTTCAGCTGGAAGTAAAAAATTTGGCTGCAGAATTGGGGCTAACAAGAATTTGGCTTTTGAGGCAGTGCCACCAGAAGGATTTTGATAGCTGCTACCTGTTTCCTTATTCTGTAAGGTGCCCTTGCAGCTCAAAACTTTTTTTCTTACTGCTATTCAGCTTGTCCCTTCGTGGCACCCACATGGTGGTCTTCCACCTCATCCTCCACCACCTCTTCCTCACTGAAAACTACTTTACACTGAGCTCCAGCTGCTGCAAACACAGTGTCTGTTGCTCCTTACTGCCTGCCTTTAGATTGAATTCTAGCCCCTACCTCTAGCTTGAGTTAGCCACTCTCTTATATATATATATATATATATATATATATATATATATATATATATATATATATATATATATATATATATATATATATATATATATATATATATATATATATATATATATATACATACATACACACTATATTACCAAAAGTATTGGGACACCTGCCTTTACACTCACATGAATTTTCATGGCACCCCAGTCTTAGTCCCTAGGGTTCAATATTGAGTTGGTCCACCCTTTGCAGCTATACCAGCTTCAACTCTTCTGGGAAGGCTGTCCACAATGTTTAGGAGTGTGTCTATGGGAATGTTTGACCATTCTTCCATAAGCGCATTTGTGAGGTCAGGCACTGATGTTGGATGAGAAGGCCTGGCTCACAGTCTCCCCTCTTATTCATCCCAAAGGCGTTCTATCGGGTTGAGGTCAGGACTCTGTGCAGGCCAGTCAAGTTTCTAAACCCTAAATTCGCTTATCCATGTTTTTATGGACCTTGCTTTGTGCACTGGTTCAAATCATTCAGTGGAGGGGTGATTATGGTGAGGGGATGTTTTTCTGGGTTTGGGCTTGGTCCCTTAGTTTCAGTGAAGGGAACTCGTAAGGTGTCAGCATACCAAGACATTTTGGACTATTTAATGCTACCAACTTTGTGTGAACAGTTTGGGGCTGGCCCCTTCCTCTTCCAACATGACTGCGCACCAGTGTACAAAGCAAGGTCCATAAAGACATGGATGAGCGAGTTTGGGGTGGAGGAACTTGACTGACCTGCACAGAGTCCTGACCTCAACCCGATAGAACACCTTTGGGATGAATTAGAGCACAGACTACAAGCCAGGTCTTCTCCTCCAACATCCGTGCCTGACCTCACAAATGCGCTTCTGGAAGAATGGTTAAACATCCCATAGACACACTCCTGAACCTTGAGGACAGCCTTCCCAGAAGAGTTGAAGCTGTTATAGTTGTTAAAGCTGCAAAGGGTGGGCCAATTCAATATTGAACCCTACAAACTAAGACTGGGAGGCAGATGTCCTAATACTTTTGGTAATATAGTGAATATATATATATATATATATATATATATATATATATATATATATATATATATATATATATATATATATAGTAAAACCTTGGTTTGCGAGCATAATTCGTTCCAGAAACATGCAAACATGCTTGTAATCTCCAGTATTGGGTCTTGCAGATTCCAGGCGTCGTTCGTATGTGAGTATATATGGGGATAGTTTATTACTGTCTCTTACATATTATTTTATACATTTTCCCTGTCTACACTTTATTATACTGGCTTATTTGACGGTCTATTTGAATTTAGCTTAGTTGTATTTATTATTATTATACCACTCTGTTCAAAAGTCACATAAACATGGAGGATGATATTTTATGCCACATTGTGTAGTGTACTTTTATGCTATGATCTATTTCTAGGACAATGGTTTTTAATGTATATATTTTTTGTATGTTTATCGATTGTTGTATTCAATATAAGACAGTTTTTTACAGTCCAGATAATAAATACATATATATTTTTATTATTGACTAATTTTCTGGCCACATTGAACATGCTTCATTTAAAGTCCCAATTGGCTGCTTATTAACATTTAAATGTTAGGGATGGAGACCTAGGTTTTCCTGCATCTCATTTAAAGTCCCACATTTTCCCATTCCCCCTCCCCCTACCCCCTTCCCCCCTTCTTTTATTAATATAGATATATATCTCTATGTACATAGATATATATAGAGATATATATCTATATATATATATACCTTTTGTAGAGCATTTATTTGACAAGAATACAAGAATAATGGGTTGGGGATGAGTTAACTACATCTTAAGTAGCCTAATAATAGATAGAAGAAGGAAGCAGGACTTGATCATTAACCACTTCCCGCCTGGCCTATAGTAAAATGACGGCCGGGCGGTGGTTTGGTTATCCTGACTGGACGTCATATGAAGTCTTTGAGGATAACAGCCGGCTTGCGCCCATGGGGGCACACAGCTTGGCGATCAGTGCTGCGGTGTGTCAGTCTGACACACCGCCACACCGCACCACCAATCTCGGTAAAGAGCCTCTGACAGAGGCTCTTTACCACGTAATCAGCCCTGTCAAATCACGGCTGACAGACGCGAGTAGAAGAGAGCAAATCGACTGCTCTCCTGACAGGGGGATCTGTGCTCATTGATTATCAGGGCAGCCCCCAGCGTATGCCTGCCCAGGACCACCGTGCCCATCAGCAATGTGCCCATCAGCAATGCCTATCAGTGCCATATATCAGTGTCCATCATTGCCACCCTTCGGTGTCCATCGGTGCCACCTATCAGTGCCCATCAGTGCCACCCATAACTACCCATCAGTGCAGCCTTTCAGTGCCCATCAGTGTCACCTATCAGTGCCCATCAGTGCCCCCTATCAGTGCCCATCAGTGCCACCTATGAGTGCCTATCAGTGCCACCTATCAGTGCTGCCTATCAGTGCCACCTCATCAGTGCCACCTCATTGGTGCCACCTCATCAGTGCCGCCTTATTAGTGCCCGTCAGTAAAGAAAATGTACTTATTTACAACATTTTATAACAGAAACAGAGAAAAACTTTTTTTTTTTCAAAATTTTAGGTCTTTATTTATTTGTTTAACAAAAAAAAACAAAAAAAAATGCAAAGGTGATCAAATACCACCAAAAAAGCTCCATTTGTTATGTTGTAAAGCGCTGCGTAAACTGTCGGCGCTATATAAATCCTGTATAATAATAAAAATAATAATTTGTGGGAACAGAATGATAAAAAAAATGATAAAAATTTTGATTGGGTACGATGTAGCATGACCTCACAATTGTCATTTAAAAAGTGACAGCACTGAAAGCTGAAAATTGGCCTTTGCAGGAAGGGTGGAAAGTGCCCAGTATTGAAGTGGTTAAATAAAGTGAACCTACTAGACCAGTTTATATTCATGTGTGAAGAAGTGATCTTGAAAGTAAAAGTCAGAGCACCACAATAAAATATATGGTTCCACAGAAAACCATGCCTTAAAGAAATAAACTTAGGTCAGTTATTTGTTTGCCTTCACATGATCATGATTATTTTTTCCTGTATCTCATACGTAGCCTAAAGAAAGAAAACCAACTGTGATGGCTTAAGTTAGTAATAAATCACATTACACTGGGAGAAGATCTGCTCTGCAAAACACTTGTTAGAAATGACAGAGAAAGGTATTATGCCATAAATCTTCCTCTATGGACAGAGCGAGAGCTGGCAGGGTCTTGATGTCACTGGAGGGTTCCACCTCTTCTGAGCAATGGTGACACCAGAATTGGCAGAATAGCTGCCATTTTATTGTGGTGCCACCAATACAAACCTAAGGAACTGTTACCCAGACTGGGACCAGAATTTAGTACCTGATATATGAAAAAAGGTGGCTGTGGAGCAGTAACGTAAAAGCACAAGTGTGTTCAAAGAATAATAGACATTGTGATTGTTAAATGGTTTGAGGAAGGGCAGTCCAGAAAAGGTTTTTAAAGCTGACCACACACAATCTGTACAATCTTCTTTAGATCTATCAATAACTATGTAGTGCATAGTGTAGCCGAATCTAAAGGAAACGGAACATAGATTGTGCAGTTAGATTGTACCATGAATTGGCCAGGTTTAGGTTTACATTAAATATTACTTGGGTAGATGAAAAGAAAGGTTTACCTTATAAGAAAAGTTTTATGTTGAACTTGATTAAACAGGTTTAGTTTACACAAAAAATAATTTCTGTAAATCTGTTTATTGGAAATTGAGTGTGATTTAATATAATGTTTACCCAAATACTAGCAGTGTAGCAAAATGTGTACTTAAATATAAGAAAACCTTATAAAAGGCAAGATTTTGTTATTATAGTGCAGACTGTAGTACATCAGAAATCATATTTCCCTTTTCAGTTCATGTTCATATTGTCACGTGGCCATTGAGTTGAGTTCTGAACACATTTCAGGACACTTCTTATAATGACTAAGCATGGCTGTGATCAAAATTAATTGGGTATTGCATTCTAAGATATATCTCACATAGAAAGATTTTAGGGAATTTAATACTTATCTAATTAGAGAAGTAATCCATGTGACAGGTTTCTCACAATCGCATTTTTGAGCACCAAATTTAAAGAACTACACCGAAGAAATGAGGGCATCCTCCCAAGAATTAATCATCTAAAAGAAAGTCCCAATAAGATTTCACCAAGAAAGATAGGATTTCTAAGGACGCAAACAGCAAACCTCAAGGTTAGAGGGATAAAACTTTCAAAAGAAAAAGTTGGGAAGCACATGAAACAAGATTTGGCTGGCATTTAACTTTTATCTTCAAAAATCTTGCCAGGGTGTTTGCGTCTAAATTATTGAACCAGACTACGTTTGTAGTGTTTGAAAAGAATACATTCATAAAACCTTGTCAAATACTTCCCAAAGTACCCAGGGATACATCTATGGTTAGGATTTTACATGGCTTAGCATGCCTTAAGATAAAAACACTTCCTTTTTTTTATATTCTTATTGTTTAGTTTTTGTCTGAGAAAGCCTGTTTGATCTAGGTGTATTGAGTTGTGCTTCATTTGTTGAATTGTAATGATGAGACCCAATTGGTTTCTTAGTCTCCCTTTAGTACTCTTCATCTTATTTATAGAAAACTAATATTAGCTTTCTCAGTAACATTGGAACTGCTAGACTTTCAGAAACAATCAATTAGCAAGAATTTCATTTTTTTCTGCTTGAATAATTAAATTGTGATTCAATAGCACACTGGATTTATAGAGCTGTTTTACTCACCAGTAGTTTTTATAATGTAAATTATAATGTTTTATGCTAAAAAAAAAAAAAAAAGACAAATAATCATTTCTTGTTTTGTATGAAGATGGTATAAGTTTAAAAGAAACACAATTACTGTACAAGGCAGTTAAAAGATTTTATGATGATGGAAAAATAGGCTGTTGAAATAGTATAGAATAAAAAAGTAATAGAAGAGCCATTCAGGAGTTATGCATGTAAAATGTTCTAATTATTACTTTGTGGATATGATATTTCTGTTGTTGAAGCTATATTAGTTGTTAGCTTCAGCCAGCCTTTCTCAGTTATGAGAAATTCAAAAAAAAGGACGTGTTCTTGCTACCAATGGCAACACCAAGCCTCCAGCTGTCATTTTATTTCTCACTCTTCACACATGACTGGCCAACAGTGCATTAATCAAAAGATATCAGAGCTATGTTAAAGCCCAATTGTAGTTTACAAAAAAAAGATAAAGTCAGGCTGCCTTAAAATATCAAGTGGTGAATAGCTCACTGTTGATTGTCATTGCAAAGCTGCCCCAACACCAGCAGACAACTCTTTGACAAAGTGTTGAGTACAGTGGGTAATGCATCCAAGCTTTATTTTGAATTCTGCGCTAATTTGGAATAAACGAAAGATGCTTTTAACAAACACAGCAGGTATTCATCCTTTTTCTTCATTTGGAAAGCGCAGTGTATTATTCGGGTTATAAATTCAGTGGATATTGTATTTTTTTGGCAAAGTTCCTCTAATAAGGAGAAACATGAAACAAATAGGAATCAACACTCTATAGAACTCTTTGCTTGTTTAAAGGAAATGCAAGGATTTGTGATCCTCTACTGATTTGCTTCAACAAAGGAATTTCCCAATTTCCCATTTCTTTCCCAACACATATGGTTCTGTTGTTCCCCTACCCATACATTTTGTCATGTTTGTGGTTTTGTGTTGTTTATCAGTGATCTGTTAAGCACATATCCCTTTTGCATAATATATGATTAACCCACAGTGAACCAGTACTTTGCTAACACTAAGCTAACTAACAGGTATTGTTTACAGCAAGCACAAGAACTTGTTCTCTTGTTACCCTGATCTAGCACCAGTTCCCTCACAAAATGCCATGGTACATGGCACAGCATGCTTCCCCCACAACCATGAAACACTGGAAGAAGGAGTGGCTTGGTCATACTGGGGTTGACTTACTAAAGGCAAATAGACTCTGCGCTTTACAAAGTGCAGTTGCACTCTGCAAGAGCAGTTGCTCCAGAACTTAGTAAATGAGGAGGAGCTCTACTGACCTCCATCATCCAATCATGTGCAAGCAAAAATGCTGTTTTATTTTCCTTGCATGTGATTGGGTATTCTTTGCAAAGTGAAGCTTTACCTCATTTAACAAGCTCTGGAGTAAAGTGCACAGACTATTTGCATTTAATAAATCAACCCCAATATGTATCCCATGCCCAGAAGTAATAGTATTGCTTTGGTTTTGGCAGCAGATAAGTGGGGCGCAATATAAATTTAAAAGCAGGCAACTTTTAGTAGTTTTCTTCCTCTTCTTCTCACGTTGATTCCAATAAAACTTTAGGTAATCAATGTAAAGCAGTCCATGTTACAAGATTCAACAACACACTCCTGTGCTAGAGTAGGCTGACTGTAAAGTGTCTCAAGTGCCTGGTCAAAGCGTGGACAATTTCATACATGCCTTGCTGCCCTCTGGGACTGGGGTCGTCCTGGGCAAAATGTGAGAAAAGAAAAAAGGGCGCATTGGCCTAGTGCATTAGCCAATAGATTTTTTAAAAAATATATAAATAAAACCATAAAGATGTCTACTCACAAACATAAGCTAAAAACATGCTCATCAGGCCACATGATGGCAATCTCTCATCAGTTGCTCGAATCACCGAACCTGGGGGTGGGGGGGTCCTGGATGAGACCCCTCAGGCTGAAGCGTTTTGAAGGACTGGCCTTCTTCTTCAGAGCCTCTTTCTTTTTCTATTCTTACTCATGCAAGATTTACCTAATAAGAAATTGTCACTCTAAATTAGGTTAATCCAACAGTTTCCAAGGATTTCCTGTGGAGAGTTGAGAGAGTTTTGCTAGATTAACTATAACAAATCGGCTGAATATTTTTTGAGATTCATTGCACATTCTTCACAACATTTGATGCATTTAACTGCATTTTCCAACATTAACCAGCCAGAATTCTCCAAACATTTATAACAGACTCCATAATGTTTCAAGTAAATTGCTTCCATATATCTACTTGTGGGCAAACATAATAGACTATCACATATATTATGATGTTTTTCTTTTTGTAACAATGGTGACAAAAGGTAACAATGCATTGATTGTGCTTGGCAGCTTTTTCTATCCAATTGCTAACCTATAGACCTCTGGCACTAAAGACGTGTTTTGCATAGGGTTAATTCATGCAGAAGTCACTCAGCAAGGATGCAGTTTGGATGGTTTAACATGGAAATCACACTACAAATACTACAAAGAATGCACCTAAAAACATAATAGTAAATACAGTTCTGAAAATATGGCACAGCAAGTAACTAAAATGTTAAAATGAATGTCAATAGTTTCCCTCAGGTAAAAAATATTAACTCAGAATTACAAAAAATGCAGCTTCCCATTTAAATACTTTACTCATTTATACTGATCACTGAGTTTGTACATTGAACGGTTTGATCAATAAGGAAAAAAGCAATGTGTAACTGCAATAACCTGAAGAAAGAAGTCATATTTCTGTTTTCATTGATTTGACCTCAGCATACAGAGCAGTTTCTATGATTTGCATCATAAGTTCACGTTTCAGTGCCTCATTAAAGTGGAGTTCTGCCTGCAAAAAATAAAAAATAAAAGTCAGCAGCTACAAATACGGCAGCTGATGACTTTTAAAATAAGGACACTTATCTAACCAGGGTTCCCGCGATGTCCTCCCTCGAAGCCAACCCATCCCTCGGCTCCGGGTGGAGGCCTCGGCATCTTAAGTTAGGGAATTTTTAGTAGTTTCCCTATTGCTCATGCGTAAGTTGCGCTACGCATTCTGACGGGTCCCTGCTGTGTTCTGGGACCTGTGTGTCTCCCAGAAGACAGCGGGGGGACAGAGGAGGGGTCAGACATGGCGTAGATCGCTGCAGATACTGCGGCAATCTATCAACAAAAGTGGGAGCAAATACCTGTATTAGACAGGTATCTGCTCCCCCCTCCCCCCTGAAAGGTGCCAAATGTGACACCGGAGGGGGGAGGAACCAGATAAGCAGAAGGTCCATTTCTGGGTGGAACTCCGCTTTAAGAATGAGTGTGTAGCACCGTCAATTAATGAGTGCTAAAAGTGAGGATTTTTGGCAGAGTAGGTAAATTTAGGCAGGCCCAGCTGGTGGGTTGGCCTTTTTGTTTTTCATTCTGGGCTGGGAGTGGCTCAGGGCGAGAGTTGGGTGACTGACAGGTGGCATCACCAGCACCTCCCCCTTCCATCTACAAGATCCTGGAAGGAGAGGAGGGGAGGAGGTGGAGCTGCCTGTAGTATCTGGGGAGCCTTGACCAATCCCCAACCTGGATTGGCAAGGGGCAGGCCTCCTTAAATACCTGTGGTCAGCCCAGCTGGGGAGGAGCTGTCAGTGAAAAAGCTGGAATGAGAGGGTGTTGAGCCTGTCGAGCCCAGGGGTAGCTCCCTGGTCTGGGAGGGGGTGACCCTGGGCTGGGGTGCATCCGGAAGGAGTGAAGAGATCCCGGAATCAGAGGCACATGAGAGAGCAAGAGTGAGGAGAGTGGGAGAGAATACTCTAAGAGTCTCCAGGAGGACTACAGGTTGCAGCCAGGAGGGCTGATGAGTGAGCACAGTCGGGTGGGTGGACTGTGGAGGCACGCCTGAGAGAACTGGGAGATTGTAGTTTGAGAGATGGGTGCAGAACCAGTGGAGAGAGGACTGTGGAGAAGGGCAGTGGAAAAGAGTCTTTGCAGCCAGGCTGGCTGGCAGGGCCTGAAGAGAGCTATCTGGGAGTGGTAGCTGAGCAGAGGACAGCTAACATCTGGACTATTCTACACCATAGGGGCCTGAGGTCCCTGCCTGCAAAAGGCAGTTCAGTGAGGCCTGGCAGAAGTAGTGTCACGCCTACCCATGCGGTGCTAGCTGGTCCGAAGGAGTGATAGTCTGCAGCAAGGGAAGTGCTGGTGGAGAAACAGTCTGCAGCAAGCGAAGTGCTGGAGAGAAGATTGAGGTTTATGTACAGGGAATGTATATATTAGTCCCAACTGATGGATATAAGATTCACAATTGATCGTTCTGCAACCTACAATTGATTGATCTACAATTCACAAGTGTTTGTTCCGAAATCCTGGGCATCCCATAATTCCCTAATACCCATCCGAGTTTAATACCCTCAATAAAACAAAACAAAACAAGCTATGGACGGGTCTGTGTTACTGAGTGACTGACTGTAAGATGGGTGCTGGGCTGGGCAGGGTGACGGGTGAACCACAACTTTCAGCAACCCCTAAGGGGGCATGGTTACAAGTGAATAGTCTTTTCAATTATATTTTAGGTACATATGTAAAAGTTGTCTAGTTGATGTAAACAGACTAATAAAGATGTGTTGATGTTTAAAAAACCTATTTCTCTTTGGTGACATACAGCTTAAAATTGCCAAAGGTCTGGGATGTAATGTACCTACCAACTAGGTTGGTGTATTAAATCTAACTGTGCAAAAAAGTGGCAACTATCCCAACCTACAACCAA
The DNA here is from genome assembly GCA_037952835.1 of Lithobates septentrionalis. Lineage (NCBI taxonomy): Eukaryota > Metazoa > Chordata > Amphibia > Anura > Ranidae > Lithobates > Lithobates septentrionalis. The sequence continues at coordinate 6,587,876 of JBBDGP010000614.1, forward strand.
CCTTTGCAGTAAGGTGCACATGGAAGGGCAACGCACATCACAGATTTCCCAGCACACTTACCAGATAACCAGCCAAAAAAACAGATTTACTCTGTCTAAGAATTCACAATTAGACTTGTAATTGCAATTGGTTGAATTGGTGAATGACAGGGTCAGTTTTTTTTTTTTTTTTGCAGGCTGGCTGGTAAGTGTGCTGGGGAATCTTTGTTTTGTTTGTGTAGTGGTTTTGTTAAATCTTCAGAGGAAGATTGCAAATGCGAACAATCCAAATCCTATCTGTTTTGGCCTCTGACAAATAAGGGTGAAGGTGGGCTGCCTGGCAATCACTAGCACTGGACACATTAGTGTAATGCTACCCCCCGGAGGAGCTGCTTGAATATTTGTGCACGGGTCCCCACGTATTAATCCACAGCCAGTCACAGGGTATTTTTACACACAGCCGGGTGCACACACTCTTTCACTCATTGTCTCCAATAACCAGTCTAGGGGATGTGTTTTTGTTTTATTTGGAGAACTTGGATAAGAGAAGGGATTTAGTAGGATACTCCAGATTAACTATTCACATACAAGGAAAGCTTTCTTAGTAGAAAGAAGGGGGAATCGGGGGGAGGCGGGGTATTTGGGACTTTATATGAAACACAACACTAGGGCAAGCTAGGTCATCAATTAAGGATAAAATCATTTTATGAATACCTCATGGGAGCAAAGTGCAATAGATGATGAACACGTAAAATCAATAAGAGACGGTACAAAGTAAATAAAACATTAATTGTATCACATGGTAGTCATATAGTAATATCTTATACATTGTAGCAAATGATATATAGTGATAGCAACAACATTACACCCAACATGAGTATGCATAGTAGATAATTATAATCAAATAGAATCGATGACCTAGACATAAAAATGCTCATAGTAGATGCATGATTGCTGTGGCATGACATCAATTGGTAAATGCTGAATTGTAAATGCTCGACGCGCTTCGTGGAAGTTTGTCCACTCATCAGGAGCAGCTAACTGGGAGTACCTGGGGTATAGTGTAATAAAATAGTAATTAATAGTAATTAAATTTCACCAGGAAGAGAGGGAACAGTAACTCTGATCCTATCACTCTTACCTGTGGATATGTAGTACACTCAGAATAGAACATCTATGGTATTGTTCATGGTAAAAAGAAAAATAAGAAGGGTGATAGTAACTAAGCTTTCTTAGTAGAACAGTGTAGCATACTGTCAATAGAGCTGTGTGGCAGACTGTGCAGAATAGAGCAAGTCCCTTTTGTAGCAGCAGGAATTTAGTGGATCTTGCTTCTTCAAGACACTAGCCAGTGTCCCCTTTAGCTTACACCCAATATACTGACTTCTAGCACCAAAAGGGGGATTTAGCAACACCAGTCTCTAGGATCCTTTTAGGGGGTTTGTACTCACAAGGCCCTGGCCGCAGGTCACCTTCTTCCGTGATACCAGACAGGATCCGTATACATCCTCCCTCAATCAGATTTTAGGAGAATCATGAGTTTTAGCTACAATGTTTCAGGTCCTCAGGTTGCCCACCTGAGGTGGCATGGCAACCTGTGCTGAGAGAAGGCAGGCCCCCTCCCCACCTGGACCTCTCTTTGTGAAGGAAGATCCAGAGCCCCTGTGCTCATCAGATATAAATACAGACACCCAGCATGCATTGGGGCACCTCCCCTTCTAATTGGCCAGGGCTGTATGGATATTCATGCTCTCATCTACAAGGTTTCCACCCACTGTCTAGCACCCCCATAGCTTCAAGACCAGTGTAAAATTTCAAGACATCACGAGCAGTACCCAAGCACGCTGAGCAGACCCTGCTAAACAATCACAGCCTCTGTTAGGCATACAGCACATACATTTGCCTAACTGTCTCTCTGTTAGGCAGAGAAACCAACAACTATGATACACTCACTCTAGCACCTACCTAGGAGGGCGCTACATTAGCAACATAGAGTTCAGAGGTATCAACCATTAAGAGCTCTGGGGGACCAGGAGATTGATACTATTGGAAGTGACATCATGGAATGATTCCTCTTAATGACATTCAGTGGCATGGGCAACAAGAAAGATAAGCATTTACGCTCCACTTTTACCGGTAGCATTTAGGGCCCTTTAAACTTTGCGTTTTTTGTGCATTGCATTAAAGCGCTGTGTCAGGGTTTTTTGTGCATAAAGAAACCCATTAATTTTAAATGGACTGCAACGTACAGAAACAGGGCAAAAAACAGGCAAGCTGCATTTTTTTATGTCACTGCGCTGTACCATGCATTGTGGTACAAAATGAGTCAATGCATGTAATGTTATGACAATGCACTGAATTGAAAAAGTGTTTTTTGGCCCTTAGTGTTTCTAACATATTCACTTTAAAAACTACAGAGATTCTTCAAACAGAAAGTTCCTGTTTAAGCGGGTATGCTGTTGTGAGATAAATACTGCTTGAAATTTTGTGGTAAAATAACCAATATGGTATTTATCTCAGAAGTAGTCAATTCACTAATAAACGTGTTAATTAATAAGCTATCCACCACCGGCACACAGTGTACCGTTGTAGGCAAAGCAACGTACCCGTACGTTGCTGCCTACTTACAGGTGGTTGTACACAGCGGGAGCCTTTCAGCAAGTCCTGGCAAATGGCCTGCTGATCGGCTGTGTGCAATCACAGCCCAGGGCTCTGTGTTGAAACACAGAGCTCTGTACACAGGGAACAACCTCTGTGTTTCCAATCCCTGCAAAACAGGGATGAGACTTTTCGGCTACAAAAGTCCGACAGCCCGTCCGACAGACGTTCAACGGACTTTCGACGGACTTTTGGCGGACTTGCGGCGGACTGTCTAACGAACAGACTTGCCTAAATACTATCACACAAAAGTCTGACGGATTCGTGATGGCGTACACCGGACTAAAATAAGGAAGTTGATAGCCAGTAGCCAATAGCTGCCCTAGCGTGGGTTTTTGTCCGTCGGACTAGCATACAGACGAGCGGATTGCTGGTTCCGGCGGAGTTACGACGTAAAGATTTGAAGCATGTTCCAAATCTAAAGTCCGTCAGATTTGTGGCTGGAAAAGTCCGCTGAAAGTCCAGGGAAGCCCACACACGATCAGATTGTCCGCCGTATTTGGTCCGTCGGCGTCCGTCGGACTTTTGCAGATGAAAAGTCCGACCGTGTGTACGCGGCATTAGAGATCAGTTAGTAAAAGCAGCACACTTTACACACATTATACATAGTTAGGCACATATTTATCCCCTTGATCACCCTACAGGTAACCCCTTCCTAGCCAGTGTCATTAGTACAGTGACAGTGTATAGTATTATCACGGATCACTGTATTAGTGTCACTGGTGATGTCAGTGGCAGTTAGTCAGTTCCCCCGAGCGAGAGTTTGTGTTGGATTGAACGCCGCACTATCGCAGTCTCATTATAAGTCATTGATTGCTGCTAATAGTAGTATAAAAAAAAGTAGAAAAATACAAATTTCCTGTGTACAAACCATAGGTTTGTAGGCGCTATAATTTTCATGCAAATCAATCAATATACACTTGCTGGAATTTTTTGTTATTAAAAACATGTAGCAGAATACATTTTGCCCAAAATTTATGAAGCAATGTGTTTTTGTTTTTTTTTTGTTTTTTTAAATTGGATATGTTTTAGAGCGGAAAGTACATTTTTTTTTTTTCAAAATGTTTGTTTTTTTTTGTTTTTTTTGCAAAAAGACCAATGTTGATCACATACCACCAAATGAAAGCTCTATTTGTGTGAAAAAAAATATATAAATTGTGTTTGGGTACAGCTTTGCACAGCATTGTGCAGCGCAATCACCAGTTAAAGTAGTGCAGTGCCGAATAGCAAAAAATGGCCTGGTCGTGAAGCGGTAAAATCTTCCACTGCTGAAGTGGTTAATGCATATATTTCTTTTTTTTTGCATTAGTCTTTATTTGACCCACTATTTTATACAGACCAGACCTCCAGCTGCAGTGGGAAGAGAAACATTAGTGAATAGACCCTGTGAGATTTAACAAAGAGAGTCAAATTGCAAGACAGGTGTAATAGTAAAGTACCTTTTTGTAGGTACTCCAGCTCTCTGTGAACCTTGAATTGTGGACTGTTCCTGATGTCATCAAGCCCAGAGCAGGCTCCATAGACCAGGACAATTCCACCCCTGGACCATGGGGGAGCTTTACTTTCTGATAGAACAAGGGATCGGGTAAGTATAAGCTTTCTCTTCACCCCTAGACAAAGTTGAGATGGGCTTTAAAGAGACAGTCAGCACAGCACAGTCAGCACCCCCATTAGGATCTGTGTATAACATTTTCAAACAGGATCTGAAGAGCATTTTAATGACTTAGAGAAAGCTGCTCAAAGCTGCTCTTATACAAGCTGAAGCCTGTGTAAACCAGGGCTTAGGCCGGCCATACACGGTTCGAATCTTGGCCAGTTCAGCAGTAACCAGCTGAAATTTAAACCATTAATGGGTAACTTGGGTACAACCAGCCTGCCGGATTTGCGTGCGATTATTGCAAGCAGCTGCTATAGCCGCTAGCGATAATCACTGTCTTCTCCCAGAGGGGACAGCCTCCACCAAACAGATCTGTGTTGATGGGGGAATCAAGCAAATATCTTTCCTGTAACCTGTGGGTACAGGCAATAAAATTGCTCTGTGTATGGCTGGCCTTAGTCATCTGTCTCTGATCCAGCAAGATATTGCTACAGCAGTCACACAGCTGCTTGTTGTAAATAACTGAGCCAGGCCTGTGCATGTACTTTCTATTCATTCCTATAGAAAGTTCTGACTATGCTCCAGTTCTGACTGTGCTGCTTCCGTGTTGGAAATAAAAGTGGGTGCAAGAACCCCTTAAATGGACCCCCCCCCCCATGTTGACTTGCATGCTGTACTTTCCACCTTAGCTATGGTTTGATTGTGGCTATTCTCACACAATGTATAAGTTATAGTTATATGTATAGAATGGGGCCACCAAATTTGCTCTTTATATACAATGATTCTACTTGCAATGTTGCAGTGCTACACAATAAATGTGCTTTAACCCTAATCATAATGCAAGTGTATCAATTAGAATAAATATTCTTTTAACCGCTTCAGCCCCGGAAGATTTTACCCCCTTCCTGACCAGAGCACTTTTTGGGATTCGGCACTGCATCTCTTTAACTGACAATTGCGCGGTCCTGCATCGTTGCACCCAAACAAAACTGATGTCCTTTTTTTCCCACAAATAGAGCGTTCTTTTGGTGGTATTTGATCACCTCTGCGATTTTTCTTTTTTGCGCTATAAACAGAAAAAGAGCGACCATTTTGAAAAAAAAGCAATATTTTTTACTTTTTGCTATAATAAATATCCCCAAAAATATATAAAAAAACAAATTTTTCCCTCAGTTTAAGCCATTATGTATTCTTCTACATATTTTTGGTAAAAAAATTGCAATAAGCGTATATTGATTGGTTTGCACACAAGTTATAGCGTCTACAAAAAGGGGATAGTTTTATGGCATTTTTATTAATAATTTTTTTTAAGTAGTAATGGCGGCGATCTGTGATTTTTATTATGACTGCGACATTATGGCGGACACATCGGACACTTTTGACACTATTTTGGGACCATTGTCGTTTATACAGAGATCAGTGCTATAAAAATGCACTGATTACTGTGTAAATGACACTGGCAGGGACGGGGTTAAACACTAGGGGGCGATGAAGGGGTTAAATTTGTCTTAGGGAGTGACTCTAACTGTGGGGGGGGTGGGCTTCCACTCACATGACAGTGATCATTGCTCCCGATCACAGGGAGCAGTGATCTCTGTCATGTCACAAGGCAGAACGGGGAAATGGCTTTTTTACATAGGCACGTCCCCGTTCTGAGGCTCCGTGACACAATCACCAGAACACCGGCAGACATCGAGTCCGCGGGTCCCACGGGCATGGTCACGCTGTACGCGGCGGGTGCGCGCATGCCCGCTAGCCCCGCCAATTAAAGGGGATGTACAGGTACGCCCATTTGCTCATCGTTGCCATTGTGCTGATGTATATCAGCGTGCAGCGGTCGGCAAGTGGTTAAAGAAAAATTGAAAATGACTTTAAAAAATGACATTTCCTCCTAAAACTTAAAATTTTACATATATTTATAGCAGTAAAATAGTGTCATGGCAGTAGGTAATCTATCCTGCCTGTAGGTGCTAATTTATAAATCTCTGTGTTTAATACAATAAACAAAACACAATAAAGCATATACAAATTCTAAAGTTGCCTTATAAATTACTTAAAGCGGAGTTCCACCCACGTTTTTCACTCCTCACCATGCAGCACTAATGTCCATCCTTAAAATGAATTGGCAATCTATTATTATTTTTTGTGTTCACTTACCTGATTTATGCCTATATCTAACTTCACTTCCTTCTCTAGGGGGCCGTAGCCGCAGAGGTCATCTCTGGTTTTGCATTGGCTCCTAGGAGATCTTGGTCAGCTTGGCATGGCGTCTATGGAAATTCTTGGCCAGCTTGGCTTTGTACGGCTCCAGTAACATTTAACATTGGCATCTATGGAAAATCTCGGTCAGCTTGGTATGGCTGTGCCATGCCAAGCTGACCAAAATTGCACCACACTGCACATGCGCAAGATCAACAGGTGCATGCTGGGTAGCCAGCATGCCCGGAATCCAAGAAGAAGGACACTGTGGCTTCAGATGCCCACATTGGTGATGGCCGCGCTGTGCAGAAACATCACAAAGTAAGAAAACAATGCTGCACAGATAGAAAGCTGGGCATAGTTTACAGCATACCTTTGTTACATTGCACAAGGCATGAGAATTCTATGGGTATTTTTTATCTTAAAAGTCATATTTCAGCCGGAACGCCGCTTTAAAGGAGTTGTAAAGGTTTGACACAGACAGCATGACTCAGCCCTGCCCCCCAGCTCCCGTGTCACTGGATTTGAGTGACAGCAACAAGAGCCAATGGCTGCTGCAGCTATCAATCTATCCAATGAGGACATGAGACAGCGGCTGGAGCTGCTGGGCTCGTTCTCATCATTGGAAAGATCGGATTCAGGTAAGTAAAAGGGGGATCTGAGGGGCTGCTGCACTACATAAGGTTTTTCCCCTTAATGCATAGGATGCATTAAGGTGAAAAGCCTCAAGGGTTTACAACCCCTTTAAGGTCAGTCTTTCCTAACCACTGATGCCAATGATCTTTTTAAGACATTTTTAAGGGAAGGGGGTGCACATTCTTTCAATTGACCATAACACGAATGTACTTTGAGCTGTACACTATTAGCAGAGGTTCCTTAAAGTGGAGTTCCACCCACTTTTACAACTCTTCAGCATCCCTCACTAAACTGTGCACTGTAAACGAATTGGATATTTTTAAATTTTTTTTCTCAGCACTTAATGTATATCTGCTGTATTCATTTTTCACTTCCTCCTCCCAGGCCGCGGCCCATCACATCATTTCCTGTTTGCAATGCCTTCTGGGAAGGGGCGGCAACTTCCTCTGACACTGCCGTTGCTATGGAAACCTGACCTGAAACCTATTACACTGCTTGTGCTGCACTGAGCATGTGCGAGATCTGCAAGGATGAGATTCAGGAAGAAATACAGTCTGGCTTCAGATGCCCACGCTTAAGATGGCCACGGCCTGCTGTAAGTTTATAAAATAACAAACTACTGCTATTACCTAACAAAACAGACCTTAGTTTACAGACTAACTTTACCAGAATACATTAAGCTTGTGTATTATAGGGGTATTTTTATTTAAAAAGTATCATTTCGGCCGAAACACCACTTTAAAACCAGAAAGTTATTTTAAGGGTTCCTCCATTTCAAAGGGTTGCTTTAAGTAAACTTTACTAAAATAACTGAAACTATATGCTCACTGAAAACACACTATACTTTCCCATTAGGTAAGCCTATGAATCTACCAAACAGTCTGATCACTTAGTACATTTTTATGGCAGTTGGGCACCTTGGTATAGTTCTTCCTTTTTACGGGTTACAATGGAAAAGCAAGCTGTTATATTTAAAAGAAAGAGAATTGTGAATCTGTCAGCAAACGTTATTGCGACGAGTAGAAAGGTTTTCACCTGGCCCTTTATATAAAATGTGAAGGAAAATAACTTACAGCACACCTTTACAGTATGAAGCTAGAACACTTTATTACGGTCAATAAACCACAAGCTTCAGAAAATATAAAACCAAATCCTCCTAACACAGACAAAAAAATTCAAAAGATATTCATAAATAAGGTCAAAAGTACTTTTTAAAAAGTGTAATGGTGTTCTTACTGTAATGTTTGATAATCTGGCAGGATGGAAGGCAGGCTGCAGAGAGATAATGAAAAGTCAATGTCTTGTGTTCTTATTGTTCTGATGACTGCTACTCTAAAGCCTCGTACACACGGTCGGATTGTTGGTCAACAAAACCGTGGACTTTTGTCCGAAGAGCGTTGGCCCAAACTTGTCTTGCATACAAACGGCAAGGAATTGTCGGCCAACAAACACGAATGTACTGACGTACTATGTGGTTTTTCAGCTCTTTAGCGCCACCCTTTGGGCTCCTTCTGCTTATTTCATGTTAGTAGAAGTTTGGTGAGTGTTGATTCACGCTTTTCATTTCGCGCTTTTCATTTAGCGCTTTTCAGTTCGTGCTTTTCAGTTCATTTCTGAACGGCCCTTTGTCAACCAGACATGTTGTGGAATCGGAGGAGATAACGTGTTATTTATTATTGGCCTTGGAGTTATTGCTTTGACATTCTTTTTTTGGTTGAATGAATAATGATTTGATTTTGTATATTTTCTATATCTTTGGATGCATAGAATGCACTTTTTGGTTAAGTTCTATTGGCAGATAGCATGTCTAATTTTATTTGTTTTCTTTTTTTAATGCACAATAAAAGAATTGTGGAGAATAATACTTGGCTATGTGTTTTACTTCAAATGACAGTTTGGGAGTAGGCAGTTACATTTAAAAAAATACAAAGTAAAATTGACAAGGGACACCAACATAGTTGTATCTTTTGATCTTAAAACTACGGGATAATGGTGTTGTGGTAACTTGCGCCAAAAAAAAAAAAAAAAAAACATAATAATATTATTTTTGATATCACTAGAAAAAAAAAAGCCTTTGACAATTTGTTTGCAATAACTCCATCAGTATCACCAGCAAAGCAGCTTCATTATTATCCCATTAAAGAAGAAGAGAATTGTGCGCTGCCTTTCGAGATTTCATAATTTGCCACGTCACGAATGTTAATTCTCCATTACGAACGCTAGTTTACAAGACCGACCGCTTCTGCTTCCGAACATGTGTGTTTGTACTTTGGACTTTTGTCCGACAGACTTGTGTACACATGCTCAGAAAATCCGACAACAGACATTTGTCCACGGAAAATTTTAAAACCTGCCATCCAACATTTGTCCGCGGAAAATCCGACAACAATTGTCTGATGGAGCATACACATGGTCGGATTTCCCGCCAACAGCCTGACATCACACATTTCCGTCGGAAATCTGATCGTGTGTACGGGGCTTTACTCATCATGACAATATATTTTCTATACTACGTAAACCTTCATCTAAAGGTGTGCCTGTGTTTGTGATATATTATTATGCATTTTAACTGTGCATTCCAACAGAATATGGAAGACACTCTTTTTAAAGTTATTTTTTAAATACACATATAATTTGGATAGAGTTAACATTAAAGCCCAATTGAACTTTCAGTTTTAAACCGCTAAGTACATTCCTGCTGTAGCGCTTACCCCTGCAAGAACTGCTGAGGATGGTGGGTCCTCTGTTCTGCCACAACTCTCTTAACTGCTCGATCCCTCTGACACCTTGGTTGTAGACTAAAAGTCGTTTACACCTTTGTGACTTATGCCCCGTACACACGGTCGGATTATCCGATGGACAATGTCCGATCGGAGCGTGTTGTCGGAAATTCCGACCGTGTGTGGGCGCCATCGGACATTTTCCATCGGATTTTCCGACACACAAAGTTGGACAGCAGGAGATAAAATTTTCTGACAACAAAATCCGATCGCGTCAATTCCGACCGTGTGTGGCCTGTTCCGACGCACAAAGTGCCACGCATGCTCAGAATAAATAAAGAGATGAAAGCTATTGGCCACTGCCCCGTTTATAGTCCCGACGTACGTGTTTTACGTCACCGCGTTTAGAACGATCGGATTTTCCGACAACTTTGTGCGACCGTGTGTAGACAAAACAAGTTTGAGCCAACATCCGTCTGAAAAAATCCTAGGATTTTGTTGTCGGAATGTCCGAACAAAGTCCGACCGTGTGTACGCCCTATTAGAGTGGCTGTAAAGGCAGGAGGTTTTTTTATCTTAAAGCGGAGTTCTGCCGGAAAAAAAAAAATTAAAAGTCAGCAGCTACAGAAAGTGTAACTGCTGACTTTGAATAATCAGACACTTACCTGTCCCACGGTCCAGCGATTTTGGGTGGAACTCCACTTTAAGATAAAAAACCTTCTATGTGCAGCAGCCCCGCTCAGCCTCTCTAATACACACCTGAATCCCATCTCAATCTAGTGATGTTGCACGAGAGACTCAGCTGCCCGGGACTCTCCTCCTCATTGGCTGAGACAGCAGTGGACTGAAATTGTCTCCCAATGCTGTCAATCAAGGTCAGTGAGTCAATGAAGAGAGAGAGGGGGCGGGGCTCAGTGACTGAATGGACACATTGAGTTTCAGCTCGGGTGCCCCCATAGTAAGCTGCTTGTTGTAGAAGCACTCAACAGGAGGGAGGGGCCAGGGGAGCCGAAAAGGGACCTGAGACGAGGAGGATCTGGGCTGCTCTGTGCAAGTCCACTGCACAGAGCAGGTAAGTACAACATGTTTGTTACTTTTAAGGGGAAAAAATGAGACTTTAGTATCATTTTAGGGGTTAGTAAGCCATCACTCTATAATAATGCATTGTCTATAGTTCTGTAGTTGGAGGTATAGTGTATCAGCACCACATCCCTCTAAATATACATATTTTTCAAGCAAGGGTGGAATGGAATTTTATAGGTGCCAGGTACATCCACAAAAAAAGTAAAACTTTAAACATGCACAATTTATTCATAGAAAAGTTAAAATCCATAATCACATACAAATTACAAGTACATGTAAGTAATTGAGCAACAAATTGAGTTACAATGCCTTACCAATGGACGTGCGTTGCTGCATTGGCAAGGTGTGTTGGGGTGCCATTAACAATGAATTGTACCACATCACACCAGTGAACCCTTTTTGTGCTTTTGGTTTATTACGCAGCCCATTTAAATTACTTAGCGCTCCTCAATAATGTGAATGGACCCTGAGAGTTTTGACAGCACTTTTCCAAAGCAAAATATGTTCCCTCGTCACTAGATTTTGCTATGAAACTGTGGCTGATAAAGTGTTTCTCGAAACCTTGCACCAAAAATTCTATTCAATTAGCCAATGAATATTGCTTTTTTGCTGCTATCTATAGTTAACAGGATACAACACTTACTACTACTACTACTAGCAAACTTTGTCACATAGATACTGTGAAAGCCAGGAAACATAATAAACAAGAACTAGTTCCCTTTACATTCCTTCTACCCCCTCCACATCCATCAACATTCCCATGGTGCAGCGCATGTTAGGAGTTGTAGTTAGAGTGAGTCACTAATTAATTAGTGGCAATTGCATGCTTTACGGTTTTCTTACAAACCGTTGTACAAAATCAGATAAGTACATTTTTAACAAATAAAACTATTTTTTTAGGGGTTCAAATTCAGAATTATCAGAATTGTGGCTAGTTTCTGTTAACTTTATTGAATTACCAATGTTCACCTTTAAATCTGTCTAAGGCTCCATGTACTAAGTTTGGATAGAGGGTATTAAGACCCAGTACTTAATACTATTTTGCAAACTGGAGTCACAGTCATTTTTTTCCCTATTTAACAGATTGTGGCAAGTGTGAGCAAGCACATTCGATAAGTGCTAATTGGCAGCCTAATCTTTAATTACCTGTGAGGATATGAGTAGAGGGTGCTGAAATTGCTGACACCAACTATCCACAAAGTATAAAAATGATGGCAACCTTTACTCATTTACAACACCTTCATGACTTGAGATCAACAGTGTAAAATTATTACAGGGATGTACAATGCAACATGGAAGGTGCTGAGAGAGCAAACAAGGCAATTATTCTATCATCCACATAAAGGATTCTCTAAAGCAGCCCATACAGGATTCATTTTTTTTTTTAATTCAACCAGTTGGTTGAACGAAAAAAAGACTCAATTCCCCTATACACACACTCGATCTTGTATTCTGACAACAGGAAAACATCCCCGCTGTCAGAATGCACTAATCAGCACTGTCAACTATAGCACTGAGTAACTTTCCAACAGGGTGGTTGTACAGAACAGAAGTCGATTAATATTTCAACCTGTTTACCAGACAATAACATGCTTAGAAATTAGCAGTGATAATATTATATACAAATCTTGTCCTCTTGCTTAATAGCTTGCAGTGAAAGTTATCTGGTTGTTGTACCAAACATGGAGCAAACTAGCCCTGAATCCTCTGCCTGTTTGCTTTCCACTTGTTCAGTACTTCTGTCATTCAAAAAACAAAAAGTGATTAGTGAATTGATCCCTGCAAGTTGAGTTTGTGGCAGATTGGGACACTTCACATCAGCTTATGCTCTTAACCTTTAGTGGTAATCTTTTTAATACTTACAGACTGCTGCTGTTCCAACAGTCGAAACGCTTAGTGGTCCCAAGCTAATGTATAGGAATGAGCAAACCGTGAGTAAGAATTAATAGAGGATTGTCTTTTCTTTATGTACTGTAGTTGCTTCATGGATAAGGATTTATCTATTCCAGCAATATTCAAACTCTAGTGCTCTCATGTGTATATTAGTTGTGTCCTTAGTGGGCCTTCCCATCATGTCTGGCATCCTATCCCTTCCAGGAAATAACTTTTATGCCGTTACCAGCTGTCAGTCAGCAGAACTAAATGAGGACATGTGCAGGCAGGGGTCACTATGTTGCACCTTTAACCATTTCAGCACCAGAAGGTTTACCCCCCTTCATGACCAGGCCATATTTGGTGATACGGCGCTGCGTTATTTTAACTGACAATTGCGGGATCGTGCGACGCTGTACTCAAATAAAATGTATGTCCTTTTTTTTCCACCAATAGAGCTTTCTCTTGGTGGTATTTGATCACCTCTGTAGTTTTTATTTTTTGTGCTATAAACATAAAAAGGCAGCCAATTTTGAAAAAAAAACGCAATGGGGGTTATTTACGAAAGGCAAATCCACTTTGCACTACAAGTGCAAACTACAAGTGCAAAGTGCAGTCACTGTAAATCTGAGGGGTAGATCTGAAATGAGGGGAAGCTCTGCTGATTTTATTATCCAATCATGTGCAAGCTAAAATGCAGTTTTTTTATTTTCCTTGCATGTCCCCCTCGGATTTACAGCGACTGCACTTCCAATTGCACTTTGCACTTGTAGTTTGCACTTGTAGTGCAAAGTGGAGTTGCCTTTAGTAAATAACCCCCTATGTGGAGTCCCTTTGTTTCCTAAACATTCTGATACTGAGGCTTCCTACACTGCATCTTGCATCCTGAGTTGCTGTGAACCTCCCGGTGTATACCATCCACGGCCATAGGAGAAGAAGGTCCGGACTTCTTTCTCAGTGGATCAGAGATCCAACTAAGCGCTGTGGGACCTCTCTGAGTAAGAGGGGTCGCTGGCTTTCCGGTAAGCCTCCATTTTTGTTATGGTGATGGGTGTCACGCCTTCAGGTGTATGATCGTCATTTCTAAAGACTCTCTTCTTCCATGAGACTTTATTAGATGGAATCCAGCTTTATATGAATTTTTTGTTTGCACAATTGCACTTTATTCACATGTGATGTCATTTAGCATATGTGTCATCAAACTTTATTCACAGTTATTATTTTTTATATACTCTTGTTTATCTGCACATTCGTATATATTGATATTTGTCTGCATTCGCACAAATGCACTTTATTGTTTAGCACTGCACTCTTTTTACATATATTATCTGTGCCTGGTGTCTGGGTTATAGTGCACAGCCTCTTATTAACTTTAGTTCCTAGCACGGATATACTCTAAATATATTGAGAATATTGCTTATAGAGTTAAGTAGTAGAGTACATTTGTGTGCCCATTAGCAGGCGTGCCCATCCAAGGAGTTGCAAAAAATAAAGGTTTTCTCTTAGGTCATGGCTCTCCTCCCTGGCACTGCTCTTGCTTCAGCCAGCTTCTCCCCAAGAAGACACCTAGCTAAGCTCCATCCATTATTTATATGATCCTGCCAGCAGGAAATGAACTAATTCGCTTTCCAGGAAGGAATCTAAAGCAGCATCTATTCTACCCTCTTGCCGACAGTCCCACTTACATTTACTGATTTGTGGCGGCTCCTCTGCGCACGTACCTGTACGTGATTCTGTACTTCTGGGTCTCGGGCACGCCGTGGGTGACCCACTCCCGCTGTGATTGGACGATCGTTCGAGGCACAGGCAGAACGGTGATCTAAACAAGGCAGAGCGCCATTCTGTGACAAGGAAAGGCAGTGATCTTATGTTTCTGCTAAGCAAAAACATGAATCTCTGCCTTCCCACTGTACAAGCACCCTCCACACAGTTAGCAAGCACTCCTTAGGAACACGTTTAACTCTTTGATTACCCCTTCCCTGCCAGTGTTATTAGTACAATGACAGTGCATATTTTTTAGCACTGATCACTGTATTAGTGTCACTTGTCCCCAAAAAGTGTCAAAAGTGTCAGCTAGGTGTCTGATGTGTCTGCCACATTATCCCAGTCCTGCTTTAAGTCGCTGACCGCCGCCATTACTAGTAAAAAAATAAAATGAATACAAATTCCAAAAATATATCCCATAGGGGGTGATTTACGAAAGGCAAATCCACTTTGCACTAAAAGTGCAAAGTGCACTAGAAATTGCACTGAAAGTGCACTTGGAAGTGCAGTCGCTGTAAATTTGAGAGTCGCTGTAGATCTGAAATGAGGGGAAGCTCTGCTGATTTTATCATCCAATCATGTGCAAGCTAAAATGCTGTTTTTTATTTTCCTCGCATGTACCCCTCGGATTTACAGCGACTGCACTTCCAAGTGCACTTTCAGTGCAATTTCAAGTGCACTTTGCACTTGTAGTTTGCACTTGTAGTGCAAAGTGGATTTGCCTTTAGTAAATAACCCCCATAGTGTGATACTGTCTCAAGATCCTATTTATTAAGAAGTACACTTACATAAAGTCCAAGCTATGATCATGTCACAATCAACAGATCAAACAGATAAAATCCTTGTGAGTTTCAAGCAGCGATCGCGCAAGTGCAGCAGCATGTGTACATAGCTATCCCGGCGATCGTTTCAACATAAATGACATCATCATGGGCACCCCATATACCAACCACGGCCACAGGAGAGGAACGTCCGAACTTTCTCAGTGAATCGGAGATCCAACTAAGTGCTGTGTGACCTCTCTGAGTAAAAGGGGTCGCTGGCTTTCTGCCTCCATTTTTGTTATGGTGATGGGTGTCACGCCTTCAGGTGTATGATCGTCATTTCTAAACACTCTCTTCTTCCATGAGACTTTCTTTGATGGAATCCAGCTTTATATGAACTTATTGTTTGCACAATTGCACTTTATTCACATGTGATGTCATTTAGCATATGTGTCATCAAACTTTATTCACAGTTATTATTGTTCATATACCCTTGTTTATCTGCACATTTGTATATTTTGATAGTTGTCTGTATTTACACAAATGTACTTTAGGGCCCTTTCACACTGGGGCAGTTTGCAGGCGCTATTTCGCTAATAATAGCGCCTGCAAACCCGAAAGTGCCGCTGTGTTGAAAGCCTCGGGGCTTTCACACTGGAGCGGTGCGCTAGCAGGACGGTAAAAAAAGTCCTGCTAGCAGCATCTTCGGAGCAGTGAAGGAGCGGAGTGTATACCACTCCTTTACCGCTCCTGCCCATTGAAATCAATGGGACGGTGCGGCTATACCGCCGGCAAAGCGCCTCTGCAGAGGCGCTTTACGGTGGTTTTTAGCCCTTTCTCAGGCCGCTAGCGGGGCCGAATACCGACGGTAAAGCGCCGCTTACAATAGTGGCGCTTTACCGCCGACGCCGCCCCCCGCCCCAGTGTGAAAGGGCCCTTAGTGTTTAGCACTGCACTCCTTTTTACAAATATTCACAATATATATTTAACCCTGGAATCTCACATTTATCATTCGCTACAGAACAAGCAGTGCATTCCTTAACTCACAGTACTCATGTATAACCGTCTCTGACTCTTTATTCTTATTAAAGGATCACTAAAGTTACCGTAATTTTTTTTTTTAAATAACAAACATGTTATACTTACCTCCACTGTGCAGCTCGTTTTGCATAGAGTGGCCCGAACCTGATCTTCTGGGGTCCCTCGGCGGCTGTCTCGGCTCCCCCCGCAAGGACTCAACACTTTCATGCGAGCTCCCTCGCATGGTGTTGAGTGCTTGCGGGCACGCTCCCCGGCGGCCATAGCCGCTCACTGTATCACTTGGCCCCGGCGCGCCGCGTCATTGGATGTGATTGACCGCAGCACAAGCCAATAGTTGCGCTGCTTTCAATCCATCCACTGTAGATAATCAACGGCCAGGCTGAGCGGCGAAGAGGATGTCAGGGGCGACTTTAGTCAAGTTTTCTATAGCGGCAATTGAAATATAATGTGCAATATAAATAATAAATACATTGCTCAAAAAAATTAAATGAACACTTTGAGAACACATCACATCTCAATGGGGAAAAATATAATGCTGGATATCTAAACTGATATGAACTGGGTAATGTGTTAGGAACAAAAGGATGCCACATTGTTTGATGGAAATGAAAATTATCAGCCTACAGAGGGCTAAATTCAAAGACACCCAAAATCAAAGAGAAAAAAATGATGCAGTAGGCTAGTCCATTTTGCTAAAATTTCAGTACAGCAACTCAAAGTGGTACTCAGTAGTTTGTATGGCCCCCACGTGCACAGCGTCTGGGCACGCTCCTAATGACACAATGGATGGCGTCCTGGGGTATTTCCTCCCAGATCTGGACCGGGGCATCACTGAGCTCCTGAACATACTGAGGTGCAACCTGGGGGTGTCGGATGGACCGAAACATAATGTCCCAGAGGTGTTCTATTGAACTTAGGTCAGGCGGGCGTGGGGGAAATTCAACTGTATCAATTCCTTCATCCTCCAGGAACTGGCTGCAAACTCTCGCCACATGAGGCCAGGCATTGTTGAGCACCAGGAGGAACCCGGGACCCACTGCACCAGCGTAGGGTCTGACAATGGGTCCAAGGATTTCATCCCAATACCTAATGGCAGCCAGGGAGCAATTGTCTAGCATGTAGAGGTCTGTGGTCCCTCCATGGATATGCCTCCCCAGACCACTATCCACTACCAAACCGATCATGCTGAACGATGTTACAGGCAGCATAACATTCTCCACGACTTTTCCAGACCCTTTCACGTCTGTCACAGGGCGCCAGTGGCGGACCTGCCAATTCTGGTGTTTAATGGCCAATGCCAATCAAGCTCCACGGTGCCGGGCAGTGAGCACAAGATCCACTAGTGGATGTCGGGCCCTCAGGCCACCCTCATGAAGTCTGTTTTTAATTGTTTGGTCCGAGATATTCACACCAGTGGCCTGCCTCCTTTTGTAAGGCTCTGGCAGTGCTCACTCAGTTCCTCCTTGCACAAAGGAGCAGATCCCGGTCCTGCTGATGGGACCTTCTACGTCCCTGTCCAGCTCTCCTAGAAAAACTGCCTGTCTCTTGGAATCTCCTCCATGCTCTTGAGACTGTGCTGGGAGACACAGCAAACCTTCCTTTAATGGCACGTATTAATGTGCCATCCTGGAGGAGTTGAACTTCCTGTGCAACCTCTATAGGGTCCAGGTATCACCTCGTGCTACCAGTAGTGACATAGACCCTAGCCAAATGCAAAACTAGTGAAAACCAGTCAAAAAGGATGAGTTGGGAAAAAAAGGTCAGTGGCCTCCACCTGTAAAACCATTCCTGTTTTGGAGGTTGTCTCATTGCTGTCCATCTAGAGCACCTGCTGTTAATTTCATTAACACCAAAGCAGCTGAAACTGATTAACAACTCCCTCTGCTACTTAACTGACCAGATCAATATCCCAGGAGTTTAATTGACTTAATGCTATACTCTGATTAAAAAGTGTCCCTTTAGTTTTTTGACCAGTGTATATATTGTACTGGCCAAAAGGAATGTTACCTTAATCCCCTTTGTTTGCGCAGCAGGTGGTGAACTCCAAAAGGCCATTTTCACACTGCTGCACTGTGGTTTCGCCACAGCTCAGATGCAACTCCGGTGGTTTTCGTGCGGGTTACCTGCAGTTTCCCACGGACTTACTAATAGGTCCTGCATTTTTGGTGCATTTTCTGAAAGAGCACCAAAAGTCTTGCGTGCTGCATTCTTGGTGCCAAAAATGCGGTGGTGGAAAGTAGTGGAAAGTGTATGAGAAAGTGCGTTTAACCTGCTTGAAAACCACAGGTACACTGCGTTGAGGCCAAACTGCAGCCCAGCAGTGTGAAATTGTCCTAATTAAGAGACACAGCAGAGGTACATGAATGAGAGTGCTAGTAAGTCACAAGGCTGATGGCTGCATCTGTGTAGTTTGGACACACAAATCTAAAATCTCCAATGCTGGCTGGGTCTGTAGCACCTCTGTATTTTGGACTTTTTTAGCTTGAAGCTGCAGCTGAACAAAATCCACCACTTTAACTTCACGTTCATTTAGAAAAGCACGGTTTCCTGTTTAACTCAGGATGTATATTGTTGTTTATGTTGAAGAGTTATTCCTCAAAAAAGATTTGTAATTTATGCAACTACATCATACCTCCCAACTTTTTGAGATGGGAATGAGGGACACTTATCAGCAAAAGTATGCAGGCATAGGACACACCCCTTGCAATGCCCCCTTAACCTCCCTGGCGGTATTCCCGAGTCTGGCTCGGGGTGAGATTTCAGTACCAAAAGCGGTAACCCCGAGCCAGACTGGGGATCACATCGTAGGGTCCATGTAGAGGTTACTTACCTTGTCCCCTGGATCCTGCGATGTCTCCCCGCTGTGATCTGCGAGCCGCCGTGTCTCGCTCGATTCACAGTGCCAAGCTCCGTTCCCTGCGAGCGTTGCGACGCACGGGGACGGAGTTCGGCACCAAATTCAAAAAGTAAAAAACACAGTATAGATACAGTATACTGTAATCTTACAGATTACAGTGCTGTATCAAATAATTACACATCCCATTTGTCAATAGTGGTTTGTCCAGTGCCCTGCATGCAGTTTTATATTATAAATACTATTCTTTCTGCCAGGAAAAAGTGGTTTTAGACCAGCTCGAAAACAGCGATAATAAATTAGAATTACTCGCAGAATTGAGCGATAGTGATTTGTGGGGAGATCCGTCATCAAACACTAAAAGTAATGACAGCGACAATTCTGCAACTGAGCAAATTTCAGTGTTTTTGATTTGATTACATTATTGAATCATTTTTATTATTATTATATTATTATTTTTTATAATTATTTATAGTTATTTATTATATTATAATTTATGATTTAGTGTTTCAAACTTTATTATACCCGGGATGTCTACTAGACTCTTGTTTGCACAAATTTAAGTGAGTTATTTCTAAGAATTAGAGGCCTACAAAATAAAACGCCAAATTTCCATGCAAAATAATTGTACCGCTTTCAGCACCTAAAATCTGAAATAATCATACCGCCAGGGAGGTTAAAGGAGAATTGTAAAAAAAAAAAAAGATTTGCTTTTTTACCACTACTATTGCTTTATATTGGCTTTTGGAATTTAGAAATGCAACAATTTAAAAATCAGATGAAAGGTTTAGCACTGGAAAACACTTTTTGTGCATTTTAATGAGGCGGTATGAGGGACAGGGGGACATTGCTCCAAATCAGGGACAGTCGCTCGAAATCAGGGACAGTTGGGAGCTATGCTACATTCATTATTGGAAATGGGAAGTTCTCTTGAAAGATCCTGCTTGAGCAGAAGTAGTGTTAGCACCTGTGTTATGGAAGACTCTAGTGGTGTAAACTAGTCTGACTCTGTCAGGTTCATCATGTGCCTGGAGAGCTTAGGTCACCATGTTAGTGTCCACTATGACAGCCTTTGGAACATTCAGAATGTGAAAAGATCCAGCTTTAAGTCTTTTGGAGGACTCATTGTGGTTCTGGGGTTAAGATTCCCCCTTCCGGGGATCAGAAGACAGAGGAAAGAGTCCTGAGTTCAGGAAAATGATCTCAGCCCTGAACTGAAGTATGTACATAGGTGCTCCAAGCAATGTCTATTCTGCAGAAGTTGGAGGAGGTGAGGTGAATAGGCTCTGTTTGGGAAAGGGGCATTTGGCCTGCTGGGTGGTACACACTGCTGCAATATGGAGTAATTGGGTTCCCCTGCTCCTGAAATGCACCCCCAGACTTGGTCAGGGTCCGTACACACGATCCAAAAATTGTAAAATACTGCTTTTGAATCGATCATATAATAATCTGGTCATTAATACAGAGCTTATGAGAGCCGATCACAACAGTTTATCCGATTGGGCAAGCACAAAAATGTTTCTTGTACAATACTAGATCGTATGATTTTCATATAATCAGTACAGTTGTCATTCGAAAATACAATACAAATACACTACAACACATTACATCACTTTCAAATTTTTATTGTCATATGAGAATTTTCGTAACTTTAGTAAACTTTTCAGTTTCGATCTGAGATTAGCATGCAAAAAAAAAAAAAACGGACAATCATTCATCCGATAATTTCATAATGTGTATGGGCCATTAACCTTCCAATCATTAGCAAATGACAATCTGTAAAATGATAAAAGTTTGTGGGTAGCTTCAATGGACAAAGCTTTTTGATCGGTCATGCACCCTAATTCTCAAACATTGATTCAGCCACCTCCTCCTTTTGTTTCTCAATATCTTGCACAAAATAAAATGTGTTTCACAGCTATATGATCATTTTTCTATGTATGAATGATGTTTGGTTCCTGGGAGCTTGACATCAGAGTTGCAAGGGATCTGAAGCTTGGTTGTTTTCATCTCTGCCAATTAAGCAGGGAGGATCACCTAAAGCCCCATACACACGGGCAGAGTGTCAGGAGACATTTGCCAGTGCAAAAAATACCGGCCGAAATTCTGACGGTGTGTATGCCTGTCTGTTCGACAGAAGCCGGCCGACTTGGACATACATGCTGGAAAACCAGCAGCTGACCGACTTCCGATCAGCGCTTTCAGCCAATGGCAGAACACAACAGCTTAGTGGGGGAGAATGCTGGGCTAACCTTGCATGGTTAGTACAGCGGCTCCTGACTGGAGCTGTTAGGTTTTTTTTTTGCAACCTGGGGGGTTGCACGTAAAAAAAACAGTAATGTGTACCAGGCTTAAGGATCCTCTTGCAGGATGTATAACAATAGAAGACATGAGTCTGGGTAATTGTAAATAAGGGTAAGGAATTGTGGCACACTCTCACAAATGTCTTTGTTTAAGCCTGGTACACACTACAGTTTTTTTTCGTGCAACCCCGTGGGTTGCATAAAAAAAAAAAACTGACAGCTCTAGTCAGGAGCCGCTGTACTAACAATGCAAGGTTATTCCAGCGATCTCACCCACTGTGCTTTTGTTGTGTTCTGACAGGAGGGCAGCCCCCCCCCGCCAGAACACTCCGTTCAGTGCTCTCTGCCATTGGCTGAAAGCGCTGATCGGGAGTGGTTGGCTGCTTGTTCGGCCAGCTTCTGTCGGACAGACCGACATACACATGGGCAGAATATCGGCCGGTATTATTTGTCCCGGCAAATGTCTCCTGACATTCTGCCCGTGTGTACGGGGCTTTAGGCTCCACCTAGAAACTTTTTTCTCCCGCTAAATTAATCTTTGAGAACTGCAACTATTTACTTCTTCATTTACATGTGAATGTACATTATATGTAAAGTGCTGCATATAATGTCAGCGCTATATAAGTATTAGTAATAAAGTAAAAAAATGCAACTTTATACAACTGTACCAAAAAATACCAAAAGTATATGAATACCAACATTACTTAAAAAGAAATGATCTATTAAATATAAAAATTGATAAGAACTATATCTTAGGATAAAATGACAAGAGCAAAACTGTCAAGATCCTTTGTGGCAAGCATCTGGCAGGCCATACTAGAATTTGCAAATCCTAAATGACTGAAGGCCATAGGCTGGGCCAAGAGAGTTTCGACAGAATAATTTTGATGTCTCTAGATGTGTTAAATAAGAAATGTTCAGCAAGTCATGTAAGCTCTCCAGAAGGAGATGAACCGCCAGCTCAGAGACTGAGTTCACAGTGACGGCATATTATCACTTTAGAAAGCCGAGTTTACAAGGCCATCATTGCTAATTGAGATGCAGGTAAAATAGTATCATGTTTAATGTATTGGGACTAGCACAATCTCAAGCCATTTAAATATTTACACTTGGTAACTGGTGTGAAACTTACCAGGGCACCGGCAGTGACAGACATTTTGAAAGAAGAAGAATCCATGCTTGGCCAGTCTAGGGAGACCGAGTTTACACATACAGAATTAAATATGCTAAATAATACAAGTAGTTTTATAGTAAGATGTTCAGTTTCCATTAAGATACTCTAGTCATAATGTAAAATGCAAGCCAAAGCTTCTTGTAGTGAGAAAGTATTAGAATTGGTCAGGTTTGTATTTCTGTCTGTGTTCCTATTGGAAATAATTTCATCCTTCTCATATCCAGGAATGGATATAAAATCTTTAGGGGTGCAAACAGCAGTGAAAATACTACTGATGAGTAAAGTTAGGTAGGGTCAGAACGTCTGAGAGGTTTTCATTGCTCCCTGTGCCTCCATAGAGTAAATAGTAACATCCTGCCCAAGGGTAGGTAATGAGGGGAAATATCTTCAACAAGGATTCAGGCAGTGAAGGTAAAACCTTTCGCCATGTTATCCAGAGCCATTAACAAAAGACCCAAACTGGAGTTTAACTCTACTTTTACAACAGTTAATCTCATAGCTCCCAACTGTCCCTGATTTCGAGGGACTGTCCCTGATTTGGAGCATTGTACCTCTGTCCCTCTTTCCTCCTTATTTGTCCCTCATTTTGGTCTGATCTATATAGTTGTATATAAATGTGCTTTTTATCTTTCAAAAAGTGTTTCCCAGTGCTAAACATTTCATTCAATCTCTAAATTGCTGTATTTGTACATTTTAAAAGACAATATAAAGGAATAGTAGTGGTAAAAAAAAGTCCTTGTGGATTTAATTAACCTTTTTTTTTTGGTTAATTCCCCTTTAAGGGGGTGTGGCAGGGGCATGTCTCAAAAATGCCCCACCCTCAGAACCACAAATTCTCTAACCCTCCCCCTTTCCCAAGTCGTATGCTTAAAGCGGTAGTAAACTCCAGAAATAGAATAAAAATGTGGGCCCCTGGGCAGTCCAAGCCATAATGTTATAGTATGCGCAGGCATACTAGCACATTGTAACAGACTTGCCTTAAAATGAAGCATTCACCGCTGTCAGTGCTTCTATCTTCACCTGGTCTTCCTTCCAGGGTTACGCTCTCCAGCCATTTGAATGACTGGGCCGCAATGACATCACTCACGTGCATACGCATATCCCTGGCAGAGCACTCAGAATTGATGCCAAATTGGCACAATGTGAACATGATCTCATTAATTAGATTAAATGGATGAAGTTCAGCAGCAGAAAGGGGACAGAGCATCCCTGCAAAGAAAAATTTTCAGGATCCAGCTGCCTGCACAATGGCCTGTCCTTTATTTTTATAATTTTCTTCCCACAAATAGAGCTTTCTTTTGGTGGTATTTGATCACTTCTGGGGTTTTTATTTTTTGCTAAACAAACTAAAAAAGACCAACATTTTTGAAAAAAAAGTTTTTTCCTAAAAAAAAAACTTTCTGTCCTAAAATTTTGTTTTCCCCTTCAATGACAGGCACTTATGAGGCGGCGCTGATGGGCACTGATGAGGCGGCGCTGATGGGCACTGATGAGGCGGCACTGATGAGGAGGCACTTGATATGTAGAATTGATAGGCAATGATAGGCGGCACTGATATGCAGCACTGATGGGCACCAATAGGTGGCACTGATATGCAGCAATGACGGGCACTGATAGGCGGCACTGATAAGCACTTATAGGTGGCACTGATGGGCACTTATAGGTGGCACTGATGGGCACTGACAGGCGGCTGTGATGGGCACTTACAGGTGGCTGTGATGGGCACTGACAGGCAACTGTGATAGGCACTGACAGGTGGCACTGATTGGTACTGATAGGCAGTACTGATTGGCACTGACAGGTGGCACTGATGGGCAGCACTGATGATGAGGTACTGACAGGTGTTACTGCTGGGCACTGATTGGCACTGTAATGGGCATTGATTGGCACTGCGGTGGGCTTTGATTGGCACTGTGGTGGGCTTTGATTGGCACTGTGGTGGGCACTGATTGGCACTGTGGTGGGCACTGGCAGCCTTTATTATTGGGGCACTGCTAGGCACTGATTGGCAGCTGATTGGCACATCTTATGGAACTGTGCTGATAATCAATGTGCTGATTATCAGCACAGACTCCCCTCTGACAGGGAAAGCCGCCGATCAGCCAATGATCAGCTGATCATGTGGTAAGAAGCCTCTGACAGAGGCTGCTTATCACGATCGGAGATGCGGGGTGTCAGACTGGCACGCCGCACTCGCGATCGCCGTGCTGCGCACCCCTGTGGGCTTGGGCAGGTGTGTTATCCTGCTGGCCGTCATATGATGCCCAGTCAGGATAATAGAACCACTTCCCAGCCGTCAATCTGCTATAGGCCAGGCGAGAAGTGGTTAAAGTTCTGGTCTCTCACCATACACAGAACATGGAAATGCAATTGTTTTAGTAAATATAAACTGTTAAATACCTTTTCTCATCAGCAGTATATAGCAGTCTTGTGACTTCTACCAGCGTCTGGCCAAGGAGTTTTCATTCTCCTCTGACTGTCCTATGAAGCTGCATTACCCCTGACTTTCTGTCTGGATAGTGCTGATCACATGTACCCTCCCAAAAAAAAACCTCTCTAGCAATACACACCAAGCTGAGCATGTGCAGAGTGCCTCCAAGGCTCTGTTCTATCAGCAGATGGACTGGGGACAGTAAAAGAAGGGGAGGATCAAAGAAGACAGGATCAAAAAGCCTTTTTACACAATGCACAGGATTAACCCATTTGGTTCCACAGTGAGTATAACAAGCATGCTTTACTGCATAGACAGACTGATTTTTCTGTTATTGGTTTAGTAACACTTTAAGAAATAAATTTGTAGAATTTATAGAATTTGTTTTATGAACAAACTTCAGGTACAAGAAAAAAAAATGTTTCCATTATGAAAAGAGTGAAGAAAGGTTATAACCACTATCAGTTTTTTATTGCTGTTTACGGTCTTTCCTGGCAATGTTTTACCAGACAGGAGATATGGACGAATCTCCAAAAGGTAAAGCATACAGCAATCAAAAACAGCTGCCTCACCCTACGCTACTAAATAAAATGTTTCTTTACTTTGTCCTTTCTGAAAATGTGCCTTCCTTTCTTGTCCTGGTGACAACATTGTCACCAGGACAAAAACAGAGAGGGAATCACCCCAATGGAGCTCCAGACAGCAGAACAAAATAACAGAGGTGGAAAAAAACAAAAACATCATTGGTGCTACCCTTTAACTACCTCCCGCCCGCCGTTTAGACAAATGACAGCAGGCGGGATGCTCTGTTGTTCTGGCGTGATGTCATATGACATCGCTCCAGTCTCACTGTGCTAGCGCGCCCGCAGGGGCACGCAACGGTCACAGGCGCGATGTGTCACTTAGACATGGCATGACCCCAATCTCGGTAAAGAGCCGATGACACAGCTCTTTACCCATGTGATCCCCTGTGTCCAATCACAGCTGACCACATGTAAACAAGTGTGAGGAGAGGAGAGCCGATCAACGCCATCTCCTCACAGGGGAGACCTGTACAGATAATCAGTGCCCTGATGATCAGTGCAGCCCCAACAATGCATAGTAGTGATGCCAGTCTGTGCTCAGTGATGCAAGTCAGTGCTGCCTTTCAGTGCCTATCAGTGCCTGCTCATCAGTGCCCATTAGTGCCACCTATCAGTGCTGCCCATTAGTGCGGCTTATCCATGCTACCTATCATTGCCCATCATAGGTGCCGCCTATCAGTGCCACCTATCACTGCCCATCAGTGCCACCTATCAGAGCCCATCAGTGCTGAGTATCAGTGCCGCCTATCAGTGCCTATCAGTACTGCATATTAGTGCCTTCTCATCAGTGCTCTTCAGTGCCGTCTCATCAGTGCCCATCAGTGCCGTCTCATCAGTGCCCATCAGTGCCGTCTCATCAGTGCCCATCAGTGCCGTCTCATCAGTGCCGTCTCACCAGTGCCCATCAGTGCCGCCTCATCAGTGCCCATCAGTGCCGCCTCATCAGCGCACATAAGTGAAGGAGAGAAATTACTTATTTACAAAAATTTTTGACAAAAGCGGAGAAAAACTTTTTTTTCTATTTTTTTTAAATTTTTGGTCTTTTTTTGTTTTTTTAGCACAA
The DNA here is from genome assembly GCA_037952835.1 of Lithobates septentrionalis. Lineage (NCBI taxonomy): Eukaryota > Metazoa > Chordata > Amphibia > Anura > Ranidae > Lithobates > Lithobates septentrionalis. Next base: position 6,614,598 of record JBBDGP010000614.1, read on the forward strand.
AATTAAAAACCCAAAGGTGATTGAATACCACCAAAAGAAAGCTCTATTTGTGTGAAAACATTTATAAAAATGTTATATGGGTAGAGTGTTGCATAACACTGCAATTGTCATTCAAAATGTGACAGCGCTGAAAGCTGAAAATTGGCCTGGGCAGGAAGAGGGTGAAAGTGCCCGGTATTGAAGCGGTTAAAGATATCGAGCATTACATGTGCTGATGTCCCTCTATAACAACAGCACTGTCATTTCTGTACCACAACGCAGCAGGGCACAGCTACACTCCTGACTGTACTGTCTAAATTATTAACCTGCCATGTAACTATCCACAGCTGCATATCATAGCCAGGGGTGCGTGCTGCTTTGTAAGCAGGTGCTAAGTTTAGACAGGTAATTCATTCTATTCCTGAAATGCATTATAAAAATGAATGTCCTCAATGCTTTGTCTTCCTCAGACAACTCTGACAGAGGGTAGAAAGGCACAATGTATGGATATATATAGTAATTATGACTCCTGATGAAACAGACCACATCAAAGTTCAATGAAAATAAATCAAAGTTAAAGCGGCACTTTTTCACCCCACAAATCTCTTTTAACCACTTCAGCCCCAGAAGGATTTACCCCCTTAATGACCAGGCCATTTTTGCGATACGGCACTGCATCGCTTTAACTGACAATTGCGCGGTCGTATGATGCTCTACCCAAACAAAATTGACGTCCTTTTTTTCCCACAAATAGAGCTTTCTTTTGGTGGTATTTGATCACTTCTGCTGTTTTTATTTTTTACGCTATAAACAAAAAAAAGACCATCCTTTTCTGAAAAAAAAACCAATATTTTTTTACTTTTTGCTATAATACATATTCAAAAAAGGTATAAAAAAACAAATTCCTTCATCAGTTTAGGCTAATGTGTATTCTTCTACATATTTCTGCTAAAACAAAAAAATCACAATAAGCATATATTGATTGGTTTGTGCAAAAGTTATAGCGTCTACAAACTATGGGATAGATTTATGGACTTTTATTTTTTTTGTTATTGTTTTTACTGGTAATGGCGGCAATCTGATTTTTTAGCGACATTGTGGCAGACAAATCTGACCCCAGGTGACAATTTTGGGGACCAGTGACATTATTACAGTGATCAGTGCTACAAAAATGCACTGATCAATGTATAAATTACACTGGCAGGGAAGGGGTTAACACTAGGGGGCAATGAAGGGGTTAACTGTGTTCCCTGGGTGTGTTCTAACTGTGTTTTGGGTGGGCTTACTGTGACAACACAGAGATCGCTGTTCCTGACCACTAGGAACAGCAGATTTCAGTGTTGTCCCCTGTCAGAATGGGGATCCCCCTTGTTTACATAGGCATATCCCCGTTCTGCCCCTCTGTGCCGTGATCGTGAGTGGCCAGCAGCACAACGAGTCCGCCGGACCCGCGGGCTGCGTGGTGCGCGCCCACATGATCACATGCACAGACCGACATACAGGTACGTCTTTTTGCGCAGCCGAGCCGCCTTGCCACAGTATATATGTGGAAGGCGGTCGGCAAGTGGTTAAGGCAGTTCTGAAGTCGAAAGGGGGTCCAACCCAGTAGTTGCAAGATGTACCTAATAAAGTGGCCAGTGAGTGTATGTTTCTTGGGTTTTAGCAGCACTTATTCCTCTAGGCTACCCAGGGGCCCAAAGTAGACTAAAGTCCCCATAGTCTTTTAATTTTGGTGCATGGCAGGTCTAATACCTGCCATGCACCCTCCACCTCCAGGTCTGATGGGCGCAGTACAGATGTTCGCAGCATTCAAGCTGTGCTGTTTACCATGCTGGCATCCTATTCCAACCAATGCTTTTTTTTTATTTTGTATTGGGGGTTATGGGATAGAACTTCTGTCAGATTTGAATGCTGCCCCCATTGGGCAGGTTTCCCTTGACTTCCTGTCCTGGTAACGGGGTGTTATTAAGACAGGAAGTAATAGGATATTTGATGGGGAGAGGAACAGCAAGGAATGTACTTTTATTGCGCAGAGGAAGAATGGGGTTAAAACATTTGTCAGGTTTGTGTTGTTCTATTCATCTCTGATTTTTTTTGCCCCGGTGTCACTGGGGCAGGTATGTAAAAATAAATCTCTGCAATATGAATATGTGGGTGGGTGCAGCGTGATGCGGCACCCAGAAAAACACACGGAAGTAAAGGTGCAGTAAAAGGAATATATTGTAACAGAAGTCCAGCAATACAAACAGAACACTCACACATTGTAACAGCAAAGCGGCAGTAGAGTGGTGGAGCAGAGGTGCTGACAGCATTTGTTTTGAGGAGCAGAATGCGGCTTGGTCGGTCCGCACCCATACGAGGAGGGTTCTAGGAAGGATGGTGTGTCCCTGCACTTTCCCTACTCCTCTGGAACCTTTCCCTGATGTTAAGCACTGTTCCTGACAAACAGGTGACCTGTTCTTATTCTAGCTACTTGCAAAATGTGCACCAAACCCGTGAGCCAGAGTCTTAAATAGACTCTGCCTGACCTAAGATGGCCACCAAAGTCACATGGGGTGCCAGCATTCAACTAGATAGCTACCTGTGACCAAGGAAACCATAGAGGAATTGGTTCCTCTCGACTTCCTCCCCCACTGCAGCTGCAGATGAGCACCACCTGCAGTAGAGAAAATAGACTGCACCTGCCTACACCCCCCCCCCCCTGGTAGGGATGGGCTGAACCCCCCCCCCCCCCCCTCCCGGTTGGAACAGGCAAAAAGTTCTACCGAACATGCAAACTCTATTAAAGTCTAGGGGACACAAACATGAAAAATCAAAAGTACTCATTGTAAAGGCTTATATGCAAGTTATTGCCATAAAACGTATATGGGGACCTGGGTGCTGCCCTAGGGGACATCGATCAATACAAAAAAAAGTTTTTAAAACAATCGTTTTAAAAGGAGCAGTGATTTTAATGATGCTTAAAGTAAAACAATAAAAATGAAATATTCCTTTAAATATCGTGCCCGGGGGGTATCCGTTAGTCTGCCTGTAAAGTGGTGCATCTGTGCGATGTATAGAACATGCTGCAGTGATAATGACATTTCTAAAGGAAAAAATGTCATTTAAATTTGCTTGCGGCTGTAATGTATTGCCGGCTCCCGGCAATAGAGATTCAATTTTTTTTTCATGTGTGGGATCCCCCCCAGTCCATACCAGGCCCTTCGGGTCTGGTATGGATTTTAAGGGGAACCCCGCGTCAATTTTTTTTTTTTTTAATGGCGTGGGGCCCCCTAAAATTCATACCAGACCCTTATCCAAGCATGCAGCCTGGCAGGTCAGGAAAAGGGGGGGGGCGAGTGAGCACCCCCCCTTCTGAACCATACCATGTCACATGCCCTCAACATTGGGGGGTGGGTGCTTTGGAGCAGGGGGGACTCTGCGCCCCCCACCCCACAGCACCTTGTCCCCATGTTGGGAAGATTTGCTGCTAAAGTACCAGTGCTGGGATCAGTATTGGAATTGTTGCCAGTCTATTTGGAAGTAGTCTCCCATAGGAACAGTCTAGAGTTGGACTAAGGAGACAGAGTAGCTGCATTTGTCCTCAAATTTTTTTTTTACAAGTCAATTCTGGGCAATTCAGGGCATACCATACCTCCCTATACCCCATCCAAGTTGTTTACCCCGATAAATGTTAACGGCAAAGCCCTTAGACTGGTTTACTGAAAATGTGTGTGGCTGTGCCTGGCTGTGCAGAAGAAGGGAGACCAAAATCCAGCCCTTAAGGGAGTAGTGCTACACATGTCTGTCATTAATGTATGTCCGAACATCCTTCTGTGTTGTTGTAGGTCAATGAATGCCAACATTAGCTGCAGACCAATGTGTGTTTGTCAGTTAATATATATTTTTTGATTGGAGCTTAGGAAATAAGGTTGTTTGAGTAGTGTAAAAGATCAAAGCTTTACATTTTGAGACTAAGGTACCACTTTCACTTACCCTTAAAGGGCAGCACCTCACTGCTCACAAAGCTAAGTTGGGGCCCTTCCCTGGCTGCCAAAGTTAGGGGTTGCACCTCACTAACCACCAATCCTGAAGGGGGAACTTTCAATGGCCAACAATGTAAGAAGCAACACCTCACTCCCCACCAGTACAAGAGACAATTTACTTGTCACTGGCTAGCAATGTGAGGGACAGAACTTCATTGACTATCAATGCTAAACAGGGACCCTTCACTGGCCACTGTTGTAATTAGAATGGAAACTTTAGAATGGAAATGTCAACTTTGTTTCCCGGCTCCCTTTAACCTCAATTGACATAACTAGCCTAGGTATTAACCTAACATGAGCTGTCATAGCCACACAAGACACAATGGGGCTGTGGAAAGGGAGTCTAAACTAAACACTTTGCCGACTGTGTGTCAGCACTCCTAGAACCAAAGATTAAATGATTAAGGCAAACTGTAACCATTCCCTACTAGCAGTTTAAATCTAAAGACTAGTACGCATGGGCTGAATGTTGGGCGGGATTGGCTGGTTCAATAGAAACCATCCAACATTCGCTCCATGTGTATTGTAGCTGGCGCGACAGAAGCCAGACATTCAGCTGGCCTTTGTTGAAGGGGCATGACCAAAAATGGTCTGCCGATCGGCTCCCCATCGACGCTCCCAGCCAATGGCTGAGAGGTCTGACCTGAGTGTTCTGGCGCAGGGACTATCCCCCTGTCAGAACACAATAGCACAGCAGGGGATATCATTGTACTAACCTCAAATAGTTAGTACAGCGACTCCTCCAGCCAAGCTGGGGTGAACTAAACAAAAAGTTACTAGTGTGTACTAGGCTTAAGTATTAGACTTGGAGGGCTGCAGTCATACAGCACACTGTTCCACCAACAAGGATGCAGGGACACCAACAACAAGGACCCAGCCAGATGGCACTGGTAGACAGGTAACACATGACATCTTTTATTATAGGCAGTAACATTTTACTGATAGTAATGTGCCTTAAGGCTTGTACACATGGGCAGAATGTTGGGAGACAATTGCCGGTACAAAAAATCCAGGCTGACATTCTGCCCATATATATGTCTGCTGGAAAATCAGCAGCCGACCGACTCCCGATCAGTGCTCTCAGCCAATGACAGAGAGCGCTGAACAGAGTGTAACCTTGTATGGTTAGTACAGTGGCTTCCGACTGGAGCTGTGATTTTTTGTGTAACCCACGGGGCTACACAAAAAAAAAAACTGTAGTGTGAACCCGGATTTAGATTTCTTTGGTCTCTGACAGCCTTGCCTCCCCAGGCCGCAGCCTACAGTGCCTTGAAAAAGTATTTATATCCCTTGAAATTTTCCACATTTTGTCATGTTGCAACCATAAACGTAAATGTATTTTATTTGGATTTTATGTAAGATAGACCAACACAAAGTGGCACATGATTGTGAAATGGAAGGAAAATTATAAATGATTTTCAAATTTTTTTATAACTAAATATCTGAAAAGTGTGGTGTGTATTTGTATTCAGCCCCCTTTACTCTGATGCCCCTAACTAAAATGTAGTGGAACCAATTGCCTTCAGAAGACATCTAATTAGTAAATAGAGGTCAACTGTGTGTAATTTAATCCAAGTATAAACACAGCTGTTCTGTGAAGCCCTCAGGGGTTTGCTAGAGAACCTTAGTGAACAAACAGCAACATAAAGGCTAAGGAACACATCAGACAGGTCAGGGATAACGTTGTGGAGAAGTTAAAAACAGTAGGGTTAGGTTATAAAAAAATATTCCAAGCTTTGAACATCTCACAGAGCACTGTTCAATCCATCATCCAAAAATGGAAAGAGTATGGCACAACTGCAAACCTACCAAGACATGGCCGTTCACCTAAACTGACAGGTTGAGCAAGGGGAGCATTAATCAGAGAAACAGCCAAGAGGCCCATGGTAACTCTGGAGGAGCTGCAGAGATCCACAGCTCAGGTGGGAGAATCTGTCCACGGGACAACTATTAATTGTGCACTCCACAAATCTGGCATTTATGGAAGAGTGGCAAGAAGATTGTTGAATTGTTGTCCATTGTTGAAAGAAAGCCATAAGAAGTCCTGTTTGCAGTTTGCGAAAAGCCATGTGGGGAACACAGCAAACATGTGGAAGAAGTTGCTCTGGTCAGATGAGACTAAAATTGAACTTTTTGACCTAAAAGCAAAGCTTGTGTGGCGGAAAACTAACACTGCACATCACCCTGAACACACCATACCCACTGTGAAACTTGGTGGCGGCATCATGTTGTGGGGGTGCTTTTTTTCAGCAGGGACAGGGAAGCTGGTCAGAGTTGATGGGTAGATGGATGGGGCCATCTATAGGGCAATCTTATGCCGCGTACACACAAGCGGATTTTACGGCAGACTTTGCCCGGCGGACGTGATTTCGTCGGACAATTCGATCGTGTGTGGGCTCCAGCGGACTTTGTTTGCTCAAAAGTTGGACGGACTTAGATTTGAAACATGTTTTTTCTATCCGTCAAACTCGAGTCCGGTCGAAAAGTCCGCTCGTCTGTATGCTAGTTCGACGGACAAAAAGCCACGCTAGGGCAGCTATTGGCTACTGGCTATGAACTTCCTTATTTTAGTCCGGTCGTACGTCATCACGTACGAATTCGACAGACTTTGGTGGATTGTGTGTAGGCAAGTCCGTTCATTCAGAAAGTCCGTCGTAAAGTCTGCCGTAAAGTCCGACCGTGTGTACACGGCATTAGAAGAAAACCTGTTGTCTGCAAAAGACAGTAGACTGAGACAGAGGTTTACCTTCCAGCAGGACAATGACCCTAAACATACAGCCAGAGCTACAATGAAATGGTTTAGATCAAAGCATATTCATATCTTAGAATGTCCCAGTCAAAGTCCTAAATCCAATTGAAAATCTGTGGCAAGGCTTGAAAATTGCTGTTCACAAACGCTCTTCATCAAATCTGACAGAGTTTGAGCTATTTTGCAAAGAAGAATGGGCAAAAATGTTACTCTCTAGATGTGCAAAGCTGGTAGAGACATCCCCAAAAAGACTTGCAGCTGTAATCGCAGCCAAAGGGGGTTCTACAAAGTATTGACTCAGGGGGGCTGAATACAAATGCATGCCACACTTTTCACATATTTATTTGTAAAAAAGTTTGCAAACCATTTATCATTTTCTTTCCACTTCACAATTATGCGCCACTTTGTGTTGGTCTATCACATAAAATACCAATAAAATAAATTTACGTTTTTGGTTGTAAATCCAGCCCTGGTGATCGGTGTCAGGCAACATTTCAAATCTTACAGAGGTTTGAATATGTTTTGGCTAGAGCCGAGTTTTAATAAATGAAAAAAGAAAATTACCGATAAACAGTTGCATGGCACATTCATGTTTTTCATGCTTTGTGAACTAAAGTTTCTAAAGATCAGTCTAGGTGTCATCACAGCTTTTACATGGCATGTAAATTTACTTTGCACCTATTTCAACAAGCATTTGTTTGATGAACACCATTTTATTGTTATCTAGTTTGGGAAAAGGTGGGAAAATAACAAGTACAGCACATTGTTGTTTTGCTCATAGAAACTCTAATCGCCAAGTGATTACAATGTCAAATGAGAAAAGCAGAATTCATTTACCTGCATTGTGTGTGCAGTCACATGTATAAATTATGTTATTGTGTAATCATGCTTACTTTACCCACTGGGACACTTACTTTCATTAAAATGGTATTGTTTGTGCTTTCTATTGTCACATTAAAGTAGTAATAAACCCGCCGTGTCTTTTTAGCTTAGTACAATAAAATAAATATTCTCCAGTAAACTATTTGTTAAAATGTTTAACCCAGCACTTACAGTCTAAAACTTTTAGTGCTGCTGGTTCCTGCGTTCTCAGTGCTGCTTCCTTGAACCTCCGGTCTTCACAGAAATGAGTTAACAGTGGACAGTGCAGTCTGGAGCCAGTCTAGTTAGCTTAGAGAAAAGAGGGGGGTGAAGGAGGAAAGAGCAGGGGGGTACTTTGCCATCTTTGGCTATGGGGATGTGTGTTTCTTCTGATGCACTCAATGTAGAGAGGCACAACCCAAGTCCCTGCATGCAAGAGTGACTCCAAAGGATACTAAAAGGGAAAGGAGCCACCCTGAAACCGGAAACCTGGGGCAGCAATCATGTCACCAGCTAAAGCTGGAATTTAGGCAAGTATTAAAGATAAAGAAGCTGCATACTTAGTAAGTGATTAAATCATGCTAAAAGTGAAAAAAAACTGAGGGTTTAGGAAGACCACCACCAAATAAAGTTGCACTCCAAACGTGTAGTTAAACTGACTCCACAGCGTACAACATGTCAGAAAAAAGTAAGAAAATGATTAAAAAATAGAATCACTGAGTTGGAAAAAGAATCACACCGCTCCTAAAAATGACTTGTAAACTCAATCAGGTGTAGCTAATTACCTTCTCAATGACACACAAAGCCATTCCACAGGTGGTGGTCTCAGCGGGGGGACATTGATAGTTTCAAGAAACTATTAGATAAGCACCTGAACTACCACAACATACAGGGATATACAATGTAATACTGATATATAATCCCACACATAGGTTGGACTTGATGGACTTGTGTCTTTTTTCAACCTCACCTACTATGTAACTATTTGACTTTCAACTGTGATCAGCTGTGGTCGTTTTGCTCAGCACGAAAAGAGCTTTCCTGGAGCATTTAAGTTCCTGATAGTGCAACTTAACCTCCCTGGCGGCTCGGGGTTAAAATTCAGGACCATTAGCGGTAACCCCGAGCCACACTCGGGATCGCATCGCAGGATCCTGGTGCCTCCTTACTTACCTTGTCCCCGGGATCCTGCGATGTCCCCCCCAGTGTCCGAGGGCTCTGTCCTCCTCCGAAGCCTCTCCTTGCCAGGCTCCGTTCCCTGCGAGCGCCGCAACGCACGGGGACGGAGCCTGGCGGCAAATTAAAAAAAAGTAAAAATCATAACACATACAGTACTGTAATCTTAGAGATTACAGTACTGTATGAAATGATTTCACATCCCTTTTGTCCCCAGTGCTTTGGCCCATGCCCTGCATGCAGTTTTACATGATATACACTGTTCTTTCTGCCTGGAAACTGGAGATTGTCCATAGCAACCAAAAAGTGTCCCTTTACGTCAAAAGTGGCTTTAGACCAGCTAGAAAACAGCGATAGTAAATTAGAACACTTGCAGAATTGAGCGATAGTGAATCGTGGGGAAATTTATTTTATTACTATTTATTTTTATTTTTTTTAATTAATTATTTTTATTTATTATATTATAATTTATGTTTTTGTGTTTCAAACTTTATCATACCCGGGATATCTACTAGACTCTGGTTTGGACAGATTTAAGTTTGTTATTGTTAAGATTTACAGACCTACAATATAAAACGTCAAATTTCCATGCAAAATAATTGTACCACTTTCAGCACCTAAAATCCGAAATAATCATACCGCCAGGGAGGTTAAGCAAACAATCAATTATGGGTGGCAAGGCACTGTCAAAAGGCGTAATTAATGCCTAGAGGCACAGTGAAGTCTATTATTAAGAAGTGGAAGGTATTTGGTACAATTCAGATCCTCCCTGGATCAGGACAACGCTCCAAACTGGATGAAAGAGCCAGGAGGAAACTGTTCAGAGAGGCAAACAAGAGGCCTACAGCAACTCTGAGTAGAGTCTAACTCTGACTTTATGATAAAGAGTGGTCATTGTGTGCAGGCGACAGCAATATCACAAACTCTTCACAAATGTGGCTTGTATAGGAGAGTTGCAAAAAAAAAAACACTCCTCAAGAAAGGCCACATGCAGTCATGACTGAGCTTTGCCAAAATGCACCTTGAAGATTCTGAGGCCACATGGTGTGACCAAAAAGGTGTTATGGTCAGATGAGACTAAAAGTTAATTATTTGGCCTCAACACCAAATTATATGTCTGGCGAAAATCCAATACAGCTCATCATCCAAAAAATACCATTCCTAAGTAAAGCACGGAGGTGGTAATATCCTGTTATGGGCGTTTCTCTGCAGCAGGGACTGGGGCACTTGTCAGGATAGAAGGAACAATGGATGGGGCAAAATACTGTCAAATTCTTGAGGAAAATCTGCTGCCCTCCTCCAGAAAGTTGTCAATGGGACAGTGGCGGCCGCTCATTAGGGGCGCCGCACCCCCATCTATGTGCACAGCCCCTAATCTGCATGTAGGGAGCCAGACGCATGGATTTCAATGGGGGTTGTTTCTTTTTTAAACACATGATTAGAGCCTGAGGCTCTAATTGGCTTTTAAAAAAGGGCGGGCTTGGGGAGCAGAGCACTGAGCCCCGAGCCCACCCACTTGTGTGATGTGTGTGGCGGTTGTTGGAGCAGAGAGGGGGAGTAGAGGTGCGGAGGAGGAGATGGGGGAGCTGGTGGCAGCCAATGAGTGTGCAGTCTCCGGTGTTCTGCCAAAACACCGGTGGTGACATGCAGAGGCAGAGTTGAAGCAGGGAGAAGAAAGATGGCGATTTATCTTGGGAGCATGCCACGGCCTGGCTCTGTCCACCTGACTGCTCTCCTACAGCTTCTGCCGAGAAAGAGTAGAAGTGATCATGAATGGGGTAAGTGCTGACCTGGTGGGGGGGGTTTGTTTTCTGCCCCCCAAAAAATGGAGCACCAGCCGCCACTGCAATGGGAAGAAGGTTTACCATATAAAATGATAATGACCCAAAGCAGACAGCAAAATGACCACACAATGGTTAAAGGAGAAAAAGGTGAACGTCCTTGCATGGCCTAATCAGAGCCCAGACTTAAACCCCATTGAAAATCTGTGGAATGACTTGATGACTGCAGTTCACAAACGGTCACCATCAAATTTAACTGAACTTGAGAAGTCCTGCAAAGAAGAGTGGGCAAATATTGCAAAGTATAAATATGCAAATTTAGTAGAGACATATCCCAACAGACTAAAGGATGTAATTAAAGCATAAGGTGGTTCAACAAAATATTGACACAAGAGGGTGTTCCTTTTTTCCAAATCAGTGATTCTGTTTTTGATTTTGATTTTTTTCTGACAAGTTGGTGTTAACTCTTTCTCTTGGATGTTTTAAGTTTCACTGAGTAAATACAGCTGGATAGCGGTGTCTGTCTTCATTTCAGGCTGCAAAGCAACAAAATGTGATTGTTTTAAAGGGGGGGGGGGGGGGATTTTTTTTCTATACCCACTGTGCAGTGCACCCGGAAAGTATTCACAGCGATTCGCTTTTTCCACATTTTATTATGTTACAGCCTTATTCCAAAATTGATTCAATATTTTCCTCAAAATTTTACAAACAATACCCCATAATGACAACGTGAAAGAAGTTTGTTTGAAATCTTTGCAAATGCATTAAAAATAAAAATAATAAAAAATCCTGTGTACGTAAGTATTCACAGCCTTTGTTATGACACTCAAAATTGAGCTCAGATGCATCCTGTTTCCACTGATCATCCTTGAGATGTTTCTACAACTTGATTGGAGTCCATCTGTGGTAAATTAAGTTAATTGGACATGATTTGCAAAGGCACACACCTGTCTGTATAAGGTTTGATGGTTAGCAGACCATCCTACAGGTAAGCCACTAGGGGTACTGCATCAGTTGATCCAGGGGCCAGTCCGATCGCCCCTCGGGGGGTCAGGAAGGAATTTTTTCCTCTGCTGCATTATTGGCCCTCGCAGCTAGGGGTTTTTCGCCTTCCTCTGGATCAACGACAAGGGGGTAGGCAGCCGCACCTCCTCAAGTACCTCCGCACCCACACCAGCCCATCGCCACACCACTCCAGAAGCAGCGGGTAGCCATCAGACCCCTCCATCTCCCCGCAAGTGGATCATCACCACATCAGTACCACCATCAGAACACCTTTCCTACTAGCAACACCATCCTCCTCATCATGTGCAACTTTAAACACACAGCAGACACCATCCACAGGCTAAGATACACCGCCGCAACTTTACCGATCGCCACTCAAAAAAGACTAAAAAAAGAACAATTACTAAGAACCAACCCACAATCAACCAAGAAATGCAAGGAGACACCGATCCAACCGCAACAACTAGCATGCGCCCTGATCAACACCAGATCTGCAGTCAAGCACAGGCTGGAAATCCACGATTTCGTCATCGAAAACAACTTAGATTGCCTCTTCATTACAGAAAGCTGGCTAACACCTGACTGCAACACCATCCTAACTGAACTGGTGCCCGGGAACTACAGTATCCTAACCGAGCATAGAATCGGAAAAAAAGGAGGAGGCCTAGCAGTGATCTTCAAATCTCATCTTGGGTTCACCAAACCAAACGTACAGAACTCAGTGCCTTTCATGAAAACACTCTCACTGCACCTCCGAACAACACCTCAAGACACCGTTCACATACTACTATGCTACAGACCACCAGGACCAAAGACCAATCTCCTCACGCCGCTCACTGAATTCTTCTCGATGCACACCTTGAAAACCAAAAACCTGCTGGCACTTGGGGATTTTAACCTGTGGGCAAACTCTGCCCAAGACCCCACCGCAACCGCCTGCGTCAACCAAATGGAAGAACTTGGCCTTCAACAACTGATAAACTCTCCCACGCATGGTTCAGGACACACCCTAGATCTCATCTTCAAACAGAATATGGACATCAACGTATTTGACAACACCCCACTACCATGGACGGACCACCATGCTATCAAATTTAAAATCACCACTAACACCATCCTCCAAAAACAGAAACACGTAACAGCAACACACTGGAATAGATCTCAGAAGAAACTTTACTCTGATCTCTTCAAAACTACATTATCGAGCAAAATTCTCTTGCTAAACTCAAACCTCTCAACAGAACAAACGCTCAACTCCCTAAACAATGTATTACTACAAACAGCAGACTTCGTGGCGCCAAAACGTAGAACACTCATCCGCAAAAAAAAACTCAAGCTGGTTCAATGGTACTCTCACCCTACTCAAGCAAGAACGTAGAAGAGCTGAAAGAGCATGGAGAAGAAATCCTACCAAGGAAAACCATGCTAACTACAAAGCACTCATGGGGAAATACCACAAGGCAATCTTCAAAGCCAAAAAAGAACATTTCTCAGACACCATCTCATCCGCCTTAAACCGTCCGCGGGAACTGTTCAAAATAGTGGCTCAGTCTATGAACCCGACCTGCTTAGAGCCCCCAGGAAACGATACTCAAGAATTCTGCAATGAGTTATCAGATTTCTTCATCGACAAAATCGACAACATTCGGAAATCAATCCATCAGAAAACAACGATCACCCTCACTGAACCAAAGCAAAAAGAGGATATCGACACAAACATCACTCAACCACCGAACTTCATTTTGTCCCCAATCACCATAGACACAACCAAAAACATCATCAGAAGCCTTTGAGACAGCACATCACCGAACGACATCATCCCCACTAAACTGCTTAAAGAATGTTCCGACATCTTGGCCCCTATCCTAACACAGCTCATAAATCAATCATTCAAAGAAGGGACTGTGCCAACCTCCCTCAAGCAAGGCATCGTCAAACCTCTGCTAAAGAAAGCCAATCTCGACCCTAAGGACCCTAACTGCCGCAGACCAATAACTAGCCTCAACGCCATCTCCAAGATTATGGAGAAAGCGGTAGTACAACAGCTACAACGCCACCTGGACACACACCAACTCCTGGACCCTCTGCAATCAGGCTTCCGCCCAGGCCATGGCACAGAAACAGCACTTCTCAAAATATGGGATGATGCCCTTGAAGCAGCAGACGACGGAGAACAGAGTCTCCTGGTACTGTTAGACCTCACCGCAGCATTCGACACAGTGAATCACAATACTTTACTCGTCCGCCTCGCTGAAGTAGCAGGAGCTACAGGTTCTGCTCTAAAATGGTTTACATCCTTCCTAGAGAATCGCTCCCAGACAGTGAAACTAGGTACATTCACCTCGGAAACCCGGGCAGTCTCCTGCGGAGTCCCTCAAGGATCACCCTTGTCACCAGTACTATTCAACATATACATCCGCCCACTTCTCAATATCATCAGGAAAACTGATCTTTGTTTCCATTCGTACGCTGACAACATCCAACTCTACCTTCGTATCAACGGACAAAAAGACCTTCATCAGCAATTACAGAAATGCCTCACTTTAATAGATGACTGGATGACCATTAGCTCCCTCAAACTCAACGGATCAAAAACAGAACTTCTTCTCCTACAAGCTAACAAAAATTCCAAAATAAAGACTACATGGACACCTCCCACCATCCTTGGACAGACCATCTCCCCAAGCACCAAAGCCAAGAGTCTTGGAGTCATTTTTGACTCAGGAATGACAATGGATGCACAAATAGGATCAGTGGTGAGCGGATCCCACCATCTCCTCCGCCAACTACGTAGACTCATCCCCTTCATCCCGGAAGAGGACAAAGCGGCAGTTGTGGGAACAATCATCAATTCCCGACTCGACTACGCAAATTCGCTCTACGTAGGACTACCCCAATATCAGCTTGCGCGCTTACAACTCATCCAAAACACGGCGGCAAGACTGTTAACAGGAAAAAAACCCTGGGAATCCATCTCCCCCTCCCTAAAGAGCCTACACTGGCTAACCGTGAAGAAACGGATCACATTCAAGACCCTCTGCCTCACCCACAAATGTGTACAAGGAAACGCCCCACCATATCTCTGCGAGAAAATAAAACACTACACATCGAATCGCAGTCTTCGATCAGCTAACCAAAACCTCCTTACCATTCCCAAATACCGCTACAAAGCAAAGGGAGAACGAAGATTCGCAGTCCAAGGACCCCGACTATGGAACGCTCTTCCTACCAACATCCGCATGGAAGAAAACCACCAGGCCTTCAGAAAAAAACTAAAGACCTTCCTTTTCTGAGAAGCTGACATCAGAGAATGCATCCAGCGCCTTGAGGCGATTCAGTTCGCATTTGCAGCGCTTTATAAATCATTCATTCATTCATTCATTCATTCAGCAGTGCATGTCAGAGCAAAAACCAAGCCATGAAGTCCAAGGAATTGTCTGTAGACCTCTGAGACAGGATTGTATCAAGGCACAGATCAGGGAAAGGGTACAAAAAAATGTCTGCAGCATTGAAGGTCCCAATGAGCACAATGGCCTCCATTATCTGTAAATGGAAGAAGTTTGGAACGACCAGGACTCTTCCTAGAGCGGACTGCCCAGCCAAACTGAGCGATCGGGGGAGAAGAGCCTTAGTCAGGGAGGCGACCAAGAACCCGATGGTCACTCTGACAGAGATCCAGCGTTTCTCTGGAGAACCTTCCAGAAGAACAACCATCTCTGCAACACTCCACCAATCAGGCCTGTATGGTAGATTGGCCAGACGGAAGCCACTCCCCAGTAAATGGCACATGACAGGCCACCTGGAGTTTGCCAAAAAGGCACCTGAAGGACTCTCAGACCATGAGAAACAAAATTCTCTGGTCTGATGAAACAAAGTTTGAACTCTTTGGCTTGAATGGCAAGTGTCATGTCTGGAGGAAACCAGGCACAGCTCATTACCTGGACAATACCATCTCTATAGTGAAGCATGTGGTGGCAGAATCATGCTGTGGGGATGGTTTTCAGCTGCTGGAACTGGGAGACTAGTCAGAATCAAAGGAAAGATGAATGCAGCACTGTACAGAGACATCCTTGCTGAAAACCTGCTCCAGAGCGCTCTGGACCTCAGACTGGGGCGAAGGTTCATCTTCCAACAGGACAACGATCCTAAGCACACAGCCGAGATGACAAAGGAGTGGCTATGAGACAACTCTGTGAATGTCCTTGAATGGCCCAGCCAGAGCCCAGACTTGAACCCAATTGAACATCACTGGAGAGATCTGAAAATGACTGTGCACCGACGCTCCAGATCCAACCTGATGGAGCTTGAGAGGTCCTGAAAAGAAGAATGGGAGAAACTGCCCAAAAATTGGTTTGCCAAGCTTGTAGCATCATACTCAAAAAGACTTGAGGCTGTAATTGGTGCCAAAGGTGCTTCAACTAAGTATTGAGCAAAGGCCGTGAATACTGTGCCTTGAAAAAGTATTTATACCCCTTTAATTTTTAGACATTTTGTCATGTTACAACCAAAAACTTAAATGTATGTTATTGGGATTTTTTTTTGATAGACCAACACAAAGTTGCACATAATTGTGAAGTGGAAGGAAAATGATAAATGCCTTTCAACATTTTTTACAAATAAATATCTGAAATGTGTGGCGTGCATTTGTATTCAGCCCCCTTTACTCTAATACCCCTAACTAAAATCTAGTGGAACCAATTGCCTTCAGAAGTCACCTAATTAGTAAATAGAGTCCACCTGTGTGTAATTTAATCTCAGTATAAAAACAGTATAAAAACAGCTGTGAAGCCCCCAGAGGTTTGTTAGAGAACCTTAGTGAACAAACAGCATCATGAAGGCCAAGGAACACACCAGACAGGTCAGGAATAACGTTGTGGAGAAGTTTAAAACAGGGTTAGGTTATAAAAAAAATCTCAAGCTTTGAACATCTAACAGAGCACTGTTCAATCCATCATGCGAAAAGGGAAAGTCTACCAAGATATGGCCGTCCACCTAAACTGACAGGCCTGGCAAGGAGAGCATTAATCAGAAAAGCAACCAAGAGGCCCATGGTAACTCTGGAGGAGCTGCAGAGATCCTCAGCTCAGGAGGAAGAATCTGTCCACAAGACAACTATTAGTCGTGCACTCCACAAATCTGGCATTTATGGAAGAGTGGCAAGAAGAAAGCCATTGTTGAAAGAAAGCCATACATAGTCCCGTTTGCAGTTTGCAAGAAGCCATGGGGGGACACAGCAAACATGTGGAAGAAGGTGCTCTGGTCAAATGAGACCAAAATTTAACTTTTTGGCCCAAAAGCAAAACGCTATGTGTGGCGGAAAATTAACACTTCACATCACCCTGAACACACCATCCCCACCGTGAAACATGGTGGTGGCAGCATCATGTTGCGGGGAAGCTTTTCTTCAGCAGGGAAAGGGAAGCTGGTCAGAGTTGATGGGAAGATGGATGGAGCCAAATACAGGGCAATCTTAGAAGAAAACCTGTTAGAGTCCACAAAAGACGTGAGACTGGGGCGGAGGTTCACATTCCAGCAGGACAACGACCCTAAACATACAGCCAGAGCTACAATGGAATGGTTTAGATCAAAGCATATTCATGTGTTAGAATGGCCCAGTGAAAGTCCAGACCTAAATCCAGTTGAGAATCTGTGGCAAGACTTGAAAACTGCTGCTCACAGACACTCTCTATCCAATCTGACAGAGCTTGAGCTATTTTGCAAAGAAGAATGGGCAAAAGTGTCACTCTCTAGATGTGCAAAGCTGGTAGAGACATCCCCAAAAAGACTTGTAGCTGTAATTGCAGCGAAAGGGGGTTCTACAAAGTATTGACTCAGGGGGGCTGAATAAAAATGCATGCCACACTTTTCACATATTTATTTGTAAAAAATGTTAAAAACCATTTATCAATTTCCTTCCACTTCACAATTATGTGCCACTTTGTGTTGGTCTATCACATAAAATTCCAATAAAATAAATACATTGATATTTTTGGTTGTAACAAGACAAAATGTGGAAAATTTCAAAGGGTGTATGAATACTTTTTCAAGGCACTGCACTTATGTACATGTGATTTTTTTTTTGTTTTTTTATTTGTAATTAATTTGCAAAGATTTCAAACAAACTTCTTTCACGTTGTCATTATGGAGTATTGTTTGTAGAATTTTAAAAGAAAATAATAAATTTAATCCATAAGGCTGTAATATAACAAAATGTGGGAAAAGTGAATACTTTCTAGATGCACTGTATATCAGGTACATCACTTCATAAAATCATATACAGTAGTGCAGACCTAAACCCTAACTGGATGACATTTAGCTTGCTAGAGCATTGTGCATAAGAGAACTTACTAGTATTTTCATAAAATATTGTTGTCAATTTGTTTTATCTTTTTTTGCATATCACTGCTGCTTGTGAGGAGGTGCAGTGCAGCAGTAAACACTCCAGTAAACACTTCAGTCCAGATCCACTGTAATTTTAATTCAAATAAGCTCAACTATCTGCTGGGAAGTCAACTTGACTGGGCGCACTCACAGGATGTTGCAGCGAGCAGTGCAATGGTAGGTCTTGGATGTACAGACAGCATTTGTCTTGAGGGATGCAATGCGGCCTGGTTGGTCTGTACCCAAACAGGGAGGCTTCCAGGAAGATTGGCCTGTCCCTGTGCTTTCCCAACTCTACTGCAAATTTTTCCTTACCGCTAATACTGTCCCTGACAGACTGGTGACCTGTCCCTACACTACCTACAAGTGAAATGCAAGCCAAGACTGGGAGCCAAGGTCTTAGATAGACTCTGTTTGACCCAAGGCCCAACTGCCCTACTGACTCCATCCATGTATTTATAAATTATTAAATGTTTGTTAACATTTATTTATAACAGTGTGTGTGTCTGTTTGTGTGTGTGTGTGTATATATATATATATATATATATATATATATATATATATGTATATATACACACACACACACACACACACACACACACACACACAAACTCCATGGGGCCGCATGCAGCCCAGAGACACCCCTGATGTAGTGCAAGGGTCTGCCTGATTAGATGCAGAGTGATTGGATAGATGCTTTGTCCTCCTATTATATTATTTTTGTAAATCTAAAGGAGATTGTACAGAGGTTGTACAATCAGATTGTACAGAGTATAGTGTAAAATTACCTAGTTGCACTTTCAGTGTCATTAATTGTTAACAGCACACAAACACAGAAGCAAACACACATTTTGCCACATGAAAAAACGGGTGACAAACGCAGCAAAACTCTCAGTAAAAAACATGCAACTCGCACCACGCCAAAATGTCCCACAAGCTACTTTGCCACGTGGAGTGCAGGCTATGTGTATCACTGGAAAAACAAGCCAAAAAATATGCGCTCTCACTTCTCTAGGTGTGAATGGGACCTGAAGGTGAAATTGGTGCAGTTACACAGAAACAATGAGGCTCCATTCACATTTGTGTGTTTCCAAATGCATGGCAAACTGCACAGAAAATGCATGCTTTTCAATGCGTTTCAGAAATGCTGCAAATTTGCATCATGTTTGTGTAGTCATCACATGTCAAAGGTTCCCCATGTGCAGCAAACGCACCTACAGTTTGCTCAGCGCTTAACAAAATGAAGGCAAACATTACAGTTACATTACAATTTGGTACAAGTGGAATCAGAGAACCCTGCTCATTAGAGCTTACAATCTATAAGGGAGGGTCAATTGATACAAAAGGTAATAGCTGTGGGGGATGAGCTGATGGAGGAAGTAAAACAGTGTTAGTTAGAAGCAGGATAGGCTTCTTTAAAGAGAAGGGTTTTCAGGGATTGTCTAAAGATGGAAAGATTAGGGGACAGTTGGACAGATTGGTGTAGGGCGTTCCAAAGGATGGGAGAAGCACTGGAGAAACCCTGGAGGCGAGCATGGGAGGAGGTGACAAGGGAGCTATAGAGCGGTTTGGTTGGTATTTTGGGACTAGGTTAGTGATGTAGCTGAGGGCAGAGTTATGGATGGCTTTGTAAATTATTGTTAGTACTTTGAATTTTATTCGTTGGGTGAGTGGAAGCCAGTGGAGGGATAGGCAGAGAGGCAGAGATTCACCTTACCAACTGATTGGTTGGTAAGGTGGATGAGTCTTGCAGCAGCATTCATTATAGACTGAAGGGGGAATAGTCTATGTAAAGGTAATCCAATGAGGAGGGAGTTGCAGTAGTCAAGGCGAGAGATAACCAGGGAGTGAATTAGAAGTTTGGTGGTGTCATTAGTAAAAATGTTAAAAAGGGGCGTATTCTAGAAATCTTGCAAAGGGTAAGGCGGAATGATTTGGACAAGGACTGGATGTGGGCCTGAAAGGACAGTTCAAAGTTTAAGGTTACCACAAGCACCCTGGCATGTGGGGATGGACTGATAGATCTACCATTAATCTTGACAGAGAAGTCAGAGGAAGGGGCACGTGGGGGAGGAAATATTAAGAGCTCGGTTTTAGATTAAATTAAGATTTTAGAAAATATAAATAATCGGACAAGATTTTAATTCTCGTGTGAATAAGGTAAATGAGGGAAACGCACACTGGAATGGCTGGGCTAGAAATGGCATTGGAAAATGCTTCTATTCATTATGAAAAGTGAAATTTTACCCGACAAAGGTGATCTTACTATTTTAAATGGTATAAAATGGAGCAGGATCATCGAACTGGAAGTGACACATCGATGTACGTTCCACCATGTGCTCCAATTGACCAGAAATAACGTCACTGATAGTTACCACCCAACACGTTTCGCCCCTCACACTGGACGACTTCAAAGTTTGGAGCTCTCTGTGTTTGGTTACAGCTTAAATGCCCTACGACACTCCCACTCCACCCATTTCACCACCCAGTACACTGAATTCAGTATGTCGCATCTACTTCCTGTTTTCTTTAATTGTATAAAGATGTGCCTGGCTTCATCTACACACAAATGCATTAACCTCCATATTACTATTCCCAATTTCACATGATTATAAATGTTGCCTTTAAAGACCATAGACTTGTAAGGAGGTCAGTTGATACTTTGTTGTTCTTGTTTATTGTGTATAATGTTTTCAAACCTATTTTTGTATTTATATCAGCTTCTATGGCCATTCAGCTCCAAAAGAGAAGTGGTCGTCTGCTCATTTCTATGGCTTGGTAAAATGTTTGGTTATTTTGAAAGTAATTCATAATTCCCAGCAGTTATTTGCAGTACCGTGTGTGGTATTGCACATTAAACAAATTGATGCGATCCAGTGACAACCCAACACACCTTCCCAGGGCACCTGTGTTGCAGTAAACCAAGTGTGGTAATGCATTAGCATCCATTGATGTGTGCTTCAGTGCCAAAAATGCAAATTGGGTATTTTTGGCCCATTTTGGTGCCTTAGGTAGACCATTCAAATAAATGGGTTGCCTTAATGCGACTCGCATTTAGGTGCATGAGTTAAAAGCATCACAGGGCACAGAGGCGGGGTGTGAACGGGCCCATAATCAAGACTCTGATTGGTGGTTGTGGGACAAGTTTGAACAGTTTTCCTTGACACAAAAATTGTTGGACAGCTATTAGCAATGGGTCACAGACAGACATTTCAAAGTGAATATCCTGTAAAGGCTTCCCTGCATGTTACTGGAATTCTTGCTAACCTAATCCGTGGCTCCACCAACTTTCAAATGACTAATGTGTACAGCTAGTGTCTGCATAAATGTTTATGTAATAGCTTGAGGGGTGCTTTGTTACGTAGAGACCTCTTATGCTGCTACACTTCATATCAATCACTCAGCCTGCCTTCAGCATAGTTGCTCTTTTGCATAACATATAATTACATTACACACTTTAGTACACAATTCCTAGTGCCTGAGTATGGCTACATCATAACACCTCAGAATAAATGTAATAACCCATTCCTTTTGCTATGTGTTTGTTATAATGCTAGATACAGAGGTAAAAAAGTGTTTGTCCCTGAATCTTTGCAAATGCGCCAGCTCTAGATACAGAATTATTATTCGCATAAGCAGAATTCAGTCCTAAATGACCTTTCTCATTGATGTTATTCAATGAATAATTTGCGGAAGCACCAGTCTTGTCATATTAAGCGGTGCATGGCGGTATTAGTACTGTACACCTCCAAGGTTTCTGTAATGATAAATGGTTCTATTGCAGCTGCACTAGTTAGCATGCACAGTGTCAAAATCCCTGAAGTCACAATATTCCCTGCACCATATATCAATGATTGCAGTGTGCAACGCTAACCATAATGGATTCCATTCAAATAAACTGCACAATTGGGAAGAATTCACATTTTATTTAGAGATGAGCGGAGCTTTATTATTTTAGATGGGATTAGAAATTCACCAGCTTTTGGGTCAATAAATAGACTGATTTGTATGGAGTCAATAGAAATGCTAAACTCAGGCGCTTAAAGGCTTTTTGAGGATTTATGTGTAAATAAAATGAAAGGAGAGGATCTCGCTAGTCGGATTTAGTTTTTCTTTGCACTATATGGTTAACTCTGTGGGCTCCATCATTGTCTAGGCTGCGATTAAAATAGCTCTGCTTTTGCTAAAAAGGTTAAAGGTAGTATCTCATAGCAACCAATCAAAATTCATGTTTATCTGATATAAATACAGTCAATTGAAATCTAAAAGGAATGCTGCAACACATAGTCATTTTTATACTGGCTTTAAAAAAAAATCCCTACGTGAAAAGGAAAGATCCGAGTAAAAAAAATGCTTGGAAGATTATTAATATACTCTTTACATTTTTTGCAGTGGATTGTATTCTTTTACACTAGTGTGGTAGCCAAACCTATTCTGCAGCTTAGTGTGACCTTGCCATTCATGACTAGCCAGTAATCAGTGTCATATGACAGTGATCACCAGCTAGTGGACAGTAGGACTGATTAATACACAAAGTGATATTCTTATTGTAGTTTTTCAGCATTGAGGAATGGAGAGTGCAAAATCTGGTGCAGCTCTGCATTGTAGCCAATCATCTTCCAGGTTTTTTTGTCAAAGCTTTCTTAACCAGTTGCCACCTGCCCACCGTCAAATTACGAAGGGACGGTGCGGCTCTCGTTCTGGGTGGACGTCATATGACAGGGGCACGCAGCACAGCGATTGGGGTCATGCTGTGTTGCTAGGACACGGCATGACCCCGGTCTCTGTAAAGAGCCGCGGCTCTCCTCGCCACATACTGACAGAGTGTGCGGCAAGGAGTGCCGATCAGCAGTACTCAGGGCACTGATCGTCAGTACCCTGATTACAGGAAAGCCCTAGCAGTGCCCATCAGTGCCACCAAGCAGTGCCTATCAGTGCCAGCAATGAGTGCCCATCAGTTCCACCAATCAACCAATCAGTGCCCATCAGCACCACCAATCAGTGCCTATCAGCGCCCATTAGTGTTGACAGTCAGTGCAGCCTTTCAGTGCCCATCAGTGCCTGCTCATCTGTGCTGCCCATCAATGCCCATCAGTGCCTCCCATTAGTGCCCATCAGTACCGTCCATCAGTGCTGCCCATCAGTGCCCATCAACGCTGCTCATCAGTTCTGCCTATCCGTGCCACCTATCACTGCCCACCAGTGCCACCTATTAGTGCCCACCAGTACCACCTATCAGTGCCCACCAGTATCGCCTATCAGTGCTCATCAGTGCCGCATATCAGTGCCACCTATCAGTGCCCATCAGTGCAGTATATTAGTGCCTCATTATCAGTGCCACCTAATCAGTGCCCATAAGTGCCGCCTCATCAGTGCCCATAAGTGCCACCTCATCAGTGCCCATAAGTGCCACCTCATCAGTGCCCATCAATGCAATCTATCAGTGCCCATCAGTGCCGCCTCATCAGCACACATCAGTGAAGGGGAAAAATTACTTCAAAATTTACCGACAGAAACTAAGAAAAACCTTTTTTTTTCAAAATTTTAAGTCTTTTTTAATTTATTTTTTTGTAAAAAATAAAAGTTCCAACAGTGATTAACTACCATCCAAAAAAAAGCTCTATTTGTGTGAAGAAAAAGATAAAAAATGTATTTGGGTACAGTGTTTCATGACTGCGCAATTGTCATTTAAAGCGTGACAGCACTGAAAAGTGGCCTGGGCAGGAAGGGGGTGAAAGTGCCCTGTATTGAGGTGGTTAAACAAGCTGAAGTTAGAAGTTGATTGGCTACCAAGCACAGCTGCACCTGATTTTCTACTTTCCAGTTTTAATAAATCAACCCCATTGCATACTTATTCCATAGCAAATAAGCCAATGCTACACTCTAAATATACCAAAAACAAACATCAAAACACTATGATCTAATCACAAATATAAAGAATGGCATTCGTGAAATAAGTGCAAAAAAAAATCCCACTCGCAAAACACGTGTATTTTATTCAAAAATCACAATCAACTTCAATCAAAATCAACAAAGTCCAAGAAATCCTTGTGCGAATATATAAAAAGGCCATATCACTGAGAAGAATACAGATCCTTCTTCCCAATATGTTTCACTATGTGCAGTGTTCAGACACTCAAAAGGCTCACCAAATAAATATGTTCATATATCCCTTGATAAACCAGTCACCAGTCACTGGTATGATTCCCCTTTTCCACTCATCATTATATGCCATGCATATAAAAGCAAACACTGTCCATAGTGCTGATATGTTTAAAAAGGTAGCTTGTATTAAAATCAAATGCTTACTCACATAAAAATTCTTGCACATATGTCCAGTACTCGCTCCCATACACAGAAGATTGCTTCAGCCTCAACAAATTTCTTCACAATGACTTTCTCAGGAAGTGAACCAGAGAAAGCCCATGTGATGAAACGTGTTGTTAATTGTACTTTGGTACAGTTGTCCTTAAATAACTTATCTCCACCCTATTGTGTGTATACCACTAGCAAAAATACTTACCCTCAGACCTGATCCTGTACTCTTCACAGTTTTGCCCAACTTAGAGTTGCACAGCCATTGTCCCAAAAATGGCACTTCATACTGCAGGCCCATTCATTCCTATAGGAAATCTATACTCTAAGTGACCACTGGAGTATGGTTTTAATATAAAAATAAATGGGACTATGATAGTCATTCCTCCTAGTATGGTTTAATTTGTTAAAAAATGGATAAGGAAGCTTCAAAGGCAGTTTAAATTATTACAAGTTTATTTATTGCATGTAGGTTTATCATTTAATTTAAGCAAGTACCTGATTAAAGAAGAACAATTGCCACTAGTATATCTGAAACTCTTGAACCCTCAACCTATACTAATGCAAAATAGCCAATCATTGCTGTATGTATTTAAATATTTACAAAACTGTTAAGTTTATCTGATTTTTGAGTAGGCGCCAAACACTGGTTTATTGTTTTATTATTTCATTACATGAACCACTCTTCAATTATTTTCATTGTTTATTACTATTGGGAAATCCCTTGAGGACTTTTGGTTCCACTAAGGCATCCAATGTTTGGCGCCATCAAATAGTTTTTTTGTTTTTAACCCACTAGGGTTCCAGGCAGCAAAAAGGGCCTTGTCTCATTCCACCCAAAAAGTAAATGTGCTTTTGTCAGAGTTCATTCATATGTGCATTCCCTTGTCTAAAATATCGATTTCTAGTTGTTTTCTTTGGTTTGTTAGTACCTATTTGCTATATCTTGGCAGAAAGCACACACGGACCTTATAATTGTCCACAGAGCCCCTGAAGAAGCCAAGAAAATTCTTTCCCAGCTAGATTCACAAGGAATAAACTGAATATCGTAATCTACAGAGAGCGTGCCTATCACTACTTTAAACTGTATGTGCTTTCTAGATTTCCATTTTTATGTACATTCTAAAACTCAGTCAATCACCTCCAGCATCCACTGAACAAATAGAGAAGTCTTAGCATAACCTTTCCTTTCTCCAGAGATCTCTGCAAGCAATGTTCCTACCACATTGAAGTCAGTCTGTTCATTGTATACATTCATTCTTATTCACCGGCTCCAACCAGACGGCCGGCATTGTTACAGCAATTACATCTGCCCGTGGACATATACTACTATTAGAATTTAAAAACAACAAACAATGTTACGCTGTGCACTGGGGTCAAACTACTTGGACCATTGCTGAAGAACGTAATGATCCAGCCAACTTCTCTTTGCTTGTTTTTCATCTCTGGCTAACCTTGAAAGGCCACTAAACATAAATTGCAAGTTGTTTTATTAATACCATTATCGAACAAAAGTGTATAGAGGTTTCCTGAGAATATCAGAAGATACTAAAAATGAATATGGTATGATGGTAAAGGAAAAAAAAAAAATTTAAGGACCATAATTGTGAAAAAAAATACATTTCATAAATGTATGGGGGTGAATTCATTTTCTTTATTATTTCAGATGGCTGTTATAAGCACTCCTTGCAGTATTATAGTTTGTCCTAACTCTAATCACTGTGACTTTTGCTGGGCAGCTCTGTCAGAATGTAAATGTAAAGGAAAAAATCAAGGGCTGTGAAATAAAAAAGGATTTCAAAATAATAAATAAGAGGAAAAGTGCCCTAAATAGCCACGTCCGTAAATATTGAGGAAACAGTAGGGGGTACTACTGTAAGTATTACCAAAAAGACGGACTTTAAAGGCCAGGAAACAATGGAGGAGGAAACAATATAAACAATCAAATTTTTTGAAAAAATATAAATTACAAACATTAGCTTCAAAAAGGGTAAAAAAATTGTAGCATACATGCATCTGTGTTTTTAGTGCAGTGAGCCCTTGTGTGTCTATGCGTTTCGCCATTAGGCTTCTTCAGGACGCGGCCAAGGTTCAAAGACGAAACAGATAAGAGAACAGATTTCTCTATCTGAAATGAGATACAATGCCATTAAAATCACGTCTATTACAAAGACAGATTTGTTTAAAAAGACATGGTTGAAAACTTGTGGAAAAAGAGGTCAAGGACAAACAACAGAAAGGTACCTTTATTTGGATTATAATATTATATATACCCACGATCTAGGTGAGCGATGAATTTTGAAAGTTTAAACTATGAAGAAACAGAAAAGGCCAATTTTAATAATTATGCTGACAAATAAAAATATGATACAGCAAAATTCTATAAGAAGAATATTTTTGCAAAATCTTTGAGCAGGGGCAAGTAATTAATGCTAATGGCTAATGCAGCCAAAAATAGTCCTCTGAGTCAAGAAATATAGAATGTGAAAGTATACATTTAACAAATGTGGTAACCAAATAGAACAAAATAGCAAGTCTGTGCATAGATAAATAATAGGTAGTACTTACACAAAAAACATCATATGAGAAGCGTGCCCCTGGGAGACAGCAAAACACTGCACACGGAGCCTACACAACTATGGGGGGTTATTTATACGGTCAGGGAGATCTCAGCTGGCCGCCGAGGAAGTGTCATGTGACGCAATCATAGCAGCTGGCCAGGAGAGCAGGGAATTATGGGCATTGTAGGAACAGAGGGCCAGGTGAGGCCTTGCTCGCTGCGCGCCTGTGCAACCGGGCACTCGAAAGGAAAGGACAATACATTTAAATGGCGCAGCGAGCGGGATCATATTCTCCTTGCGCATGCGCCATAGACCTTCAAACAAGACCAGTGGATTATGGGCATTGTAGGAAAAAGGAGGGCAGGATGAAGCCTCGTACACTGCATGCATGTGTAGATCAAAAACTAGTAATGGAAGGAAAATGAGAGTCAGTTTAAATAGCGCAGTGAGCGGGACCACGCTCCTATTACATGTATCATGGACCTACAGATTAAGCAAGAGAATTATGGGACTTAGGCAGGTACTAGATAGGTAACAGTGTTAAGTTCGTATAGGGTGAGCGGCCTTAAAGAACAACGGAATAGGATTTAGTCCTATTCCGTTGAGCGCAGAGCGCAGAGGATTTAGTCACTTCTGGTTTTGGTTTGTGTGTGTTCAAGCTGTTAACAGCTAGTAAAGTAACCAATCAAATTGATCTGTTTGATCGGCTGCTTTGCAGGGCAGAGGACCTGTCACTGCCCATGCTGTCACAAGGAATGTTGTTCATCCCTTGTGATAGCAATAAAGTTTAATTTAAAAAAAAAAAAAGAAACAGTGTAAAAAAAAAATAATTAATTAACACATTTTAACCACCCCATGCCGAAGCCTGGAAACAGAAATCAACATACGGGTACATCGCTGTGCATGCAGGAGCCGTCGCCATCACAGTATATGTGCTGCTGTGGGTTGGCACGTGGTTAAAGCATGACATGTTAGGTAGCTATTTACTTTATTTTTCCTGAAAATTTTCATTTCATAAGCATCTGCAAAAATACAGTGTGACAAAAACAATTGCAACGCCCACACATGTATTCTCCAGGGCCTCTGCATGAAAAAATTGTAGATTTTCACATGTACTGTATGTGAGAAATGTCAGAATTGGCCTGAACAGTAATGCCCCGTACACACAATCGGAAAATCCACCAGCAAAAGTCCGATGTGAGCTTTTGGTCGGAAATTCCGACCGTGTGTATGCTCCATCAGGCTTTTGCTGGCAAAATTTCCGCCAGCAAAAGATTGAGAGCAGGTTCTCTATTTTTGTGTTGCAAAAAGTTTCTATCGTAAATTCCGTTCGTCTGTATGCAATTCCGACGCGCAAAAAAACACGCATGCTCAGAATCATCGCTTCATATGGAACTTCCCTTTTCTAGTGCCATCGTAGTGTTGTACGTCACTTGATGGTCGAAATTTCAGAGAACTTTTGTGTGACCGTGTGTATGCAAGCCAAGCTTGAGCGGAATTCTGTCAGAAAAACCATCCAAGGTTTTTCCTATGAAAATTCTGATGGTTTAAGCAGTTAAATCCACAAGACAGAAAAACACCAATATTTACATTTGTATATTCATTAAAAATCATTAAATGTATTTTTATATGCAACTAGTATAAGAACCTGAATATGTCTTTATATCAGCCTATTATTAACCCCAGTATTGCAGAATTCGGAGTGGGGAGGGAGGGGCAGAAAAAGTAGCCAATCAGGTGTGCTGCATGCAAATAAACTAACAAGGAACATGCTGACACAAGGAAGAGGGCAGCCTGCTGCTGCTTTTTCACTGACCGGTCACATGACGAGGGCACGGAGGGGACACGGCAGTATTGCTTAGCTGCAAAGAATAGACAGGTTACCAAACTGAATGTGCTGTCTACCTGAGCTGTACTCAGCTGAACAGAAAAAAAAAACAAAGCTTCCTCTGGATGGTTGAGGTAGAGATTGCGACATCATCACCCCATCTCTCCACCTCAGCCAATCACAGGAAGCCTTGAAATCACTGGTAAAAATATAAGGATTCCTCTGAATGGCTGGATTCCGTACTGCCGTGGAACACATTCCTGCACACTGTATGTAGCCAATGCTACTACAGTATGACAAAGTGCTCTCAGCTGCCGAATAACTTAGTAATAGAAAATGATTGTGTATAATAGGTGATTTTGTGCTGTTATTGAACTGAAGTGTAACCAATGTGTCACAAAATAATAGAACCTTTATCACCGCCTTTTCATTTCAAGTACGTTTATTATTTTGTGACACATTGGTTACACTTCAGTTCAACAACAGCACAACATTACTTATTATACACACACACTTATTGGTCACGGATGCACCTATCGGTGTTTGCAGCAGTTGTGCTATACACTGTTTTTTCCACTTCCAGTGATAGCGCAGGAGTATTCCTCTACTAATGGAAAAGGATCGTTTGGGCCACTTTGACCCAAATTAACTCATTAAAGTGACAGAAAACCTGAGCTTCAGCTTTAAAATTGAAATAAAGGGCTTTTTTGTATATTTATAGCAATTCCTTAGACCATTTCTGTTTCTTTGATTTTAAAGTGGTTGTAAACCCTCACATATACCCAGTGAAGTGAACAGCCTCAGATGATACACAAAGATGAAATAAATCACCCTAGACAAATTTCTTATACTGTATCTGCTGTCTTCAGCTAGCTATAGTCTTTAGAAAGTGCACATCGTGTTAGAAATTTTTCTTTCTCTTTCAGCAGTGGAAGGGCAGTCTGGGCATACACTGTGTGACAGCTGATTGGAGGAAAGGCACACACCCTCTCCCCCCTCCACAAAGGCAGAGGAATGAAGAAAATTGCAGAGCTGTGCTGTGAATAGACCAGCTCTCTGCTTATCTGTCTCAAAGCTCCCTCCCTGACACAAATTTCCAACTGCTTTAATCTCCTGTGTCAGAGAACTTGTCAGAAGTTATCATGCTGATAACAGAAGAACGGAGCAGCAGAAAGACACAGGACTTAGAGGCTTGAAGAGAGATAAGTAAACACTACAGATATATGTGCCTAGGTCGATTTCATGAATGGGGTTTACAACCACTTTAACCACTTGCTGACCGCTGCACACTGATATACGTTGGCACATTGTCAGCAGTGGGCAAATGGGCGTAACTGTACGTCCCCTTTAATTGGCAGGCACACGCCGCGTACAGCGGGACTGGTGGACTTGATGTCTGCTGGTCTCCCGGCGATCGTGTCATGGTGCCGCAGAACAGGGAAGTGTAAACAAGGCATTTCCCTGTTCTGCCTTGTAACATGACTGAGATCACTGCTCCCTGTCATCGGGAGCAGTGATCGCTGTCATGTGAGTTGAAGCCCATCCACCCCACAGTTAGAATCACTCCCTAGGACAAACTTAACCCCTTCATCGCCCCCTAGTGGTTAACCCCTTCCCTGTCAGTGTCATTAACACAGTAATCAGTGCATTTTTATAGCACTGATCGCTATATTAATGACAATGGTCCCAAAATAGTGTCAAAAGTGTCCGATGTGTCCGCCATAATGTCGCAGTCACAATAAAAAAATCGAGATTGCCGCCATTACTGATAAAAAAAATTAATAATAAAAATGCCATAAAACCATCCCCTATTTTGTAGACGCTATAACTTTTGCACAAACCAATCAATATACACTTATTGCGATTTTTTTACCAAAAATATGTAGAAGAATACATATCGGCCTAAACTGAGGGAAAAAATAGTTTTTTTTATATATTTTGGGGAATATTTATTATAGCAAAATGTTAAAAATATTGCTTTTTTTTTTTAATTGTCACTCTTTTTTTGTTAATAGCGCAAAAAATAAAAACCGCAGAGGTGATCAAATACCACCAAAAGAAAGCTCTATTTGTGGGAAAAAAAGGACGTCAAGTTTGTTTGGGTGCAACGTCGCACGACCACGCAATTGTCAGTTAAAATGACGCAGTGCCGAATCGCAAAAAGTCCTCTGGTCAGGAAGGGGGTAAAATCTTCTGGGGCTGAAGCGGTTAATATAGTCATCTTTTCCCATACAGTAATCAGAAGGGTATTCCCACCAGCTGTGGGGGAAGAAGCCGCTACGAGGGTGGTTGGATGTGCCATTTACAGAGACACTGTCAGTTTTCTCTTCATTGGCAAGTTGACAGTGTCTCTTTAAAAGAAAATATTTGAACTGCTGAAGCGCTCTTGGACAGAGTAATAGTTTGTCCAACCCCGTCACAGATTACTACAATAACATCTATTAACTCCTTACTGTTCCAGGAATACAGAATTTATTTCTGCTATTGTACAATATTTCCTAGAATACATTATTATTGTGATAGTGGTCTTTTAACTTCCAATCCAATAATCCAATGAAAGAAAACCATCAACTGTTACTTTTAACTAAAAATGGTTCAGATGTATGGAGTGGAGTTGTAGTACACAAATTTTGCTTTCTAAGCTAGAGAGACATCAGATAAGATCCAAGCTGTATTATCATTGTTCATTTGCACATCCATCAGATATGAATGTGCGGCTTGTCAGGATCTCATGAAAGAAACATCTAGCCAGCCAAGAAGCTTGTATGAGTCATTTCTCCTAGAATTTTGCTCACATGCTAACAGACAAGGAACTTCAGCACCCAGACTGATATCTTGAAAGAAAGCCAGTGTCCTTTTGTAGTTATAAAGGATCCATAAACCTTACATATAAATGTGTTTCTTAGATTATATGTGCGTATATATATATATATATATATATATATATATATATATATATATATATATATATATATATAATTCCCAGATGTGTACAAGAGTACTGCTCACCTTGTCAATGCAGAAGCAATCTGATCAAGTACATTTCTTAAGATCACAATGCCTTTGTAAAGCCCACTATTCTTAATATTTCATTGCATGGTGTATGTTATTCCCTAATCCATGAGGTATACTTAAATTTACTTTGGCATATTATGGACTAGGGAACAACAATAGCGTGGCACATGCACAGTGGCATCCACCTGTCTTCATGTATAGGATATGCCTTAGTCATTGACCTTTCTAACACACATTACGTGATGCATGCAGAAACCAGCATATGTGCTTTAAAGCAGAATGGGTTTTTTTCCCATACGGTGGGGCTGTGCCCGCTCTGCATGGATTAACTGCTTGGTTTGTCCAGGGGTGCACAGAAAGGCTAAACTCACCCTATCCTCTGGAAAACAGTGCTCCTCCACACCCAGCAGTGGACTGTTCCTGCCATCTTCACATCCAGAGCCGGTCTATGGGCATGATGACCTCAGGAACAGTCCACTGCACAAGACCGCTAGACAGCGGGGGGGGGGGGGGGACAGGAGCAGCAGGGATGAGTCTTGCACTCGGAGGATTGGCAGATTAGGTAAGTATATCTCCACCCTCCTCACCCCTAAACAAAAACGAGCAGCTAACCCATGCAGTGCGGGCAAAGCCCCACTGCATGGAAAAAACATTTGCTAGAATTCTTCTTTAATAGAATGCTTGCCTATCTTCAGTTATATATTTGCATGTTCTGTAACCAACTGCTGTTGTGACCCAACTTGCTGTTCTGGTGACTGTCTTGACCTTGGGAATATTGTAGCATGTCACAACACACAGCAACAGTATGGTTATTTCAAAAAAAGCTGCACCATTTTATTATTAGAAAGCAGTCCTTGAGCTCCAGTCAAGCTACTTTGCCTAAGATGATGTCATAGGGTCTTCTTCAGGAAAGAGAAAGCATTCCCTCAGGCTCCTGTCCGCCGATAAATATGCAAGTAAGACTGCAGCATGTTTTCCCTGCAGTGGGGAAGTAAATTAAACCTCTGGACATACAGTAACACAGTTTTGGACAGGGTCTTATTATGTGCACAGCATCTAGTTTCTTTTGCAAAAATTTAGATTGGATCTTCATGTGATGACCATCCCATCCAAATCCAGATTTGAAGATTTCTGGAATGGCAGCATAATGCTGTGGCACTTTATGTAATGAAAGCATAGCTGCCAACTGTCCTTTATTTGAAGGATCTGTCAAATTCCTTCTGTCCATCTTCTCTCCTCTGCTGTCCCTCTTTTTTTGTCTGATTTATAGAGATCTCTAAAAAGTATACTAATTCACAACTAGTAATGAATGAATGAATCCCGTTAGACGTTCAGAAAATGTGAACTTTGCCATGAATTGCATTGTCAACACAAAGGCATGGAGAAAAACTCTGTACAATGGGGGACCTGTGCCATGGCAAATTAAAATAAAAAAGGACAGCAGTGAGACCAGGGCACTTTTTCATGTGACTTTAAGGGCCACAGTGAAAAGCACAAATCCTTTAAATTACAGGTTGGGGGCATGCCCTTTACCTGTATGTAGCGTTATGAAACAGCATACATTTCACAGGCAGGCTTAGCAATGGGTACTTTGTCAGTTAACTTGACTTATAGACAGAAGCAGAAACCCTATCCTCTGTTATATGAATCACGTCAGTTAAAAAGGGCTTTTTCAGGTTTTTGTAGCAGCAACACATACAGTATCTCACAAAAGTGAGTACACCCCTCACATTTTTGTAAATATTTTATTTTGTCTTTTCATGTGACAACACTGAAGAAATTACACTTTGCTACAATGTAAAGTAGTGAGTGTACAGCTTGAATAGCAGTGTAAATTTGCTGTTCCCTCAAAATAACTCAATACACAGCCATTATTGTCTAAAACGCTGGCAACAAAAGTGAGTACACTCCTGAGTGAAAATGTCCAAATTGGGCCCAAAGTGTCAATATTTTGTGTGGCCACCATTACTTTCCAGCACTGCCTTACCCCCCTTGGGCATGGAGTTCATCAGAGTTTCACAGGTTGCCACTGGAGTCCTCTTCCACTCCTCCATGATGACATCACGGAGCTGGTGTATATTAGAGACCTTGCGCTCCTCCACCGTCCGTTTGAGGATGCCCCACAGGTGCTCAATAGTGTTTAGGTCTGGAGACATGCTTGGCCAGTCCATCACCTTTACCCTCAGCTTCTTTAGCAAATCAGTGGTCATCTTGGAGGTATGTTTGGGGTCGTCATCATGTTGGAATCCTGCCCTGTGGCCCAGTCTCCGAAGGGAGGGGCTCATGCTCTGCTTCAGTATATCACAGTACATGTTGACATTCATGGTTCCCTCAATGAACTGTAGCTCCCCAGTGCCAGCAGCACTCATGCAGCCCCAGACCATGACACTCCCACCACTATGTTTGACTGTAGGCAAGACACACTTGTCTTTGTACTCCTCACCTGGTTGCCGCCACACATGCTTGACACCATCTGAACCAAATAAGTTTATCTTGCTCTCATCAGACCACAGGACAAGGTTCCAGTAATCCATTTCCTTAGTCTGCTTGTCTTCAGCAAACTGTTTGCAGACTTTTTTGTGCATCATCTTTCAAAGAGGCTTCCTTCTGGGATGACAGCCACGCAGACCAATTTGATTGGCAGTGTGCGGTGTATGGTCTGAGCACTGACAGGCTGACCCCCCACCCCTTCAAACTCTGCAGCAATCTTGGCAGCACTCATGCGTCTATTTCCCAAAGACAACCTCTGGATATGATGCTGAGCACATGCACTCAACTTCTTTGGTTGACCATGGCAAGGCCTGTTCTGAGTGGAACCTGTCCTGATAAATCGCTGTATGGTCTTGGCCACCGTGCCACGGCTCAGTTTCAGGGTTTTGGCAATCTTCTTATAGCCTAGGCCATCTGTATGTACAGTAACACCAAATTTACTACACCTGCTCCCCATTCACACCTGAGACCTTGTAACACTAACGAGTCACATGACATCAGGGAGGGAAAATGGCTGATTGGGCCCATTTCACTTAGGAGTGTACTCACTTTTGTTGCCAGCAGTTTAGACATTAATGGCTGTGTGATGAGTTATTTTGAGGGGACAACAAATTTACACTGTTATACAAGCTGTACACTCACTATTTTACATTGTAGCAAAGTGTCATTTCTTCAGTGTTGTCACGTGAAAAGATATAATAAAATATTTACAAAAATGTGAGAGGTGTACTCACTTTTGTGAGATACGGTATGTTTTTTTCATCAAGAGATAGTAAGCCTGCTTTGACCAGTTGATAGATATTGGCCAGCTCTTTGCTGAAGCTTTCTCTACTCTCACTCATGCAAAACTGCCACTGGCCAATTTTTAGGCAGCTGTATCATCTGAAGGCTGATATTCTTAATTCTTGTAGGAAAACATTGTTCTGTGTCTTGGGTCTTTGTCACTGGCCAATTTCTATCAAACTTTTAGAAACAGGGGTGTAAAAAATGACCAGCGGCATAATAGTTTTATGCTATGCCTAAATTTTATTTTTGCTGTGAAGGATTTTTTTTTTTTTACTTGCAATGGTAGCTGGTCAGCAACATTCTGTATATTGAGCACCCCAAAGCTAAAAAAAAAAAAAAGCCCAACCAACACAATTAAAAAAAAAGCAATATAACCAAAATAAAATAATCCCCCAAAATACCACCCCTGCAACAAAAGAGTTTGCTGCCCTTAAATCAACTACAAACTAAAATTTAAAAAAGTTTCCAATAATAAGAACAAAAACCAAGGCAGCAAAAGGAGTAACTAAAATAAAAAAGTCCACAAAAATCCCAGTAATCCAATATTGATCCATGATAGAAATCAAAACTGCAATAACAGTTTACAATGGAAAGAAAGTGCTGTGTTCACACCTCCACCCAGTGATCAAACACAAGGCTTACCAGACAGAATTGACCATCCACTACAGATAGGTCAATTACGCATTGTAACAATATCCATTAATCCTTGATGATGGTAAACCATCCTGGGCAATATCACTGCACACCCTGGTAACTGGTTGCTCCGCAGTGTATAGATTAGAGATAAACAGAGAGACCTTACATAGTGTAACTCTGTATATATGTTGTTTATTACATAAAAAGTAATACACACAAGATAGCTTCCCAATCGCTTCCAGTATCGAATGTAGTGACATCACAGCAGTCTTCGCCCTACTTGCCCCAGATGATGTCAGATACGCGTAGAGCGGAGCCTGCTGTGACGTCACTACGTTCGATACTGGAAGAGATTGGGAAGCTATCTTGTGTGTACCAGTGGGATTTAAATGTAAAAAGCACTTTTTACTTGGAGGATATGTGAGTGCTATTACTTTTTATTCAATAAACTATGTATATACAGAGTTACGCTATGTAAGTTCTCTTTGTTTACCACTAATATATACATTGCGGAGCAACCAGTTACCGGGGTGTGCAGTGCTATTGCCTATGAAGGTTTACCATCATCAAGGATTAAAAAAAACTTGCGGAACAATGCGGAATTGACCTATCTGTAGTGGATGGTCAATTCTGTCTGGTAAGCCTTGTGTTTGGGTGGAGGTTTGGACACAGCACTTTCTCTCCATTGGAAACTGTCATTGCACTTTTGATTATTATCATGGATCAATATTGGATTACTGGGATTATTGTGGATTTCATTTTTTATTTTCCATTACTGTTTTGGTGATAGGTGCATACTTTTTCTAGCGCAACAGTTTTATTATATGTCTTATGCTATGTCATTATATCACATGGTATGTTGCAGCTGTTTGTTTTGGATTTAGTTTTACTCAGCGCAATTTTTGTTTCCACTACACATATTTACAAAAAGGAGTAACTGCCCAGAAGCTGGTGGTCAACAAACGCTAACACAAAAAGCCCCTAAATTTAAAACAAGTTAATTCATTGTGAATATTTGATCAGGTAAATCCAAATCTCATCCCTATTCGCTACCAAAAGAGATATATTATATCGTCTTTTCATCCAACTTCAATATTATTGCATTTTTTATTTTGTAATGCCAGTATAAAGACAAAACAGTATTGAAAACAAACTCTTGTGGGTTTATTTAGTTATTTTTTTGAGCAATCAGGTGCGAATCAGGTCTGAATTTTGGCTGAATTCACACCTGAAACAGAGCCAAAGACGCACAGGACCCTTTTCCAGTACGCTCCGTGGCCACCCCGGAGCTGTGTGAGCTGGCTCCATTGAGAGCCGGTCACTGTTTCCTGTCATGCGAATTGGATGTGGGGAAACCCGCATCCAATTCGCATCAGTGAACCCAGCCTTAGTGGTGAACACTTCTAACTTGCTTCTCCTCAGTTTGAATCCCAACCTGGACACCATCTGCCTGGAGTTTGCATGTGTCAGCCACAGGTCGGTCACAGATATCTCGCTAGCTGCGGGACCCCAGGTCATATCCAGGCACAGCTGTACAGACATCGCTGGGTGCTCCGGTCACCAGGTAGCCAGTCAGGCAACTTGCAAGAACCTGTTCCAGGATATCTTCCCATCGGGCTTTCTGTCACAGGATTGGCAAGCAGGCACTTGCCCACTTTTTCATAACAAAGGGCACTGCATGCAGACACCATTGAATATCTATGTGCGTGTCACCGGCGCAAAACCAAACTTTATTTTGTTATACTATGTACCAAGTATTAGGTGTGCTGCACTCAAAAACGACCCTTCATTTAGATGGGTAAAAATATTAGTGAATATGTGTGAGTGCGCTGCCCCCTTTTTCTATATATATCACCACCTGTATTCCTTACCAACTACCAATGATCAATATTCCACGTGCATATATCTAAACTATAGATCAATAAATCATATGTATAACAAAAAATCATATATATAACAAGAAAAGTCCTTCAAACATGTTGCAAATTCTTGTGTCCTTTAAAGTGACTGGCGTGCTCCTATATTACTTCAATATGTGACTGAGTGGGACCCTCCACCATTCAGATTGGCCACTCACCAGATGTTTCACTAGGGGTACGCCTTTGGTTCATTCAGGGATAACCATTCCACACAGGTACCACTTCTCACCAGTACACAACTTGTGTTCTAATACTCCTCATAGGAAAGCATAGGAACAGAAGGCGATCATAGCGCAATATGTTTAAACCATTTATTTTAAAAGATATCAAAGGTTAAAATCACTCACATTTAAAAGTGCCCTTTTGCCGGCACGAAGCTTTTCCAGCAGTTACGGACGAGCGTCTAATAGCATGGTTCGCCTGGTGCTGTAAGCGGTCTCCACGCTTGGCTTGCACTCCAAGCCTCGTTTCCGTTTTCGTCCGGTCACGTGATGCGTGAAAATCTCCCAGCAGCCTCTACGCGTTTCGCATCATCAAATGCTTCCTGATGACGCATTTGATGATGCGAAACGCGTAGAGGCTGCTGGGAGATTTTCACGCATCACGTGACCGGACGAAAACGGAAACGAGGCTTGGAGTGCAAGCCAAGCGTGGAGACCGCTTACAGCACCAGGCGAACCATGCTATTAGACGCTCGTCCGTAACTGCTGGAAAAGCTTCGTGCCGGCAAAAGGGCACTTTTAAATGTGAGTGATTTTAACCTTTGATATCTTTTAAAATAAATGGTTTAAACATATTGCGCTATGATCGCCTTCTGTTCCTATGCTTTCCTATGAGGAGTATTAGAACACAAGTTGTGTACTGGTGAGAAGTGGTACCTGTGTGGAATGGTTATCCCTGAATGAACCAAAGGCGTACCCCTAGTGAAACATCTGGTGAGTGGCCAATCTGAATGGTGGAGGGTCCCACTCAGTCACATATTGAAGTAATATAGGAGCACGCCAGTCACTTTAAAGGACACAAGAATTTGCAACATGTTTGAAGGACTTTTCTTGTTATATATATGATTTTTTGTTATACATATGATTTATTGATCTATAGTTTAGATATATGCACGTGGAATATTGATCATTGGTAGTTGGTAAGGAATACAGGTGGTGATATATATAGAAAAAGGGGGCAGCGCACTCACACATATTCACTAATGCAGACACCATTATCTTGTCACTTTAATTAATGCCGCGTACACAAAATTGGAATTTTCGTCGGAAAAACCTTGGATGGTTTTTTCGATGGAATTCCGCTAAAGCTTGGCTTGCATAGACACGGTCACACCAAAGTTCTCTGAACTTTCGACCGCCAAGAACGCGGTGACATACAACACGTACGACGGCACTAGAAAAGGGAAGTTCCATACGAAGCGATGATTCGGTCCGTTTTGGGGCCAATAGTAGATGGAATGTTTTCACATTCAGACCAGGAGAAAAAATAAGGGAAAAAACTCCAAATGGTGCAGGTCAAAAAAGAGATTTTTAATTTTTTTATTTTTTCTATAACCAGGTTATGCCATTAAGTCCATTGGGACGAAACGCGTCGGACATGCTTCACTTGCTTCCCACATTCGTTTTTTCTCTTTTTATTTGTGATCACATTTTTATCTACTCATCTGTAAATTGATGTTTGTACCTTTTTAAAAAAAATGAAAATCTTCCTTTTTTGACCTGCACCATATTGAGCTTTTTCCGTTATGTTTCATCCTGGTTTGAATGTGAAAACATTCCATCTACTATCCGTCTCTAAAACGGACCGCCCATCAAGGTTTAATTTATATTTGGTCTGGAGAATTGCCTGAACCCTGGATACCTGGTTGTATTATACTTTCCGGAGCCATTTCTGTTGATTGATTGACTGTTCGTATTTGGAGTGATCCGCCTTCATGTTCCAATCGTATCCGAGTTGATATCATCGTTTGACCATCAGGCTTTCAGCCGATAAGACTTTGATTGATTTACTGTTGTACGGCAAGTGGGTCTACCCTGTCTGGTAAGAAGTATTTATCTACAACTTTCAATTAGAAGATTTTCCGTCTTGTTTTGAATTAGTTCTACAGCCAGCTCCTTGTTTTCTTTGCCACATCACTTTTTACTGAGGATTTTAAATCAGTTGTTTGATTGGACATATTCCTTATGAAGTTTATTTAAAAAAATGTTGGTGTTTATACACTTTTTTTGTCACTGGACATTATTTTTGCTTAGATCTTTCCTTCATTGGACATATAACCATTGTACTTACATGTTATGGGTTTATATTTTTGTGCATAGCACATGTTTGATTTCATGCCCTGTACAATTTCACATTTATAGTTCACTATAGTTATAGTGTTCTATTAGTACATTTAGCACTATCCTTAACCTTATTAACCTGATTAACCTTAAACTACGTAGAGGGTTCTTTACTGTAAGAGCGGCAAGGATGTGGAATTCCCTTCCACAGGCGGTGGTCTCAGCGGGGAGCATTGATAGCTTCAAGAAACTATTAGATAATCACCTGAATGACCGCAATATACAGGGATATGTAATGTAATACTGACACATAATCACACACATAGGTTGGACTTGATGGACTTGTGTCTTTTTTCAACCTCACCTACTATGTAACTATGTAACTATGTAACTAGACTATATATCAGGCCCATATTCCCTTTATTTCAGACTTTACTTTAGACTACTTTAGACTACAGTAAATCAGGCCCAGGCTCCCTTTACTTCAAATTTAGTAAATAAGGGCCAGACTCCCTTTACTTCAGATAATATTATATAAGGCCCAGACTCCATTTACTTCAGATTATAGTATATCAGGCCCAGACTCCAATTACTTCAGATAATAGTATATAAGGCCCAGACTCCATTTACTTCAGATTATAGTATATCAGGCCCAGACTCCATTTACTTCAGATAATAGTATATAAGGCCCAGACTCCATTTACTTCAGATTATAGTATATCAGACCCAGACTCCATTTACTTCAGATTATAATATATATTAGGCCCAGACTCCATTTACTTCAGATTATAGTATATCAGGCCTAGACTCAATTTACTTTAGACTATAGTAAATCAGGCCCAGATTCCTTTTATTTCAGACTATAGTAAATTAGGCACAGACTCCCTTTACTTTTGAGTATAGTAAATCAGGCCCAGACTCCCTGTACTTTAGAATATAATAAATCAGGCCCAGACTCCCTTTACTTTAGACTATAGTAAATCAGGCTGAGACTCCCTTTACAACTAAATAAAAAAGGGGGGTGACAAGTGTATTGAAAATAAATTTCTCAAAAATAGAGTGATCTCACATAGATCACTCACTGTGTAGGGTGTAGTTACTGTAACCAAAACCGTATAGAACCTACAAAACCTGGTATAGAACACCAGAAAGGGTTACTGTAGTAACAAATTAGTCCTAATAGAGTATTTCTTAAAATATTCAATTATTGTAACAAAATTGGCTAAAATTATCGACCAAAAGTAATAATAACAACTTCACATAAACAAAGGCTGTCACTGCAACATACGGTGAGTGACACAGGTGTTGATTACCAAATGACATTAGACAAAAACATAACATATACCATAAAACATATAGAGGCATCCGGACGCCATGTAACAACACACAGGAGGTAAGCGTGTAATTAACGTTATTGATTAATTAGATCTCAATAAAGAGATATATACAATATAGGGCATACCTACCATGTGTCGTCCCAGGGATGGGCAAAGGAAACAAGGGGGGGGGGGAAGAAGGAGAAAAGGAGAGGGAAGCCAGCTTGATGGAACTTAGACACTGGGACTGGTATGCTTAAACTGGATGGATTAAAAGCATGGATAATCAAGCTCCGAGTATGGCGAGTGCTATACTATATGCTGTAAACACTGATGCATGAGGAAGTCTCTATACGCCATCCACAGCTCACTCCAATGATTGAGATCCTGTAATTCAAGTATGGTATACTCTATGACTGTATTGATAGACAGTCAAATGAAGTTCCTCTCGGGCAACAATCCACTTGCATAGATACTATAGTTGAAACCTCAATGGGTCAGCAAGTGTCAGCAAAGTGATGTAGGACAATTGTTCATACTTGCTATTGCAAAGGAACATGGAGATACATAGTAGGTATAGCCCAGTTAGTGTGGCGCGTTTCCTATGATTACATCAATGCACAGTGCCTGTAAAGGATACATTACCATTCCCATGTTGAAGTCCATGAGGGAAAAGAAGCCATTGATGACCGATCTGGGCAGATCCAGTTAAATTGTCTTCCTTCTGTATCTCCTTGTATCCGATGGAAATGAAGCAGAGCTGAGCCGAGCTTCCACTACCGGAATGTGGTATGGCTATTCCTTATGTCTGGTCCGCTCCTCCTATCTCCCAGTCTCAGCCGGCTTTCCCAACAGAAAGGGGCATGCATGAGTGGCGTCATGTGACGTTCGCGACATTGATGCGTTTTATTATGGCAAATAGCGTAGCTTCACCTGGACGATGATAGGCCCACGCACATCACTCCCTTATATCTGTTTTCTCCGTGATGGTGCCGCCTATCCATGAGAAATCTGAAAGGGACATTCATCATGTATTAATAGCTAATGTTAGTAATCTTCATCCAGCCAATGAAATAATATAAGCGGTATACGTTTAGAGCTTACAAATGTTATCTAGACCAATTTTTTACCGTTTACAATAAGGAAAAAAGAATGAAAGAAGGAAAAAAATAAGAAAAGAAGAGGGAAAAGAAGAGAGAAAATGAAGCGAAAAAGACAAAAAGGAAAGAGGAGGGGAGAGAGGAACATGATAGGGACTAGCTAAATTGGACTCGCTTAGCTATTAATTGCTAATTACTAATTGATTAAAAATAAAATAGAAGGAATGTCATAAACCAGATGTCACCAGAACTGTGTGACTGCGACAGAGTGAACCAGACATAAATAGATGAAAGTAAGTTTATTAAAGTAAATGCATATAAATGTGAACACACCACCAATACAAACAGGGTGAACAAACTGAACAACCAAACAGTGATAATAAACCAACCAGTATATATAGCAAAAGGGAGTACCAGAATCGTAGTCAAGCCAGGCCAGGGTCATAAACAGGAGATCAGCAGATGGGGGGCCTGGAGTAAACAGACAGAGAACAAGATGGAAGGAATCAGGCTGCAGGGCAAGGATCCAGGGATACAGGAACAGATAAAAACAGGTTCAGGATACAGGAATCAGGGTTCAGGTCCAGGTCCAGGTCCAGGATCAGGATAACAGATAAACAGGCTGCAGGTCAGGGCACAAGGACAATACCAGGGCAAGGTGTGTGTGCACTTGCCGGGTATTTATACACATCTCAATCAGACTCATGTGATGCCTGATTGCAAGAGGTAATGTCGGTCCCACACTGCCAGGAACCACCCGCTGGTGGACGCCAGTACTGCGGCCCAAAGATCACATAATACCAGCAGGGAAAGGCTCTCCTGACAGTTCCAAACTGCCAGGAGACACCTGCTGGTGGACCTCAGTACTGCACGCCAAATGATAGATATTACCAGTGGAGGGAACCTTTCCTGACAAGGAAAAAGAAATGAAGAGCAGAGCACAGACTCAAATTTTATATATTTTGGTATAGGGCATATGTGGAAGGGACCAAGCTTTCCAAGAAGACTTGGAGGTTCCGCTCTGTATTTAGGCCTTGTGTTGTGAGTGACTTTAGCTCATATATCCACCATTTTTCTTTTTGGAGGAGTATACGGTCAAAGTCACCTCATCTTGTAGGCAATTTAAGGACATAGAAACCCTTCACTTTCATGTCCATAGAGCATCCTCCGTGGCATGAAACAAAATGTTTAGCAAGGGGTTTTTCAGGGTCCTTCTCATCAAACTCTCTTAGATGTTCCCCTATTCTAACTTTTAATGGCCTTTTTGTCTTCCCTATATAGATATTAAGACAGGGACAAGTGATCATATATATTACTCTCTTTGTAGAACAGTTGATTAGATCCCTAATCTCATAGTTGTTTTTCCCTAATGCATCATGGAAAACACTGGTTCTGTCTACAAAGGGACAGACCTCACTTTTTTTACAGGGAAACGCCCCTTTAGTTCTAGGGTATGCTGACAACCAGTTGTCACTTGGCTCTTTTGTGAACTCTGATTGTATCAACATATCTCTGAGATTCTTAGTAGCTACCATCTTAGGACCTGGCCCCACTATAGCCGCCAATCCTGGGCTATTAGACAGTATATTCCAGTTTTTTTCCAGGATGCTACGTACAGTATTCCACTGTGCCCAAAAAAGGAAGTTAGTATTCGTGTTGGGCTAGTACTTCTCTGTTCTATATTATCCCTATTTGTCCCTATTAGGAGAAGGCTTTCTCTGCTACGGCATGCAACCTTCTTTTTGGTCTTTCGAATTTGGCCATGAGAATAACCACACTTGTGAAATCGACTGTACATCTCATTTTCCTCTTTCCGGAATTTACTGGTTTTAGTGCAGTTCCTTTTTTTTCTTAGGAGCTGACCCACTGGAATCCCATTCTTCAACCAGAGGTGGTGGTGGCTATCTGCTCTTAACAATGTATTAGCTGCAATCTCTTTGAGAAATGTTTAAGTGCAGAGTTGTCCTTGTTCAATAGCTATCCACAGGTCAAGGAAGGAAATCTGTGAGCGTTCAAAGGTGTACGTCAGATGTATATTGCGTTTTCTATGTCACCTTTTCACACTACCAGTATATCGTTGATGTACCTAAGCCACATATGTACATGTGCCTGGTACATCAACGAGGTAAATACATCCTCCTCCTCTTCCCATAACCCTAGATGGAGGCAAACATAGACTGGTGCCCATGCTGCCCCCATCGAGGTACCTCCTATTTGTTGATATTCTGTGTTGAAAATTGAAAGAAGTTATTGGATAGGGCAAATTCCAGCAGTTCCACCAAGAACTCATTCTGTGGGCCGAGCTGCGGATAAT
Source organism: Lithobates septentrionalis (assembly GCA_037952835.1). NCBI lineage: Eukaryota > Metazoa > Chordata > Amphibia > Anura > Ranidae > Lithobates > Lithobates septentrionalis. The sequence continues at coordinate 6,659,117 of JBBDGP010000614.1, forward strand.
GGAAATCAAGGAAGGTCGCCACTGCTTTGATGCCGTAGGTATGGGGAATTGAGGTGTAGAGGGACTCCACATCAATTCCTATCAACCAAACCTAGTCCCCCACCTACAGATCAGAAATTTTCGATAGCACATGTCGGGTTTCCTGGACATAGGATTTTAGCTTTTTAACCATGTCCTTTAAAACGGAGTCCAAGTAACCACCCATTTTTTCCAGGGGGCCCTGTAGGGCCAAGACTATTGGTCTACCTGGAGGGTTCTGTAGGCATTTATGCACTTTTGGTATAATATAAAAGGTAGGCATATTGAACTCCCTCACAAGGATATGTTCATACTCACGGTTACTAAAAAGGCCCACCTCCTTTGCTTCTTTAAGTTTTCAATTTAGCTGTCGTGATACTTCAGGGAATGGGTCATAATCTAACCTCTTGTAAGTTAGGGGATCATTTAACCACTTGCCGACCAGTGCATGACGATATACGTCGGCACAATGGCACGGCTGGGCAAATGGGCGTACCCAGGGCCGTCTTTAATATTGATTGGACCCTGGGCAAAACTTTTCTTGGGCCCCCCCCCCATGAAGTTTCAGTCTCCACCTACTCTGAGACATACAATAAATAGCAGCTAGACTCAAAATCAGTTTACTGAATCAGATCAGGCAGCTATTGTGATTGGTTGCCAGAGGTTACAGTGTATCATTACCGCTCACTGACTGGTTGCTAGAGGTTACAGCACACATTACATCTCACTGATTAGTTTCTTGAGGTTACAGCACACGATTTCTGCTTGTTGATTGGCTGCTAGAGATTACTCTGGATATGACCTCAGGGGGGCATGATACACATATCAATGCCGCCAGCCGTTGCTATTTACATATGAATGCCGGTAATTTACATGTAAACACAGGATCTGCAGGTGAGTCATCTGTACACAACAAAAGGGCAGAACTGGGCAGCATTAGTAGCAGCACTTCACACTGAGATATTGGGACACAGCACGAGACTTAAACCTCAAGGGACGAGGGGATTTAAACCAGGATAGTTGGCAAGTATGAGGCATCTGCCATGGGCCCCACAACAATGACAGGGCCCAGGGCAGCTGCCCCTTTTGCCCTGCCTTAAAAACGGCCCTGGGCGTACCTGTACGTCCCCTTTAAGACGCGTCATTGTGGGCGCGCGTGCACCTGCCACACACTCCGTTGTCCGCCGGTGTCCCTCGATTGTGTCACGAAGAGGCAGAACGGGGAGATGCCTATGTACACAAGTCATTTCCAAAAGTGTCTGAAGTGGCCGTCATAATGTCGCAGTCATGATAAAAATCGCAGATCGCCACCATTACTAATAAAAAAAAATAATAAAAATGCCTTAAATCTATCCCCTATTTTATAGACGCTATAACTTTTGCGCAAACCAATCAATATACGCTTATTGCGGGGGTTTTTTTTACCAAAAATATGTAGAAGAATACATATCGGCTTAAACCGAGAAAGAAATTAGATTTTTTATATATATTTTTGGGGGTATTTATTATAGCAAAAAGTAAAAAATATTGCTTTTTTTTCAAAATTGTCGCTATTTTTTTGTTTATAGCGCAAAAAATTAAAAACCACAGAAGTGATCAAATACCACCAAAAGTAAGCTCTATTTGTGGGGAAAAAAGGACGTCAATTTTGTTTGGGTACAACGTTGCACGACCGCGCAATTGTCAGTTAAAGCGACACAGTGCCGTATCGCAAAAAGTGCTCTGGTAAGGAATGGGGTAAATTCTTTCGGGGCTGAAGTGGTTAAGAGACGTTTAGACTCTTTTTCATAAAGATTTTTATTCATTAAAACTACATTGCCTCCCTTATCACTTCTTTTAATGACAATGTTTTTTACTTCCCTGAGTGCTCTAAGGGCCTGCCTTTCCTCATATGTCAAGTAGGGATGAGCCGAACACCCCCCCGTTCGGTTCGCACCAGAACATGCGAACAGGAAAAAAGTTCGCTCGAACACGAGAACACCGTTAAAGTCTATGGGACACGAACATGAATAATCAAAAGTGCTAATTTTAAAGGCTTATATGCAAGTTATTGTCATAAAAAGTGTTTGGGGACCCGGGTCCTGCCCCAGGGGACATGGATCAATGCAAAAAAAAGTTTTAAAAACGGCAGTTTTTTCAGGAGCAGTGATTTTAATAATGCTTAAAGTCAAACAATAAAAGTGTAATATCCCTTTAAATTTCGTACCTGGGGGGTGTCTATAGTATGCCTGTAAAGGGGCGCATGTTTCCCGTGTTTAGAACAGCCTGACAGCAAAATGACATTTGGAAGGAAAAAACTCATTTAAAACTACCCGCGGCTATTGCATTGCCGTCAATACACATAGAAGTTCATTGATAAAAACTGCATGGGAATTCCCCACAGGGAAACCCCGAACCAAAATTAAAAAAAAAAAAAATGAAGTGGGAGTCCCCCTAAATTCCATACCAGGCCCTTCAGGTCTGGTATGGATATTAAGGGGAACCCCGGCCAAAATTAAAAAAAAAAAAATGACGTGGGGTTCCCCCTAAATTCCATACCAGACCCTTCAGGTCTGGTATGGATTTTAAGGGGAACCCCGCGCCAAAAAAAAAACATAAAACGGCGTGGGGTTCCCCCAAAAATCCATACCAGACCCTTATCCGAGCACGCAACCTGGCAGGCCGCAGGAAAAGAGGGGGGGACGAGAGTGCGCCCCCCCCTCCTGAACCGTACCAGGCCACATGCCCTCAACATTGGGAGGGTGCTTTGGGGTAGCCCCCCAAAACACCTTGTCCCCATGTTGATGAGGACAAGGGCCTCATCCCCACAACCGTGGCCGGTGGTTGTGGGGGTCTGCAGGCGGGGGGCTTATCGGAATCTGGAAGCCCCCTTTAACAAGGGGACCCCCAGATCCCGGCCCCCCCCCCCTGTGTGAAATGGTAAGGGGGTACTTACCCCTACCATTTCACTAAAAAAGTGTCAAAATAGTTAAAAATGACAAGAGACAGTTTTTGACAATTCCTTTATTTAAATGCTTCTTCTTTCTTCCTTCATCTTCTTCTTCTTCTGGTTCTTCTGGCTCTTCTGGTTCTTCCTCCTGCGTTCTCGTCCAGCATCTCCTCCGCGGCGTCTTCTATCTTCTTCTCCTCGGGCCGCTCCGCACCCATGGCATTGGGGGGGAGGCTCCCGCTCTTCTCTTCATCTTCTTCTTCATCCTCTTCTCTTCTTCCTTCTTCTCTTCTTCTCTGTTTCTCTTCTTAATTTTCTTCTCCGGGCCGCTCCGCATCCATGCATGGAGGGAGGCTCCCGCTGTGTGACGGCGTCTCCTCATCTGACGGTTCTTAAATAACGGGGGGCGGGGCCACCCGGTGACCCCGCCCCCTCTGACGCACGGGACATGACGGGACTTCCCTGTGGCATTCCCCGTGACGTCACAGGGAAGTCCCGTCAAGTCACCGTGCGTCAGAGGGGGGCGGGGTCACCTGCCAGGTTGCGTGCTCGGATAAGGGTCTGGTATGGATTTTTGGGGGAACCCCACGCCGTTTTTTTTTTTTTTTTTTGGCGCGGGGTTCCCCTTAAAATCCATACCAGACCTGAAGGGTCTGGTATGGAATTTAGGGGGAACCCCACGTCATTTTTTTTTTTTAATTTTGGCCGGGGTTCCCCTTAATATCCATACCAGACCTGAAGGGCCTGGTATGGAATTTAGGGGGACTCCCACTTCATTTTTTTTTTTTTTAATTTTGGTTCGGGGTTTCCCTGTGGGGAATTCCCATGCCGTTTTTATCAATGAACTTCTATGTGTATTGACGGCAATGCAATAGCCGCGGGTAGTTTTAAATGAGTTTTTTCCTTCCAAATGTCATTTTGCTGTCAGGCTGTTCTAAACACGGGAAACATGCGCCCCTTTACAGGCATACTATAGACACCCCCCAGGTACGAAATTTAAAGGGATATTACACTTTTATTGTTATTATTATTTTATTTTTTATTGTTATTATTTTTTTTGCATTGATCCATGTCCCCTGGGGCAGGACCCAGGTCCCCAAACACTTTTTATGACAATAACTTGCATATTAGCCTTTAAAATTAGCACTTTTGATTTCTCCCATAGACTTTTAAAGGGTGTTCCGCGGCATTCGAATTTGCCGCGAACACCCCAAATTGTTCGGTGTTCGGCGAACTTGCGAACAGCCAATGTTCGAGTCGAACATGAGTTCGACTCGAACTCGAAGCTCATCCCTACTGTCAAGTTATCGGGACCCATTTTGGTCCAATCTATGCTTTCCAAATCTGATTGAACCATTTCTAGGAAAAGGTTCAGCCATCTGTTCTTGGAAAGAGGCAGCATCTTTTTGGAGCGTATCTGTAAATCGGCCCCTCTCCTACTGGGGTTGCTTACCTCCAAAGGGCCCTCATTCTCCTCAAGTAGGGAATTAAGGATCTCCAATGCCTTTTGATCATCCATTTCTAATTGGAATTCCCCTGTATCCAATGTGTCTTTTCTCTCATGGAGAGACCTTAAGAAAACTTTCTGCAAGAAGAGAGTGACGTCCTTATAGACCGTGAATTTATCCATGTTACTAACAGGAGAAAACGACATTCCTTTTTGCAAGAGTTTGGTGTGTTTTGGGGCCAGAGGAAAATCAGACAAATTAATAACCTTAATGTCCATTTTTTCTTCTTCTTTTCCCCTTCCCATGGGAACTTTATCTCTGGTTATCACTTTTTCTGACTCCTCGCGTATGACCTTTTGCTTCCTATTTTTGCTGACTTATCCTTGTTTTTGATACCTATTTGGGCTTTTGTTTTGGATGAAAGGTTTGGGGGAGGGATTTGGTCTGTAGTATCTTCCTCCCCTCCTTCTCTAAAAAAGTCACTGTTTTATTGATATTTTCCTCATTGGTATCGCTCCCTGACCTTTCACGTCTTGGTCTCAACTGCGAGCGTGGTCCCCTTCTTGAGGACCTACTTCGTCCTCGTCGAATGGTTAAGTCAAAAAATGCATCTTTTTCAAAATCTTTGATATCTTGAGACTTACTTTTACTTCGCATTATAGTACAGTGGGGACGAAAAGTATTCAGACCCCCTTAAATTTTTCACTCTTTGTTATATTGCAGCCATTTGCTAAAATCATTTAAGTTCATTTTTTTTCCTCATTAATGTACACACAACACCCCATATTGACAGAAAAACACAGAATTGTTGACATTTTTGCAGATTTATTCAAAAAGAAAAACTGAATTATCACATGGTCCTAAGTATTCAGATCATTTGCTCAGTATTTAGTAGAAGCACCCTTTTGATCTAATACAGCCATGAGTCTTTTTGGGAGAGATGCAACAAGTTTTTCACACCTGAATTTGGGGATCCTCTGCCATTCCTCCTTGCAGATCCTCTCCAGTTCTGTCAGGTTGGATGGTAAACGTTAGTGGACAGCCATTTTTAGGTCTCTCCAGAGATGCTCAATTGGGTTTAAGTCAGGGCTCTGGCTGGGCCATTCAAGAACAGTCACAGAGTTGTTGTGAAGCCACTCCTTTGTTATTTTAGCTGTGTGCTTAGGGTCATTGTCTTGTTGGAAGGTAAACCTCCTGCCCAGTCTGAGGTCCTGAGTACTCTGGAGAAGGTTTTCATCCAGGATATCCCTGTACTTGGCCGCATTCATTTTTCCTTCTATTACAACCAGTTGTCCTGTCCCTGCAGCTGCAAAAAACACCCCCACAGCATGATGCTGCCACCACCATGCTTCACTGTTGGGACTGTATTGGACAGGTGATGAGCAGTGCCTGGTTTTCTCCACACATACCGCTTAGAATTAAGGCCAACAAGTTCTATCTTGGTCTCATCAGACCAAAGAATCTTATTTCTCACCATCTTGGAGTCCTTCAGGTGTTTTTTAGCAAACTCCATGCGGGCTTTCATGTGTCTTGCACTGAGGAGAGGCTTCCATCGGGCCACTCTGCCATAAAGCCCCGACTGGTGGAGGGCTGCAGTGATGGTTCGACTTTCTACAACTTTCTCCCATCTCCCGACTGCATCTCTGGAGCTCAGCCACAGTGATCTTTGGGTTCTTCTTTACCTCTCTCACCAAGGCTCTTCTCCCCAGATAGCTCAGTTTGGAAGGACGGCCAGCTCTAGGAAGTGTTCTGGTTGTCCCAAACTTCTTCCATTTAAGGATTATGGAATCTGTGCTCTTAGGAACCTTAAGTGCAGCAGAAATTTTTTTTGAAACCTTGGCCAGATCTGTGCCTTGCCACAATTCTGTCTCTGAGCTCTTCAGGCAGTTCCTTTGACCTCATGTTTCTCATTTGCTCTGACAAGCACTGTGAGCTGTAAGGTCTTATAAAGACAGGTGTGTGGCTTTCCTAATCAAGTCCAATCAGTATAATCAAAAACAGCTGGACTCAAATAAAGGTGTAGAACCATCTCAAGGATGATCAGAAAAAATGGACAGCACCTGAGTTGCAGCAAAGGGTCTGAATACTTAGGACCATGTGATATTTCAGTTTCAGGAAAAAAAATGAACTTAAATGATTTTAGCAAATGGCTGCAATATAACAAAGAGTAAAAAATTGAAGGGGGTCTGAATACTTTCCGTCCCCACTGTATATCAGGCCCAGACTCCATTTACGTCAGACTATAGTAAATCAGGCCCAGACTTCAGGCTATAGCATATCAGGCCTGGCAGACCAGTACACCAGAAAGAGTGATTTACATTTTGCAGTTTTTCTGTTTAGCAGCTTTCCATGTTGGTATTTGGGGTGGGAGGGACAGAGCTCTCTAGTGGACCATAAACCAGCTATAGACCTTCACTCTGTATAAAGCCCAAATCATCGGGGATGGTCATCCTTATCTACAAATTGCTTACAGGATCAAGAAGAGACTGCAAAAAATACAGGTAGCATAGAGAACCGCTTTAATGCAACCAACAGCCATTTACATCGGCTATTAACAATGTATTACCATAATAGCAATAACATGCTTTAGACACCTTGATTGAACAGATCACTTTATATTGAAAATCACAATGAGGCTTTTGATGGTTACTGATAAAAGAAGAAGAAAAAAATCTGCTTAATATACAACTGTTATTGTGTGAGTTATTTACCTTGACAGCCACACGAAGCTTTAAAAGGTATATCAAAATAGCAGTCATTTCCTAGGTCTCATTACAATAATATGTTTATGCAAAGAAGAAACACAGTGCAGATCTCCCTATGTATAGTCACTCTACTTTAACCGTTACAACCAGAAACAAGGCTGACAGCATTCGTGAAACTGAGTTGGACCTGCCAATGATGCAGGACATTGGGTGGTAGGTCTGGCACCCAAGAGGTTAAGAATATGCAAAATTCAGCTGCTTAATTGAGTGAAAAAGCAATCTACACCATCACTGGTAAACATATGGCTGGAAGACCTTTGCAGGATTCAGTTGTCAATCTAGCTGGTTTATGAAAGGATGCAAATAACAGCTTGGATAATTTTTCCAGCAGATGAGATATGCGTGATTCGAAGGATAATTTTTGACTGGTCAGTGGATGGAAAGGAAATCTTTTCTCAGCAGCTGAACCAGGACTTCTCTTTGCTATTTCCTACCTGATGGAGCACTCATCACTAATTTAATATAGTGGAAGATCTCTTGAAGTAGAAAGTGAATGATTTCCTAACACTGATGAGTCTTTCAAAACAACATGCTCAGGAATTTAGTCCATTGGGATTAGGCAGAAAGAATTAACAGCATATTTCTATTTGGTATATATCTGTATGGTGGACAGCTGTTTATCCTCCATGTGGAACAAAATCTAGCTTCTGTAAGAATATGCTAGAAGAATCTGCTGTTATACTGTATGTGTGCAATGGCATGTGCACAAATAAATGTGTTCATTGTTATGTGTGCCCATAGCCCACTTTCCTCTGTATAATCACTTTACCATTTCCCAAAGGCTTGCTTTCAGTCCAGCTCAGGGATGCCAGTTATGTTGCAATCCAATAGTTTGGAGGTCTAGATTTTTTATAAGACCATGGCTGATGGAGCATGGTGACACTCTGGGAGGAAAGTCTAAAAAAAGCAAGCAGAAAGGATTTTAAAATATAAATATGTATATGTTTGCATATCCTTATGTGTAGCCAGCCTTCCACTTGGTAGGGGGATCCAAATATTTGTAGCTGCTCCCTAGTGAGTTATCACTACATTTGCAATATTATATATGTGTTTAAAGAAAGCAGGCAGTGCAAATCTATGGGAACCAGGGGCCTGACTACAGGGGTCGCAATTGTGACCCAGGCCCATGTTCCAGGGGGGGGGGGGGGGGGGGCGGTACAGCTCCCATGTATACCTGGATAGGAGGGGCGGCAGGGGCATCATATAGAGGAACCATTTCCCGTCATTTTCCTCCTGCAACCGCTGAAAGCCTGCATCTCCTCCTTTTGCCTCCCATAGGCATTCAGTGGCTGCAGGAGGAAAATGGAGGGGATCAGTTCCTCTATATGCTGCCCCCACCACCCCTCTTATCCAGCTTACACTGCCTTCTGCTGCCGCCAGGCCCTTGTGTGCTCCCCTGGCCCCCCTCATCCTCCCCGCAGTGCTGTCGACTTCCCCTCCTCCCCTCCCTGAAAAGAGGGGGGAAGGGGCCTGTAAATATGTCTCCTATTCTAAATGGACAGAGTCAGTGGTTGGTACTGACGATCACTGACTCTGTCCATTCATAACTGAACCAATGTAAACTGTATACAGAGCTATTCCTGTCCATTGATTCTGTGCAGCTGAGGCTGCAGAAAGAGAGATTGAGAACTGTGTCCTCAATCTTCTTTCTCTGTCTCAAAGGTGAAACATCAAAAGTCTGTTTAGACCCCTGACATTTCACCAAAGCCCCGCAATGGGACTCCTAAAATAAACTATAAAAAATAAAATTTAAATAAATAAATAATAAAATGGCAAAAAATAATAAAAAAAGATAACAAAAATAAAAAAGCTACTGACGCCAGTGGCAGAACTACTAGGGTTGCAAAGATTGCACATAAGACTGAGCCCTGGCATTCCACCACCGGGCTCAGAGGGAAGGGCCCTGGGCTCATAGGGAAGGGGACCCTTTATCTTTGCCTGCACCGGGGCCCTGAAGGATTTAGTAATGCCTCTGATGGGAGGTATTACTAAATCTATTCAATTTTTCTAAGATTGAAGGCAAAGATAGAATAGAGCACTTAGTGACACAACAGGTTAGAACTAGGTTTGTCAGGGCTGAGCCTAGATTTCGGTGTACAGTCATTTTTGGAGTAAATTTACATTTGAGCTTTGCTACAATGCACTTAAGACAGAAAATTCAATCTGGATGAACCCACTCTTTACATTAAGATCAAACACATTATCTTTCTTCTCTTTATTGTTAAATGTTGCTTGTGCATATGGGGTAAAGCAACAGGTTTACTTTACGGTCCCTCTTCTTAGCTGCACATACTCACCTTTCATTCATTCCCCTCTCACTCCATTCAACCACAGGGAACAAAGCAAGACATCCCTCTGTAAGTTCCATGTGACTGCTGTCGCTGCAGTAGGAGCGTAGACAATACTCTCCAGTAAGCAGGGCCATTTGAATAGCATCATGGGCCCCTGAGCAAAGTAATGCACTTGGGCACCTACCAGCCTGCCCCAAATTTACACACCTACTCGTAAGAATCAAAGTAGAAAAAGTTGATAGGATTAAACATATATTTATTAGCACTTTCCATAACAATAAGAAAACATGCCATAAATCAAAGACTAAATCAACACAAAGGGCACAGTACAGGGGGGGAAAGAAGGGTAAAGTATGGGGGGGTCAGGAGGGCAAGATACTGGGATCAGAAGAGCAAAGTACATGTTCAAGAATGCTTGCCATCTCGGGAAAGCTTAGCTATTGTTACTTAGAAATGTTACTATCCCAGCATGTTTTTACGCTTGTGCCTGATTTTCAGCAACTGCTTAAGAAGCCTGAATCCTAGTTGTCAACGGAGATAGCAAACGCACAGTAACCAGAGTTAGGTAAATTTTAAGCATATTTCTACTGTTACAGACTATAGTTTCTGCTTATTTGCTAAGCATCTTGCTTGATATATCTGTCAGTCTTGATACTGTATTCCTAATATTGTAAAAGTTTTGTATGTACAGCATTTTTGTAAAGTTAAAGCACAATTATACACTGCAGAGGTCTGAAATTCCTTGCTTATACTGCAAAGTAACCTTGCTAGATAGACGCAAGCAAAACACAGCAGATCCGGGGCAGTTGGCAAGTATGATGTAATGCAAGATTATCATGCAGCCCCCATGCACCTGGGGCCCCTGGGCAGTGCCCAAGGTTGTCCATGCATTAAGACAGCCCTGCCACTATGTGACAGTATTGGGTCAATCACCAAGAACCAGCATTATCACTATTGTGCAGAGTATTGCAAGCGCTGGAAGCTTCTTGGATGCAGTAATACGGCTTTACTTTCATGGAGAAATATAGTGCATGTCTTACAGCATGGAGAAACGTGAACAGGAAGCAGGAATATACAAGTACATGCACTGTACATCCTATTATATCATAGAAAACATGAACTATACACAATAATACTACAGCGCCACCTGCTGCATAGATAGGTATAATGCATACAGTATTGTCAGTTTATTAACAACTTTACATTACATGCTGTTGTTTTTTTTCCAACACCCCTTCTCAACAGCATGAGCCTTGTCAAATTATATTCAGCTTCTTCTGGAAATAACTATGACGTTCCTTCAATAAAGGCTTGGTGAGTGCATCAGCAGTCATCTCCTCTGAGGAACAGTATTGAATGTTAATAACACCTTGCTCTTGATTGTCCCTCAGTAGGTGATACTTGACGTCAATGTTTTGGTCCTAGGATTGACCCTTTCTGATTGAGTAAGCTTTATACAACCCTGGTTGTCTTTAAAAATGGGAATTGGTTTTGACATGTCTATCCCAATGTCCACAGAAAATTGATGAATCCATATTGCTTCTTGACATGCGTGTGCTGCTGCAATGTACTCTGCTTCAGTTGAAGATAGAGTGACAGTTACTTGCTTTCACTTATGGCTCCTTCCCCATATTGGAAGATGAATCCACTTGTGGATTTGTTGTCTGTGCAGTCACCAGCCCAATCAGCATCCACATATCCGACCAGTTTTGGATTGTATGTTACTGGTAGCCGTAACTTCATCTGAATTGTTCCTTTGAGGTACTGCATCACTCTTTTTTACTACGTTCCAGTCACGCTGACAGGGAGCTGAAACTTTTCTGCATAGTATGCCCACTGCTGCGGCTATGTCTGGTCTTGTCACAGTGGCAACATATAGCAGCTTACCGATTGTGCTGCGATACATGTCATTGTTGGGTAGCAAGTTTTCTGCTTCATTGCTCTTTTGAAAGCCTGGTTCTATGGGAGTTTTCAATTCCTTTGCATCTTGCATATGGAATTGTTCCAAGATTTCCAAGGTTTTCTAAGATGATCTGGTTGAGAAGATAACTTTCATCTTCCTCTCTCTCTATTTGGATTCCCGGATAGTAGCTAATGTTCCCTAGCTCTTTGATTTCAAAATTTTCTTTCAGCTTGTGAACTATCTGATTGTAATCCCCTTCTTGTTCAAAACAGGCTACAATGTCATCCACATTGTAAGGAAGTATATCCATCTGTCTTCTTGATTCTTGAACTAGAGACAGGGGTCTGCTTTACTTCTTGAAAACCCCTTTTTAGTAAGTACTTTGTTCACTTTCTAATTTCACATCCTTGCAGATTGTTTACGACCGTAGATGCTCTTCTGAAGTTTTCACACAAGGTTGTCTCCCTGCTCAAACTCTGGTGGTTGCTCCATGTACAGATCTTCCTTAATGTCTCCATATAGGAAAGCAGTTTTAACATCTAGGTTTTTGACTTGCATGTCCTTCCTGGCTGCAATGCTAAGAAGCACTCTGATAGTGGTGTTTTATGACGGGAGCGAATGTTTCATCTTAATCTTCACCAAATTTCTGGGTGTAACTAGTCTGGCTTTGTATTTGTGGATATTCTCTTCTGCATGTGACTTTACTTTCAAGGTCCGCTTACTTGCTATAGTTTTGTGGTTAGGAGGTAGCTCTGTGAGTGTCCAGGTTTTCTTGAAGTGACTTTAATTCTTCTTCTGCTGCTTTTCTCCATTTATTGGCTTCACGTTTTGGCAATTTTTTTATGTCTTCCCAGGAGACAAGTTGGTTCAAGTATGCTGTGTGTTTTGACAATGTATGACAGCTTGCGGGATGGTATCCCCTTTGTAGTCCAAGTGGATCATCTGACTTCAGGCAGTTCAGCAGGATCTAGTGGGGAACTTGATTTAGGCAATGTGAGTTTCACCTCTTGTTCTGACTCCTGCAAAGATTTTTTTGGTTGACCTTTTATTCTGGTTTGCTTGGCATATTCACTTCACAGCTTTCAAGGATCAGTGTTTCTGGTGATGGGCTCTCATCAAAATAAACACTACGGTTTATTGTCACTTTGTTAGTCTTTGGGTGTAGGATTCTGTAACTCTTATGCCCCGTACACACGGTCGTATTTTCCGACGGAAAATGTGTAATAGGACCTTGTTGTTGGAAATTCCGTCCATGTGTAGGCTCCATCACACATTTTCCATCAGAATTTCCGACACACAAAGTTTGAGAGCTTGCTATAAAATTTTCCGACAACAAAATCCGTTGTCAGAAATTCTGATCGTGTGTACACAAATCCGACGGACAAAGTGCCACGCATGCTCAGAATAAATTAAGAGACGAAAGCTATTGGCTACTGCCCCATTTATAGTCCCGACATACGTGCTTTATGTCACCACATTCAGAATGATCGGATTTTCCGACAACTTTGTGTAGCCGTGTGTATGCAAGACAAGTTTGAGCCAACATCCGTCGGAAAAAATCCATGGATTTTGTTGTCGGAATGTCCAATCAATGTCCGACCGTGTGTACAGGGCATTCGTTTGCTCACTGTAGCCTACTAGAATGCCCTCTAGAGCTCTGTTCTCCAGCTTGGATCGCTTTTCACTTGAAATATAGGCATATGCTTTACATTGAAAACACTCTGATGTGCCCTATGCTATGATTTGATCCATGCCACATTTCAAGTGGAGTAATTTTAATGGCTCTTGAGGATATTCTGTTCTGTAGGTAGGTTGCAGTCATAACTGCTTCTCCCCAGTACATGTGAAGTAGGTTGGCATCCGACAACATGCATCTGGCCATTTCTATAAGAGTGCAATATTTCCTTTCTGCTACACCGTTTTGTTCAGGAGTGTATGGTGTGGTTTTCTGGTGTACGATTCCTTGTCTCTTAAGATATGAGGCCACTTCTTTGCTTATGTGTTCTCCTCCATTGTCGGTGCGCATTATTTCTGGTTTGCGTTGGAATTTGTTGCTAGACATGGCAAAGAATCCTTGAAGTTTCTTTGATGTTTAATTCTTGTGTTTCATCAGATAAGTAGTTGTGTACCTGGAATAATCATCAATGAAAGTCAGTAGATATCTGTTCCCACTGACTTGGGAGTTTTCATTGGACTGCACAAGTCACTGTCTATGAGCTGCAGTGGGTGGGTAGTGTGGCTTTAGCTTCAATACAGCACTTGCATTTCATGAGCACTTTGCAATGCCTCTGCTTATAATGTTCTGTATAGCTTCTGGACTTCTGTGCCCCAGCCATAAGTAAATACATTTGCAGTTATTTACAAGACTTTTCACTGATAGAAGGCTGCATTCTAGTTCTGGAACATACAACCCTTTCTTTACAAGAATACTGTGCTCATCTCCTTGTGGTGTAATGCAGTTCAGGTAGCTCTGGCCTTTACCTTTGGATGTGATGCTTTTCCCGTTTGCTAGGAAAACTTTGTCTTTTGCACTGTAATCAATGTTTGTGAAGAAGGTCTCATCATTAGTCATGTGACTTGTCGCACCTGAGTCTATGCACCAGCCGCATGGCTTGCCACTCTGTGTTACTTTAAAGGTGCCACTCCATGATGTGTCTTCAGTTTCCTTTGTGATTGCTTTGACTCTTTCTTTTGTGGATAGCTTTCGCTGCTTGGGTTTCCAGACAGAACAGTCCTTTTTTAAGTGACCGGTCCTTTTACAGTGTAAACAGGCTCTGCTTTCTTTGAGCTTTGTGCCTTTGTACGTCTTAAGAGCTTTGTCATCATGGTGCGTATATTCTTTCCTTCTTTCATATTCATTGATTAATTTGCCTTTGACCTATTCCAGTGTCAGCTCCTGCTCGGGTCTGGTGTAAGACATTCTGAGAATATTTTTATCACTCTCAGCCAAGAGTGCTATCTATTTTTTTCCTTTCTCAGAGTCTCAAAGAAATGGCCGGGGGAAAAAGGAAAGATAAGTATATGTTGATTGTTCTGCTCTGCATGGGCAAAATGCAGTTTTGCTCTAATGAATGCATCAAGGATTCCAAATAAAATATATTATATAGATTCAATTGCAGACTCCCCAAAACGGATTCTTTTATCCTCTTTGGGGCCTAGGCATACTGTATTTCTCCAGCACTACACCAATTGTAATTTCAGTAATTGTATTTTCCTGTTTTAGCGTGTTAGATCTTGTTATAGAAAGAGAGAGTTAGCAGGACTTGTGTAGAAGCTACTTGTCAGACCCTTGTGAAAAAGACATTCATTAGTACTATAGATAGCAAGCAGGCATGTTTCATTGCATCCATTATAAGAAAAGGTTATTGGCGAAAGGGGAGGTAGGCACATGAGATCCATCTATCAGCTCATGACATCGTTGACCCATAGCAGTCAGAATTCAGGAAACAGACTATCATAGAAGCAGCCCAGGTGATACATGCTCAGTGACCTTCTGATGGCAATAAGTAAGTGAGTGTTCAGTCTTAATATTCCTTGACCCCTGTGCACCATGTGCTGCCATGGACTGTCATGTCTTAATAAAATGTATTCATTGCATGGCACACGGATACATTGCTTGGAATGTGAAAGTATAATGACAGGTAATGGCAAGCAGCAATGCATTTTTCATTTGTTTGTTTCAAAATCACATTCTTTCTTTAAAATAACCTCTCCAGCTAGGCGGAATGCACTCAGAAAAATCTCTGCCATTTAGACTGGTAAATGCAAAGTGATATTATTTCTCTGAAATCTTGTATGTGGATGTCAGGGATCCCTGCCACATGTAGGTGTACTAATTATACAAGCTAGCAAAACAGGTGCCTTTCTTCCTGCTTTATGAGAACAATTGCAGTTTTAGTGTTATTTAGAAGATTTTAAATAGCCCTTGTTGAGGAACGCAAGCCAAGCCTTCGGATCTTGTAATCAATTACTGCCCTCTGCAGGCCTGCTGTGGAATAAGCTGTCTTTCTGGGTGAATTTCAAACTTTTCTGTAACTGCTATGCAACACTGCAATGGGCTATATACAGATCATATTTCTGTTTTGTTTATTATGAATTATTTGTTTTTATTACTAAAAACACACTTTTTTTAAAGGGCTATTTATTTGGCGCTCCGGTGTGGGTGTATTTTACCACGTTTTCTGTATGCATTTTCCAGGGCAGAGAGATATTTCTGCACAGTTCTATGCGTGATAATACATTTATTTATTTCAGGTACTTATATAGCGCCGTCAATTTACGCAGCGCTTTACATATACATTGTACATTCACATCAGGCCCTACCCTCAAGGAGCTTACAATCTAAGGTCCCTAACTCACATTCATGCATACTAGGGACAATTTAGACAGAATCCAATTAACCTACCAGCATGTCTTTGGAGTGTGGGAGGAAACCAGAGTACCCGGAGGAAACCCACGCAGGCACAAGGAGAACATGCAAACTCCAGGCAGGTAGTGTCGTGGTTGGGATTCGAACCAGCGACCCTTCTTACTGCTGGGCGAAAGTGCTACCCACTACACCACTGTGCCGCCCAATACATGGAAAATACATGCATATTGCGTTTTATGGTTCCATACAATCATTTGGTACCTGTATTTTTACTAAACTGCAGATAAACTGGATTCATTAAAATTATATTAAAAGCTGATGTCACCTTTGGACCATGTTACATGTTACACCCATAGTTAGAGCGTACCATGGTGTAAATGTGACCCATCCATCCCCAAACTGACCCCCACCCCCATGACAGTGCAGGAGTTTTTCTCCCCCACAGAAGCTGTCTCTTTTGAAATCAGGGTGGCTGTGTGAATGATTAAATGAATTATAAATCTCTTCCTCCACTGTAGCAGATGAACTTGCAGACTTGTCCAATAATTATCCCTTTCATAGTCCATAGCTCCCAACTGTCCCTGATTTTGAGGGACTGTTCCTGATTTGGAACAAAGTCCCTCTGTCCCTCTTTCCTCCACATTCGTCCACATTCGTCCCTCATTTTGTTCTGATCTATATAGCGTTATATAAAATGCACTCTTTATCTTATAAAGTGTTTCCCCAGTACTAAACCTTTAATCCAATTTCTAAATTGCTGCATTTTTACATTTCAAAGGCCAGTATAAAGGAATATTAGTGGTAAAAAAGCACTTGTGGGTTTATCCAATCATTTTTTTTTTTTTTTTTTGCATAATTCTCCTTTAAAGGGGCAGGGCAGGCAGGGGGTGTGCCTTATACCCCAATACTTTTGATAATAGGTGTCCCTCATTCCCATCTCAAAAAGTTGGGAAGTATGATAGTCCATTCACATTTCTTCCAGCTCTCCAAATGAAAGTTCATACCTCAATACGGACAGAAAGCTGGAGGAGAGCCTGCTTTGAAGGCTCCCATGAAAAAAATAATAATAAAAAATGCTCACTTTTACTTGCAAGTATAAGTGCATTTGTTATTTTTTTTTTTCCAAAATCTAGGATTAGTCTTTAAACCCTTCATTTTTTAAAGTACTTTTAGCAGCAGATTTAAATGAGTTCCATGGCCAAAAGCATCAACTTTTATTTTAGAACATCAGCATTGTAATAGTAATTCAAACAATAGTTATTTTTACCAATTCACTATAAGCTTACTTTAACCACTTCAGCCCCGGAAGATTTTACTCCCTTAATGAGAATTTTTTGCGATACAGGACTGTGTCGCTTTAACTGACAATTGCGCGGTCGTGTGACGTTACACCCAAACAAAATTGACGTCCTTTTTTTCACACAAATAGAGCTTTCTTTTGGTGGTATTTGATCACCTCAGCATTTTTTTTTTTTTGCGCTATAAACAAAAAAGGACCGACAATTCTGAAATAATATAAAAAAAACAAATTTCTTCCTCAGTTTAGGCCGATATATATTTTTCTACATATGGTAAAAAAATCGCAATAAGCATATACTGATTGGTTTGCGCAAAAGATATAGCATCTGCAAAATAAGGGATAGATTTATGGATTTTTTTAAATATTTTTTTTTATTAGTAATGGCGGTGATCTGCGATTTTTATCAGGACTGTGTCATTGCGGCGGACAGATCGGACACTTTTGACACTATTTTGACATTTATACAGCGATCAGAGCTAAAAATAGCCACTGATTACTGTATAAATGTCACTGGCAGTGAAGGGGTTAAACACTAGGGGGCGATCAAGGGGCTAAGTGTGTTCCCTCAGTGTGTTCTAACTGTAGGGGGATGGGCTCACTAGGACATGACAGAGATCACTGCTCCCCATGACAGGGAGCAGTAGATCCCTGCCATGTCACTAGGCAGAACAGGGAAATGCCTTGTTTACGTAGGCATCTCCCTGCCTCTCCTTGCCACGATTGCGTGTCACCGGTGGACATTGAGTCCATGAGACCCGCAGGCACACTCCCTGCAATGACGGAGGGACGTACAGGTATGCCCATTTGCCCAACCGTGCCAGACATACATCGTCGTGCAGCGGTCAGCAAGTGGTTAAAAAAAATCTCCTTTCATGTTGTGAGTGCTGCCTGTCTATTGGCCCTCTCTTTCCACAATCTCCTGGATTCCTTGCATGCTTTGTAGCTTTTCCTCTGCTTTTAACGTTACATTTCTCAGGACTACATATCCCATGGTACCTTGCTGCCTGCAAGCTGTGATTCCTGTACTTACTCTGCCTCCTGAACCTCCTCCTCTCAGCACCACTGTAGTTCAGAAGGCAGGCTCGGTGAAATGAGTGCCTATTCATAGGGATTTGTGAATACAGGTCAAAAAATTCAAGAACGTATATGTGTGGAATTCTTCACAAACTAAGTGTACAAACTTCAACAGCATTCAGAGTAGGCTAGAAAAAAAATTAAACTGCAATGTGGAAATGAATATAGGATTTTAAATTTTGACCATAGATATACACTTACTGAGTATGCACCTTTTTACCTTTTATTCCTTGCCTATATTCGTGTTTAAGCTGGCGCCATGGCTGCTGTCCTGGGTTTCCTATTTCGGGGTGGCTCCTTTCTTTTTACATCCCCTTGCCTCTAATTGGCCATCTATTGACTACTTTGTCCTCATGTATGAGGAAAAGCATAAGGCAACCCAACAAGTTCTATAATTTTATCATGAAGTCTCTGGAAACCTTTAATTAGTTGTTAGAGCCTGAGTCAAATGCACCCCAACATGAGGTGAAGTATAAGCGCTTAAGAATGCTTGCTAGTTACTTTAAGGTGCATATATATATGGAATGCATAATGCATGATATTTACACATCTGTTTGTATTGGAGAATAGAAAGGAGGCTATTTATCAGGTTACCCCTCCTGTTCAGGGGGGCCTTATTCCTGCATTTTCTATGGTTTCCATTAGCTGTATGTCCGGTTATCCTGAGTATTCATCCCTGTTCATAGGCTGTTTCTGTAATCAATAAATTACTTTGAAAGGCATTTTTGGAATTCCATTCCATTTGTGCACTATGTATAATCTGCATATTATTGGCTTAGGCCCTCTGGGTCATATTCTCCCACCTGAGCTGTGGATCTCTGCAGCTCCTCCAGAGTTACCATGGGCCTCTTGGCTGCTTCTCTGATTAATGCTCTCCTTGCCCGGCCTGTCAGTTTAGGTGGAAGGCCATGTCTTGGTAGGTTTGCAGTTGTGCCATACTCTTTCCATTTTCAGATGATGGATTGAACAGTGCTCCGTGAGAAGTTCAAAGCTTGGAATATTTTTATATAACCTAACCCTGCTTTAAACTTCTCCACAACTTTATCCCTGACCTGTGTGGTGTGTTCCTTGGCCTTCATGATGCTATTTGTTCACTAAGGTTCTCTAACAAACCACTGAGGGCTTCACAGAACAGCTGTATTTATACTGAGATTAAATTACACACAGGTGGAGTCTGTTTACTAATTAGGTGACTTCTGAAGACAATTGGTTCCACTAGATTTTAGTTAGGGGTATCAGAGTAAAAGGGGCTGAATACAAATGCACGCCACACTTTTCAGATATTTATTTGTAAACAATGTTGAAAACAATTTATCATTTTCCTTCCACTTTACAATTATGTGCCACTTTGTGTTGGTCTATCACATAAAATCCCAATAAAATACATTTAGGTTTAACATGATAAAATGTGGAAAATTTCAAGGGGTATGAATACCTTTTCAAGGCACTGTAAGACTAAAGCTGGTTGTAGATGGATTGCATTGTGGCTGGTTCAGCAGGGACCGGCTGAGATTCGATCCATCTAAGGGTAGGCTGATGGATGAACATGGGTACATCCAGCATGTCAGATTTCCAGCATGAGATTATTGTCAGGGGTTAAAGCTGCTAGCAGTAGTCACTGTGTTCTCCCAGCAGGGATGGCTCCCTGTGACTCCTCCCCCAGGAGAACACAATAGCCCTGCAGTAGGGATTCCCCCATCAACACTGACTGTGTTGATGGGGGAATACAGTGATTTTCTTTAGAAAATCATTTAATATATGGCCTGCTTAAGATGGGAAACATGTGTGTCTGCTCAAGCCACCCAACTCAAGATCCTGCTACTGATGGGTCAGTGCTTCTATTATGGAGATTTCCTCTTACAGGAACAAAGGTCTTTTCCTGACACTGCTGGGCCTGATCTGCTTCTGGTTGTTAGAAGTGATGATATCACTAGAAGTGATGATATTGCTTTATCTACCCATCCTGAGACCCTACTTAAGGCATGACTCAGTGATTATCTTTAAGGTTCTGTAGCGGGTGCCGACCTCCCCTCCTGATAATCCCGCCGCTGCTGCAGGCACACACAGACAGGCTGGGACACAGGCACTGGCAGGCTTTAATGAGGGAAAGTGTGCCTGTCAGCAGATGAGCGTAAATTCCCTCCCTCTCCTTCTCTAACTGTGAAGTGAGTAAGGAAACACTCACAGACTTAGAAGCCCAATCTACTACCTCCCCTACTTCCTAATTGGTAAGGGGATGTGGCCAATCCAGGGAGGACAGCAAGGAGCAAAGAATTGTGGGGCATGTAGTCCTCAGCACAAACGGCCCCACTGTAATCCTATGGAGGAAAAACTACACAGCCCAGCTTGCCCTCAGGAGAGGCAAAGAAAGAAACCAGGAGGCTGCCTGGGAGCTTGGTAGACACCACGAGCCAAGGGAAAAGACCGGACCCAGGGGAGAGTTGTTTCCTTCCCGGGTCGGTGTGCCATTCCTCCCACAGATCCACGGCTGGTCAGGGACATCCTGCATTGAGAGGGGGATCCCAGGTGCATTCTCCAGGCGCACCTGTACAGAGGACGTGAAGCGTTCAAGTTGTGAGGTAGCCGGTCAGGCTACCTGAAGGACCTGCCTGATACAGGACACTTTGCTTGGCCCTTGATCGCAGGATTGGTGAGCGGGCACTTGCCCATTTTTCAGAGATACAGAGACACTGCATGCAGACAACGTTGCCTGTGGTTACCTACACTAAAAGAACACTGTGCTGCACCCATCTGCTGCCAGGCAGTAAAGGTGCTCTTTCTGCTCCAGGAGTTACACCGTACACTTTGCATCACTCCTACCAAACGGGATATCTAAGTTCACCAACTAACGTGGCTAGCAGAAGATTCGCGGCTTTCTTTTTCCAAGGAACTGAAGTTACTGGTGTCATGCGTGCACACACACACATACCCAGGGCTCAGTATGTGTAGTGTATGAGCGTGGTAGTCTGACTTGGGAGTTACGCTATTGACCACTGAATTAGGTGCAGTGTTTATGGTTTTGTTGGGCCTTTGGTGTCAGGAGACAGAAGGGAGAGGTCTGACATAAGAGAGGGTCATTCCTCTGCTCTCATCCTGCCTGGACTCATGTAAGTAGAGTGGTGACCAATCTGTTACAGTGTTTGCCATTTTGTGATGTCAATTGTTAAAGTGTTTGCCTCTGCTCTTGGGGTTACTCGTCTTGAGGAGTCTCCTGAAAGCAGTCAGACAGTACTATTGAGTTCTATTGCTCCTGATTTCAGTCATTGTTACACAGTTGACTTATTATATATATATAGTCGTCTACTGTTCAGCTATATTGCTTCTGTTTGTTTCTATTTCTAAGACGTTTCACTGTAAAGACAATTTCTGTGTTTTACTATAATGTGTGTCTTTTATTGGTGGTGTGTAGATATTCGCCACCACACCAAGGATCATCAATTTCATCCAAATGTTTTTTTTATTTAAAGAATGATCACATTCAACGGTGTAGCGCAACGTTTTGGTGCCATGCAAGACCCCTTAGTCAGGTCTGTCTCACGAAGGCGTCCTTCATGGCCCAGAAACGTTGCGCTACACCGTTTTGTGATGTGATCATTCTTTGAATAAAAAAAGTTTGGATGAAATTGATGATCCTTGGTGTGCTGCCGAATGTCCACATATCATATAGGTTCCAGTATCCAGCTGGTGGCCGCTACAGCACCCAGTACTCTAAAAGCTTTTTCCAGGAATGTGTGCGATGGGAATATGGACTGTGTTTTATTGGTGGTGTTCGCACTAACACTTATGCCAGGTGTGCCAGAGGGGCTGAAACTGTTCTTGGTTTGAGAGGCAGAGTACAGAACCAAATATACTCAAGCGGCTCCTGGGGGGGTAGCGCTACAGTTCCATAGAGTTTTTGATATCAACCTTTCTGTTAGCAGCCTTCTTTATTAAGGAGTGGACTTTATATGATGCTTGCATTGCTGGGAGCAGTCAGCGAGATGTAGTCCTAAGAGGGATCCTAGCTACAACCGTTCTGGGGCTAAAACTACAAGCCCCATAAGCACCTGGAAGCAGGAGGAACCAAATAAAAATAAAAGCCTGGGAAGGGGTCGAGCAGTTGGGGGAAGTACGCCAACCAGGAAGGAGGGAGAGAGCTGTGTTGTACCAAGCTGAGCTGCGCCAGAGTCAGAGAGAGACAGAGAGTGGACTGCTGTGCTGGACGATCTAAGTCCAAGAACTTGCAACCCAGAATTGCTGTTCAGATCACCATTACATCCTGTCTGCTGTGTCGTTGCTACAGGGGCCCCCGCCATACAGAACACTTGCTGCTGTGCAGAGAACTGTCATCAAGAAATTCGGTGAGAGGGTCTCTGACCCACATCATAGTCAATAACTAACTGTTAAGTTAAGCTGTCAGTATCTCAGAATGCTGACCTTGATGTGCTTTCATCTGATTCCCCACCCCCACTGCCTTTTTAACAGGCCTCACTTTCTGTTTGGTTGCACTAAGAAGTCCACCCACACACTGAGCCTAACTTTACACTATACTGCTGATGAATGTCACCACCCCCTTGAGTCATCATCACTTACTACATTCCTGATGGCAGAACTGTGTTGCTGTTATTCAGTTACATTCCAAGGCGTAAGCCTAGCCCCTTTGTCGAGTTAAATGACATAGCCTGTTACCTCCCCTTAAAATCCACTTGGTCACTCGAGGCGTAACCTCTCATTTGGAGAGCTACTGTTTACACTCCTAGCAGTGGCAGTTCTTCCATAAGGGGTGCAGGGGCGTGACCCCCTAATCCATGCGCCCAGCCCCTAATCTACATGCAGGGTGCCGGACGCATGGATTCCAATGTTTTTTTTTAAGCACATGATTAGAGTCTGAGGCACTAACTGGCTTCAAAAAAGGGTGGGCTCGGGGTGCAGAGCGCAGTGCTCTGCGCCCTGAGCGCACCCAGTTGTGTGACAATAGCAAATTAATATTCCCTATTGTCTTCCTGATTCTCCTCCTGGCCAATCAGGAAGAAGTTCCTGTGACCCGGTAGGCCAGGGAGTCTTAGGACACACTTCCTTTTCGCCTGGGAGGAGAATCAATGGCTTGGCTCTTCGTTCCCCCTGACTCCAAAGGTAATGCCCTGATCGCTGCCGTCCTATCTGTCTCCCATGCGGGGGGTCTATTGCCGCATTCCCGTCCATCTCCCGCGGGTGGCGGGGGGTTCAATCGCTGTATTCACGTCCGTCTTTGGGGGGTGCGATCGCCCCATTCCCAGCTGTCTCCTGTTGGGGGGGGGGTTGGTGTTAGTTTGCCCCCCCACCAAATATATTAGGCACCGGCCACTACTGGCTCCTAGTTTTGCAGTATAAGCTGGGTCAGGTTCTAAAGGTGAGAAACACACCAGGTATGGACTGCCCCTATTATTTACATTGTACCTGTTTTGTTGTGTTTATGTGCATTGATATTGTTGTACAATCTGCTTTGTTATACTTGTGATCTTAATCTGCGATTACGGTCTGTTTTTCTTTTATTAAAGGGCAATGTGTGTCTTCTTGGTGTGACTGATGTGAGTTCCCAGTCAAGGTATTTCTGGTGGCGTCAGCAAGAGTGAGGCCTCAACTAGGGCCAAAGAGAGTGGAGAACGCAAAATTACCAGCAGCTCTTGTGGGGGTAGCGCTACACTTCCAACAAGCACTCTGTTCTTAATCACTGTGAATTATACCATCTGCAAGAGTCACCCCAACTAAATGACTGATCAGTGTAATGCCGCGTACACACGGTCGGACTTTTCGTCTACAAAAGTCAGACAGCCTGTCCGACAGACTTCCGGCAGACTTCCGGCAGACTTTCGGCGGACTTGCGGCAGACTTTCTAACGAACGGACTTGCCTACACACGACCACACAAAAGTCTGACGGATTCGTACGTGATGACGTACACCGGACTAAAATAAGGAAGTTCATAGCCAGTAGCCAATAGGTGCCCTAGCGTGGCTTTTTGTCCGTCGGACTAGCACACAGACGAGCGGATTTCGGGGTCCGTCGTAGTTACGAAGTAAAGTTTTAAAGCATGTTTCAAATCTAAAGTACGTCGGATTTGAGGCTAAAAAAGTACGTTGAAAGTCCGGAGAAGCCCACACACGATCGGATTACCAGCCAGCTTTAGTCCGTCAGCGTCCGTTGGACTTTTGTAGACGAAAAGTACGACCGTGTGTACGCGGCATAAGTTATCTACTTCATGACTTTCCTTTAGATGGGAACAGACTCACATGAAATACCTGGGTATATATCTCACACCTAAACTGCACTCCCTTTTCAAGTATAACTACATCCCACTGTTAAATAGTATCAGAGAGGACCTAAGAAAATGGGCTAGCTTATCACACTCCTGGCTGGGGAAAATAAATGTCATTAAAATGAACATACTCCCTCGTATTCTATTTATCTTTCAGATGATCCCACTGTGTGTACCAGTGGGTTTCTTCACTATTCTACAAGCGATGATCTCCCGCTTTGTTTGGGGGAACAGCTACCCCAGAATATCCAGAGATGTTCTTTTTTGTTCTAAATGCTATGGGGGACTGGCACTTCCAAACTTTAAGACATATTATCATGCTGTTATACTATCTAGACTGGCAGATTGGAAATATGCTGTCAACTCGAAACTATGGGTGCAACTAGAATACTCTTTGAGTGGTGTAGATCTCTCTGTTGTCCCCTGGATATCCCGTGCTTACAGGAACATTACTCACACTGCTTCAGCACTCACCACGACCTCGTTGGATATTTGGGATGCCTTACATAGGAAATTCTCCTGGAAGTACCATTCCCCTTTGATGCCCCTCCTTAATCACCATTATTTTTTACCAGGCCTACTGGACCCAGGATTTAAATCCTGGACCTCAGGAGAACTCCTCTTGTTGCACCACGTCCTCCATGCCAACATAATTAAACCTCTTCCTGAGATCCTTTGCTCTAAACCTATCACATTTCTAGATAAGTGGAGATTTCACCAACTGAAACACTTCTTGCGATCCTTTCCCCATCCACTAAGAGGCTTACAGGATCTAAATAGCATAAAAGAAATATTTCATCCAAAAGACCCCCCCCCCCTACACGTTATCTCATTGTTTTATAAGGCTCTTACTGTTCCCCTTAATCCCACATACCCGCACTTCCTGGCTAAATGGGAATTCGATTTGGACTCCACCCTCTCAAACACTCTGAAAGATAAAGTCCTAAAACTCACCCATGTCTCCTCACCCGCTTCAAAAATGGCAGAGGTCAACTACAAACTACTTTCCAGATGGCACTATACCCCAGTTAAAATGCACCAAATGTTTCCCCGACAGCTCCTCAATGTGCTGGAGGAGCTGCGGGAACAAAGCCACTCACGCTCACATTTGGTGGTGCTGCCCAATCATTCGTCACTTCTGGGACAATGTTCTCACTTTTATACTACGGATCACAGAGGTCAACCTCCCTAATGATCCCAGGAGCGTTCTCTTTCATGCTACTAAAGAATCAATTGGTACCTATAAACGTTCACTCATTCCTCACCTGCTGAACACTGCCAAGGCCCTAATCCCCACTCTTTGGGGTCAACCTACAACCCCGTCCATAAAAAATTGGCTACAGAAGGTCTCAGAGGTCTATCATTTGGAGGACATAACTCACAGCATCAGAGGTACTTCCCAGAGACACTCTTTAACATGGGCACCCTGGATAAAATTCACATCCTCATCCTATTATAAGGAAATTATAACACAACCTGTATGAGTTCCCCCGACTGTGGTTCATCCTTCCTTCACATAACTTTATAGTAATTGGTACTATTTCATTAAAACATGACAACACGCATGCCAACCCACCCCCCTCCTTATCCCAATCTATAGCCTCTCTCTCATCCCTACCTTCCTTTCTTCTTTTCTTTCCCACACCTAACTTCTCTTTATCTCTCTCCCTGTTTTCTTTCTTTATTTTCTCGCTTTATTTAGTTACAATCCCATTTCTTAGATCGAATATTATGTTCACATAAGTTATAAGCCTCTGTTCAGTCAATGGCTAAATTTGTCTGTTCAACCCTTCCTGCACTTACAGGGGCAATTATTGGAATATCGCTATATGCCGAGATTATGTGCACATTGAAACCTTTGTATTTCACTCATAAGATTGTATATCATATGTTATACGTCTACTCTGTTTTTTCTTAAAAAAATCTACTTCATGACTATGCCCCTATGTTTGCTAAAATTGTTTGCACATTGTTACAAGATATTGGGGTTGATTTACTAAAGGCAAAATAGTGCAGTTGCACAAGAAATTAGCTCCAGAGCTTAGTAAATGAGGGAAAGTTCTACTGACTTCTATAATCCAGTCATGTGCAAACAAAATGCTGTTTTTTGTTTATTATTTCCCTTGCATGTGATTAACCACTTCAGCCCCGGAAGATTTGATTGCTCAATGTCC
This sequence comes from Lithobates septentrionalis, assembly GCA_037952835.1. NCBI lineage: Eukaryota > Metazoa > Chordata > Amphibia > Anura > Ranidae > Lithobates > Lithobates septentrionalis. Next base: position 6,685,661 of record JBBDGP010000614.1, read on the forward strand.
AGGCCATTTTTTGAGATACGGCACTGCGTCGCTTTAACTGACAATTGCACTGTTGTGTGACGCTGCACACAAACAAAATTGACGTCCTTTTTTTCCCCACAAATAGAGATTTCTTTTGGTGGTATTTGATCGCTTCTGCGTTTTTTTTTTTTTTTTTTTGCACTATGAACAAGAGAAGAGCAACAATTTTGAAAAAAACACAATGGGGGTTATTTACGAAAGGCAAATCCACTTTCCACTCTGCAAGTGCACTTGAAATTGCACGGAAAGTGCACTTGGAAGTGCAGTCGCTCTAAATCTAAGGGGTAGATCTGAAATGAGGAGAAGCTCTGCTGATTTTATTATCCAATCATGTGCAAGCTAAAATGCAGTTTTTTATTTTCCCTGCATGTCCCCCTCGGATCTACAGCGACTTTACTTCCAAGTGCACTTGCAGTGCAAAGTGAATTTTCCTTTAGTAAATAACCCCCAATATCTTTTATTTTTTGTTATAATAAATATCCCACATTTTTTATCAAAAAAACTAATTTTTTCCTCAGTTTAGGCCGATATGTGTTCTTCTACATATTTTTGGTTAAAAAAATAGCAATAAGTGTATATTGATAGGTTTGCACAAAAGTTATAGCGTCTACAAAATAGGAGATAGACTTAGGGTATTTTTATTATTATTTTTTTTAATTTACTAGTAATGGTGGTAATCTGCGATTTTTATCGGGACTGCAATATTGCGGCCGTCAAATTGGATACTTTTGACACATTTTTGGGACCATTGACAATTATACAGCGATCAGTGCTATAAAAATGCACTCATTACTGTATAAATGTCACTGTCAGGGAAGGGGTTAACACTAGGGGGTGATCAAGGGGTTAACTGTGTTCCCTAGGTGTGTTCGAACTGTAGGGGGGATGGGACTGTCTAGAAGGAGAGAGAGAGAGATCAGTGTTCATACATAGTATGAACACACGATCTGTCTCTATTCCCCTGAAAGAACTGGGATCTGTGTGTTTACACACACAGATCCCAGTTCTTGCTCTGTCACAAGTGATCGCGGGAGCCCGGCAGTCAGTGGCCAAAAGGCGAAGTGACGTAAGGTAACATAGTTTCGCCCAGCCGTGCCATTCTGCCGCAGTAACACTGCGGCAGTTGGTCGGCAAGAAGTTAAATATTCTTCATCTTAAAGCTTCACCTCATTTACTAAGCTCTGCACCAAAGTGCACATTGTGTTGAATAAAATACAAAATGATTTCCATTGTTAAATAAAACCTTTTATTTTTTCATTTTCTTTGAGTAAACAAGATACACATTTTATTTTACTTTATCGGTAGAATACATCAGTACTTGGAAATAGAAGTATAAATGTTGTAACATTTTTTTTATTCATATGATTTAATGGTAAACAAAATTCAAATACTTTACTCATTTTTCAGAATGCTGGGAACGTTGTGTTCCATGTATTGGTTAAACTGAAGCTTGAACAATTTTAGGGGTACACCCTCAGTAACACTTTAAAAGTGTGTCCAATGCAGTGGTGAATACTGCTTTGTCATGAACAGGTGTGACCAGAACCGTGTGATCTGCGACAGAGGACACCAAAACGTATATAAATGAAAATATATTAATTTATTAAAGAAAGTGAGTAATATAATATAGCCAACTCCAATATGACACAGTGTAATAACCAACCACAGACAGAGACCCACAAATAACAACAGACAGATAAGTGCAATAAATGGGAAATACCAGGTTCATAAACAATAGCCAGGCCAGGGTCATACACAGCAGATCAGCAGGGGATGTTCCAGAGACATAAACGTAAGCCAGGCCAAGGTCATACACAGGGAGATCAGCAGATGGGGCATGGAACACAGGACAGGGAGAGGATGGATGGGTCAGGCTGCAGGCAGGGATGCAGGGTAACAGGTGGGACAGGATAGGGTCCCAGACAGGGAGACAGGACCAGGGGACAGGATCAGGGCACAGTCTCAGGTTCAGGGCACAGGATCAGATAGCTAGCAGGTCAGGAGGCAATGACGAAGTCAAGGCAAACATGTGAATGTTTGCCGGGTATTTATAGGCTTGTGATTGGCCTCAAGTGACACCTGATTGCAGGAGGCACTGTCTGCTCCATACTGCCAGGATCCATCCGCTGGTGGACGCCAGTACTGCGGCCCAAAGATGATATACTATCAACAGGGAAAAGCTCTCCTGACAGTTCCAAACTGCCAGGAGACACCTACTGGTGGACCTCAGTACTGCATGCCAAATAACAGGTATTACCAGCGGATGGAACATTTCCTGACAGTACCCCCCCTCAAAAGAGCGGCCTCCGGACGCTCCAATTGGTTGTATTTGTCCATAGTGTATGGCATCAAGCAGAACAACAGGTGGCGCAGCAGGCATGGGCACATCAGGCTGGAGGGCGGCAGGCATGGACACACCAGGCTGGAGGGCGGCAGGCATGGACACACCAGGCTGGAGGGCGGCAGGCATGGACACATCAGGCTGGAGGGCGGCAGGCATGGACACATCAGGCTGGAGGGCAGACTCCCGGACATCAGGCTGGAGGGCAGACTCCCGGACATCAGGCTGGAGGGCAGACTCCCGGACATCAGGCTGGAGGGCAGACTCCCGGACATCAGGCTGGAGGGCAGACTCCCGGACATCAGGCTGGAGGGCAGACTCCCGGACATCAGGCTGGAGGGCAGACTCCCGGACATCAGGCTGGAGGGCAGACTCCCGGACATCAGGCTGGAGGGCAGACTCCCGGACATCAGGCTGGAGGGCAGACTCCCGGACATCAGGCTGGAGGGGAGACTCCCGGACATCAGGCTGGAGGGCAGACTCCCGGACATCAGGCTGGAGGGCAGACTCCCGGACATCAGGCTGGAGGGCAGACTCCCGGACATCAGGCTGGAGGGCAGACTCCCGGACATCAGGCTGGAGGGCAGACTCCCGGACATCAGGCTGGAGGGCAGACTCCCGGACATCAGGCTGGAGGGCAGACACCCGGACATCAGGCTGGAGGGCAGACACCCGGACATCAGGCTGGAGGTCAGACTCCCGGACATCAGGCTGGAGGGCAGACTCCCGGACATCAGGCTGGAGGGCAGACTCCCGGACATCAGGCTGGAGGGCAGACTCCTGGACATCAGGCTGGAGGGCAGACTCCCGGACATCAGGCTGGAGGGCAGACTCCCGGACATCAGGCTGGAGGGCAGACTCCCGGACATCAGGCTGGAGGGCAGACTCCCGGACATCAGGCTGGAGGGCAGACTCCCGGACATCAGGCTGGAAAGCTGGAACATCAGACTGGAAAGCTGGAACATCAGACTGGAAAGCTGGAACATCAGACTGGAAAGCTGGAACATCAGACTGGAAAGCTGGAACATCAGACTGGGAAGCTGGAACATCAGACTGGGAAGCTGGAACATCAGACTGGAAAGCTGGAACATCAGACTGGAAAGCTGGAACATCAGACTGGAAAGCTGGAACATCAGACTGGAAAGCTGGAACGTTAGACTGGAAGGCTGGAACGTCAGGCTGGAAAGCTGGAACATCAGGCTGGAAAGCTGGAACATCAGGCTGGAAAGCTGGAACGTTAGACTGGAAAGCTGGAACGTCAGACTGCAAAGCTGGAACGTCAGACTGCAAAGCTGGAACGTCAGACTGCAAAGCTGGAACGTCAGACTGCAAAGCTGGAACGTCAGACTGCAAAGCTGGAACGTCAGACTGCAAAGCTGGAACGTCAGACTGCAAAGCTGGAACGTCAGACTGCAAAGCTGGAACATCAGACTGCAAAGCTGGAACATCAGACTGCAAAGCTGGAACATCAGACTGCAAAGCTGGAACATCAGACTGCAAAGCTGGAACATCAGACTGCAAAGCTGGAACATCAGACTGCAAAGCTGGAACATCAGACTGCAAAGCTGGAACATCAGACTGCAAAGCTGGAACATCAGACTGCAAAGCTGGAACATCAGACTGCAAAGCTGGAACATCAGACTGCAAAGCTGGAACGTCAGGCTGCAAAGCTGGAACGTCAGACTGGAAAGCTGGAACGTCAGACTGGAAAGCTGGAACGTCAGACTGGAAAGCTGGAACGTCAGACTGGAAAGCTGGAACGTCAGACTGGAAATTGGGAGCAGGTTGGGTTACTGGCAGGATTGTGTGAGTGGGGAAGAACTTCCGTTTCTTCTTGGGCTTAACTACTGAAGATCTGTAGGTGAGGGGTGCAGCAGACTGGAGAGGAGGATTGGGATATGGCAGAGAAGAGGTAACAGTGGCTGGAGGAAGTTCGTGTGGCTTTGCAGGCAGCAGGGAAGAGACAGGTGGGTTGAATGCAGGATAGGTACAGGGAGCAGAGACTGGATATGAGTATTTGTTTGGCAGCAGCGTATACTGAGCTGCAACTGCGGTTGACATGGGTGATGGGGAAACATACATTTGGGTAGGCTGGTGTTTGGTGGCAGAGGTGGTTTGTTTGGCTGGAGCTGCTTGCATCATGTCAGACCATGCTGAAAGTATAGGTTGTACAAACTGTGCTTTTAAACCTCCCTGTCTAACAAAAGACTGAGCAGACACAATGCACTCAGCAATCACCTGTGGGGAACAGGCTGAATAGTGCTCATAAAAATCGGCTGGATCATCTTCAAAAAGCCAAACTAGGGAGACAACCTGATTCAAATCAAAAGGAGGAGTGAAATCATCACGGCCCTCAGGAATACAGGGTAGGGCCAGCTCAGTACATAGTTTGATCAAAGGCTGTACCTCCCCAAACAATATACAACCCCGATCGATCAGGGAGTGAGCCAAACGTATTGTGGCAAACAACTGGTCACTAGACCATCCTTTCAAAGCCTGGCGGCAATAATCACCACTTTCAGATGCCAGCAGAGAAAAATAAATAACCTCATCGGCATTCATGTTTGCAACCAACTGAATCAAAATGGTTCCCCTGTGCAGCCACTTCTGGTCAGGGATGGCCTTGACTTACTGTCATGAGCAGGTGTGACCAGAACCGTGTGATCTGCGACAGAGGACACCAAAACGTATATAAATGAAAATATATTAATTTATTAAAGAAAGTGAGTAATATAATATAACCAACTCCAATATGACACAGTGTAATAACCAACCACAGACAGAGACCCACAAATAACAACAGACAGATAAGTGCAATAAATGGGAAATACCAGGTTCATAAACAATAGCCAGGCCAGGGTCATACACAGCAGATCAGCAGGGGATGTTCCAGAGACATAAACGTAAGCCAGGCCAAGGTCATACACAGGGAGATCAGCAGATGGGGCATGGAACACAGGACAGGGAGAGGATGGATGGGTCAGGCTGCAGGCAGGGATGCAGGGTAACAGGTGGGACAGGATAGGGTCCCAGACAGGGAGACAGGACCAGGAGACAGGATCAGGGCACAGTCTCAGGTTCAGGGCACAGGATCAGATAGCTAGCAGGTCAGGAGGCAATGACGAAGTCAAGGCAAACATGTGAATGTTTGCCGGGTATTTATAGGCTTGTGATTGGCCTCAAGTGACACCTGATTGCAGGAGGCACTGTCTGCTCCATACTGCCAGGATCCATCCGCTGGTGGACGCCAGTACTGCGGCCCAAAGATGATATACTATCAACAGGGAAAAGCTCTCCTGACAGTTCCAAACTGCCAGGAGACACCTACTGGTGGACCTCAGTACTGCATGCCAAATAACAGGTATTACCAGCGGATGGAACATTTCCTGACATGCTTACTGTTGAAATATTACTCTCCAGTGTTAATGTGTCCTTAGCATACAAGGAAAAAGAGAGCGCACGGCTACCCTAGTGTAATACCGTTTTAATGGTAAAAATTAAAATATAAAAGTAGAGGTGTTGCACTCACAGACATAGGTCATAAATCCCATATACAGCTGAATAGATGTCTCCTTTCCTGGTCTGTGTCACTGGGTGGAATCCCAGGAGCAAGTGGTGGTGGTGAGGGGTATAGATATAATCTTCCTTCCTCTCTCGTCAAGCTGTGTATATTGCTAGACACACGCTCGGTCCAGCCGGCACTGCATGACGTCACTCTTAGCCGGAAAGGGAAGTCAAAGTGAGTTCAGTCTCTCCCTCTAGCACACAAACAAACTGTTGCCATGACTACGTGTTTCGGAGGCGCAGCCTCCTTCTTCAGGTGACCTGAGAATGAAGAGCTGAGCTTAGCCCTGACATGCACTCACGTTCCTGGATTCTGAGTCATGGGGAAAGCAAAATAATTGTCAAAGGATCTGCGGGAAAAGGTCAATCAATGCCAATCAGCATTGTTCAAACTCTAATCAAGAAGTGGAAAATTAGGGGTTCTGTTGAAACCAAACCACGGTCAGGTAGACCAACTAAAATTTCTGCCACAACTGCCAGGAAAATTGTTCAGGATGCAAAGAAAAAACCACAAATAACTTCAGGTGAAATACAGGACTCTCTGAAATCATGTGGTGTGGCTGTTTCAAGATGCACAACAAGGAGGCACTTGAAGAAAGATGGGCTGCATGGTCGAGTCGCCAGAAGAAAGCCATTATGCAAATGCCAAAAAGTATCCCACTTGCAATACGCCAAACAGCACAGAGACAAGCCTCAAACCTTCTGGCACAAAGTCATTTGAAGTGATGAGACCAAAATTTAGCTTTTTGGCCACAACCATAAACGCTTCATTTGGAGAGGAGTCAACAAGGCCTATGATGAAAGATACACCATTCCTACTGTGAAACATAGAGGTGGATCATTGATGTTTTGGGGATGTGTGAGCTACAAAGGCGCAGGAAATGTGGTCAGAATTGATGTCAAGATGAATGCAGTATGTTATCAAAAAATACTGGAGGAACATTTGCATTCATCAGCCAGGAAGTTGCGCATGGGACATACTTGGACATTCCAACATGACAATGATCCAAAACACAAGGTCAGGTCGACCTGTTATTGACTACAGCAGAATAAAGTGAAAGTTCTGGAGTGGCCATCTCAGTCTCCTGACCTCAATATCATTGAGCCACTCTGGGGAGATCTCTAACGTGCAGTTCATGCAAGACAGGCTAAAAATTTACAGGAACTGGAAGCTTTTTGCCAAGAGGAATGGGCAGCTTTATCATCTGAGAAGATAAAGAGCCTCATCCACAAATACCACAAAAGACTTCAAGCTGTCATTGATGTTAAAGGGGGCAATACACAGTATTAAGATCTGGAGTATGTAAACTTTTGATCAGAGTAATTTGGGTAGTTTCTGTTGCCATTATGATTTAAAAAGAGTAAACACAGTTGATTGATAATAAATGGCTTCATCCAAACACTAACCATGAGTGAAAGAAAAGTTTTTGTGTTAATCATATTCTCTGAAAAATGGCCAAGAAATCATAAATTCTGCTAGGGTGTGTAAACTTATGAGCACAACTATATATATATATATAGATATATAGATATATAGATATATATATCTATATATATACCTATATATATCTATATATATCTATATATATATATATATATATATATATATATAGATATATATATATATATATATAGATCTAGAGCAGGGGTAGGCATATATCTATAGATATATGTATACTCACTGGCCACTTTATTAGGTCCACCTGTTACCAATTACATGGCAGCAACTCAATGCGAGTTGCAACTCAATGCGATTTGCTGAAGTTCAGACAGAGCATCAATATTGGGAAGAAATGGTACTTAAGTGACTGCTACAACAGCAGAAGACCACACCGGGTGCCACTCCTGTCAGCTAAGAACAGGAAATGCAGTCTACAATTCACACAGGCTCACCAAAATTGGACAGTAAAAGATTGTAAAAATGTTGCCTGGTCTGATGAGTTTCGATTTTAGCTGCAACCATCGAATGGTAGGGTCAGAATTTGGCATAAACAACATGAAAGCATGGATCCATCCTGCCCATTCCTGTACAGTACCTGCACTTCTTCCCAATCAACAGAGAGTGTGAGCATCCCTGATCGGAGAGAAGTAGTAGTGGGTGTGCATGGGGTGGGTAAGACTACTGCTCTCACACACAGGGAAGCAGTCCTTATCTGGACCATGTAATGGGTGGGGTGCAAGTAAAGAAAGAATGATTCAATCTGCCCTGGTGTGATCTATTATTTTTTTTTTTAGAAAGGTAAGATTGGGTTCTAAATGTGTAGCGATTTTGCAGCTGTATTATTTTCATCAGTCTAGAGCAGGGGTAGGCAAACTTTTGAGCACAGTGTGCCGAAAAATGTTTTCCAAGAAATTGAGCGTGCTGATTTTATAACAAAAAAGTCAACTTCACACTCTCAATCACGAAAAGGATTTTTATAAAGTAAATGCTGTAAACCACTTAATATCTGTCCCACCACTGTACTACCCTGCACATCTGTCCCACCACTGTACCTCCCCTGCTCATCTGCCCCACTACTGTACCCCCCTGCTCATCTGCCCTACCACTGTATCCCCCTGCTCATCTGCCCCACCACTGTAACCCCCCTGTTCATCTGCCCCACCACTGTAACCCCCCTGCTCATCCGCCCCACCACTGTACCTCCCCTGCTCATCTGCTCCATCACTGTAACCCCCCCTCTCATCTGCTCAACCACTGTAACCCCCCTGCTAATCTGCCCCACCACTGTAACCCCCCTGCTCATCTGCTCCACCTCTGTAACCCCCCCTGCTCCTCCGCTCCACCACTGTAATCCCCCAGCTCATCTGCCCCACCACTGTAATCCCCTGCTCATCTGCTCCACCACTGTACCACCCTGCCTGTCTGCCCCACCAATGTAACCCCCTGCACATCTGCCCCACCACTGTAACCCCCTGCTCATCTGCCCCACCAATGTTCCCCCTTTCACATCTGCTCCACCACTGTACCTCCATGCACATCTGTTCCACCATTGAACCATCTTCTCATCTGTACTAACACTGAACTTATCTGCTCATCTGCCCCACCACTGTAACCCCCTTTCTCAGCTTCCCCACGACTGTACCTCCTCCACATATGTCCCACTTATGTTCCCCCTGCTCTTCTGCCCCACCACTTATCCCCTGCTCATGTGTTCCACCGATGTACTTCCTTTCTCCTCTGCCCCAACACTGTACCTCCCTGCACATCTGCCCCACCGCTGTATCCCCATGCACTTCTGTCTCACTACTGAATCACCTTCTCATCTGTCCTAACACTGAACCCATCTGCTCATCTGCTGCACCATTGTAACTCGCTTTCTCTGCCCCATCAACCCACATCTGTCTCACCTCTGTTCACCCTGCTCTCCTGCCCCACCACTGTAACCCCCTGCTCATCTGCCCCACCAATACACCTCCTTTCACATCTGCCCCACTGCTCTACCCCCCTGCTCATCTGGCCCAACACTAAACCCCCCTGCTCATCTGGCCCATCACTGTACCCCCCTGCTTTTCTGTCCCACTGCTGAACCCCTTTCTCATCTCTTCCACCACTGTACCTCACTGCACAACTGCCCCACCACTGTAACCTTCTGCTCTTCTGTCCCACCTATGAACCCCTCCTGCTCATTTTCCCCACTGCTGTACCCTCCTGCTCATCTGCTCCACTGCTCTACCCTCTTCTCATCTATGATATGCATGATACGCAGAGTGGTGAAAGGAAGCGGAGATAAGACACATCTACCTGTCCTGGCATACTCATTGTCAGGGGCATATCAGTGGCCGTCGGGCGAACATGCGTGCGCGCAGGTGCACGAGGGGCCTTCCCAGGGCAGTTCTGCTGAAATCTCCACCAGGGGGCGCTGGAGCGCCCATCGTGCTAGCGCTGTTTTGGCGCCAAGGGCCCTTTAAAAGACTGTCAGTTGCTTCCATCAGGTGCTGTTCGTCTGCAGCTCTGCACCTGAGTTCCTGTATCCTGCCTGTTGTTGTATTGCTAGTGACCCGGCTCCATCTGACCATTCTCCTGTCTCCTATCCGACCCGGCCTGCCTGACCTCGCTTATATCTTGTGACCCGTTGCCGAACTCCTGCCTGCCTGACTATTCTTGGATTATCCCTCCTGCTATATACTTGCCTGATCTCCCGCCAAACGGACTGTCTGACTTTGCTTTGCCTGTGTCCTGTGACGCTGCTTCCAGCCTACTCTGCCAAGCTCTAGGTTCTGCTGCTGCCAAATCGTCCACCTGTCTGCCTACTGATCCGCTTCAGCCTACCTGCATCCGCAGCTCAGCCATCCCAGAGGGACGTCTTTCCAGTTCCAGTTTTTGTTACCGCAGGAACCTGCATCAGGCCCTCCTACCCACTGTGCTCAAGAGACCACTGTTCCCACTTCCAGTGGCTCCTGAACCAGCGTTTAAGAGAGGTCTCCTTCTACCAGTCGGGCTCAACTACCAGGTACCTAACACTCATCCTGCAGATCCACCTCTCGTATCCAGCCCACGTGCTTGTATGTGATGTCACATACAAGCAGTGGCGTCGCTAGGGGGTGGCTTTTGGGGCTATAGCCCCAAATCTGGGGCCCATAGCCCCGAGTCTCTGCAGGGGTCCCCAAGGGGAGGGGAGGCTCTCTGGGGACCCTGATGTAATTGGGGGGCTCTCTGGGGACCCTGATTTAAGGGAGATGCTCTCTGGGGACCCTGATGTAAGGGGGGCTCTCTGGGGATATATATATATATATACACACACACGTATATTATATACATGTGTATGCCCCCCTGCGTATGACTTTCTTTACTACACTGCTATGGGCTCTAGCCCCAGATCTTTTGTAGACCTAGCAATGCCCCTGCTTACAAGCATCTGAAATGAATGCGCAATGATGAGCTTAGGTCAGGAGCATTTTCTGAGAGCAGTGGGCCTGTGTGCAAGATCATAAGTTGGGTCCCCGCAGCTGAGAAAAGGTGGTTGGGTGTGATTTTCATTGCGCTGAATACTGGCTGTGGTTTAACCACTTAAGCCCCAGACCATTTAGCTGCCAAAGACCAGAGCACTTTTTGAGATTCGGCACTGCATTGCTTTAACTGACAATTGCGCGGTCGTGTGACGTGGCTCCCAAACAAAATTGACGTCTTTTTTTCCCACAAATAGATCTTTCTTTTGGTGGTATTTGATCACCTCTGCGGTTTTTATTTTTTGCGCTATAAACAAAAAAATAACGATGCATTATTTTTTACTTTTTGCTATAATAAATATCCCCAAAAAATATATAAAAAAACATTTTTTTCCCTCAGTTTAGGCCGATATGTATTCTTCTACATATTTTTGGAAAAAAAATCACAATAAGCGTTTATTGATTGGTTTGCGCAAAAGTTATAGCATCTACAAAAAAGGGGATAGTTTTATGGCATTTTTATTGATAAATTTTTTTTTTTACTTGTAATGGCGGCATTCAGCGATTTATATCATGACTGCGACATTATGGCGGACACGTCGGACAATTTTGGCGTGATTTTGGGACCATTCACATTTATACAGCGATCAGTGTGATTAAAAATGCATTACTGTGCAAATGTGACTGGCAGTCAAGGGGTTAACCACTAGGTGGCGCTGTAGGGGTTAAGTGTGTCCTAGGGAGTGATTCTAACTTGGGGGGGAGGAGCTGTGTGTGACACATCACTGATCACCTATCCCGATTACAGGGAGCTGTGATCAGTGACAGTGTCATTAGGCAGAACGGGGTGATGCTTGTTTACATTAGCATCTCCCCGTTCTTCCTCACCGTGAGACGATCACAGGTATCTCCGCAGACATCGAGTCCGTGGGACCCGCGATCATGGTCATGGAGCTCCTGGCGGACGCACGCCCGCAAGCCGCCTCTTAAAGGGCAGCGTACAGGTACGTTAATCTGCCTATATCTGTGTGGGATGGTCGGGAAGCCGAGTGCAGGGGTTCAGTAGTAGGTGACGCAGGAATTTCCCAGAAGCTCAGCAGTAATTCAACCAGCTGTCACCTGATTGTGGTTCTTAATCACAGTGAAATCCCTTCTTTCTGAGATTGGTAGTGGCAACAAAGCGAGTCATCTTCCTCCAGATGGTGGACGGGGCTAGCAGGACTGTAATTGGATTTAGCAGTGCCAAGACAGTGGTCCTCCTCCTGGAAACAGGGACCCCCCCCCCCCCCCCCCCAGCAGAACTGCACTCAATCTCTTCCCACATCACAGCAAATTTAGAGAACTAAACAATGTTTCCTATCTTTTACAATGTGTGGGGGCACAGTGCCTCCCCCTCAGTGCAGGTATGGTGTGGGGAATCTGAAATTGGAATGCATTAGTGTCTCACTGACACTTCCCTGCGCTGCTCTGCTGACGGGGAGGGAGTCGAGTGCCGACAAAAGAGGCTTTGCGTGCCATTTGCAGCACCAGTGCGGGGGGTCAGGATAACATTAGGTGGGTATTTAGCATGTTGAGGCTTTCCTCTGTAAAATAACATCTGCTCTCATCTGAAAATTGTGTTTTCAATTAGACAGTCATGCTCACACACCTAGAAAAAGGCTACAGGTTATGTACTTTCCGGCAGACTAGGACGCAGGGTTGCTACACAGGACTAGCAGATGGTTAAAGGACTTCAGTTTCTAATCTTTCTGGTTCATAAAGAAGAAGGACATAAAGAACAGCTTGTTTGTTCTTTGAAACTTGTCGTGCGGCCAAATATAAATCTCTGACGGGTTGGTTGGTGGAAATGTATCTTTTTTGCAGCGCAGCACTTGAACTTTTGCTCCCTGAGACCACTGAGAAATGATTGCATGCAACGGAAAATACCTTCATGATGGCAATCTGACATTGGTCAGAACCTAAGAATAGGACGAGGCTACAAGTGAGGTGTTCATCATTTGTTAGTAAGAATTTTAACTCCTTGTTGGCAGATACTTCATTTGCAATATCTTGATTAAAAATCAGGCATTTGTCAGCTAGCAGTAAAACCATACATTAAAGCAATTTAAATTCTACTCGTAGCCTCAGCCTATTGAAAGCAATGCATTTTCTTCTGTCCAAGCAATTTGCCAGACCTGAAAAAAAGCATCAGAATGAAGTGTGAATGTGGCAAGGGGATTTTTTATTTTCTGCAACAAAGCAAAGCTGTCACTCCTTTCAGTTAAAGATTAGGCAACTGTAGGTGTCATTCATTACTATTTATTCCAGATACCATTGCTTAGAGTGTTCTTTGAAACCCATGTGCCTTACTACCTCTAGTGGACTTTATACACCTTAGCATTTTAGTGTGTTGCGATTGTGGTAAAAAAAAATCCTACTTGTTGTAAATGGGTGCAACTTTTAGCAAAATGCACTTTCCATAGGGATGAATGGTGTCATGCCCCTGCCCTGGACTGGCTACATTTGGTATATAGCTCTACTGTAGCCAGGCAAGCTGTAATTCATTTATTTCTGCTCAGGTTCTCATTCAGGTCTGCTCAGGTTCTCCCTAAACCTGGTGGATGATTGCTTTGGTCTGCTGCTGGTAGAATATCCAGGCAATAGAGTGGGTGGGTCAGCCACCAGGGTAATGAATGTTTATTAGACCCTAGGTAATCCCTGGGAGGCTCACCCAGAAGGTGTGCTGGGAAGACGATAAAAGTTTGGAAGGATCGGATTAGTCTCTCTTTCTTGGGGCTTCCACCCTGGGAGGGGGCATATGAGGTATGTCTATTAAATAACGAGACTGTGATCCCACCTAGTAAACAAAGCAGTCAGAACCGGTTATAACTGCATGCGTGGTGACCTTGAACATGTTTGAACCTGCATGACAAGCAGCAACACTCTATCGGTTTAAGTTTTTTGTGAGTAACCATTTAGTTTGGTTGTGTTTTCTGTAGTGTGCCGAAAAAATGCTAAGATTAAAAGTTGAACGTGTCAATTTGAAATTTTTAGTAAAATTGCACAACACACCAACAGAATGTTTTCAAATGCTTACTACAGCTTATGGGAATGACAGCCTGTCTTGTGCGCTTGTGTTTGAGTGGCACAAAAGATTCAGCGAGGGACATGAGAATGAATTCCCAAAAGTTAAATCAATGCTTAAAGGGACACGTTTTGAATCAGCTGATGCTGTAAAGAAGAAAATGGCAGATGTGTTGAAACAGCTGAAAAAAAAGTATTTTCTCCATGCCTTCGATAATTAAAAAAGGGAAATTTTGGGACTTTAAATGAAGCACATATATGGTGTGCCTCCATCCCAGGTTCAAGTAATATAAAAAAGAGGAATTTGAGACTTTAAATAAAACTAATGACATTGTGGAGGAAATCGATGGAAAAAAACTATTTAATGACATGCAAATTGTCAAATACTTATCAACGGTACAAAACAAGTAAAAAGTATGAATCATGTGTGTAAACACTTACATCTGCATGTACACTAAACATCAAGGATACATGAATATATATCAGCTTGGCAACACATGGTAATATAAAAAACGATGGTAAATAAATTCTGTAAATTCATATATGTACAAACATCATATGGGCGGCATATTGCAATAAAAGTAAATAATATAGAATAGTATAAACAAGATTAGTGTAAATTATGAACTGAAGTAATGGCTGGTGCAGGCGTGTTTCTGCATCCTAAAGTTGTCAGATGCGTTTTGTGTGTAACACTCATCAGTGGCAAAAATTCAAGAGTATCTAAAAAGGATAGATATGATTAAACTCATGTAGCACTATATATAACAGGAAAGGTCAAAAGTGCCAGTCCTGAATACTTACAGATGATCCAATGAGATAAAGTATGGTGAGTGTAGGGCCAGGGCCAGAAGGATAGTCAATCCCGAGAGCTGAGGCAAGTTTGAGCCGCATGGCTGCAGGGCGCACATACAGAGCCCCAATGACATCGGTAGTCAGGCTCTTCAGTGGATCCAAGTAGGGGATAAATGGTGACTGTAAAGGAGTGAGTGAGTAGGGTATCACTATGTTGCAAGTGTTAGTAGGAGATTAGGGTGAAAGTGGGAGGTGACCAAGTGGGAATGATAGGGAAACGTGGTGGTATGTAAAAAGATCCAGTTCACGAGAGTAATGATGTGAAGGAAGATGTGCAAAGACATCAGGGACAGTCCCACATCACCATGACAAGTTAAAAAGAGAAGTGGCTGGCTAACCAAGAGATGTGAGGGGTGACGGTATATTTACCTTGTTGTATATAACAGATCACAAGAGCATCTGTGATGTAGAACATCTTATGCCCCGTACACATGGTCGGATTTTCCGATGGAAAATGTCCGATCGGAGCGTGTTGTCGGAAATTCCGACCGTGTGTGGGCTCTATCGGACATTTTCCATCGGATTTTCCGACACACAAAGTTTGAGAGCAGGATATAAAATTAATTATTAATAACAAAATCCGTTGTCGGAAATTCCGATCGTGTGTACACAAATTCGACGGACAAAGTGCCACGCATGCTTAGAATAAATAAAGAGATGAAAGGTATTGGCCACTGCCCCGTTTATAGTCCCGACGTACGTGTTTTACGTCACCGCGTTCAGAATGATCAGATTTTCTGACAACTTTGCGTGACCGTGTGTATGCAAGACAACTTTGAGCCAACATCCGTCGGAAAAAATCCTAGGATTTTGTTGTCGGAATGTCCGAACAAAGACCGACCGTGTGTACGGGGCATTAGAGTGTGTGGCAAGAAAGGCTGTGTCCAGCGAGGTGCCATATATACACCCGCACGCACGCCGGCTGTTGCCAGCACCACGTCAGCACGTGGTGTACAGGGAGGGGCCTCGTGAACAATGCCCACGAACGAGTGCATTGGCTGGCTGTAAAGGACTTGTGCCCCACGTAATGACGCCTAGAGGGCGTCCAATGTGAGGCACGGTGGCGTAGCACTGATGTGATGTGGGTGCCTGCCCACCCCCCACAAAGCCCACGGCCCCTGTCAGGGCGGTAGGGAGGGGAGAAGGGGAGGACATGCAGAGTGCTTTGCAGACAACGAAACAGCCCGGATATCGAGGCAGCCTAAACTCACTAGTAATGGTTGGTGTGACCAGTGGAATAAAGACTGCAGCAATGTATTAGTGCAAATGGGGAATATATTGAAGGGGACAAGCATTAAATTTGTAATACATATAAATAAAGGTGAGTTATTTAATCAGTCTCCTTATTTAATAGACACACCTCGTATGTGTGTTTTAGAGGGGTTACTGCTACTAGGCCCCAGCTGGTGTTATTGGCTGTGGACCTAAAAGAAACTTGCCTGCGGAAGCTTGACTGGAAAGGTTGGACTTTTCACCTGTAGCTCCTGGTATGGAAGTACTTCTTGAGGGTGAGATGCCAGAATGTCCTGCTTAAGGACTGTGACTGCTCTCATAGGGTTAGAGATGTATTGGCTGTCCCCTTATCTATCAGCATTATTTTTGAGGCAGCTACTACAGAGCCTAATACTGCTAGAGCAAAGCTATTCAGAAAGCTGACCATGGCAGGGGACAATTAGTCCTCAATGGGCTCCTACAAGTCTGAAGAAACAGCACAGTGCCACCTCCAAGTTGGAGGATATACTGTAGACTCCACCTGTCTACAAGAAAGCCAGGCTTAGACAGCTACGGGGTCAACCTCTAGTGTTCAATTCTAACCTAAGTGACACCAGTCAATATCTGGGTATAGTCTTCACTTGGAGGTAGTGACAGGTGTACTCTACCCCTTAACTATCTTTTTCATCATTCATTGATTTCAGAGAATTGCACACAAAGGAATTGCCAACAAGAGGTTAAATCGCTTAGTAGCACAAGATTAAAATCGTCCATATAGCTTAGTCGTTATTGATCCGCTGGTATCACAGAAGAGGCTAATTAGTATTTCTGAAAGGAGTAATGTTATTCCGTCCTGCCAATTAGTTTGTCTTTCTCTGTTTACAGCCCTGCAAAAATCCTTTATCTGTTGACAAAGCTTTAGAATTATGTAGAACCAAAAATTTTAATATACACAGTAAGAGTGCAAACAAAGTCACCGCTTTAATGAGCGATTGCCAAGGCAGAGACTTTTCTATGTGTCTGTGTATAAAACTATTTCATGGAATATAATACAAGAAATGTAGGATGGATTCATAGAAAATCACATTTAGTAATGTGAAAAATGCTAATGTTTTATTTCCAGAAAGCAGAATTGTTGCTTACTCGGGCTATTGTATGAAAAATGTCTAGAAGAAAAGTTATTTGAAATGTTTTCTGTAGCAAGCTATTAGATGATGTTTGCAAACCTGCATCATAAAGATAACATTCAGCATCTGATATGGCAGGTATATGGGAAGGTAGTGTACGACGGAACCATGAAATTCATCAAATGGGAGTTCATCAAAAAACAGCGTACTGGTGACCCCACAATAGGGATAAAACTTTTTTGTGGTAAGGAGTTTAACAAGACACGTGGCCACTCATTAAAATTAGAAGAAAAGAGGCTTAACCTTAAACTACATAGAGGGTTCTTTACTGTAAGAGCGGCAAGGATGTGGAATTCCCTTCCACAGGCGGTGGTCTCAGCGGGGCGCATCGATAATTTCAAAAAACTATTAGATAAGCATCTAAACGACCACAACATACAGGGATATACAATGTAATACTGACATAAAATCACACATATAGGTTGGACTTGATGGACTTGTGTCCTTTTTATACCTCACCTACTATGTAACGATGTGACTATGCATTCTGTGATGTCATGGTGGCAGGACATCAAGTTACAAACTGGATGCACACTTGAGTGAACCAAAATTCAAATGGTTGTGCATGTCCCGACAGCTGTAGGCACGTTGATAAAATAATAAAAATGCCGAAATTTTCATGAAAGGCCTGGGGTTGTCTAACATGAGCATTTTAGATAATAATAGCAATTGATGGAGTTTCTCTTTATAAAGCAACAGACAAAATGACAAACTGGAGTGTTAAATTCTAACCAATGTAACACTTAGTGCCCTTTCACATGGGCAACCAGGGGGTGGTAAAAACAGGCGGCTGAGCTGGGTTTTACCACCACCTTGCCACCCATCCAAATTCTAACCTTTAGGGCTGTACAAAGGTCACAGATTTGATTCACGGCTGTGGAAATGTTAATTTAGGCTACACCTGTGCGCTCCCCTGCAATGTGATTTAGCAGCCAATTCATTTGAATAGGCTGCTAATCGCACTATTTTTGAAAATGCGCAGCAGCAAGTTGCATGGTACTGCAGTACTATACGATCTGGTGGTGGCAAATCTGCATCTGCGATCTGCATTTGGGGTGCCATTAACAAGGTATTGGGACCTGCAGAAGCTCACAAAGGCAGTGCATTTTTTAACGCGGTGTGTGAAATTGTGAAAAGCACACAAAACGCGTCTTTTCCCCACCACGTTCTAGTGTGAACTGGCCCTTAATGAAATATTTATAGCGAATGTTCATGCTCCCCTCCTCTTTTTTTTTTCTTAAAGCGGAGCTTCACCCAAAAAGGGAAGTTCCGCATTAATGCCACCTTGGCACGTTTTTTTTTTGGGGGGGGGGGGGGGAGTGGGTGCTTGGTTTTGACAGGTTCCTGCTTACAGTTCTACTCAGATTGCCAAGGCATTTCTTGCCTAGGAAGTTCTCCTCTCCCCTCCCTCCCCACAGTCTTCTGGGATAGGTCTGGGACAGAAGACTGCGGCACCATTCACAAAGTGTAGCACGGCTCACGCATGCACAGTCTACAGCTGGCTGTGAAGCCACAAGTTGTCACAGCTGGGTGCCTACAGTTATGATGCCAGTGCCAAGGACCAATGGAAAGAACGGATTGGGTGAGCACATTGCTGGATCCTGGGACAGGTGAGTGTCTGTTTATTTAAAGTCAGCAGCTACAGTTTTTGTGACTGGGGCTCCTCTTTAACCCTGCTTACCAAGGGTTGTCTTCTGTATGATTCAGATACTTACCCACTCAGTGGTTCCAGTACTGTCCCACCGCTCAGTCCTGTGCCACCATGTTTTTCTGTGACGTCATCATATCACGTCATAGGTGCTGCCTTTTCCAGGTTCAGTCAGCTGGCCTTCCAGTGGTACTCTGCTAGGCCCGCCCGCCCCCTCCTCCTTTACTGAATGAAGGACAATGGGATTGACATAAAGGCAAACAGACTGTGCACGTTGCAAAATGCAGTTGCACTGTGCAAGTGCAATTGCTCCAGAGCTTAGTAAATAAGCAAAAACTCTGCTGACTTCCATCATCCAATCATGTGCAAGCAAAAATGCTGTTTTTTCTTTTTTACTTTCCTTGCACATGATTGGGTATTCTTTGCAAACTGAAGCTTTACCATTAACTAAGCCCTGGAGCAACTTCACCTGCAGAGTGTAATTGCACTTTGCAAAATGTACATCTATTTGCTTTTAGTAAATCAACCCCAATGCCTCCTGGGATATGTGACATGGCGAATGACATGCACCTGGGGGCGACCCGGACTTTTTTTTTCTTTAAAAAGATGGTAAAATAAATAAATAAAAACAAAGCACTATTTCGGGAGAGGAGAAGAGGAGGGGTGGATAGCAGTGAAGTTTGCCTGGAGAGTGAAGATCTGCTTTAAAACTGAACTATAGGTTCAGACTCCCATTGTTAACCTCCTAAAAATACTTGTTTTCTGGCTGCCCCTGGTTTCATTACTTTCTGAGACATTGACACAGAACAAATGTTCTAATCACTTTTCAAGATCCTAATCTGCATTCAGAAAGCATAGCTCCTAACTGTCCCTTATTTCGAGGGACTGTCCCTGTTTTGGAACAATGTACCTCTGTCCCTCATTGCTCCTCATTTGTCCCTCATTTTGGTCTGATCTATATAGTTGTATATAAAATGCACTTTTTATCTATCAAAAAGTGTTTTCCAGCGCTAAACCTTTCATCTGATTTCTAAACTGCTGCATTTGTAAATTCCAAAAGCCAATATAAAGGAATAGTAGTGGTAAAAAAAGCACTTGTGGGTTTAAACAATCTTTTTGGGGTTTTTTTGTACAATGCTCCTTTAAGGGGGAGTGGCAAGGGGTGTGTCCTATGCCTGCCTACTTTTGCTGATAGGTGTCCCTCATTCCCATCTCAAAAAGTTGGGAGGTATGAGAAAGCGATGGGTCAGCATGACATCAAGATGGGATCAGCAGTGGCATCGGCCATACTTCCTCAAATCACATTTCAGAAACTTTGGGCAGGGTGACCATGTTAGCTGTTCTCATTATTAGGCTGGATTTTCACTTCATATTGCACTCCTTAAATGGAACGAATTTGCCTTTCCAGTAATCTCTTAGTATGGCCTCCCCATGATATAATGGTGGATAATGTCAATGTTCTGGCAAATGTTCAAATTGAAGGAGAGGTTTTTAACAGATTATTAAAGATGTGCTAATTTCCGTTCACGGAGAAATGTGTAACATATTGTGATTCTTTTATAAGATAACAGTATCTGTGTAACAAGAACAGGCAGACAGCATCCTCTGTAAACAGACTTATATTATACATACAGGAGCTGGGAAAATAACACTTTGCTAATCTCCAGGAATGGCTTATTACCTAAAATATGACATCTTCTCACACATAGATTCTGTGAGATTGCTCTTAATGTTAAAGTACTCCTCCGAGACTGAACATATTTAAGGTTTCACCTTTCCTAAAACCTGGAAAATGGTTATATTAGATTATCTTTAAATTGTAGAGGACATCAACTGTTTCTAAATGGTACATCTGCTTCAAATTTTTCTCACTACAGAGCTGCTTTTCACTGAGCAGATGGCAACTATAAACCTGGCCGTATATTGTCGCGCGCCCACTGTAAAGCTCTCAACGTAAAGGAATGGGGATAGGGAAAGGGAGGAGTTCAGAAACACAGCTTCCATTATAGCTGCCTACACTTGCTCTATATGAACATTTTAATATCATTTTATACCCTGAGTTGCTTATTTCACATAAATCAAAAACAGTTTGCCAACAGTGTTTGACTTCTTGAGGCTTTCTTCACTTCTGAAATTGCTAGGGTATGTTTTAAATGTAGACCCCTCCGAGATAGGTGCTAGGATTAGGTAAATTTAGTTTTGGCTGATTGTAACCAGTGTGGCTGTGTTGATTGTTTGGTCTGTTCTATGTTTCAGTAGTTGCAGGAATTACTGCTTCGCCCTGATTTGTCCAGAAAGCTCTGGAAAATAATTGTCAGGAAGAGTCTAATCAGCAACTAAATTGGCCTACCCTGGCCAATCCTTGGGGAGAGTCGTCCAGATGGTAGCTGGGAGTCTGTATAAATACTCTAAGACACAGAGCTGTAATGGTTGTGCACATTGGGCACATGAAAAGCTGTATGCAACATCCATTTTGTTCATGTCTCAGCTTATCCCAGCCATTTTGGCAGAAGAAGAGGCATAGCCACAGTGACCTTGCACCCTCCCTTCTCCTTCAATGTAACAAAACTAGACTAAAGGTCTTGAAAGAGATTCTTCAAGGAGGTACACTCAGGTCTTGAAAAGATACAAAACGGTTTTCTTTATTCAATGTTTAAAAAATATCCAAATAATTAGACATAAGAAATACATTTCCTCCACCATAGTGAAAAACAAAGTAAAACAAAAACAGACACACCACCGGGTGCGGGCCCGCATTCCGGTTTCAAACGTTCCCACTGGTAATTTGGCTATATATATCTTTTGTGGCTCCCGATATAGATATATACCCAAATTTAGGTATATATATATATGTGCCTCGGAGGGGACAGGGAGGGGGCGGGACGAGGGCCGACAGTATTAGGAAGTACCGTCTCCTGGGCTGCCATTGGATGACTGTTCTGTCTATCATAGGAGGAGGGACTTTGTATTAAAGAGGCCGCCGAGAAAACAGGAGATTCTCCTGTATGCAATCTGTTGACACTCCCTCCCCCTCCTTGTTCCTTCCGAGGCTGCAGTTGGGCATTGATCAGGCTGCATTGATGGCAATGGTGAGGCTGAATTCATGCAATGGTGAGGCTGCATTCATGCAATGGTGAGGCTGCATTCATGACAATGATGAGGCTGTATTCATGCAATGGTGAGGCTGCATTCATGTCAATGGTGAGGCTGCATTTGAGACTGCATTCATGGCAATGGTAAGGCTGTATTCATGGCAATGTTGAGGCTGCATTTGAGGCTGCATTTATGGAAATGGTAAGGCTGCATTCATGGCAATGGTTAGGCTGCATTTGAGGCTGCATTCATGGTAATGGTGAGGCTGCATTCATGGCAATGATGATGCCGCAGATGGGCACTGATTAGGCCTCATTGATGAGCACTGACCCTTATTTTGCTTCACAGTGCTTTAAAAAAAAAAACATTTCTGAAACTTCCCTCTCAAAGTGAAGGTGCGTGTTATGCACCGATAAATATGGTATATCCAAATAACATGCCCAAGCTCATTCTTAGTCAGGGATTTGTCGGGGGCTACACAAGATATATATATATATATATATATATATATATATATATATATATATATATATATATCCAAATAACACGCCCAAGCTCATCTCTTCACCACGCGCAGCCACAATTAGGCAAGATAATTCTTGTTGGGCAGTGAATTAGTGCTTGGAAGAACACACTGAATTTTAATGGTTCAAAGAATGTCAGGCAAAATGGTCGGCCCTTACGCATGTTCACTTCATCAAATCTGGCCGTTTTAAAAAAAGTTTGAACACCCCTGCCTTAGCCCAAGTCTGTAGAATACACATATTGTATCTGTCTCTTGATAAACTATAGAATCCCAATATATTTCATGACTCATGAAATAATAACAGCACAGCCATATTAAGGACATATTTATTTTCCTCAGTTAGTTTGTAATGTTTGGGGAACCCATGGAACCCCTTAGACTCCTAGGTAAATTAGACATCTGAAATCTGTCATATTTATATCTATTCCAAAGTAAATTGGCCAATAATATGGACATTAGCAGACTGTACACCTGTAGATATTCCGAGATATTAATACTTATGAAAAATTGTAACTGTATCAGCGTTATAAACTTGGTGACATCCCAGCAACCACCCCTTAGACCAGATGTTTGGTCAGATGGTCTCTGTCAACACCCCCCTTGATGTGAAAACTTGAATGATACCACATTGTGACAGCTCTCATTTAAACATTAAGCCAAGGAACACCTAACACCTAACACCTAACGGACTTGAGAGAGCTACTGTATCATTTTTGCACCAGGACAATATTAAGTATTCTCATCATCAACTCATTTTTACTTCTCTTTTGCCTCTATGAAACTGGGGTGGCAGGGGGGCACATGCCCTGGGTGCCAACTTGAGGGGGGTGCCTAAATTGTCTGCAGTGCTGACACTAGCTGGGATTTGGAAGGGTGGATGGGGCTGGACTGAGTCGCTGAGCTGCATTCACACCACCAGTTGCTCTGTGAGCCCGCACTGCCGCTGATTGCAGGGAAAGTATGCACCAGGGGGGGGAACGGGGGAAGGGGTCATTTCCTTTTTTTGAATGAACAGTGTGAGTGATCCATACTCTTCACTCATTCTGTTTATTAATAACTGAAGCATAGTAAACTGTGTTGTGAATGAATGGGAAGCTGCTCAGCACAGAGTACTTCCCATTCATTTAGCTGAGACTGCAGAGAAAGGAATTGAAGAACCCATGTCCTCAATTCCTTTCTCTGTCTGTTTAGACCCCCTGTCAGGACCTGGGCTGGGCTTCTGTGTCTGCCATGGATTCTTCTCGCTGAGTTATCTAGGATGCTGGACAGCTCCCTGCCTGATCCATTGGAACAACCCTGCCTCGTGTCTTGATTGCTGTTGAACCTTGAACTCCTTGCTCCTCCCATGAACTCCCTATATAAGCCTTGCATCTGCATGTCCTCTGCACACTACTTGAGCGTCGGCTATTGCTGTTTGGAAACATCTTTGGCTTGTGACCTCGACTATGAAACTCTCCTCCTGCATCAACCTTGGCTTGTGACCTCGATTACGAAACTCTCTCCTTCACCTACCTCGGCTTGTGACCCCAACACTGATCATTGGTCAAGCAATTCAGACTTTGCTATCTTTCACAGACCTGAGAACTGAGCTTGCCTGATGTTGTTGGCCATTGGTCTCCACTCATTATAGGTATTCTATTAACACCCCTGATATTTCACCAAATCTTCCCAACAGGCTCCATAAAAATTGTAAAAAAAACTTGTAGAAATATAAAAAAAAAATAAAACACTGACAACGTTCACTGCCCTACCGACACCGCCCACTGCTCTACTGACACCAACCTCTCCCCTATGGGCACCGTTCACTGCCCTACTGACACCAAACTCTCCCTTACTGACACCGTCCACGCACTGTCCGCTGCCCTACTGACACTGTCCACGCACCGTCCACTGCCCTACTGACGCTGTCCATGCACCATCCACTGCTCTACTGGCACTGTCCACGCACCGTCCACTGCTCTACTGGCACTGTCCACGCACCGCCAACTGCTCTACTGGCACTGTCCACGCACCGTCCACTGCTCTACTGGCACTGTCCACGCACCATCCACTGCTCTACTGGCACTGTCCACACACTGTCTACCAAGTGACACTGTCCACTTATAAGGTAGGCCAAGTTCATATTTTCACAGTGACGTTTGTTTTAGTAATCTTAGTATATTTTATGGGTACAAGAATGCCTTTTTTTTATATATATATTTTTTTTATTTATACATACCTAGGTTGATGCAGCATCGGTTTGATGCTGCATCTGTCCCCCGGTGCCTCTACACTGAGAAATGAGCGATCAAATACCACCGATTGCTCGGTTCTCACAGCTCTGTGAGCAGAGAGCTGCTGACTGTCAGTCACAGCTCTCTGTTCTTCCCCCTCCTCGCTCACTGGAGCGCTGAGCTGTGGAGGGGGGTGGGATGGCTCGCTGAGCCGGGTGTTGGTCCAAGGATCTGGCGGATCCCGACTCCGTGGTCATGATGACGCAGAGCCTCTCGCCATTTTTTTTAAATTTTGGTTCGGGGTTCCCCTTAATATTCATACCAGATCCAAGGGGCCTGGTAATGGACTGAGGGGATCCCATGCCATTTTTTTCAATGACTTCTTTTATCTGTATTGCCGGGACCGACAATTCATTACAGCCGTGAGTACTTTTAAATTACTTTTTTTCCTTTAGAAATGTCATTTTGCGCAGGGACTGTTCTAAACACAGGAAAAATGCGCCACTTTACAGGCATACTATAGACACCCCCCAGGTACGAAATTTAAAGGAATATTTTAGTTTTATTGTTTCACTTTAAGCATTATTAAAATCACTGCTCCCGAAAAAAACAGACGTTTTTTAAAACTTTTTTTTGCATTGATACATGTCTCCTGAGGCAGGACCCGGGTCCCCAAACAATTTTTAGGACAATAACTTGCATATAAGCCTTTAAAATGAACACTTTTGATTTTTCATGTTAATGTCCCATAGACTTTAACGGTGTTCCGGCAGCTTTCGAATTTGCCCCGAACACCTCATATTATTTGGTGTTCTGCACAACATCCGAACAACCAAAGTTCGGCCCGAGCATAAGTTCCATTCATAAGAACCGTTCGCCCATCCCTACCAGTTATTTGTCACGAGTTGGTGAAAAGGGCAGTAGTCAGAGTTCCGCGTTTGTCACATATTGGCTGGCAGTGTAGTGGGATAGTTCTGCTTACATCTTTCAGTGCAGTGTTAGGAATTAGCTCTGCACTGAAGGATTGTAACCGTTGTGGAAAAACAGTCATTAGAGATAAGCTTGTGCATACGTTTTGTTTTTTAAAGAGACATAAGGCAACAGTTCCCTTTCTCTATCTTGTTTTCTGTCCTTTCTTTTCTTTTTTTTCCAACATGCCAGGTTTGGCAGATTACAAGAGAATGAGCAAAAAAATCTGTGTGCTGAGTTTGAAGCAAGAGGAATTTAAGTTTTTGGCAAGAATCAGTAAAGCCTGATTCATGCCCTACAGGAGGATGATATCTGAGCAGACCAGAAGCCTGGGGAACCTGGAACCAAAAGGGTTCCTATTATCTCAGAGCCCAGTGATTCAGAAACAGCCTCACAGGATGGGCAAACAGAGACTAACACTGGAGTATCACTGAATGTCACCTCTAAGCCACAGCATGAGCAGGCCAGCACCAGATTACCTGTAACCAACAGATTCTCCTCAGATGCAGGAAGCCCTGAAAGCATCATGCAGACTGACCCGCAGGCATACCTGCAGTTCTTTGAGCACCAGGCTGCGTCTGAGAGAGAGGCTGCACAAAGGGAGACTGATCGCCAGCTTGAACTGGAGATGGCTAGGCACCCGCAGTAGAGACAGTCTCAGAACATTGGACCCCTAGAGCACAGGGACTTCTCTCTGCCTGTGAACCAGGCTGCCAAATTTCCAGTAATGGAAAAGTAAAGCAACGTAGATATTTACCTTCTATTGTTTGAAAAAACATGTCATCAGTACCATCTACCCCAAGCTTCTGAAATTATCAGTTAACCCCGAAAGTTTAGGGGAAGCGATTTAGGTCCTTGCAAAATGGGCCTGGGGACTCACACGGATGTGGTAAGTCGCCTACGAACCACATTTTGGCAGTGGACCAGAGTCCCTGGAGGATTTCATGGTCCGAGATCAGCGCTTGCACATCTGTCCTGTAGACGTCAGAGAGTTTGTGTTGGAGAGGGGACCAGCATCTGCCAAAGCAGCAACCAAACTTGCAGATGCCTATATCAACACTCGGGTATCTGACCATCACAAGGGTCCTCCGAAGCTGGAAAGGAGGGAAATCACACATAAAAACCCCTTCTACACCTCCAAGCTAAGTTCCTCAGTGGCCGGCACCTGCAGTTCCTGGTGCCACTTCCAAGCCAACCTTGACTGAAAACCGCAGATGTTACACCTGTGGAAAGCCTGGACATCTCAGAATGCAGTGCCCTGAGCAGAAGAAAACATCTACTGGCCAGCCAGCTAGCAACCCTTCCTCTGTGCTGTTCATTAATGGGAAACCCTGGGGAACCAAGTCCAACTTGCAGCCAGTCATTTTAGGCAACCGGACGTAACTGGTTTCCCCGACACAGGAGCTAAAGTCACACTAGTCAGACCAGAGGTGATAGAACAAAAATATATCATCCCAGAGAAGTTTCTTTCCGTCACCAGAGTTGGGGGGGGGGACCTATTCCCTTATACTCGTGTTGTTGGGTGCCGATTTTAGGGATATTTGTCTCATATTACGCACCTGCTGAGAACACCCATGGACCCTCTGAACCTCCCAAGGTATAGTGTGTGTGTGTGTATATGTGGGTTTAATATCTGGGCAACCTGTGGATGGGCAGCGGGATAGAGGGGGTGGAGCGGAAGTACAAAGGTATCCTTCTCCTAATGAAGGAGAGATTTTGCATGTCAAGGTAACAGACTTATGTTCCAAGTATGCTACAAATGTAAAAGTTGAATTTAATGATGATGCATTCCCAATATTGGTGGTCACAGTCACAGTCACAGAACAGCAGGAGGAGGAGGTTTCTGGGCCCTCTCCTAAGTCTGACCCAGTAGAGTCCACCTCTGGTGAGCCTCTTCTGAGCACTGCAGAAGAACAAAACCTTGGTGCAGCTGAGAAGTCTAGCTGGTCCCCCCCCCCCCCCCCATGCAGAGAATGACAAACAAACAGTTTACTGGGACCAAGAGAAACTGTACAGGGAGGGTTTGTCCACAGTGGGGAATGAGACTGACATGATAGGTAGAGACATGACAGGTAGGAGACAGCTTGTTGCTCCTAGTCAATTCAGGGACAGTTGCTGAAAGTGGCTCATGAACTTCCCTAGCAAGGCACCTGGTGATCACTAAGACCAGGGTGCAATTGATGCACAACTTCTACTGGCCTACCATGCTTGCTGACTACTGTCAGTCCTGTGTTACCTGCCAGTGTTTCCTACATTAAGGAAAAAAAGACCCCACTATTCCCCCCCCCTCCTCTAAACACTTTTCTGACCCTGTCAGAGATCCAGCACCGTGCCAGCTTCAGGTCTTCTCTTCCATCTCTTCCTCTCACAGGGGATTCAGGTATCAGTGGGATCTATTGGCTCCCGCTGCTGTCAGTCAAATGCTGTGAGGAGGGAGCAGGTGTGGGGCCAAGCCGCACTGTGTGTCAATGGACACACAATGCGGCTTGGGAGCAAACTTGCAGTTGTGCCCCCATAGCAAGCAGCTTGCTATGGGAGCACATAGAGAAGAGAAGGAGCCAAGAGAACCAGCAGGGGGGCCCCAGAAGAGGAGGATCGGGGCTGCTCTGTGCAAAACCATTGAACAGAGCAGGTAAGAATACCATGTTTGTTATTTTAATTTTAAAAAAATCCAGCCTTTACCTTCACTTTAAGGCCCATTCTTCTGTCCGATCTTTGCCCCTTGATAACTACAGGTTGTAATTTTCTTAAAAGAACATCTGTCATGAGAACAATATTTATTCTGCACTGCTGGCCTCCCTATGATGCTAGTTGTTGTTGTTGTTGCAGAAGACTTATTCTATTCAGAACAATGGCTCTTAGCATTTAGATTCTCCCATGGAATCTCAAAATGTACTAACCACTATCGAGATGGTATCTCATTCTACTGAATGGCGCAATATTACCCTTCTCAGTCACCTCTATGTTGGCGATACTGTGGCCAAGTAGGCAATCTTTATCATACAGTATGGGCCAGTAGGAGTTTAACAAGCTTTTGGAACAAGGTATTTGGCTTAATTTCCTCTAATACGGGCATCTTAACTTCACCTACCCCAACTTTGGCCCTGCTTAACATAGATTTCAAATTTCTCACCATCTTTTCGTTTTGTAGTTGCTCATATCCTCCTGGCATCTAGAACAGTTATTACTAGATAGTGGAAATCAGATAAAGCTCCCAATTTATCTGAAGTGATCTTTCCCATCAACCACACTTATGAATATGAAAAATCCCTGGCATTACTTTTAGATAAGCTCGACAAATGCATGAAAATATGGAAGCCATGGCTCCCTTGGATTAAAACATGATATCACTCTCCTACTATTGAACCTCTTCCAATTATCTTTCTTTTTTTGGTTGAACTAGATGGATTTGTGTGTTTGTTTTGTGGTGTTTTTTTTTTTTTTAACTGACTAACTACGTAACTGTGTTTTTACATACTGTTATATTGGAACCTATATCTTCTTTGGTTATACTACTCTATTATGTGCAACTTTTTCTGTATTCATCTACAAATTCCAATAAAAAGTATTGGAAAAAAATGCTAGTTGTTGTCTTTGTCTATCTGTAGTATCTCTAATTCACAAACACAAAACAAGTATGCAGCAAATGAAAAATTAGAACTTCTTCTTATCTATAGAGTCGTCCCTGGGCAGTGACTCAAATAACTGAAGCCAAAGCATCAGCATGACAGCCAGATAACTGCCATTTTCAGAAGGAGAGGTCTGCACAAGTAGCCTACAGTGCTGTGTGTCACTCCCAGAACACAACTGAGTTAGACTGATTCTTAGCTATTCAGTGGAAGCTTTGTATTATATGAGTGAATACAATACTTCCTCTGAATGGCTAAACAGTGCTCAGCACAATTTGTTTATGTTCAGGGAGCAGTATGGGAAGTGCTCAACTCTCTGCCGCAACAGTCGAGGCTACATACAATTTATGCAACGCTCCCAGCCGCTGCAAATGTTAGTGAAGTTAAAGGTTTATTTAGGCCAGCTTGGTCCAAAAGAACTATCTTTAGGACCCGTTAGCCTGCATTCACACACGAGCAGAGCATATTCCTTGTGATCGTTAGGCATTTATTTTATTTTTTTTCGGTGGTTTCTCTGCAAGTGTTTTTGTGCATTATAAATTCTGGGCATGTTTAGGGATAATAGGCAAACATTTTCAGGTTGCTTTAGCAGCAACGCATGCTTTTCATCAGTAATGGGCCAGCTTTAACCTGCAGATAGAATTGGCTAGTAGTTTGCCTTGGCTGTTCCTGTTCTCACTGATGCAAAACTGTTCTGCCACTGGCCAATTTCTATCAAACTCTCAAAGAAATTAATGATGGCAGATTATATAGCAAGGTGTAAAATTGTCCAGCAGGACTAAGTGGTGTGCATAGGTCAGAAGTGAATGAAGCACAGGGGTCAAGGGCCAGGAGTAAGTGGTGCACAGGTTAGCAGTAATTAACACACAGAGTGTGGCAATTCGGAGTAAGCAATGCACAGGGTACAGGGGTCAGGAGTAAGTAATGCAGAGTGCACAGGTTAGCAGTAATTAACACACAGAACTTAGCGTTTAGGAGTAAGTAACACACAGAGTACAGGAGTCAGAAGTAAGTAATGCAGAGAGTGCAGAGGTTAACACACAGAATGCAGTGTTGATGAGTAAGTAACACAGAATACAGGTGTAGCAATGTGGACTACAATTGCAAAGTACGGCAATCCTCTGGTGACTTTATGCATTGCATGTCCCTTATTGCCCAGTGCTATTAAATGACATCATATTTGTGAGTCCAGTTAAGGGAACTATGGGATGGGTAGTTCACCACACTGTTAACTGTTCTGCCTGTCCATGCATCTGGACCACATATCCCAGAGAGCTTCGCTACCATCAGAGGGATTGCTGGGAAAAGCTGTAAAAGAAGCCAGAGACCCGCCCATCACTCTCTTCCTCCTGGGCCTGACACGAGACTGACCTCTCCATGCAGAGAGAGAGGTTGCGGCCTACCACGTGTAAAGTCTGCCCACCCGCGCCAGAAGGGTTTAGCTCTGCGGGTTGCCATCAGACATCCTTACCGCACCAGCCCAGTGACCAGCCAGTCGGTGTGTGAAGCTGCAAAAGAAAGATCAACGTACCGGATTCGCTGCAGAAGCATCGCTACGCCAGAAGCTGTTCAGAAGATATTACATCTACCTGGTTATTGGTGAGAGGGCTAATCGTCCATCTTTTATCTGCACTCTTGTCACGGTATCACTGGGACACGTTGCATCAGACACATCCACTTTACGAACACTCTCCTGAATTTAGCTACACACAGTGTTTAAACGCTTTAACTTCACTTTCTACAAGGAACCTAGTATCTTCCTACACCTAATTGGATTACAAATAACGTGCTCTGACGTACCGGTAAAGAACGTTAGATCTGCAACAAGAACATTAAAATTAGAGTTACACAAGGGCCCTTGTACTATCACCCCTAGGTCTGAGCTTTCATTACTAGAGCCATTGTAGTTCTGCCAGGTGAGCCAGTCTAATCCATTTGGTTACATTCATCTACAGAGGGAAAGTATTACCTTTTTAAAGGAAGTGTCTTAACGTGCTGCATGTCTGTTTATTACCTTGTTTGACTTTCGGAGGAATTCTTTTGATGAGCTGGCGCTGTCGGCCCAAAGCTCAGCAGATTTGTTCCCTTCTTGTTGTGTACATCCGTTTTCAGTTGACTCAAGTAAATACATCAGAATCTAAATACACCGAGTTGTCTGATTCATTACATTGCAGTGGTACCAGGATGTCTGAACCCAGAGTGTCAGGTGGGTTGGAATGTTTGCCAGGTCATAGCAGTGCAGATGAGCAGGTAATTCCAAGAAGTCCCCTAGGGGGCAGTGCTACACAGGGGTCAGGAGTAAGTAATGCAGAGTGCAGTAGTCAAAATTTAAGTTGAGTGCAGAGTGGCCTCCCAAGCAAACTCCCCCTCCCCTCCTGACATTTTAACTCCCACTGACCATAACAAAACCACCTCCAGCACAAATTTCCCTTCTTCTTTCCCCGAATTCGCCCTAACAGCTTTGGCATTGTTCTGCATATGCTAATGAGTTCCTTGATACTGACACCATGACCACCCAATTCTTTTTTCTTCTTTAGGTCACTTATGTTGAAATTGTTGGAAAGCAAATGGGTAATCATGACAATACACGAGCAACAAACAGGCACAATATTGTAACAATAGTCACACAGGAGAGGTTGGGGGCTGTATTGGTGTGTTGTGGCCTCCTTGGGGCCCATTATGGATAGGTCAGGTAGGTGGAGCTACGAAGACAGGTCAGGTATGAGGAGGTGGGTGGAGCTACAAGGACAGGTCAGGTATGAGGAGGTGGGTGGATGGGTCAGATATGAAGAGGAAGGTGGATAGGTCAGGTATGAGGAAGTAGGTGGACAGGTCAGGTATGAGAAGGTAGGTGGATAGATCATAAGAGAGGTACAGATAGAGAGATAGGTCACAATAGAGGGTGAATTGGGGCTGAAGAGAAGGGCAGATGAAAGACTGAAGTTCCAAATGTACCAGAAAGGGTTACTTTTTACTGACATGAGTGAATCCATTACCACACTGTTCATGCAGGATGGCCTCAGCTCTCACCCATCCCCTCTTATCCCTTCTCATTCCTGGCATTGATTTCAGTGTGTTTACAAGCATTCAGGCCAAAGCCGGTAAAGGAACTACATTTTTAACACAGGGACATATCCAGAGACACTTTGCAACCATGAACTGTCCCCAGAAACCATGGTCATCTAGTCATATTAGGTTGAATACATGTGGACAGGGCTGTCTTTACCATGTTAATAATCATGGGCTACCGCCTAGGGAAGCACCAAACCTCAAAATATATAAACTCACATAGTTGCTTATTTTGTACCCCTCTTCTGCCCTTCTCTTTCACAAATCCTAACAAATGTAATACCCGTATAGAGGAAAGTATGTTCAAGAGATGTGTTCAATGGAGTCAACAGACTAAAGTTAACCAAATGGCGACCAGCCGCCGCAGTTGTACTGCAGCAGAATGGCACGGCTGGGCGAAACGCCGTTATGTAACGTCGCTTCGCCCTGTGGCCACTAGGGGCAGTTGCGAGTGCCCGGCAGCCTCGATCAACGTCGGGCTCCTGCGATCGCTCAGGGCACACAGAGAACCCGGAACTGTGTGTGTAAACACACAGTTTCCGGTTCTCTGAGGGAAGAACTAACAGAGTATGAACAGACGATCTGTTATCTTCCCTGCACAGTCCCCATCCCCCTCCAGTTAGAACACAAACTAGGACACATTTAACCCCTTCACTGCCCCCTAGTGTTAACTCCTTCACTACCAGTGACATATTTACAGTAATCAATGCATTTTTAATCGCACTGATCACCGTATTAATGGCAATGGCCCCAAAAATGTGTCAACATTGTTCGACGTGTCAGCCATAATGTCGCAGTCACAATAAAAATTGATGATCACTGCCATTACTAGTAAAAAAAAATTATTAATAAAAATGCCATAAAACTATCCCCTATTTTGTAGCCGCTATAACTTTTGCACAAACCAATCAATATACCCTTTTTGTGATTTTTTTTTTTTACCAAAAATATGTAAAAGAATACATATCGGCCTAAACTGAGCGAAAACACTTTTTTATATATTTTGTGGGAATATTTATTACAGCAAAAAGTAAAAAATAATGCGTTTTTTTTTCAAAATTGTCGCTCTTTTTTTTGTTTATAGCGCAAAAAATAAAAACTGCAGAGGTGATCAAATACCACCAAAAGAAAGCTTTATTTGTGCAGAAAAAGGGACGTTTTGTTTGGGATATACGTCGCACGACCGCGCAATTGTCAGTTAAAGCGACGCAGTGCCGAATCGCAAAAAGTGCTCTGGTTTTTGGCCAGCCAAATGATCCGGGGATAAAGTGGTTAAAGAGACATGAACCCATCACTCTTTTCTCTTTTTTATTGGCTTGTAGGGTTACAAAGTAGCTGCGAATATAAAGCAGATAGCATGATCTCTCTGACAGGCATCATGCCTCTGACAAGATGTTAAGATTCAATAAATGGTAAAGATGAAATAAAAGATTAAAAATTCAGTTTTCAGACTAGACCACATCTAAATTAATTATAACGTTTATTTATTTAACATTACATAGCAGTAAGCTACATGATCAGACCATTATGTACATTGCCAGGGCACAAGAAATACACATTTATAACACTTTTAGTGCATGTTTGCATATCAAAAGAGGAAAATGCAAATACAAAAATGTACTGAAACCTATTTTTAATTACCCTCCCAAAGGTTACAAGATAAAATAAGATCCGGTGTTCTCTGTGCCCATTCATACTATTGCAGTGCTGGTGAAACACCAAAAAAGGTGTATATAGGGTTCTGTTTCAAATGCGGCTATTATGCATTGACGTACCTCCATAGATCTTGATCTGTACAGACAGTACAGTCACCTGCTGATTCGGCACAATTCACAGTCAGCTTAATTCTCCGAGAAATACCTTAGAGTGTAAGCTCCTTGAGGGCAGGGACTGATGTGAATGTGTAATAATATATGTATAGCGCTGCGTAAATTGACAGCGCTATATAAGTACCTGTAATAATTAAAATAAAGAAGACACAGAAATTGAATCCAGCACCATTTTACTTCTCAGAGTACAGTATAAGGATGTTTTTCCAGTTTATTGAAATGCTAAAAGACAATGGGGGTTATTTACTAAAGGAAAATCCACTTTGCACTGCCAGTGCACTTGGAAGTAAAGTCCCTGTAGATCCGAGGGGGACATGCAAGGAAAGTAAAAAAGAGCATTTTAGCTTGCACATGATTGAATGATAAAATCAGCAGAGCTTCCCCTCATTTCAGATCTACCCCTTAGATTTAGAGCGACTGCACTTCCAAGTGCACTTTTAGTGCTCTTTCAAGTGCACTTGCAGTGCAAAGTGGATATGCCTTTCGTAAATAACCCCCAATGATCTTCCCTGTTTAGTGTCTGTTATAAAGATTTGAGACTAACTGAGGGAACACAGAAGAAGAATGGAGAGTCTTGCTAAGACTGTACTACCTAGTACTGAACAAGAGTGGAGAACAGAGGGTGATACCAAATGTACACAACAAGGTGCTGTATCACTGAACTAACATTAGTTGTCAGCATAGATCGGAATAGATCAAAAGTGGGACAAAAAAGGTAGCAATTCTGGGAGGGCACTGCAATGCATGTCTGCCAGCAAGGTGCTTTTAGGTGCCATTTAGGATTCATTTATCCACATTACACCAACGCATGCATTCTGCATTGCCACACATTGCTGCAAAGCAACAGTATGCATGAGCTTTCAAACCAAATTTTGAGGCCGGGTTCACACCTATGCGAATTAGATGCAGGTTTCCCCGCATCTAATTCACATAGCAGCAGAATGTGACTGGCTCCCTAGGGAGCCGGTTCACATATCTGCCTTGCGGCTGCAGAACGCGCTGCACAGAAACGCTGTGCATCTTTGGCTCTGTTTCAGGGCCGAATTCAGGCATAGAATCGGCCCTGATTTGTCCCCGAAACAGGGAACAGGGACACACAGCGCTCCTGTGCGATCCGCAGCGGGTTCCAGTGTTGATCGAGCCTTAAACATTGGGCCAAAGACAACTTTTTTCAAAAAAGCAGGCTAAAGAATAGGACAAGGATAAGGACAATGTAAAATTCCTGCCGCAGTCACAATGAAACAGTTAAAGGGATGATTGCTAGGGAAAAAACTGTGAGATGCCCCCCTTCCTTTGGTGCCCTAAGCATGTCAAGCAATTGCTTTATGCTTAATTCAGGGCTGCATTCTGGCTTCTGTATATGATATGAGATCAAAACCTTTATCTTCTAAACCGGGCACGCAAAACAAAGGCAGGCTTTGGTAAATTGCTATACGTATTACATTACATTTATTACTGAGGTTTACATATATATATATATGTTACCAGTCATTTAAAAAAAAAAATAGGGACATAGGCCATGCCTCCAATGAACAAGAAACAATGTAGCTCTAAAATCAGCAAAGAAAGCATTTTAGTCTTTATCATCTGACTTTCATTCTAATACCGAACCCTCTTTAATAATCACTTAGCACCATATTTTTACAGATTACAACAAAAATGCTTCGAAGGTTAAATAATCTACAGAGTGAGTACATATTTCAAAACATTTTATGGTTATTTAGGCTTATGGATTGGTGTTTAATATTTCCGTTTTTAAAGTCTGCAGTAATCTGCAGTAGCAGTTTCTATAGTACACTAGTGCCCCCTGGAGGATAGTCGCTGTATTTTCAATGACTTCAGTCCACATTGTCTATTAGCTTGTAGAATACGGTAATGATTAAACTGAAAAAATAAATATTTGCAGTACTATAAGTGCTACATTATTATTGTATTTGACTTAAATATTTAACAGACAAGTAACCAGTTATTTTTTTTTTTTAAATCAAAGAGGTTTATTAGAAAACAAAACAAAGAAAAAAACTTTACAGCTCACATTTAAAGCACAGAGTCTGTTATACATTTCAATTACCATCGCCAGAAGTATATACATACATTAAACTTAGCATCCAATACCACCTCACAGCATGCAATTCAGGTAGTTCTTCTACAGGAACTGATTATATGTGCGTCAGCACTGTACTCTAATTTTTATGATGTAAACGCTTTGCGTTCTCCACCCTCACCCGCTTTCCCATCTATGCAGTTTACCTCAACAGTCTACTCATTACAAGATCAACTGGGGAGAGGCCTGGGGTATCTAACCAGGGTGCCCACAGTTTGTTGAACTTTCCCGGGCGACCTCTGTGTTGGAAGATGTATTTCTCTAACCGTATGGTGTCTCCCATCTGGGCAGTCTATTCCTTTAACGTTGGAGGTTCAACTGCCTTCCAATGTCTAAGGATCAGCTTGCGAGCCTGAAACAGGGCCCTGGCTATGGGCCTGTTTGAAGTTGTCATCCATAGGAATGTCGTCTAATATCCCCAGTATACATGGTTTCGGGTCTATTGGTATGGTAGCCTGGTAAAATCTGTTAATGGTGGATAGAACTCCTGTCCAGAACAAATGTCGTTTGGGGCACTTCCAGAGCAGATGTATTAGGTCCCCATGATCTCTCACACACCTGGGGCAATTGGAGTCCGGTCTCACTCCCATCCTGAACAATCTGTCTGGCGTATAGTGAAGTAACCAGTTATTACTTAAAGGAGAATTATTTTTGTTTTCTAAGGAGGTTTGACTTTGAGCTTATAGACTGACATCCAGGATTAGAGAGCAGTTTGGAAAGCCTGGGCAGGGACCGATGTGAATGTATAATAAATATGTAAAGCACTGTGTAAATTGATGGCGCTATATATGTACCCGCAATAAATAAATACATAAAAATATTATAGACTGCCAATGTACCTAGTAATTAGCTGCAATGCATAGACATCATCTGTCTTCAACACATTCTGGAGCATTGACCTGGGTCAGGCATGGTGTCAGTAAAGCCAGAGTGATGTTATTATACCCTCTTCTTTCTTTTTTTTTTATGACATTCAGACTTAACTTGTCTTCTGCCTCTTATAGTTCTTCATTAATATCCTGTCTTTTTTTCCACCTGCTTTCCCACTTTTGGATTTCCCATCACTTTCACTCATGGAGAAGGTGGTCATAGAACATACAGAGGAGACAAATGCAGCAATAAAAACCTACATAGGAGGAACTGCATTTTTTTTTCTTCTTTGTCATGTTTCACATTTGGCTTTAGATACATGTTAACCTGCATAGTAGACAGCAAATTTCCTCTCTTATTTTATGTTCATCTGTTTTACTCTCAGGCACTTTTATTGGTAAAATATTCTTTGCTGGTGATCAGAGAATAGACTTAATATTCAGGGGTGGTCAAAATAAAAGAATTTGCCTATCTTCAGTGTTACGTGACTCACATGCATCATTATTTACAGGTTTATAACATTACTTAGTATTAGATTTTATGCTATTAATTATGACAGTTTATATACAGGTGCATCTGAAAAAATATAATATATAATAATATAATAATATATAATAATATAATATCATCAAAAAAGTTAACTTACTTCAGTAATTTAATTCAAAAAGTGAAAATCATATATTATATAAATTCATTGCACATAGAGTGATATATTTCAAGCATTTCTTTTTTTAAATGTTGATGATAATGGCTGATAGCTATTGCAAACCCAAAATTCAGTATCTCAGAAAATTAGAATATTACATAAGACTAATAAAAAAAAAGTATTTTTAATACAGAAATGTTGGCTTACTGAAAAGTATGTCCATGGACAGTATAGTATGCACGCAATACTTGGTCAGGGCTCCTTTTGCATGAATTGCTGCATCAACACGGCATGGCATGGAGGCGATCAGCCTGTGGCACCGCTGAGGTGTTATGGAAGTCCAGGTTGCTTTGATAGTGGTCTTCAGTTCGTCTGCATTGTTGGGTCTGGTGTCTCTCATCTTCCTCTTGACAATACCCCTACAGATTCTCTATGGGGTTTAGGTCAGGCAAGTTTGCTGGCCAATCAAGTACAGTGATACCATGGTCAGTAGCCTCCCTGGCTGTTTTCCCGAGTGTGGCTCGTGGGGTTAAAAATCAGGACCATTAGCGGTAACCCCGAGCCACACTCGGGATTACATCGCAGGATCCTGGTGTGGCATTACTTACCTTGTCCCCGGGATCCTGCGATGTCCCCCGCAGTGTCCGTGGGCTCCGTCCTCTGCCCGAAGCCTCTCTGTGCCAGGCTCCGTTCCCTGCGAGCGTCGCAATGCATGGGGGCGGAGCCTGGCGGCAAATTTGAAAAAATGTCAAAATCATAACACATACAGTACTGTAATCTTACAGATTACAGTACTGTATGAAATAATTTCACATCCCTTTTGTCCCCAGTGCTTTGGCCAATGCCCTGCATGCAGTTTTATGTGATATATACTGTTCTTTCTGCCTGGAAACTGGAGATTGTCCATAGCAACCAAAAAGTGTCCCTTTACGTCAAAAATGGCTTTAGACCAGCTAGAAAACAGCGATAGTAAATTAGAACACTTGCAGAATTGAGCGATAGTGAATCGTGGGGAAATGTATTTTATTACTATTTTTTTTTATTTTATTTTTTTTTATTTTTTTTTATTTATTATATTATAATTTATGTTTTTGTGTTTCAAACTTTATCATACCCGGGATATCTACTAGACTCTTGTTTGGACAGATTTAAGTGTGTTATTGTTAAGAATTACAGACCTACAATATAAAACGCCAAATTTCCATGCAAAATAATTGTACTGCTTTCAGCACCTAAAATCCAAAATAATCATACCGCCAGGGAGGTTAAATCGGGTATTGGTACTTTTGGCAGTGGGGACAGGTGCCAAGTTCTGCTGGAAAATGAAATCAGCATCTCCATAAAGCTGGTCAGTAGAGGGAAGCATGAAGTGCTCTAGAATTTCCTGGTAGAAGGCTGTGCTGACTTTGGACTTGATAAAACACAGTGGACCAACACCAGCAGATGACATGGCTCCCCAAATCATCACTGACTGTGGTAACTTCACACTGGACCTCATGAAACTTGGATTCTGTGCCTCTCCACTCTTCCTCCAGACTCTGGGACCTTGATTTCCAAATGAATTGCAAAATTTACTTTCATCTGAAAAAAGGACTTTTAACCACTGAGCAAGAGTCCAGTCCTTTATCTCCTTAGACCAGGTAAGACACTTCTGACATTGTCTCTGGTTCAGGAGTGGCTTGACACAAGGAATGCGACAGTTGTAGCCCATGTCCTGGATACGTCTGTGTGTGGTGGCTCTTGAAGCACTGACACCAGCCATAGTCCACTCCATGTGAATCTCCCCCAAATTCTTGAATGGTCTTTGCTTCACAATCCTCTCAAGGCTGCGGTTATTCCTGTTGCTTGTGCACCTTTTTCTAGAACACTTTTTCCTTCCACTCAACTTTCCATTATTATGCTTTGTTCTGTGAACAGCCAGCTTCTTTAGAAATTACTTTTTGTGACTTACCCTCCTTGTGGAGGGTGTCAATGACTGTCTTCTGGACAACTGTAAATTCAGCAGTCTTCCCCATTATTGTGTAACCTACTGAACCAGACTGATAGACCATTTAAAGGCTCAGGAAAGCTTTACAGGTTTTTTGAGTTAATTAGCTGATTAGAGTGTGAAACCATGAGTCACAATACAATATTCAAATTTTCTGAGATACTGAGTTTTGGGGTTTTCACTGTGTGTGTAATGAATCTATATAATATGAGTTTCACTTTTTGAATTGAATTACTGAAATAAATTAACTTTTTGATGATATTCAAATTTTTTTGACATGCACCTGTGTGTGTGTGTGTGTGTGTGTGTGTGTGTGTGTGTGAGTGTGTGTGTGTGTGTGTGTGTGTGTGTGTGTGTGTGTATATTATATATACACACACAGCATCTCACAAAAGTGAGTACACCCCTCACATTTTTGTAAATATTTTATTATATCTTTTCATGTGACAACACTGAAAAAATGACACTTTGCTACAATGTAAAGTAGTGAAAATGTCCAAATTAGGCTCAATTAGCCATTTTCCCTCCCCAGTGTCATGTGACTCGTTAGTGTTACAAGATCTCAGGTGTGTTAAATTCGGTGTTATCGCTCTCACTC
Source organism: Lithobates septentrionalis (assembly GCA_037952835.1). Classification (NCBI taxonomy): domain Eukaryota; kingdom Metazoa; phylum Chordata; class Amphibia; order Anura; family Ranidae; genus Lithobates; species Lithobates septentrionalis. Next base: position 6,725,972 of record JBBDGP010000614.1, read on the forward strand.
TCTCATACTGGTCACTGGAAGTTCAACATGGCAGCCCATGGCAAAGAACTCTCTGAGGATCTGAAAAAAAGAATTGTTGCTCTACATAAAGATGGGCTAGGCTATAAGAAGATTGCCAAGACCGTGAAAATGAGCTGCAGCATGGTGGCCAGGACCGTACAGCAGTTTAACAGGACAGGTTCCACTCAGAACAGGCCTCGCCATAGTCGACCAAAGTAGTTTAGTACACGTGCTCAGCGTCATATCCAGAGGTTGTCTTTGAGAAATAAACGTATGAGTGCTGCAGAGGTTGAAGGGGTGGGGGGGTCAGCCTGTCAGTGCTCAGACCATACACCGCACACTGCATCAAATTGATCTGCATGGCTGTTGTCCCAGAATGAAGCCTCTTCTATAGATGATTCACAAGAAAGCCCGCAAACAGTTTGCTGAAGACAAGCAGACTAAGGACATGGATTACTGAAACCATGTCCTGTGGTCTGATGAGACCAAGATAAACGTATTTGGTTCAGATGGTGTCAAGCGTGTGTGGCGACAACCAGGTGAGGAGTACAAAGACAAGTGTGTCTTGCCTGCAGTCAAGCATGGTGGTGGGAGTGTCATGGTCTGGGGCTGCATGAGTGCTGCTGACACTGGGGAGCTACAGTTCATTGAGGGAACCATGAAAGCCAACATGTACTCTAACATACTGAAGAAGAGCATGATCCCCTCCCTTCGGAGACTGAGCCGCAGAGCAGTATTCCAACATGATAACAACCCCAAACACACCTCCAAGATGATCATTGCCTTGCTAAAGAAGTTGAGGGTAAAGGTAATGGACTGGCCAAGCATGTCCCCTGACCCAAACCCTATTGAACATCATATGAACATCATAGTTACATAGTTAGTCAGGTTGAAAAAAGACACAAGTCCATCCAGTTCAACCATAAAAAAAAAAAAAAAAAAAAAAGGGGGCAACACGACTTCCAGCGCGACTTTGGGAGGCAACTTGGAAACGACTTGAGTATGAATCACAGCAAAACTTGGGGCGACTTACAACACAACTTGAAGTCGCCTCCAGGACAGGGAACTTTACAAGTGGCCAATCAGAGCTTATCAGCTGTGTGTGAGAAGGAGGGGGCTGGCTGTTTAGTGGAGGAAATTACTTTCTGTTTCCTTTCTGCTTCCTGTAAAGGTGCCTCAGTATGAACAGTGATCAGACTTGGAGGCAACTTCCATTGAAATCAATGGGTACAAGTCGCCTTCAAGTCGGATTGAAGTAGTACAGGAACCTTTTCTGAAGTCGGAGCGACTGCAGTAGTGTGCATTAAGACAGATCCATTTAATTACATTGATTTATTCATGTAGCGCGACTTGAGGCGACTAGGGGCGACTTGGGGCGACTTGAAGTCGGATCCAAAGTTGCCCCTGTGTGAATGGGCTCTTAGTGTTGTCACATGAAAAGATATAATGAAATATTTACAAAAATGTGAGTGGTGTACTCACTTTTGTGAGATTGTGTGTGTGTGTGTGTGTGTATACACACACTAAATTGTCAAAAGTATTGGGATGCCTGCCTTTACATGCACGTGAACTTTAATGGCATCCCAGTCTTAGTCTGTAGGGTTCAATATTGAGTTAGCCCACCCTTTGCAGCTATAACAGCTTCAACTCTTCTGGGCAGGCTGTCCACAAGATTTAGGTATGTGTCTATGGGAATGTTTGACCATTCTTCCAGAAATGCATTTATGAGGTCAGGCACTGATGTTGGACGAGAAAGCCTGGCTTGCAGTCTCCACTCTAATTCAATCCAAAGGTGTTCTATCGGGTTGATCTAAAAAAGACTGAACACCCAACTAGACCATAAAGGTTGCCAACATCCCTAGAATTGAAGATAGCAAAAAATACCCCCAAAGGAATGGGACTTTACCAGCAACACAAATTAAAAAGTAAAATCATTTATTACAAATTTTATACAATATATCACTGTACATCAATACCAGTATTATAAATTCATTAAAAACAATGGTGTCAATGGTAAAGATAATCCAGAGGTCAAGGGACTTTGTGCAGACCAGTCAAGTTTCTCCATCCCAAACTCGCTCATCCATGTCTTTTTGGACCTTGGGTTTGAGATTTGCAAATTATTGCATTCTATTTTTATGTATATTTTACACAGCATTCCAACTTTTTTGGAATTGGGGTTTTACACTTCTCATAATGATTCAGGCAACAAAGGCAACCCAGACCTGATATTAGGAGTACGTAAAACACAAGACATATATGTACCATACAAAGTTCTTCAGTGATTACATTTTAGGATACTACCAGATATTTTGATGGATAAATGACTCTGCATTTTGCAATAACAGTTTTCCCTCTCTTCCATCCAGCAATGGAAGATCCAACTCATTTAGGGTGTAAAGCTGCACATTGAGAAATTATGTAAATGCCAATACAAATAAGCATCAGTATTTACAAGAGCACAACCATTGTGGCAAATGAGGTTTAATGTTGATATATGTAAAGTTAAGTAAAATATAAAATTATGCACTAGGGGGCTAAAAACATGAATACATCATACATACCAGGAGGAGAACAGCTGATCATAGACTTAATAATAGCACACAATGCCAAACTGCAGTTTCTAAGGCTAGCAAAATATTTTCTTGTATTAAAGAGACATAGACTCCAGAGAGAGGGATCATTTTGCCCCCTGTACAAATCATTAGTAAGACCTCATCTGGAATATGCGGTTCAGTTTTGAGCACCAGTTCACAAAAATGATATCTAACAACTAGAGAGAGTGCAGAGAAAGGCAACCAAACGGATAGGGGTTATGGAGGAGCTCAGCTATGGAGAATGATTAACTAAACTGAATGTATTCTCTCTTGAGAAGATTTGATCACCATGTACAGTGCCTTGAAAAAGTTTTCATACCCCTTGAAATTTTCCACATTTTGTCATGTTACAACCAAAAACCTAAATGTATTTTATTGGGATTGTATGTGATAGACCAACACAAAGTGACACATAATTGTGAAGTGGAAGGAAAATTATAAATGGTTTTCATCATTTTTTTACAAATAAATATGTGAAAGTTTTGCGTGCATTTGTATTCAGCCCCTTTATTCTAATAACCCTAACTAAAATCTAGTGAAACCAATTGCCTTCAGAAGTCATCTAATTAGTAAATAGTTACATAGTTACATAGTTACATAGTAGGTGAGGTTGAAAAAAGACACAAGTCCATCAAGTCCACCTGTGTGTAATTTAATCTCAGTATGTATACATCTGTTCTGTGAAGCCCTTAGAGGTTTGTTAGGGAACCTTAGTGAACAAATAGTATCATAAAGAACAAGGAACACACCAGACAGGTCAGGGATAAAGTTGTGGAGAAGTTTAAAGCAGGGTTAGGTTATAAAAAAAAATATCCCAAGCTTTGAACATCTCACGGAGCACTGTTCAATCCATCATCTGGAAATGGAAAGAGTATGGCAACTGCAAACCTACCAAGACATGGCCGTCCACCTAAACTGACAGGTCGGGCAAGGAGAGCATTTATCAAAGAAGCAGCCAAGAGGCCCATGGTAACTCTGGAGGAGCTGCAGAGATCCACAGCTCAGGTGGGAGAATCTGTCCACAGGACAACTATTAATCATGCACTCCACTTTGGTCTTTATGGAAGAAGTCTCATTTGCAGTTTGTGAAAAGCCATGTGGGGGACACAGTAAATATGTGGAAGAAGGTGCTTTGTTCAGATGAGACCAAAATTGAACTTATTGGCCTAAAAGCAAAAGGCTATGTGTGGCGGAAAACTAACACTGCACACCACCCTGAACACACCATCCCCACCGTGAAACATACTGGTGGAAGCATCGAGTTGTGGGGATGCTTTTCTTCAGCAGGGACAGGGAAGCTGGTCAGGGTTGATGGGAAGATGGATGGAGCCAAATACAGGGCAATCTTAGAAGAAAACATTTTTAGAGTCTGCAAAAGACTTGAGACTGGGGCGGAGGTTCACCTTCCAGCAGGACAACAACCCTAAACATACAGCCAGAGCTACAATGGAATGGTTTAGATCAAAGCATATTCAAGTTTTGGAATGGCCCAGTCAAAGTCCAGACCTAAATGCAATTGAGAATCTGTGGCAAGACTTGAAAATTGCTGGTCACAGACGCTCTCCATCCAATCTGACAGAGCTTAAGCTATTTTGCAAAGAAGAATGGGCAAAAATTTCACTCTCTCCAAAGCTGGTAGAGACATCCCCAAAAAGACTTGCAGCTGTAATTGCAGCGAAAGGTACTTCTATAAAGTATTGACTCGGGGGGGGGGGGGGGGGGGCGCTGAATACAAATGCACGCTACACTACACATTTTCAGATATTTATTTGTAAAAAAATCTGAAAAACATTTATCATTTTCCTTCCACTTCTCAATTATGTGCCATTTGTTTTAGTCTATCACATAAAATACATTTCAAGGGGTATGAATACTTTTTCAAGGCACTGTATAAATATATAAGTGTTCAATATAGTGAACTTGGTGTGGAGTTTTTGTCTGTGGAACAGACTCCCTCAACAGTTGGTTCTGGCCAGCTTAGTAGATTAGTGCCTGAAGTGTGGTTTTCTCTGAGTGGAGACAGTGGGGGTTATTTACGAAAGGCAAATCCACTTTGCACTACAAGTGCACTGCAAGTGCACTTGAAAGTGCACTTGGAAGTGTAGTCGCTCTAAATCTAAGGGGTAGATCTGAAATGAGGGGAAGCTCTGCTGATTTTATCATCCAATCATGTGCAAGCTAAAATGCTGTTTTTTTTATTTTCCTTGCATGTTCCCCTCGGATCTACAGTGACTTTACTTCCAAGTACAATTTCAGTGCACTTGTAGTGCAAAGTGGATTTGCTTTTAGTAAATAACCCCCAGTATGTGTATGCACGCCACTTTATTGCTAACAGAATAAAGTATTTACATCGAAACAAAGACAGGCTACAGGAGCCAGCATATGTAAAATAAATAATAAATGCACATTTTTTTTTCCTGAAAAAGCAATGGTTACCTTCATTTTTGGTACAAAATGTGCTTAAAAACTAGCAGTATCTAGACTAGGGAAAAAAAAATCGCAATACTGTATTTACTTTATCTGCAGTCTGGATCTCACCTTAGGAAAAGCACTTAATATTATTTATTTGCTTACCAATCTTTTAATCAAACAATTAAAATGCCATAGGAAGAAATGTATGGCCTGTAGTTCCTCGGTAATAAAATAATACAGGCAATGTATTTTAATTTTCATTGGTCACAGGCAGTCAGGCACAATAAGCTAGAAAGATTTACTACATGTGGAGCTGTGCACTAAGGCAAATATTGCTCCATAAATATCCACTTGGTACTATTCAAAGATGTGAGTTGCTTGGTTACTCAGTTCCTTTCCGAGTAGATAGGTGCTTTAACCCCTCATCACCGGATGCATTTGGGACTTCAATCAGATGGCTTTATCTGATTGTTTTGTTTTTCCCTTTTTCCATTTTTTTTTTTTACTTTTCCAGGTATAAAGTATTTGATCTTAAGCCAATGTCAAGGGGCGATCTGGTTGCTAAGAGACCTAACAGTCGCTATGGGATTATTCCCTGGCTAAGGAGAAGTCACTCACACTGCTATCCAGAGAAATTCAGCAGCTTTCAGTGTCAGTAAAGGAACATTTCTAAAGAGTCAAGTGGAGGGATCTTGACTTACACAGTCACCCATGAGACATCAGCCTTATGCCCCGTACACATGGTCGGACTTTGTTCGGACATTCCTACAACAAAATCCTAGGATTTTTTCCAACGGATGTTGGCTCAAACTTGTCTTGCATACACAGGGTCACACAAATCTGATCGTTCTGAACGCGGTGACGTAAAACACGTACATCGGGACTATAAATGGGGCAGTGGCCAATAGCTTTCATCTCTTTATTTATTCTGAGCATGCGTGGCACTTTGTCCGTCGAGTTTGTGTACACACGATCGGAATTTCCGACAACAAATTTTGTTGTCGGAAAATTTTATATCCTGCTCTCAAACTTTGTGTGTCGGAAAATCCGATGGAAAATGTGTGATGGAGCCTACACACGGTCAGAATTTCCGACAACAAGGTCCTATCACACATTTTCAGTCGGAAAATGTACGGGGCATTAGTGTTATGCCGCGTACACACGGTCGGACTTTCCGGCATACTTGGTCCGGCGGACCAGAGTGTGCCGGACAATCCGCCCGTGTGTGGGCGCCGGCGGACTTTTCCGGCGGACTTCTTCCGAAAAGCCCGCCGGACCTAGATTTGAACCAAGTTTCAAATCTTTCCGTCGGACTCAGTTTCGGGCGGAAAGTCCGCTCGTGTGTGTGCTGGTCCGACGGAAAGGCCGCTCGTGTGTAGGCTGGTCCGATGGACCAGATGCGACGCGAGGGCAGGGTATTGCATCTCGCGCTCGCTGCAATAGGAAAAACAAATTTTCCTATTGCGGCGAGCGCGGGGCATACCAGGCCCTTAGGTCTGGTATGGATTATAAAGGGAAGCCCCTACGCCGAAAAAACGGCGTGGGGTCCCCCCTAAAATCCATACCAGACCCCGATCCGAGCACGCAGCCTGGCCGGTCAGGAAAGGGGGTGGGGACGAGCGAGCGCCCCCCCCCCTCCTGAACCGTACCAGGCCGCATGCCCTCAACATGGGGGGGTGGGTGCTTTGGGGGAGGGGGGCGCCCTGCGGGCCCCCCCCACCTCAAAGCACCTTGTCCCCATGTTGATGAGGACAAGGGCCTCTTCCCGACAACCCTGGCCGTTGGTTGTCGGGGTGTGCGGGCGGGGGGCTTATCGGAATCTGGGAGCCCCCAGATCCCGGCCCCCCACCCTATGTGAATGAGTATGGGGTACATGGTCCCCCTACCCCTTCACCTAGGGAAAAATTGTAAGTAATAAAACACACTACACAGGTTTTTAAAATATTTTATTAAACAGCTCCGGGGATGGGGATCTTCCTCCGGCTTCGGGGGTCTTCTTCCGGCTTCGGGGGTCCCTCCGCTTCATCTTCTCCCGGCGTGCGGTTGGTTCTTCTCCGCGTGTTCCAGTTCTTCGGCCGGCTCCTCTGCTGTGTTCAGGTAGCTCTCTTGCCAGCAGAGGTCCGGACTTCTGAGCTGCTGGGCTTCTTCTCTTCTCTTCTCTTCCCCCAGATGTTGACACGACGCTCTCTCCGGCTGGACTGGTCTCTGAGGGCTGCGTTGTGACTTATATAGGCGGAGACCCCGCCCCCATATGATGTCACAGTCCCTGGGCATGCTGGGACTGTGACGTTTTAGGGGGCGTGGTCGACCACGCCCCCTAAAACGTCACAGTCCCAGCATGCCCAGGGACTGTGACATCATATGGGGGCGGGGTCTCCGCCTATATAAGTCACAACGCAGCCCTCAGAGACCAGTCCAGCCGGAGAGAGCGTCGTGTCAACATCTGGGGGAAGAGAAGAGAAGAGAAGAAGCCCAGCAGCTCAGAAGTCCGGACCTCTGCTGGCAAGAGAGCTACCTGAACACAGCAGAGGAGCCGGCCGAAGAACTGGAACACGCGGAGAAGAACCAACCGCACGCCGGGAGAAGATGAAGCGGAGGGACCCCCGAAGCCGGAAGAAGACCCCCGAAGCCGGAGGAAGATCCCCATCCCCGGAGCTGTTTAATAAAATATTTTAAAAACCTGTGTAGTGTGTTTTATTACTTACAATTTTTCCCTAGGTGAAGGGGTAGGGGGACCATGTACCCCATACTCATTCACATAGGGTGGGGGGCCGGGATCTGGGGGCTCCCAGATTCCGATAAGCCCCCCGCCCGCACACCCCGACAACCAACGGCCAGGGTTGTCGGGAAGAGGCCCTTGTCCTCATCAACATGGGGACAAGGTGCTTTGAGGTGGGGGGGCCCGCAGGGCGCCCCCCTCCCCCAAAGCACCCACCCCCCCATGTTGAGGGCATGCGGCCTGGTACGGTTCAGGAGGGGGGGGGCGCTCGCTCGTCCCCACCCCCTTTCCTGACCGGCCAGGCTGCGTGCTCGGATCGGGGTCTGGTATGGATTTTAGGGGGACCCCACGCCGTTTTTTCGGCGTAGCGGGGTTCCCTTTATAATCCATACCAGACCTAAGGGCCTGGTATGCCCCGCAACGGGGCTCGCAAGGTGTCAATCTCGCCGATAAAAGCGGCAAGATTGACATCCTTTGCTAGTCCCGTCGCACCTGAGTCACGTTCAAAATGAACGGACTTGGCCGTGTGTGGGCAAGTCCGTTCATTCTGAAAGTCCGCCGGAACTCCGGCGAAAGTCCGTCGGAAAGACGGGCGGACTTAGCCCGCCGGAAAGTCCCGGCGTGTGTGGGCAAGTCCGTCCGTTTTAAAGTCCGGCGCACCTGGCGGACAAAGTCCGTCGGAAAGTGTGCCGGACCAAGTATGCCGGAAAGTCCGACCGTGTGTACGCGGCATTACTCTCTATTTGGCATGCTCTGACTACCTGTAAATGGTACTGAAGGCTAGTAAAGTGGGTGGAAGGTTGGGAAGTAAATCAAAGTAGGGTGCAACAAGCTAGGTCCCAAGCTGCCATCCTCTATTCTGATGTCATCGGGGGGGCAGCTGTTTCTTGCACCTGGCCCCCTGATGAGGGTCCGCACATGCGCAGTGTGCCCGAGATTGCCCGCTGCATGCACATTGTGCTGGACATTGCCCTGAGGCTTCTTGAGATGGGTCACATAAGTATCCTAGTAGGCTTCAAGAGGAGAGGACATCATTCTCACCTAGGCAAGAAAACCAGACAAGGGTGAGACTCACAGAAAAGGTATTTAGACAAAAAAAATGCTTTTTTTGCATTTGCGTAACCAAGATAAATATTTAAAGTGCTGAAAGAGGAAAAATTCTGCTTTAAAGCATGAATAAAATTCTGGTCTCAGCTGCATCACTGTTTTAAAAGTAGAGTGGAATCCGCTGGGGTGCAATGCTGAAACCAGTAGTTGTTAGCACTTAGCAAAGGGACTAAACTGATCAGCTCCTGGTCTTCTGATTGTGTTATAGCACTCTGCAGTACAATGTAAGCACAATGTTGTGGTTTAATGGGAAATCCATCTCTGACATCATTAGCACTTCTTGCAGAGCTCCAGGGGCCAACTCTGAAGAAGTCAGAGCTCATACATCTACTGTAACCTAATCTGCTGCTGCAGAGCTGACTGGGGATTGAATTAAATGTTCCCTGACGTGATCAAGCACCCCCCCATAAGGAAAAGGTAAACTAAAACTAAAGACAAAAAACTTTAACCATGTAAAATAAGAAATTAAATATTCTTTGGTATTAATAAAATATTACATTTTAATACCAAAGAAAAACTGACTAATAACTACCTCCCATCACTATGCAAAATAAATTCATCCAAGCTATTTCAGATGATATTGGTATAAAACCACCCTTGTAGGTTCCACTTAAAAGGATGGGTCCCAGTGGCGTTGTTAGGTGGGTGCAGGGGGTGCGGGCACTGCTAACACTGCCCGCTGCCCTGATCTGCGCCTCAGGTCTTGCACTGTGCCCCTCAGCGCAGTGGACTGAAGCCGCCTCCCCCTCCTCTCTGTTTACATCCACACCAGAGGAGGAGGAGCCAGAGGGACACACACGGCTGTGTGTATCTGTCCGCGCTGTTCTGAGGTCTGTAAACTTTATGTATATGTGGGTGGACATGTGCAGGGGGTGTCTATACTGATGGGGGGTCTGCACTGAGGGGGGATTCTATACTAATGGGGGGTCTGCACTGAGGGGGGATTCTATACTAATGGGGTTCTTCACTGAGGGGGGATTCTATACTAATGGGGGTCTGCACTGAGGGGGGATTCTATACTAATGGGGGGTCTGCACTGAGGTGGGATTCTATACTAATGGGGGGTCTGCACTGAGGGGTGATTCTATGCTAATGGGGGGGTCTGCACTGAGAGGGGGATTCCATACTGATGGGGGTCAGCACTGAGAGGGGTGTATGTACTGATGGGGGGGTCTGCACTGAGGTGGGAGGTTGATACTGATGGAGGCAGACTCTGCACTGAGGGAGGGTGTCTGTACTGCTGGGGGGGTCTGCAATAAGGGAGGGGAGTCTGTACTGAGGGAGGGGGTCAGTACTTAGTAGGGGGTCTATACTGAGGAAAGGGGGTCTGCACTGAGCGGGGTCTGTACTGATGGAGGGGGGTCTGTACTGAGGGAGGGGAGTCTGTACTTAGTGGGGGGTCTATATTGATGGAAGGGGGTCTGTACTGAGGGAGGGGGGCTATATTGATGGAGTAGGGTCTGTAGTTAGTGGAGGGGGGTCTGTACTGAGGTAGTTGGTGGAGGAGGGAGTAATACCAATTTTTTCGGCACCGGGTGACACCAACCCTAGTGACGCCACTGATGGGTCCTCTATTCATTGCCTCAACCTTCTCAAGAACCTCAGCCTCTCTAACAGTCCAGGTTGAGTGTACAAAATTACAATATTACAGGAAATCCCTTAAAAGAGAAGTGTTTTTTTATGAACATACTTACCTAGGTGGATGCTGCGTCTGTCTCCTGATGGCTCTAAGACTGAGAACGGAGCGACCAAATAGTGCTGGTCGCTCAGTGCTCCGTGAGCAGAGAACTGGTGACTGTCAGTCAACTGGAGCACTGGGCTGTGGAGGGGGTGGGAGTGGTTGACTCAGGCTCTCAGTGGCTCTTTCCCCAGCCTGGACCGGCTCTGTGATGTCAGTGGACATCGGTCTTCAGCCCATGTGTCAGCTGAAAATGGGTCACAGTAGTGCTTTGGCTGTACTTTTCTTTTAAAGTAATACTTTGTACCCAATAATAGTATGATATCAAAGAAACAGGCACCAAACCAGGTAGTAAAGGCAAATTTATATATATTGTCACCCAATATGAATGGTATTTTGGCAAGCATAAAATGGATTAACAATGGTAATGACACAATTTAGCATACAAAGTGATTAACAGTAAGGACTAGGCATAAGATGACATTTGGCATCCAAATCAGCATAAAAAGTAGCAAGGTCACCTCAAATGCAGCAGTGAGCAGTAGTAAAGTCTAATCTACAAACCACAATAAAAAAATTAAGAAAAAAAAAGGTTTTATCTACCAAGTGCTGGAACTATACTGCCAGAGTGCATTTATGGCGGCAATGCAAGTCGTAGACCGACTGGGTATTTGCTGTCCAAAAAAAAAAGGAGGATGGTAGCGGAGGGGGCAGGGGAACAAAGCGGGCTTACAGAATAATTTTTATGGGAGGGGCAGTCCTTTAAGATGTTCTATCCCCAAGCTCTCATTGGGGCCTTATAAGAGCGTCCTTTCACTTAACGACAGTCCCTGTTAACCTTCATGCAGTATAGGTATGGTATAGTCTCAGCAAAGGTGCAAGGTAAATGTGGTTCAGATGTGGTAAAAGTTTGGTATATTGCGGCATAGGGTTGGTATAGGTGCAGTCTAGGTTTGGAATAAGTGTGGTATGGGTACAATATGGATTGGGTACACTTGGTGTCCTGCTTTCCGTGGCTCAGTCCCTGCTAGCAGTATCAGCAGTGGGTGAGTAGCCCTCCCACCAATCCCTGGGATGCTGTGACCTCTCACTGTAGAAGGGGGGTCCCCTTCATTCTCTCCCTGAAAGCCTGCAGTGATCAGCAGTGGGAAGCAGAGGAAGAGTGGATGCTCCAGGCTCCCTGCTGCTGCGGGGCAGGTGCTGCTCAGGTGTCCTCACTCCAGACAGAGGTGCTCTCCCTCTAACTACCTCAGTGCTAAGAGGAAAAACTTTATCAGGCAGTTTAATAAAAATCCTCGCTCAACTCCTCCTACTACATAGCGCATAGCAGAATAACATTAATATCACAGTAGAGGGAGAGAGGGGAATCTATGCCGCTGGGTTAAAAGAGAGTAAGGGCTAAATTAATCTTACAATCACCACAGTGTCCTGTACTTAAAGTGTACCTGTGCTGAGAGCAATGCTGACTTCACCAGGTCAACGTGACTCTGCATCACAGCGTACTGTCCAGCCTGGAGAAGAGGGTAAGGGAAAACTGACCTCATGCAGAATGTGACCAGTCTGAAGACACCTGAAAAGGAAAAACTAGAAAAGAGACTAAAAAATATGCCATGCTGATGTGCACTGAGGGGGGTGGCCTTTCTGCAGCCACTTCCCGTCTCAGGGCCCATTCACAATAATGCATTATGGCTCTTCTACCATATAGGGCAGTACACTGGCACTGCAGAGCAGCACAACAGACATGCTGTGCTTTGCCAACTGCATTCCATAAAGAGTTGTGTCTGCTTTTTGGTGCATTACAGTGCCTTGAAAAAGTATTCACACCCCTTGATATTTTCCACATTTTGTCATGTTACAACCAAAAAACATAAATAAATTTCATTGGGATTTTATGTGATAGACCAACACAAAGTAGCACATAATTGTGAAGTGGAAGGAAAATCATAAATGTTTTTTAAAATTTTTCAACATTTTTTACGAATAAATATCTAAAAAGTGTGGTGTGCATTTGTATTCAGCCCCCTTTAATCTAATATCCCTAACTAAAATCGAATGGAACCAATTGCCTTCAGAAGTCACCTAATTCGTAAATAGAGTCCACCTGTGTGTAATAATAATGTAAATAAACTCAGTATAAATACAGCTGGTCTGTGAAGCCCTCAGAGGTTTGTTAGAGAACTTTAGTGAACAGCATCATGAAGGCCAAGGAACACACCAGACAGATCAGGGATAAAGTTGTGGAGAAGTTTAAAGTAGGGTTAGGTTATAAAAAAATATCCCTAGCTTTGAACATCTCACGGAGCACTGTTCAATCCATCATCCGAAAATGGAAAGAGTATGGCACAACTGCAAACCTATCAAGACATGGCCGTCCATCTAAACTGACAGGCCAGGCAAGGGGAGCATTAATCAGTGAAGCAGCAAAGAGGCCCATGGTAACTCTGGAGGAGCTGCAGAGATCATAGCTCAGGTGAGAGGATCTGTCCACATGACAACTATTGTGCACTCCACAAATCTGGCCATTATGGAAGAGTGGCAAGAAGAAAGCCATTGTTGAAAGAAAGCCATAAGAAGTCCCGTTTGCGGTTTACAATAAGCCATGTGGGGGACACAGCAAACCTGTGGAAGAAGGTGCTCTGGTCAGATGAGACCAAATTTGAACTTTTTGGCCTAAAAGCAAAACGCTATGTGTGGCGGAAAACTAACATTACACATCACCCTGAACACATCATCCCCACTGTGAAACATGGTGGTGGCAGCATCGTGTTGTGGGGATGCTTTTCTTCAGCAGGAACATGGAAGCTGGACAGAGTTGATGGGAAGATGGATGGAGCCAAATACAGGCCAATCTTAGATGAAAGCCTGTTAGAGTCTCCAAAAGACTTGAGACTGGGGCGGAGGTTCACCTTCCATCAGGACAATGACCCTAAACATACAGCCAAAGCTACAATGGAATGGTTTAGATCAAAGCATATTCATGTCTTAGAATGGCCCAGTCAAAGTCTAGACCCAAATCCAAGTGATAATATGTGGCAAGACTTGAAAATGACTGTTCACAGACACTCTCCTTCCAATCTGACTAGTTTGAGCTATTTTGCAAAGAAGAATGGGCACAAATTTTACACTCTAGATGTGCAAAGCTTGTAGAGACATCCCCAAAAAGACTTGCAGCTGTAATTGAAGCGAAAGGTGGTTCTACAAAGTATTGACTCCGGGGGCTGAATACAAATGCATGCCACACTTTTCACATATTTATTTGTAAAAAAATTTGAAAACCATTTACCATTTTCCTTCCACTTCACAATTATGTGCCACTTTGTGTTGATCTATCACATAAAATCCTTATAAAATACATTTACATTTTTGGTGGTAACGTAACAAAATGTGGAAAATTGTGTGCGGGTCTGCAGGATGAGAGCAAGACAAGCTGGGAGCGGGACTATCAGTGCTCTTTGGACTGGAGTGGACTGAAGGGTCTATCTGGCGTGGAGAGAGACTGTCACTGTGATTCAGGAGGGAATGTGTCGTGTTGGAGAGGTGTCGCCACTGCTGCACACTGCTGTCAGTGTCACTGTAAAAGTCAATTTCATGTGTGTGTGCCTGCCCATTCTAATTTCTTGCCCTCTTGAGTCCTGTCCCTGAGCTACTTACTTACAAAATCCAAAATAAAATAAGAAATATGTTTTTTGCCTTAACATCTTCCTTAAATCACATTGCTAATTGCATATTGTACTTGTTTGTAGCCAAAATACTGAAATTTGCACTTAAAACTGTAAATTTGTAACTTTTGGAAATGCCAGTAAAAAATTAGCTGTGCCAGTAAATGTTTGGTGTTGTGTCAGTAAATTTCAATCTGGTAGGTTGGCAACACTGTAGCCACCCTCTTTTGCTCACTCCTGAGATGGACTGGGACTATGGGCTATGGAATTAGTAGCTTGTGTGGAGCAGTGCATATGACTGCAACTAACATGCACTGCTTGTTCCAAACGTAGTGCTACCCCCTAAGGAGCCACTGAGTTTTGGATCCCCCTATAGTCTGCACAGCCAGGCAACACACATTTTCCAACTTGCATTCAGACACAAGAAACAGTCCATGGGCTTGGTTTTTATGATTTATTAGGGAATTCAACTTAGATAGGGGTCAAAGGGGTTATGGGAATGCACAGCTTGACTCGAAGAACAACAAAATGAGGACAATTTCCTACTCCTGCACACTGCAACAACAGATACTTGACTGTATTCCCTCCAAGACAGCATCAGTTTTTAGCAAAGTAATCCTCTCCTAGGAGTTTGGTGTCCCACCGAGTGGATTTTCAGCAAGGTCCCAACTTGTAGGAGCTCTTGGTCACCTTGATGAAAAATACCAGCCTGTCTGGCTACTGGATCTGATCCCAAGGTAAGGGATTGGGTAAGCAATAAACTGTCTCTTGAAGCCTTGAGAAGAACTTGCATTTAGCAGGCTTCTCCGTTATAGGCCCTAGGGGTGCAGAGGTACTCACACTGTCCTTTTCCTGCAGCCTGGAGGCAGAACCCCCCTTCTCCCGGACCCCCTCCCAAGGTACATTGCTCCTCCTCAACCATTCATCTTCCACCTGACTCCCCTGCTGGCCAGGCTCCTCAATATTTATAGGCTCGTTCAGCCACCCTGCCAGGTTTCCTGCCTGGGGATTGGCCAGATTCTCATAAATATTCAGATCAGCACCTCGTGGCCTCTGCCCACTAGTTTCTAGAAACTTCTCCAAGGTTCTAGAACCAGGGGGAGCTTCCAGAGGTCTGACCTGCAAAGCCCTTCAGCCTGACCTAAAGTAAACCATCTGACTCACACCCAGGCTTCTAAGAAGCCTCTATCTACAGTGCCTTGAAAAAGTATTCCTACCCCTTAAAATTTTCCACATTTTGTCATGTTACAACCAAAATTGTAAATATACCGTATTTTATTGGGATTTTATGTGATAGACCAACACAAAGTGGCAATTAATTGTGAAGTGGAAGGAAAATTATAAATTTCTTTCAAAATTTTTTACAAAAAAAAAGTGAAAAGTGTGGCTCGCATTTGTATTCAGTCAATACTTTGTAGAACCACCTTTTTCTGCAATTACAGCTGCAAGTCTTTTGGGGATGTCTCTACCAGCTTTGCACATCTAGAGTGTGAATTTTTTTCCCATTCTTCTTAGCAAAATAGCTCAAGCTCTGTCAGATTGGATGGAGAGTGTCTGTGAACGACAATTTTCATGTCTTGCCACAGATTCTCAATTAGATTTAAGTCTGGACTATGACTGGGCCATTCTAACACATGACATGAATATACTTTGATCTAAACCATTCCATTGTAGCTCTGGCTGTATGTTTAGGGTCGTTGTCCTGCTGGAAGATGAACCTCTGCCCCAGTCTCAAGTCTTTTGCAGACTCTAACAGGTTTTCTTCTAAGGTTGTCCTGTATTTGGCTCCATCCATCTTCCCTGTCCCTGTTGAAGAAATGCATTCTCATGCATCCCGACAACATGATGCTGCCACCACCATGTTTCACGGTAGGGATGGTGTGTTCAGGGTGATGTGCAGTGTTAGTTTTTTGCCACCCATAGTGTTTTGCTTTTAGGCCAAAAAGTTCAATTATGGTCTCGTCTGACCAGAGCACCTTTTTCCACATGTTTGCTGCGTCCCCCACATGGCTTCACGCAAGCTGCAAACGGAACTTCTTATGGCTTTCTTCTTGCCACTCTTCCATAAAGGGTAGATTTGTGGAGTGCATGACTAATAGTTGTCCTGTGGACAGATTCTCCCACCTGAGCTGTGGATCTCTGCAGCTCCTCCAGAGTCACCATGGGCCTCTTGGCTGCTTCTCTGGTTAATGCTCTCCTTGCCCGGTTTCAGTGGAAGGCCATGTCTTGGTAGGTTAGCAGTTATGTCATACTCTTTCCATTTTCGGATGATGGTTTGAACAGTGCTCCGTGAGATGTTCAAAGCTTGTTTTTTTTTTTATAACCTAACCCTTCTTTAAACTTCTCCATGACTTTATCCTTGACCAGTCTGGTGTGTTCCTTGGCCTTCATGATGCTGTTTGCTCACTAAGGTTCTCTGACAAACCTCTGAGGGCTTTATAGAACAGCTGTATTTATACTGAGATTAAGTTACACACGGGTGGACTTTATTTATTAATTAGGTGACTTCTGAAGGCAATTGGTTCCACTAGATTTTAGTTAGTGGTATCAGAGTAAAGGGGACTGAATACTAAATACACGCCACACTTTTCACATATTTATTTGTAAAAAAATTTGAAAAGCATTTATAATTTTCCTTCCAATTCACAAATATATGCTTTGTGTTGGTCTATCACAAAATATCCCAATAAAATACATATATGTTTTTGGTTGTAACATGACAAAATGTGGAATATTTCAATAGGTATGAATACTTTTTCACGGCACTGTACATTACCCAACTGTGTACACAAGAGGGTGCTATAGAAACAAAAAAAGTGAGAGGAAAAAGGAGAGGTGCAGGAGCTCAGAGAGAATGTTACCACAAGGCAGAAAAACTGAGCAAGAAATTATTTCCTGAAAATAAGATTGAGAAGAGGATGTGTATGGATTATTTTTGAAGAATAAGGATATTGTTTAGGGTCACTTCAAAGAGTAACTCCACTTTTTTTGAGAAAAAAACATTCCCCTCTGGGTGATCTATGTACATTGTAGGGATATTAAAAAACTTTGTTGCAGATTCCTAACTTTTGTCATTCTAAAGAAATAGCTGTTTGTCTGTGTCCATCTGCAAAGTGAATCCAATGGAAGTGATCAATCAGCAGCTGCACTTGCAGGTCTCTAATATGGAAAGTTGCAGGGTCTGCATCCCTTTAGATTTGATTTCCCTTTGAGACTATCTCACCAAATTGAAATTTTTGTTGCAGGGAAAGCCCAAAATCTGATTGGTATCTTAGTGCAGACTTGGTTAAAATCAGTGAGCCAATCACATAAGCAGGAAATAACATAACTGGGAGGTGTTCTCTACACTAGCGGTCTCCAAAATGCAGAATCAGTGGGAGCCCTGAGCGTGTCACTTGCCACCGTCACCTGTCACCAGATGCAGCTTTTCACGTCACCTGCCTTCGGATGCAGCTTGTCACTTGCCACGTCACCTGCCACCAGATACAGCTTGTCACTTGCCACTTCACCTGTAACAAAATGCGGATTGTCATATGCCACGTCGCCTGCCACCAGATGCAGGTTGTCACTTGTCACATCGCCTGCCACCAGATTCAGATTGTCACTTGCCACGTCACCTGCCACCAGATGCAGCTTGTCACTTGTCATGTCACTTGCCACCAGATTCAGATTGTCACTTGCCACGTCGTCTGCCACCAGATGCGGATTGTCACTTGCCACATCACCTGTCACCAGATGCATCTTGTCACGTCACCAGATGTGGATTGTCACCTGTCACCAGATGCAGATTGTCACGTCACCTGCCACCAGATGCGGATTGTCACGTCACCTGCCACCAGATGCGGATTGTCACGTTACCTGCCACCAGATGCGGATTGTCACGTCACCTGCCACCAGATGCGGATTGTCACGTTACCTGCCACCAGAAGCGGATTGTCACGTCACCTGTCACCAGATGCAGATTGTCACGTCACCTGTCACCAGATGCGGATTGTCACGTTACCTGCCACCAGAAGCGGATTGTCACGTCACCTGCCACCAGATGCGGATTGTCACGTTACCTGCCACCAGAAGCGGATTGTCACGTCACCTGTCACCAGATGCAGATTGTCACGTCACCTGTCACCAGATGCGGATTGTCACGTTACCTGCCACCAGAAGCGGATTGTCACGTCACCTGCCACCAGATGCGGATTGTCACGTTACCTGCCACCAGATGCGGATTGTCACGTCACCTGCCACCAGATGCGGATTGTCACGTTACCTGCCACCAGAAGCGGATTGTCACGTCACCTGTCACCAGATGCGGATTGTCATGTTACCTGCCACCAGATGCAAATTGTCACGTCACCTGTCACCAGATGCGGATTGTCACGTCACCTGCCACCAGATGCGGATTGTCACGTTACCTGCCACCAGATGCGGATTGTCACGTCACCTGTCACCAGATGCGTATTGTCACGTCACCTGCCACCAGATGCGGATTGTCATGTCACCTACCACCAGATAGGGATCATCACTTGCCATGTCGCCTGCCACCGGATGTGGATCGTCATTTGCAATGTCCTCTGCCACCAGATGCGGACTGTCACTATCCTGCCACTAGCTGAAGCTTTCCACTGTTGCCTGCCACCAAAAAATACCAGATGCAGCTTGTCACTTTTTAAATGTAAATGTAAAGACAATTTGGTGGCAGGCAACAGTGACAACAGAGAAAGAGGTTTCTCTCCCCAGCTTTTCAGCACATGTGCATTGGCTGGGTCCCAGAGTGAGGGCGGGCAGTGGGAGATAATGTAATCTCTCTGCTGCCCACGGCTGCACAGTGAGGGCCGAACTGCGGTGATTCAGGGCGGGCGGTGAGAGATGATGTCATCGCTCTGCTCTCCCATCCCGCAGGCTCTCTCATGCCCCTCACCGGCTCTCTTATGCCGCCTGCCCACTCTCTCATACCGCCCGCCCGCTCTTTGATGCTGCCTGCCCGCCGGCTCTCTTGCTCACTTCACTGGCGGCCCAGGGACCCCTGCTCTACACCATCTGTATACAGAAAGCCTCCAGGTAGCCATACTGCATTTCATTTTACACAAAATAACAGCACTGCAGATTGAAAAGGAAAAGTCATTTTTAAAAACATTCAATTACATTATGACTTGCGTAGCAATTATATAAACCATATTATTTTTTTTATTTGCTATTTTTTTCCCCATGAAAGTGGAGTTACCCTTTAATCCTCTTAATGAAAGGTAAAATTGCTCTTGCACTGGCTCATTTCCTGCTCTGCATATTAATATCCCTTTGCCGCATATGCTGTTTTGCTGGAAGAGTCTCAGATTGCGTGCGTTCCTCCGTATCGCTGCCTTGGCACAATGATGTGTGTGTGTGAGCTGCGTTGTCTTGCAGGTGATGTATACGCTGGCATCTGCAGGTCTCCAGCTCCCCTCTTCATACATTTCACCGCTTGCTGTCAGTTTCCTCCTCGTGCTGTGCTGCGCCGTTTGCTGGCACGTCGTTACGCCTCGCCTTGGTTAAATAATTTACATGAGAAATAGTCAGATGGTTCCATTTTATTGCTTCTATTCCTGATTGTACCAGGTAAAAAGGCCCGTAAAGTGGGAGATTTAGAGGGCACTATCTGTCAGGGCGTTTTACAGTGTCGCCAGCTTACAATCTCTATAGAGAGACAATCTTGTTTCTGTAGCAGCCAGATAAAGCTCAGCTAGCAGCCAGCTGCTTTGTTCTAGAACTTTCTCTCGTATCACTGTTTATCTTTAATAAACGCCTCTCCTATCTCTCCAGCTTTTATTGTATGTATATCGCTATTATTACTAAAATTATACTCCGCGTTTATTCGGAGGGTTATTATCATTTTTTTTTTCATATACTTTAAAGCCTATCTCCTTCCTGCGGCCTGTACAGTTACCGTGTCTGGAAGAGCGCAGGAATATTTCTAAGCAACCATGGCGGGTTTTTTTTTTTCCAGAGGATATACTCTTATCTCACAGATGAGTACATGTTTCAGCTTCCTCCAACGCTTTTTCCAATAGTAAATGTGTTGATACATTTTACAGAGCGATGGAAGCATTTAACGTTATCTAATACACCTGGCTTAGAGTGTGCAGCAGACCGGTCATACCGCGCCGAGCCACAGCGATATCTGACAACTGGTGGCCAGACAGGCTTACTCTAGGATTTAAAGGGACACAAATATCCACACAAGGCAACCATAAAAAAAAAAAAATAAATCTCACTAGACACATAGCACAAAACTGAGACACTATATTACCAAAAGTATTGGGACTCCTGCCTTTACACACACATGAATTTAATGACATCCCAGTCTTAGTCCAATGGGTTCAATATCGAGTTGGTCCACCCTTTGCAACTATAACAACTTCAACTCTTCTGGGAAGGCCGTCCACAAGGTTTAGGAGTGCGTCTATGGGAATGCTCGACCATTCCTCAAGAAGCGCATTTGTGAGGTCAGGCACTGATGTTGGACGAGAAGGCCTGGCTCACAGTCTCTGCTCGAATTCATCCCAAAGGTGTTCTATCGGGTTGAGGTCAGGACTCTGTGCAGGCCAGTCAATTCCCTCCACTCCAAACTCACTCATCCATGTCCTTATGGACCTTGCTTTGTGCACTGGTCCAAATCATTTGGTGGAGGGGGGATTATGGTGTGGGGTTGTTTTTCAGAGGTTGGGCTTGGCCCCTTAGTTCCAGTGAGCGGAACTGTTAAAGTGTCAGCATACCAAGACATTTTGGACAATTTCATGCTCCCAACTTTGTGGGAACAGTTTGGTGATGGCCCCTTCCTGTTCCAACATGACTGCGCACCAGGGCACAAAGCAAGGTCCATAAAGACATGGATGAGTGAGTTTGGGGTGGAAGAACTTGACTGGTCTGCACAGAGTCCTGACCTCAACCCGATAGAACACCTTTGGAATAAATTAGAGCAAAGACTGCAAGCCAGGCCTTCTTGTCCACATCAGTGCCTGACCTCTCAAATGTCTGGAAGAATGGTAAAACATTCCCATAGACACTCTCCTAAACCTTGTGGATGACCTTCCCAGAAGACTTGAAGCTGTTACAGCTGCAAAGGGTGGGCCAACTCATTATTGAATCCTATGGACTTATGCTGGCCATACACTATACAGAAAATCGGCCGAACCCCTTTTCGAAAAACGAACGTTCGACCGTGACCGCAAACGATCTTGCCATCATATAATGACCGATAATCTGTTCAGTGGACATGAATAAATAATTTTGTGTTCGTTTTTTTACATATACCTAGTGCAGAAAGTTCGGACGGGAAACACATTAACCTTGCAATTTATCGTACGTTCGGCAGAAATTTTCCAAACATGCCGTTCGTTTTTTTTCCACAAAAACGTCACAAACGATTATCGATTTGTACCCACTAACTTGCCGAAAAACGAACGAAGTGTCCATTCGAACGATTTTTCGGCCGATTTTCTGTATAGTGTATGGCCAGCATAAGACTGGGATGCCATTAAAGTTCATGTGCGTGTAAAGCAGTAACCTTATAGCAAACATTTATTATATTGCAGCTCACATGGAGTCTTGGAAGCATATATGCTGCTTCTCCGGTCACCCGAAGGGATTGTCCCACCATTTCTGTTGAAGTGGGGAAGGGATTTGCCTTACCGTTTTCTTCGGAACAAAGAGAATTTATCCTTTATTTTGCTCACTATTCATCTATTGTGGGAAAATACCGGGAGTTGGGATATAAGATGCTCACCTGTTGTATAAGGTTCTCTCACTTTTACAGAAAATGTACCCTGAGGCAGTAGACACCTGCTGGCACTGTGGACAGGCTGGAGGTGGTTGTAATGGACTCTATATACGTGTTCCCCTAAGTACCCCTCTGTCCTCACTGTGGAGAGGCTGGAGGTGGTTGTAATGGACTCTATATACGTGTTCCCCTAAGTACCCCTCTGTCCTCACTGTGGAGAGGCTGGAGGTGGTTGTAATAGACTCTATATACGTGTTCCCCTAAGTACCCCTCTGTCCTCACTGTGGAGAGGCTGGAGGTGGTTGTAATGGACTCTATATACGTGTTCCCCTAAGTACCCCTCTGTCCTCACTGTGGAGAGGCTGGAGGTGGTTGTAATAGACTCTATATACGTGTTCCCCTAAGTACCCCTCTGTCCTCACTGTGGAGAGGCTGGAGGTGGTTGTAATGGACTCTATATACGTGTTCCCCTAAGTACCCCTCTGTCCTCACTGTGGACAGGCTGGAGGTGGTTGTAATGGACTCTATATACGTGTTCCCCTAAGTACCCCTCTGTCCTCACTGTGGAGAGGCTGGAGGTGGTTGTAATGGACTCTATATACGTGTTCCCCTAAGTACCCCTCTGTCCTCACTGTGGAGAGGCTGGAGGTGGTTGTAATAGACTCTATATACGTGTTCCCCTAAGTACCCCTCTGTCCTCACTGTGGAGAGGCTGGAGGTGGTTGTAATAGACTCTATATACGTGTTCCCCTAAGTACCCCTCTGTCCTCACTGTGGAGAGGCTGGAGGTGGTTGTAATGGACTCTATATACGTGTTCCCCTAAGTACCCCTCTGTCCTCACTGTGGAGAGGCTGGAGGTGGTTGTAATGGACTCTATATACGTGTTCCCCTAAGTACCCCTCTGTCCTCACTGTAGAGAGGCTGGAGGTGGTTGTAATGGACTCTATATACGTGTTCCCCTAAGTACCCCTCTGTCCTCACTGTGGACAGGCTGGAGGTGGTTGTAATGGACTCTATATACGTGTTCCCCTAAGTACCCCTCTGTCCTCACTGTGGAGAGGCTGGAGGTGGTTGTAATGGACTCTATATACGTGTTCCCCTAAGTACCCCTCTGTCCTCACTGTGGAGAGGCTGGAGGTGGTTGTAATGGACTCTATATACGTGTTCCCCTAAGTACCCCTCTGTCCTCACTGTGGACAGGCTGGAGGTGGTTGTAATGGACTCTATATACGTGTTCCCCTAAGTACCCCTCTGTCCTCACTGTGGAGAGGCTGGAGGTGGTTGTAATGGACTCTATACACGTGTTCCCCTAAGTACCCCTCTGTCCTCACTGTGGAGGGGTGAGATCCCCCCATTTCCCTTCACCTTCACCAATTTATTAACCTTCTTTTCTCTTCCTTCTTTTTTCCCCTACACTTTTCCCATTCCTTTGTGTTCATATTTTTGGTTTTTGACAAGGTGCAACCTTATTTTCTGTACTTATAAAAAGCTTAGACAGGATGGGGAAGGCATTATTTTATCACTGATACTATTTGGGTCTTTGGCGCAAATGTGAATTGTATAACTGGTTGTTATTTGACTTTTTTAACCTTTTTAACCTTATTTTGGCATTAGTGGGCTGTCTTTCTCTGTCCTTATGTACCGCAGCCATTTACTTTTGTCTGTATACTAAAAAATATAAATAAAGAATTTTAAAAAATGATATTGCAGCTTACCAACTCTTAGATATAATAGCTGCATTAGTTTTCTTTTTTAGGGTTTTTTTCCTTTTTTTCACCTGATGATCCAGCCAGCAAGTCTGTTGTTTTTCAAAAGAACAAGCTATTCTGCAGATGAGGCAGTATTGAGTTGAGACAAACCCTTGGACACTGACAGGGGTGCTTACAATGCTCATCTTCTATTTATGTAAAAGCTTTATCCCAAAAGGTACAAAACTGTTGCCATAACTGCTTAACCACTTCCTGCCACCTATCAGTGCCCATCAGTGCTGCATTTTAGTGCCCATCAGTGCCCATCAGTGTCACCTCATCAGTGCTGCCTTATCAGTGCCCGTCAGTGAAGGAGAAAATTTACTTATTTACAAAATTGTATAACAAACACAAAGAAAAACTTTTTTTTTTCAAAAATTTTGGTCTTTTTTTTTGTTTGTTTAGCAAAAAATAAAAACCACAGAGGTGATCAAATACCACCAAAAAAAAGTTCTATTTATGGGAACAAAATTATAAAAATTTAGTTTGGGTACAGTGTAACATGACTGCGCAATTGTCATTTAAAAAGTGACAGCGCTGAAAGCTGAAAATTGGTCTGGGCAGGAAGGGGGGAAAGTGCCCTGTATTGAAGTGGTTAAAAAGTGTGTGCTGGAGTTTGACTTCAATTTGTTAGTGTATCTAAATCTGCTGTTACATCTGTTACTCTCCTCCCCTTAGACTGACAATGCTGCTGTCTAAGGGTGTCTCTGTTGCTCCTTAATACACCCTATCACCCCAAAACTGGCCATAGACGGTGCAAATTTTCCGTGGTTGCAGGAAAGAAATTTGCTCGATTCCTCCATCAACACAGACAATGTTGACAAAGGAATCCATCCTGCTGAGACATTGTATTCTCCCAGCGGAAGTGTGTTACTGGGCAGAACACCAGGTGAAAAAAACACTAAAAAAGAAAACTGATGCAGCCACCACATCAAATGATTGCAATATAATACATTTTCGCTTTTGGGTTTAATTCCACTTTAACGTGGTGTTAAACCCAAAACCAAAAATGTATCAAAAGACATGGTGGTTGCGTTGGTTTTCTTTTCTTTAGCTTTTTATTTTTATCATTTGGTGATCTAGCCACTAACACACCTGTATTTGTGAGACACAACTCTGGAATGTGCAGAGCATGCACAGCAGATGGCAGCCTTGCCAGTCTCAGGGGGAGCAGTAGTGTTAAAAGTATTAGCAGATTTAGATCCACTAAAAATTGAAGCCAAACACCGGCCCCCACTTTATATTTTGTGTTCAACTCTATTTTAATGTTAATAAAAATTACCTTCCCATTTCAATCTGCAACTGCTTGAATTTTTTTGCAAAATTTAATGCAATATAACAACCTGGAGGCATTCTTCACAGAGTTGGTGTTCCAAACACCTCCACAAATGTAATTTCCAGCTTGTGCGATTGGCTCAATGAGTTTCCCAGAAGTCTGCACTAAGATACAAGTTACATTTTGGGAATCCTTTGCAATGGAATTAAATTTTTGGTAAGATACTCGCTAATGGCTGATTACTTGTAAGGGGATTCTGATGCTGCCACTTTTCTCACCAGGACACCAGAACAAGTGCGTCAGCTGATTATAATGAACCAGTCACTCCTATTCAGAATCAGTCTGCACATGGCATGGTCAATCAAACAGCTACTTCTTCAGAGCAGAAACAGGTAGGAATCTGCAGCAAAGTTTGTTAAGTGCTCACAATATACATTGATCACCCAGAGGGGATTGTTTTTTCTCAACAAAAGTGGAGTTACTTTTTAAATATTGCATAGGGGTGAAATAAGTATTTTTTGCACTTAAGGCTCGGTTCACACTAGCCTGACTCCCAAGTCGCGCCACTTTCAATGCAACTTTGGAAGCCAACTTTGATAGGACTTTGATGTAACTTTTTACACTCTGTGGCATTGAAGTCATATCAAAGTCAGACCAAAGTAGTGCAGGAATCTTTTCTAAAGTCAGACAGACTTGTGTAGTATCAGTTGAGACAGCTCTCATAGGGAAACATAAAATTTCACATGTGGGGTCTCACAAGTCGGATCCAATGTTGCATCAATGTAAACTAAGCCTTAGGTATGATTAATAGGTATTGAACTCTAGAAGATTATTATTGCATGGTTACATTGGTCCAGCTTGGATTATTATAATTATCCATATCACATACCTGATGGGAAATGACAATCAGGTGTTAGTACAATGATAGCAGCGATCTTCTGGGCCTGTGTCTTCCCCTCTGTACACTGACCACAGGCTCGGCACTGCTGCCATTCACAGATCGCCTTGTATTTCTTTTTAAATGATTACAAGTCATTCTCTGATTGGTTGAGGTAGAAAGGAGTCAGAAGATCGCAGCTATTAATGTACTATGGCAGATTACTAAAGTGATTGTCAGCAGTCCCTGAAGTAACACATGGACTTGTAAGAAAAAAAAAAACACATATTGATAAGTACAGTACCTTCCTTTTGCTACCCTGCAACATGGTAAATACCCTGATCTATGAGTCATGTGACCTCCTGCCACGATGCAGTGCTTGGGCTTGCGCAACCAATAGCTGAGTTACCTTATAAGAAGGAAGAAGAAGTTAACCCTCGGATTCCCATCTCTTGGGTTGGCAAAGGAGCGAAGGAAAGATTAATATGATTGATTGGGGAGAAAGGGGTTTCTTTCAAGAAAACCTATCACATGTCCCTGAGAAATATGATAGGCTCTCTACTTTCAATCAAAAAATGGTGAAAAGTAGAGTGGAGCACGTTTGAGGAAATTATGAGGGCAAATGTTTAGGCATGTGCAGTTTATTGCCTCCACTGTAGGTGGTGCTCAACCACAGCAGCCATGCAGCTGGAGAAGGAGTCTGGAGGAACCTGGATCCTCTATGGTTTCCTGGGTCACTGGGGAAGCAATATGGTTGGATGCTGTTGCCCGATGTGACTCTGGCAGCCATTTTGGGTCAGGCAGAGGCTATTTAAGGCCCTTGCTCCCAGGACTGACACGCTTTATGTGAGTGGGTAGTTTAGGAAAACGTAGCCTGTCAGTACTAGTGATAGGGAAAGGTTCCTGACGAGGAGGGAAAGCATAGGGTCGCATTCCTTCTTGATATCTTCCTAATTGGGCACGAAATGGTGAGGCTGCATTCTGCCTCTCTCTACAGACGCTGTTAATCTGGCTGGAACCCGCTCTGTTCACGTTGCTGTAATCATGAGTGCTCCTGGTTGAGCAGTCTTCCCACGGGATTGTTGTGAACTGTTGCTACATTGTTTAATATAAGTTCATCATCGTACCTGACTGCGTGAATTATTGCCACGGCACCCTGTTGCACGCGACCTACAAATGTTGTTAGATGCCATTCGATATGTACTTAATGGTGAATCTTGAGAAAACCACTATGGTAATTAGAGTGAATGTGCAAAATCGAATATTAGGCACAAAATGGGAACATGAATGAATTTCGAATCAAAGCTTTAATAACTTTAATAACTTGCAGCCCTTCTTAATTATGACTGTATTTTTATCACACATGTAGCACTCTCTCCCAAAGGGGTCAATGAGAAGATGTCCAGGTCTCCCTTGCTTGTACAAAGGCTGCCTGTCACAGTTCCAAGCAAGCTGACAACACAGGCTCAGGCTAGAGGGTGTCTTTTTGTGGATTTTATCGGCAGAAATTTGAACAGGAGGAAATTTAGGGGTTCAGGATACTCCAAAACTAAATGAAAGCATAAATCAACAGCAGGACAAAATTCCTTGACTGGAGGTAAAAGGGAATGGCAAGTAATTCCAGATCTCTGTAAGAGCAGACCCAGGTCGTCCAATAACCTCTAGCCCTTAGTTCCCTCTAGCACATGACCGTCCAAAAACAGGTCTTACAATGTCCTAGAACAGCCGCCTGCCACCCAGCTAGGGAACCTGACCAGAAAAAAAAAACAGATCGCTACTACACTACTACACTTAGTACAGTGGAGCCAAAAACTAAATGTAGCCTAACTTTTGGCAGGGTGCTACACATATGCACCTCGTGCATTACACACTCCTGAGCCCTGCACTTATTCACTTCTTAGCCCTTCACTTTGTGCCATATGAACTCCTAATGCTGCACTCTCTGCAATACGCACTTCTGATCCATGCAGTCAGTGTAATATGGACTTCACAGCCTACTGTGTGCATTATACAATTCTGACCCCTGCAATCTCTCTGTAAACATTCCTCGGCCCTGCATTTTCTACGATACACACTCCTGTCCCCTACACACTGGTATTTATCATTGTGTTCTCTGGAAGAACTGTTGGGACGGTGCTCGTTAAATAGACTGTACAGATTAAAAGTTGTAGCCAACTCAACAAAGCAAACAGAATATTGGCATGCATTAAAAAGGGGGTCAACTCCAGAGATAAAATGATAATTCTCCCACTCTACAAGACTCTGGTCCGGCCGCACCTGGAGTATGCTGTCCAGTTCTGGGCACCAGTCCTCAGGAAAGATGTACTGGAAATGGAGCGAGTCCAGAGAAGGGTAACAAAGCTAATAAAGTGTCTGGAGGATATTAGTTATGAGGAAAGGTTTGCGAGCACTGAACTTATTCTCTCTGGAGAAGAGACGCTTGAGAGGGGATATGATTTCAATTTATAAATACCGTACTGGTGACCCCACAATAGGGATAAAACTTTTTTGCGGAAGGGAGTTTAACAAGACACGTGGCCACTCATTCAAATTAGAAGAAAAGAGGTTTAACCTTATACTACGTAGAGGGTTCTTTACTGTAAGAGCGGCAAGGATGTGGAATTCCCTTCCACAGGCGGTGTCTCAGTGGGGGGCATTGATAGTTTCAAGAAACTATTAGATAATCACCTGAATGACCGCAACATACAGGGATATGTAATGTAATACTGACATATAATCACACACATAGGTTGGACTTAATGGACTTGTGTCTTTTTTCAACCTCACCTACTATGTAACTATGTAACAAATACATCAATAATGTAATTTTTATTCAATACCTTCAGGCTATGTGTCTGTTCTTTTTACTGCATAAAAATCTGTCAGTGCCCAGTGAGATTGTTATCAAAGCTGCAGCAAGAATATCTTTACACCACATTCCTCAGGGATTTTGGTCCATATTGACATGATGGCATCACAGAGTTTCTGCAGATTTGTCAGCTGCACATCCATGATACGAATCTCCCATTCTACCACATCCCAAAGGTGTTCTATTGGATTGAGATCTGGTGACTGTGGAGACCATTGGAGTACAGTGATCTCATTGTCATGTTCAAGAAATCAGTGGTGAGATGATTTGAGCTTTGTGACATGGTGCATTATCCTGCTGGAAGAAGCCATAAGAAGATGGGTACACCGTAGTTATAAAGGGATGGATGTGGTCAGTAACAATACTCAGTAAGGTCGTGGCATTTAAACGATGCTCAATTGGTACTAAGGAGCCCAAAGTGTGCCAAGAAAATATCCCCCACACCATTACACCACCAGCCTGAACTATTGACACAAGGCAGGATGGATCCATACCTTTATGTTGTTTACACCAAATTCTGACCCAGCTGAAATCAAGACTCATCAGACCAGACAACGTTTTTCCAATCTTCTATTGTCCAATTTTGGTGATCCTGTGCGAATTGTAGCCTCAGTTTCCTGTGCTTAGCTGACAGGAGTGGCACCCAGTGTGGTCTTCTGCTGCTGTAGTCCATCTGCTTCAAGGTTTGATGTGTTGTGCATTCACAGATGGTATTCTGCATACCTTGGTTGAAACGAGTGGTTATTTGAGTTACTGTTGCCTTTCTATCATCTCAAACCAGCCTGTCCATTCTCCTCTGACCTCTGACATCAACAAGGCATCCACACAACTGCCGCTCACTGGATATTCTCTCTTTTTCAGACCATTCTCTGTAAACCCTAGAGATGGTTGTGCGTGAAAATCCGAGTAGATCAGCAGTTTTTGAAATACTCAGACCAGCCCGTCTGGCACCAACAACATAGTTGGGATAAGCAAATCATATGTAGGGTTGTTTGGAATGGCCAGTAATGTCCTAGGCTAACCTTAGATACAACCCAAGGGTCTGAACAGTGCTTCACCCATACTTGTGCAAATACCATCCTCCTACCGCAGAGGTCTGAATGGACAAGAAGTCAAAAGGGTTATGGGGGTTATTGGGGAATATGGATGAAAGGACATCTGCAAGCCTCTCCAGCTGCAGCTGTGCTATCTGCCTAGACGACCACCTGGAATCTCTAGATCTAGATCACTTGTCTCCAAACTACAGGCCTTTGCTTGCCTTTATCCAGCACTTGGGGCAGTGTTCCTCTCACTGATACAAGGCACTATTCCTCCCACTGACACCAATGATGGGGCACTGTTCCTCCCACTTACACCAATGATGGGGCACTGTTCCTCCCACTTACACCAATGATGGGGCACTATTCCTCCCACTGACACCAATGATAGAGCACTATTCTTCCTACTGACACCAACGATGGGGCACTATTCCTCCCACTGACACCAACGATGGGATATGATTCCTCCCACTGACACCAATGATGGGGACAATTCCTCCCACAGACACCAACGATAAGGTACGATTCCTCCCACTGACACCAATGATGGGGTTCTGTTCCTCCAACAGACACCAACGATTGGGCATTATTCTTCCCACTGACAACAATGTCCGCCCTCCTAAAGTCTGAAGGACAGTAAACTGGCCCTTTGTTTAGGAACTTTGGAAACCCCTGTTCTAGATGAAGTCTATTTCTTGTTGGGAGGATATCTGAACTTTCTGAGACATATGTCCTGAAGTATAGCCCAGAGTTTCCCACAGTAACAGGGTTAATTGCTATGTCTATTTTCTCCCCAAAGAGTTAATGGCCATCAAATGGTATCCAACTATCCTTGGAGGTGTATGCATGGAGGTGAGATCTGGCTGTTCCCACCCTCAATACAATGACATGTGCCATTCCTAAGGTGGATGTCATGTTTCCACTACAAAAAACAAATGGATAAGAAGCCATTTGTTTTTGTAGTTTCACTTTGGGATTACCCCGCCCGAGGAGGGCTGCATCCACCCAGCATTTGGGATCGCTGTTGCTCATCTTGCATTGCACTGGAAGTAACTGCTTACTTGGCCATCTTTCCACTGCTCAATGGCATGCTCAGTACCATTATTATGAAAGTGGCTGCTGCTGTGGTGTAAAAAAGGAACTCCACATTCACCCAAACATGATGCCCAGCAGTGGAGGAAAGGACACCAAAATGTTCCCCAGGATTTTCTTATTTCATATTCCAACAGTAAAACATGATCAGGCGATTGCTAGATAAGTCCCAGCTTTTCTTGCTCCCAGTGGCGGTTGGTGCCAAATATTTCTGGGGCGGCAAACTAATGCCACGTAACCCCCCCCCCCCCCGGAGGAGATGGACAGTAGGCTGGCAATCGCCGCAAGCACCCAACCCCCCCTTCCCCCCGCGTGAGACAAACGGTGGATGAAAACACGGTAATCGCAATCCCCCCGGTGTTAGTTGTACGAGAACGCGGTGTGATCAACCGCCACCCCCCGCGAGAGACTGACCTTAACTTAGGGGGCAGGGGAAAGGAAGAGCCTCCCTAGCCAATCTGGTCTCAGGACCTGCTTCCTGATTGACCAGGAGGAGAATCAGGAAGACAATAGTGAAAATTAATTGTCTATTGTCACACTACTGGGTGGGCTCAGGGCACAGTGCTCAGTGCCCCGAGCCCACCCTTTTTTGAAGCCTCAGGCTCTAATCATGTGCTTGAAAAAAAAAAACTCGTTGGAATCCTGCATGCAGATTTGGGGGCGGGGCGCATGGATTAGGGGGGCGGTGCCCCTGCATCCCATATGGACGGGCCGCCACTGTAAATCACCCCAGTGAATGTTGTTGCAATAAACTCAATATTCAGGGAAGGTAGTAAATGGAAATTTTGTTGCATGTTTTTTTATACAATAACAATAAAGTATTATAACTCTATAATAATGTGATCACAATGAAATGGATTACTATGATATATTGGCCGCATGAACATGAAACACTTTATAAGTTTCTAGCATAGATAACATTGATCATTAGTAAACCTGCATACGGAAAAAGTAAAAGAAGCAATTTTGCGCTGTGTTTTGGTATTTATGTATGGCTTCAGATGTAATTTTTATGTATTAATTACTTATCAAAAATTCAAGAAACTTGTGTTTTTCTCACTGCAGCACTCCTCACCGAACGCCTCACTGAACTCACCTATGTGATTATCAACACTTAGATTATTTTTATTCTCCACACTTGCAGTATCCATCTGCCACATCTGAGTTATACATGACGAGATCTTCACTTTGTGTATATCACAAGTAGAAAATGGCATGTGCTACTAACATATGTCACTAAAGAACCTTTCTCAGAAATGTCATAGCTTGATGGGTTAGATTGCCGAAACAAAGTGGCTCAGTGTGAACGAGAACTAACTGTAAAAATAATATAGATAACAGCTTTTATTTATATCATCTTAGGTTGTGTTATCTTATCCCTCTAAGTTGTATAAAAAACTGCACAGTTCTTTTTTATACTAGTCACTCCAACAAGAGGGAATCGGGTAGCTAGGTGTGCTTGCCAACCTGTTCAAAGCTGAACTCCATCAAAGTGCAAAATTGACATACATATATGAGAGATGATTCACTTACCAAAGGATCTGTCATCCAATTTACCTAGTGTTGTGACAGGCACCCTGCCAAGCAGTGCAGCCAGAGTGACGATCTTAAAGTAACACTAATCTCTGGTTTTAAAAAAACTTCTATGAAAGCATATAATAAATCTTCCTATCCTTAACAACCAGTGAAGCTGCCATCTTGGCCTCTGATTTGCATTTGCCATGGTGCTGCACATGTGATCAGTCATGACACCAGCCATTTGATGGTTTGGCATTTTGGCGGAGAGTACAAACACAGTATGCCTTCAATGTAACTGTTTTGAGAAATAGTTAAATTGATGGGTTTAGTTTGGCTTTAACATAAAAAAAGCACCTTCTATTGCTCTCAGCCGCCTCTAAATCTCCATATTCCTTTTTTTTTGTTGCTATGATCCAATTTCCTGGTAGAGGGTGGCTATATTCGTTCTCCATGATCCCCCTGTAGGGAGGAACTTAGCCACCCTCTCTTGCTTGCTCCTGATATTGGACTATAGACTATGGGATTTGTAGTGTACATAGAGCAATGTACAGGACTACAACCAATACACACTGCTTGTTCCAAACAAGTAGTAGAGAGTAGAGGTTTGGGGGTGCACATTAGATATTATAAGAAGGCACAAAAACACAGTAGGAAATGAATTTAGGAGAAATAGATTAACTACTTGCCGACCACACTATAGCCGAATGATGGCTGACATGCTTGTGTGAAAGGGACATCTACACTGGTAATCAGGGCAGTGTTCTGATTATCAGTGCAGTCCCAACAGTACCCACCAGTGCTGCCAATCAGTACCCACCAGTGCTGCATATGTGTGCCCATCAGTGCCTCCTCATCAGTATCACCTATCAGTGCCCATCAGTGCCACCTACCAGTGCCAATCAGTGACGCCTATCAGTGACCATCAGTGCCACCTATCAGTGTCAATTAGTGCCACCTATCAGTGTCCATCAGTGCTGCCTCATCAGTGCCCATCAGTGCAGCCTATTAGTGCGGCCTATACGTGCCCATCAGTGCAGCCTCATCAGCGCACATCAATGAAGGAGTAAAATTACCTGTTTGCTAAATTTTATAACAAACTATGAAAAACATTTTTTTTTTTTAATTTTCTGTCTTTTTTAGTTTATTTAGAAAAAAATAAAAAAAAAACAGTGGTGATTAAATACCACCAAAAGAAAGCTCTACTGGTGTGAAATAAGTGATAAAAATGCCATATGGGTACAGTGTTGCATGACCGCGCAATTGTCATCCAAAATGTGAGAGAGCGCTGAAGGCTGAAAATTGGCCTGGGCAGGAAGGGGGTGAAAATGCCCAGTAGGCAAGTGGTTAAACAGCCATTAGGTAGGGAATGTGTATGGATTATTTTTGGAAAATAGGAATATCATGTCAATTTAAGTTTCTCCAACACAATTGACCACACTCACTAAATACCATGCTACAACTGAGATTCCCCTTTGGGTATCCCTCGGAGCGGCAGATTGTGCTCCTATACCCGTGAGACAGACCCCCTCTGCAAAACTCAGTGACACTATAACCCCTGTCTATTTGTGATGCCCTTAAATAATCGGGGGGGATTTGCAATCTCCTCATTTGCCTTTAATGTCCTTCATAGGCAACCCGGCTTTCCTTCCAGGTTGGAAAACCCACGTGCATTCCGACAATGGCTAGATCTCAAACTGACTGAGAAGCGTTGCCTCTTGACGTCTCATGGCCCTAAGTTACTTCATACTCTACAAGTGAATCACAAACTACCCAGAGCTGAACTTTTCCACCATTTAAAGGGTAACTCCACTTTCGTGGGGAAAAAAAATAGCAAATAAAGAAAAAATAATATAGTGCATATAATTGCGACACTAATCATATTATAATTGAATGTTATTAAAAATGACCATTCCTTTTCAATCTGCAGCCAATGTAATTTTCTGAGAATACATTGCAATATGGCTACCTGGAGGTTTTCTGTACACAGAGTGTGTACTGACCACTCCTCAGAAACATAATTTCCTGCTGTGTGATTCGCTCACCAATTTTCTCAGAAGTCTGCCTAAGATACAAATCAGATTTCAGGCATCCCTTGCAATAAAAATTTCATTTTTTCAGAGATACTTTCAATAGGAGAACATCTAAAGGGGTGCAGGCCCAGCAGATTTTCTCATTAGTGTTGTGCAGCTCCCCACCTGACAGTTAATTATGAAACCACTTCCATTAGAACTACTCAGAACAGAGGCACAGACAAGCACACATGGATTTCTTCAGAATAACAAAAGGTAGGAATCTGCAACAAAGTTTGATATAATCCTTGCAATGTACTGTATATATCTATATATATATATATATATATATAGATATATATACTCACCGGCCACTTTATTAGGTGCTCCTGTTCAATTGCTAAGTAAAAAAAGATTGCTAATCAGCTAGTCACATGGCAGCAACTCAATGTATTTAGGCATCTAGACATGGTGAAGACGGATTGCTGAAGTTCAACCGAGCTTCAAAATGGGGAAGAAATGGTACTTAAGTGACTTTGAACGTGGCATGGTAGTTGGTGAACTTATGAGCACGACTGTACATAGATCACCCAAAGGGGAATGTTTTGTTTCTCAACAAAAGTGGAGTTACGCTTTAAGTAAACATTTTATCCAATCTACGATTTCAGTCCCTGCTAAGGGAACAACCTAATGCCTTTTGAACGTCTCTGCTGCAAAGATATGTGCTCCCTGGGTTTGATCTCTTGCTTTACTCCTAACTTATTGCTGGCTCTTCACAACTCCATCACACCTACATGCAGAAGTGGCAAACAGATCTTAACATAACATTGGAGCCGCAACAATGGCAGCAAATCTGAGAAATGACCAAATCTTGCTCTCAGAATGTGCTTGCTCTGGAAACTAAATATAAGCTGCTGCACTGTTGGTACATAGTCCCGATGCGAGTTGCGCATTACACTCCGGGACACGCAGGGACCTGCTTCCCACAACCAGGCACTTATTTCCATTTGTGGTGGACATGTGTCCAGACTTTATGGACACGGATCTATGACATGTTAAGAACTCTGTTTGGAATCACTATTCCAATGTTACCTGGTGAGGCACTACTCAATCTGAAACCTGACAGGCTTTCTAAATGACAATTTGGATGACCCTATTTTTTTTTTCGGGAGTGTGATCTGAGCAGTCCAGAGGTTGAGAGATCTACCCTTATTGAGCTTTACCTGGAGCCATTTCCTGCTATTGAAATAAAAAGTGTTTTAGGTGGTTTTATCCTGTGAGTGGCTTTCCACTATTTTTTTAATAAAGGAGAATTTTATTGGTTATTGTACCATTGGAGGCATTTTTTTTCTTTCATATATGAATGAAATGTTTAATGGAGGAATATGGTGAAGCGTAAGCATTTGACAGCGGATATACAGTATATTTACAAAAGCAATCTATGCCAACCATGAAAATTAATGGCATAGCCCTCTTGTGAGTGGCTTTCTTTAAGGGAGAGGGATCACTTGAGCACGGATGGTGTTTTGTGGATGAAGAAGTTCTCCTTTATTCGGGAGGAACTTGGAGCACTATTTTTTGCACTTTTATGGTGGACTTTATATATAACAATGGACTGTTTTTTGTTTTTGCTGTTTAAGAAACTAGATTATTTTGTTTGATCACAGCGCTACTGTAAAATGAACACTTTTGCACTTGAATGTTTTGATTTGATAGAAGGTGGCAGCAGTTATAGGTGATTATTATTATCATGTTTGTGTATATATACACATATATATAATTTTTCATTATCAACAGTTATTTTCTTTTACACTTTCACAAGGATACTTTATTCAATAACCTCACAGCACTGGGAATGTTGTGTTAATAATAATAACTATGTATTAAAAAAAAAATTCTCCAACACACCTTCCCCAGCCTACAGATTGGAGTCTTTAATGTGGTCATCTCTTTGCTCCTCCCTCTTGTGTGTTCTCTCTTTGGTCCTCCCTCCTGTGTGCATGCTCATACTGTTAACTGATAGCACTGTGCAAAGCAAGAGAGCCCTGATTGGCTGGCACTGCTGGCCTGTGATCTCCTAGTTTGAATGCTACTGTACAGCGGGTTTTGGGGGGGGGGGTATTAAGGAAGAATCAAGATTTATGCTCTTAGTAAATACTTATAGTGACGACCCCAGAAGGGGCTGCTCGAAATGAACTGGGTCCTCCCTAGCTGTTCACAGGGTTGTCTGTTTCCAATCCTAGAAACACACCGACTAACTCAGGCTCCAGTCTTGGGGTCTTTTTTACAATGAATTGCAGTTTTCGGCCAAAAATGCAGGGAGGAGGGTTGGGGGTGCAGGATAACCAAGGCACGCAAAACGTGGAGGTCAGCTTCCTGACAAATCTTATCCCAGCAGTATTAGTGTTTGGCCCTTTAGTAGCAGCCTCAAAATAATGCTGATAGAGAGGGGCAGCCAAGTAAATATGTGATCCTATGAAAGCACTCACTCCTTCTGTAGCACCTCCTGGCATCTATACCTTGATACGTACTTTAATACCTGGACCTACAAGAGAAAAGTCCCACCTCTCCACTTGAGCTTTGACATGCAAGTTTCCTCAAGCCCCCAGCACATAGCACCTGCTGAGGCCTAGTGGTTACTTCTTAGAACACACATGCCTTCTCCCAGGGGGAAACCCCAGGGGAGAGAGAGACTCTGCTCAGACCCTCCCAAATATTTAACCTCTTCCCAGGCACACCTTTTGGGTCAGCCTACTGGGGATTAGCTAGGGCCAGATAAATATTCATAACTCAAATAGCTGACTCTCACTTACTTTTGCTGGAACATTCTTCCAACAGCAGGCAGGAGTAATCAACCACCAGGCTTACGGAGAACCAGAAAGGTTTTATGATTGCAGTTCAGCTGGCTACAGCAAAGTCAGCCCAGGGCAGGGGAGCTGCATATTTATTAAGGACAGGTATTTATATAGCGACAACAATTTACACAGTGATTTAAAAATATATTGCACATTTACTGGCCCTCATTGAAGATTGTTTTGTCTTTGCAAGGCTAGGAAAACAATTTAGTAAAGTAGAATGCTAAAGTCACTCTTGAGATCAAGACTAAAATCTTGATTAACCTGTAAGAATTTTACTCATCACAAATTAAGCTCTAAGGTCTTCTAAGACCTCTGCACCTTCTAAACACAAGCTTGCAAGTGCTCACTTGTCCATGATCAATTTCTCTCACACAATATTTAGAAAGTCCTGGACCTGCTCACCACTTCCAAAGGGTAAAATGACTTCTATCGTTCAGTACATGTGTAAGCAGGCATAGTTAGCTAGTCTGCCACTAGGTGGCTTTGTCCCAAAATAGTGTGGCAATAGGAAATCATGTAATCAGGTGTTAAGTCCCCTTATGGGTAATGCCTTCCTGTAATGATGTCATGGGTTTAGTCACTGTCCATATATAAGGCAGGATAGGAAGAGCTCTAGTCAGTCAGGAAATGCAAGCCAGATACCACAACAGCATGCAGATGTAGTCATCTAATGCCGCGTACACACGGTCGGACTTTTCGTCTACAAAAGTCAGACAGCCTGTCCGACAGACTTCCGGCAGACTTTCGGCGGACTTTCGACGGACTTGCGGCGGACTTTCTAACGAACAGACTTGCCTACACACGATCACACAAAAGTCCGTCGAATTCTTACGTGATGACGTACACCGGACTAAAATAAGGAAGTTCATAGCCAGTAGCCAATAGGTGCCCTAGCGTGGCTTTTTGTCCGTCGGACTAGCACACAGACGTGCGGATTTCGGGGTCCGTCGTAGTTACGAAGTAAAGATTTGAAGCATGTTTCAAATCTAAAGTACGTCGGATTTGAGGCTAAAAAAGTATGTTGAAAGTCCGGAGAAGCCCACACACGATCGGATTACCAGCCAGCTTTAGTCCGTCAGCGTCCGTTGGACTTTTGTAGACGAAAAGTCCGACCGTGTGTACGCGGCATAACTCAGAGGCCCTGGACAGGTCAGAAGGACAGGGTGAGATAGTCCTACATCCAAAAGAGCCAGGTGTAGTCTTTCTGACACTTTATGGTTAGTGGAGGCTAAGAGCAGGATTTAAAAAGCCTTTTAGGCTAGGCCAAGTATTCCCTCTCGTGCGTGCTGCACCCTGGAGGTAATGGGCAAGTCAGAGCCACCGAGTGAGTGCTAGGGACCCTTGGAAGGAGAGACAGTTACTAAGGGAAGATGGATTAAGAGTGATGTGCAACGTGCTACTTTCACAGAATGACTGCTATGCAGTGGTGTCAGGAGAGGGGGCTAAGGGGGGCTGGAGCCCCAAGTAGGCCCCCAAAAAGCCCCGGGTCTTGGGCATTCACAAATGTATTATTAGCCCCGAGCGGGGATGGAGCTGACTCGGAGCGCGGCCGAGTGACATGCCAGGTCCCACCTTCTGAAGCCTGCAGCGCCTATGATGGATTTCCCACTGGTCCAATGCCGGGACCGCGGGATGTGTGACGTCCATCACAGGCGCTGCAGGCTCCAGAAAGTGGGAATTACAATGCGGCCATATCACTATGAGAAAATACCCACTCGGCGCTTAGGCGGACGGCTCTACTCTCCTGTCTCTGGCTGCCTTCTGTCTCCTGGAATGGGCGCGCCGGCACCGCATACTACGTCTGAGCTGCAGGAGGAACCACAGGTCACGGTCACCTGAAGTCTGACGTCACGTGTAATGGGTCAGGTAGGTCAGTGGATGTCAGTGTGTGTCAGGTAGGTCGGTGTGGGTCTGGGTCATTGTAATGGTCAGTGTATGTCAGTGTCAGGTAGGTCAGTGTGCATCAGATAGGTCAGTGTGCGTCAGGTAGGTCAGTGTGGGTCAGTCAGTGTAATGGTCAGTGTGCATCAGGTAGGTCAGTGTGGGTCAGGTAGGGCAGTGTGGGTCAGGTAGGGCAGTGTGGGTCAGGTAGGGCAGTGTGGGTCAGGTAGGGCAGTGTGCGTCTGGTAGGGCAGTGTGCGTCTGGTAGGTCAGTGTGCGTCTGGTAGGTCAGTGTGCGTCAGGTAGGTCAGTGTGCATCAGGTAGATCAGTGTAATGATCAGTGTGGGTCAGGTAGGTCAGTGTGGATCAGTGTAATGATCAGTGTGGGTAAGGTTGGTCAGTGTGGGTCAGTCTAATGATCAGGGTTGGTCAGGTAGGTCAGTGTGTGTCAAGTAGGTCAGTCAGTGTAATGGTCAGTGT
The DNA here is from genome assembly GCA_037952835.1 of Lithobates septentrionalis. Taxonomy (NCBI): domain Eukaryota; kingdom Metazoa; phylum Chordata; class Amphibia; order Anura; family Ranidae; genus Lithobates; species Lithobates septentrionalis. The sequence goes on from JBBDGP010000614.1 coordinate 6,765,541, forward strand.
GCGTCTAGTAGGTCAGTGTGCATCAGGTAGGTCAGTGTGCATCAGGTAGGTCAGTGTGGGTCAGTCAGTGTAATGGTCAGGTAGGGCAGTGTATGTCAGGTAGGTCAGTGTGCGCCATTCAGTGTAATGGTCAGTGTGCATCAGGTAGGTCAGTGTGCATCAGGTAGGTCAGTGTGTGTCAGGTAGGTCAGTGTAATGATCAGTGTGGGTCAGGTAGGTCAGTGTAATGATCAGTGTGGGTAAGGTTTGTCAGTGTGGGTCAGTCTAATGATCAGGGTTGGTCAGGTAGGTCAGTGTGTGTCAGGTAGGTCAGTCAGTGTAATGGTCAGTGTGCGTCTAGTAGGTCAGTGTATTTCAGATAGGTCAGTGTGTGTCAGGTAGGTCAGTGTGGGTCAGGTAGGTCAGTGTGGGTCAGTGTAATGATCAGTGTTGGTCAGGTAGGTCAGTGTAATGATCAGTGTTGGTCAGGTAGGTCAGTGTGGGTCAGGTAGGTTAGTGTGCATCAGATAGGTCAGTGTGCATCAGGTAGGTCAGTGTGGGTCAGTCAGTGTAATGGTCAGGTAGGGCAGTGTATGTCAGGTAGGTCAGTGTGCGCCGATCAGTGTAATGGTCAGTGTGCATCAGGTAGGTCAGTGTGCGTCAGGTAGGTCAGTGTGCGTCAGGTAGGTCAGTGTGCGTCAGGTAGGTCAGTGTGTGTCAGGTAGGTCAGTGTAATGATCAATGTGGGTCAGGTAGGTCAGTGTGGGTTAGTCAGTGTAATGGTCAGTGTGTATCAGGTAGGTCAATGTAGGTCAATGTGTGTCAGGTAGGTCAGTGTGGGTCAGTGTAATGATCAGTATGTGTCAGGTAGGTCAGGTAGGTCAGTGTGCGTCAGGTAGGTCAGTGTGCGTCGGATAGGTCAGTGTGGGTCAGTGTAATGATCAGTGTTGGTCAGGTAGGTCAGTGTGCGTCAGGTAGGTCAGTGTGCATCAGGTAGGTCAGTGTGGGTCAGGCTGTGTAATGGTCAGGTAGGGCAGTGTATGTCAGGTAGGTCAGTGTGCGTCAGATAGCTCAGTGTGCGCCATTCAGTGTAATTGTCAGTGTGCGTCAGGTAGGTCAGTGTGCGTCAGGTAGGTCAGTGTGCGTCAGGTAGGTCAGTGTAGTGGTCAGTGTGCGTCTGGTAGGTCAGTGTGCGTCGGGTAGGTCAGTGTGGGTCAGGCTGTGTAATGGTCAGGTAGGGCAGTGTATGTCAGGTAGGTCAGTGTGCGTCAGATAGCTCAGTGTGCGCCATTCAGTGTAATTGTCAGTGTGCGTCAGGTAGGTCAGTGTGCGTCAGGTAGGTCAGTGTGCGTCAGGTAGGTCAGTGTAGTGGTCAGTGTGCGTCTGGTAGGTCAGTGTGCGTCGGGTAGGTCAGTGTGGGTCAGTGTAATGATCAGTGTGGGTCAGTGTGCGTCAGGTAGGTCAGTGTGGGTCAGGTAGGTCAGTGTGGGTCAGTCAGTGTAATGATCAGTGTGCGTCTGGTAGGTCAGTGTGCGTCTGGTAGGTCAGTGTGCGTCGGGTAGGTCAGTGTGCGTCGGGTAGGTCAGTGTGGGTCAGTGTAATGATCAGTGTGGGTCAGTCTAATGATCAGTGTGGGTCAGTGTGTCAGGTAGGTCAGTGTAATGGTCTGTGTATGTCAGGTAGGTCAGTGTGCGTCAGGTAGGTCAGTGTAATGGTCAGTGTGCATCAGGTAGAGCAGTGTGCATCGGGTAGGTCAGCGTAATGGTCAGGTAGGTCAGCGTAATGGTCAGGTAGGTCAGCGTAATGGTCAGGTAGGTCAGCGTAATTGGTCAGGTAGGTCAGTGTAATGGTCAGGTAGGTCAGTGTGGGTCAGGTAGGTCAGTGTGGGTCAGTGTAACGATCAGTGTTGGTCAGGTAGGTCAGTGTAATGATCAGTGTTGGTCAGGTAGGTCAGTGTGCATCGGGTAGGTCAGCGTAATGGTCAGGTAGGTCAGCGTAATGGTCAGGTAGGTCAGCGTAATGGTCAGGTAGGTCAGCGTAATTGGTCAGGTAGGTCAGTGTAATGGTAAGGTAGGTCAGTGTGGGTCAGGTAGGTCAGTGTGGGTCAGTGTAACGATCAGTGTTGGTCAGTTAGGTCAGTGTAATGATCAGTGTTGGTCAGGTAGGTCAGTGTGGGTCAGGTAGGTCAGTGTGCATCAGGTAGGTCAGTGTGGGTCAGTCAGTGTAATGGTCAGGTAGGGCAGTGTATGTCAGGTAGGTCAGTGTGCGCCATTCAGTGTAATGGTCAGTGTGCATCAGGTAGGTCAGTGTGCGTCAGGTAGGTCAGTGTGCGTCAGGTAGGTCAGTGTGTGTCAGGTAGGTCAGTGTAATGATCAATGTGGGTCAGGTAGGTCAGTGTAATGGTCAGTGTGTATCAGGTAGGTCAATGTAGGTCAATGTGTGTCAGGTAGGTCAGTGTGGGTCAGTGTAATGATCAGTGTGTGTCAGGTAGGTCAGGTAGGTCAGTGTGCGTCAGGTAGGTCAGTGTGCGTCGGATAGGTCAGTGTGGGTCAGTGTAATGATCAGTGTTGGTCAGGTAGGTCAGTGTGCGTCAGGTAGGTCAGTGTGCATCAGGTAGGTCAGTGTGGGTCAGGCTGTGTAATGGTCAGGTAGGGCAGTGTATGTCAGGTAGGTCAGTGTGCGTCAGATAGCTCAGTGTGCGCCATTCAGTGTAATTGTCAGTGTGCGTCAGGTAGGTCAGTGTGCGTCAGGTAGGTCAGTGTGCGTCAGGTAGGTCAGTGTAGGGGTCAGTGTGCGTCTGGTAGGTCAGTGTGCGTCGGGTAGGTCAGTGTGGGTCAGTGTAATGATCAGTGTGGGTCAGTGTGCGTCAGGTAGGTCAGTGTGGGTCAGTCAGTGTAATGGTCAGTGTGCGTCTGGTAGGTCAGTGTGCGTCGGGTAGGTCAGTGTGCGTCGGGTAGGTCAGTGTGGGTCAGTGTAATGATCAGTGTGGGTCAGTCTAATGATCAGTGTGGGTCAGTGTGTCAGGTAGGTCAGTGTGCGTCAGGTAGGTCAGTGTGGGTCAGTCAGTGTAATGGTCTGTGTATGTCAGGTAGGTCAGTGTGCGTCAGGTAGGTCAGTGTAATGGTCAGTGTGCGTCAGGTAGGGCAGTGTGCATCAGGTAGGTCAGCGTAATGGTCAGGTAGGTCAGCGTAATGGTCGGGTAGGTCAGCGTAATTGGTCAGGTAGGTCAGTGTAATGGTCAGGTAGGTCAGTGTGGGTCAGGTAGGTCAGTTTTTAGTGGTCAGCATTGATGGGCACTGGTAAGCCAGGCAGCAACCGGCAGGTGAGCTTACAAAATTTGAGGAATCTGTTCTTCTGCCCACCCTTCAAAGTGATGTATATAATTTACAATTCAAGAGCAGAGAAATAAGGGCACCGCCTGTGGGGAGAGAGCAGGTAACACTGAGGTCTTGGAGATCCAATCCGGGCTCAAAGGTAGAGATTGTGTGCCGTGTCCTCCAGCAGGGATGCAGGGCAGGAATGATCAGATACTTTCCCCAGTGCCAGTTAAATACCCCCAACGGGCCACCCTCCTAGTTAGTGTCAGCTGTGTCGTAAGGGGGGATCGGTGTAGATTGAAGCCCATATCTGGCCTCCCGAGTTGCAGACGCGTTGTATCCACGCTGGAGAACACCGCACACACTCTCTATCTTTGAGCCTTTGATTGGATCTCCAAAGCCTCAGTGTTAACTGCTTTCTCCCCGCAGGCGGTGCCCTTATTTCTCTGCTCTTGAAGGGTAAATGATATACATCACTTTGAATGGTGGGCAGAAGAACAAAATCCTTAAACTTTGTTTTTAATTGAAACATGGCATGTCTATGTACAACACCACCTGACTGATTATATATGATACTCCTCATACCCCTGACGAAAGAGATGTGAAAAGAGATGTGAATTATCTGAAATGCGTTGGGTGGAGGAAGACACATTGTATAATCACGTCTTTCATAGTTGGTGTACCAGTAGTCCTTGTGACATGTATTCCTTTTTATCTGTTGATGTACTAATAAACATTGTTATTATGGACTTTACTCTATATATTTTGTTTTTGAGGTGCCTTTAAAATACAGTTTTTTGGAGAATTTTTGTTTCATGTATTGAATCCCAGGGATGTGGCACCTAGCAGAGTCTAGTCACCACTATTTTAAGACAATTGGACACTGACACTTTTGACACTTTGTGGGAACTAGTGACACTAATACAGTGATCAGTGCTAAAAGTATGCACTGTCACTGTACTAATGAAACTGTCTGAGAAGGGTTTAAACATCTAGGGTGATCAAGGGGTTAACTGTGTGCCTAGCCAGTGTTTTTGTGTACACTGTGTGCTGCTTTTACTAGGGGAAGAGATGGATTCTAGTCCCTGGTTTGCAGGAACACAGAATCCATCCCTTCCCCCCTGTCAGAACTGTGATATGTCTTGTTTACATAGGTATATCTCAGTTCTCTGTGTATTGCTGATGACCGCTGGGTGATGGAGGACATTGAGTGCCTGGAACACACAGATCGGCTTCTGCTGTGAAGAATCACAGCAGAAGTAGCCCGCCGGCGGCGCGCACGCGCCCCCTAGGCAGAAATGCACAATTATATATGTGATCCTGGGCACAGCTGCCACCCTGGTGGTCGGCAAGTGGTTAAAGCCCAACTCCAGGAAAATTGAATGTTTCTCCCTCAGGGGTTGACTCCTTGTTTAAGTCTGGGGACAGTCCGGTTTTTGAATCATGTGTCCGGGTTGAGGCAGACTGAAACCCGGACACATTATTCAGACCAGGCTGTGGCTTCCTAAGTAACCAAGTCACACACAAATCTGTTGCCGTCCTGGAGCTGTGGGTGGCTGTCTTGGGGCAGGTACGACATCACTGTGGGGGCAGGGCAATGATGTCAGCAAGAGCAATTTGACCGTACCCACTGTTCGCTGCAGCACGCTATGCCCACCGCATTTCTACTCTCCTTGGGGCACCCAAAGGTGCCTTAGGCCACTAAAGTGTTCAGGTTTGGCTTGAAGAAAAGGTGGCAACTAGGGTTGTCCCGATACCGATACTAGTATCGGTATCGGCACCGATATCGAGCATTTGCCCAAGTACTTGTACTGCGGCAAATGCTCCCGATGCTTCCGCTGATACTATGACAGTCAGCGGTGATCGGCGTGTGGGGGAGTTACAAGCTTCCCCCTGCGGCTTTCAGCTGCTTTCAGTGACATACAGCAGTGATCGGTGCTTGTAACTTCCCCACGCGATCACCGCTGACTGTCACTGCATCCTCCTCCATGCCCCCTCCGTTCCTCTGTCCCCCTCTCCTTCTCTGTCCCCCTCCGTTCCGTTCCTCCGTTCCTCTGTCCCCCTCTCCTTCTCTGTCCCCCTTCATTCCGTTCCTCTGTCCCCCTCTCCTTCTCTGTCCCCCTTCATTCCGTTCCTCTGTCCCCCTCTCCTTCTCTGTCCCCCTCCGTTCCGTTCCTCTGTCCCCCTCTCCTTCTCTGTCCCCCTCCGTTCCGTTCCTCCGTTCCTCTGTCCCCCTCTTCTTCTCTGTCCCCCTCCGTTCCGTTCCTCTGTCCCCCTCTCCTTCTCTGTCCCCCTCCGTTCCGTTCCTCCGTTCCTCTGTCCCCCTCTTCTTCTCTGTCCCCCTCCGTTCCGTTCCTCTGTCCCCCTTCTCCTTCTCTGTCCCCCTCCGTTCCGTTCCTCCGTTCCTCTGTCCCCCTCTTCTTCTCTGTCCCCCTTCATTCCGTTCCTCTGTCCCCCTCTCCTTCTCTGTCCCCCTCCGTTCCTCTGTCCCCCTCTCCTTCTCTGTCCCCCTCCGTTCCGTTCCTCCATTCCTCTGTCTCCCTCTTCTTCTCTGTCCCCCTTCATTCCGTTCCTCTGTCCCCCTCTCCTTCTCTGAACCCCCTTCATTCTGTTCCTCTGTCCCCCTCTCCTTCTCTGTCCCCCTCCGTTCCGTTCCTCTGTCCCCCTCTCCTTCTCTGTCCCCCTCCGTTCCGTTCCTCCGTCCCCCTCTCCTTCTCTGTCCCCCTCCGTTCCGTTCCTCTGTCCCCCTCTCCTTCTCTGTCCCCCTCCGTTCCGTTCCTCCGTTCCTCTGTCCCCCTCTCCTTCTCTGTCCCCCTCCGTTCCGTTCCTCTGTCCCCCTCTCCTTCTCTGTCCCCCTCCGTTCCGTTCCGTTCCTCCGTTCCTCTGTCCCCCTCTCCTTCTCTGTCCCCCTCCGTTCCGTTCCTCTGTCCCCCTCTCCTTCTCTGTCCCCCTCCGTTCCGTTCCTCCGTTCCTCTGTCCCCCTCTCCTTCTCTGTCCCCCTTCATTCCGTTCCTCTGTCCCCCTCTCCTTCTCTGTCCCCCTCCGTTCCATTCCTCTGTCCCCCTCTCCTTCTCTGTCCCCCTCCGTTCCGTTCCTCCGTTCCTCTGTCCCCCTCTTCTTCTCTGTCCCCCTTCATTCCGTTCCTTTGTCCCCCTCCGTTCCGTTCCTCTGTCCCCCTCTCCTTCTCTGTCCCCCTCCGTTCCGTTCCTCCGTTCCTCTGTCTCCCTCTTCTTCTCTGTCCCCCTTCATTCCGTTCCTCTGTCCCCCTCTCCTTCTCTGTCCCCCTCCGTTCTGTTCCTCCATTCCTCTGTCCCCCTCTCCTTCTCTGTCCCCCTCCGTTCCGTTCCTCTGTCCCCCTCTCCTTCTCTGTCCCCCTCCGTTCCGTTCCTCCGTTCCTCTGTCCCCCTCTCCTTCTCTGTCCCCCTTCATTCCGTTCCTCTGTCCCCCTCTCCTTCTCTGTCCCCCTCCGTTCCGTTCCTCTGTCCCCCTCTCCTTCTCTGTCCCCCTCCGTTCCGTTCCTCCGTTCCTCTGTCCCCCTCTTCTTCTCTGTCCCCCTTCATTCCGTTCCTCTGTCCCCCTCCGTTCCGTTCCTCTGTCCCCCTCTCCTTCTCTGTCCCCCTCCGTTCCGTTCCTCTGTCCCCCTCTCCTTCTCTGTCCCCCTCCGTTCCGTTCCTCTGTCCCCCTCTCCTTCTCTGTCCCCCTCCGTTCCGTTCCTCTGTCCCCCTCTCCTTCTCTGTCCCCCTCTGTTCCGTTCCTCTGTCCCCCTCTCCTTCTCTGTCCCCCTCCGTTCCGTTCCTCCGTTCCTCTGTCCCCCTCTCCTTCTCTGTCCCCCTCCGTTCCGTTCCTCTGTCCCCCTCTCCTTCTCTGTCCCCCTCCGTTCCGTTCCTCCGTTCCTCTGTCCCCCTCTTCTTCTCTGTCCCCCTCCGTTCCGTTCCTCTGTCCCCCTCTCCTTCTCTGTCCCCCTCCGTTCCGTTCCTCCGTTCCTCTGTCCCCCTCTTCTTCTCTGTCCCCCTCCGTTCCGTTCCTCTGTCCCCCTTCTCCTTCTCTGTCCCCCTCCGTTCCGTTCCTCCGTTCCTCTGTCCCCCTCTTCTTCTCTGTCCCCCTTCATTCCGTTCCTCTGTCCCCCTCTCCTTCTCTGTCCCCCTCCGTTCCTCTGTCCCCCTCTCCTTCTCTGTCCCCCTCCGTTCCGTTCCTCCATTCCTCTGTCTCCCTCTTCTTCTCTGTCCCCCTTCATTCCGTTCCTCTGTCCCCCTCTCCTTCTCTGAACCCCCTTCATTCTGTTCCTCTGTCCCCCTCTCCTTCTCTGTCCCCCTCCGTTCCGTTCCTCTGTCCCCCTCTCCTTCTCTGTCCCCCTCCGTTCCGTTCCTCCGTCCCCCTCTCCTTCTCTGTCCCCCTCCGTTCCGTTCCTCTGTCCCCCTCTCCTTCTCTGTCCCCCTCCGTTCCGTTCCTCCGTTCCTCTGTCCCCCTCTCCTTCTCTGTCCCCCTCCGTTCCGTTCCTCTGTCCCCCTCTCCTTCTCTGTCCCCCTCCGTTCCGTTCCGTTCCTCCGTTCCTCTGTCCCCCTCTCCTTCTCTGTCCCCCTCCGTTCCGTTCCTCTGTCCCCCTCTCCTTCTCTGTCCCCCTCCGTTCCGTTCCTCCGTTCCTCTGTCCCCCTCTCCTTCTCTGTCCCCCTTCATTCCGTTCCTCTGTCCCCCTCTCCTTCTCTGTCCCCCTCCGTTCCGTTCCTCTGTCCCCCTCTCCTTCTCTGTCCCCCTCCGTTCCGTTCCTCCGTTCCTCTGTCCCCCTCTTCTTCTCTGTCCCCCTTCATTCCGTTCCTTTGTCCCCCTCCGTTCCGTTCCTCTGTCCCCCTCTCCTTCTCTGTCCCCCTCCGTTCCGTTCCTCCGTTCCTCTGTCTCCCTCTTCTTCTCTGTCCCCCTTCATTCCGTTCCTCTGTCCCCCTCTCCTTCTCTGTCCCCCTCCGTTCTGTTCCTCCATTCCTCTGTCCCCCTCTCCTTCTCTGTCCCCCTCCGTTCCGTTCCTCTGTCCCCCTCTCCTTCTCTGTCCCCCTCCGTTCCGTTCCTCCGTTCCTCTGTCCCCCTCTCCTTCTCTGTCCCCCTTCATTCCGTTCCTCTGTCCCCCTCTCCTTCTCTGTCCCCCTCCGTTCCGTTCCTCTGTCCCCCTCTCCTTCTCTGTCCCCCTCCGTTCCGTTCCTCCGTTCCTCTGTCCCCCTCTTCTTCTCTGTCCCCCTTCATTCCGTTCCTCTGTCCCCCTCCGTTCCGTTCCTCTGTCCCCCTCTCCTTCTCTGTCCCCCTCCGTTCCGTTCCTCTGTCCCCCTCTCCTTCTCTGTCCCCCTCCGTTCCGTTCCTCTGTCCCCCTCTCCTTCTCTGTCCCCCTCCGTTCCGTTCCTCTGTCCCCCTCTCCTTCTCTGTCCCCCTCTGTTCCGTTCCTCTGTCCCCCTCTCCTTCTCTGTCCCCCTCCGTTCCGTTCCTCCGTTCCTCTGTCCCCCTCTCCTTCTCTGTCCCCCTTCATTCCGTTCCTCTGTCCCCCTCTCCTTCTCTGTCCCCCTCCGTTCCGTTCCTCTGTCCCCCTCTCCTTCTCTGTCCAACTCCGTTCCGTTCCTCCATTCCTCTGTCCCCCTCTCCTTCTCTGTCCCCCTCCGTTCCGTTCCTTCGTTCTGCTGTGCCTCTCCGCTGTCCCCCCCGTTCCGCCGTCCCCCTCCTCCTTCCTTTGTGTATGGATAGAGTCAGCTGACTCTGTCCATTCACATAACTGAAACATTGTAATCTCCTGTGATTAGGATGTGTCAGTTTATGAATGGAGAGGAGCCGCTGTCTTCTCTCCATTCATTCTCAGTGCAGCTGAGGCTGCAGAGAAAGGGACTGGGGAATCTCTATCCTCTGTCTCTTTCTCTGTCTCAAGGGGGAGATATCAAAGGTCTGTTAAGACCCCTGATATCTCACCAAAGCCCCCCAACAGGGCTGATTAAAAAATAACAAAAAAAAAAAAAAACATATTGCAAAAATGAATAAAAAAAATATTATTGTAAAAAATAAAAATTGTAAATAAAAAAAAACAAAAAAAAAAACACACAGACATCGTTCACCCCCTCCACCCCCCCCCGAAAAAAAAGAAAGCATTGTTTAAAAAAAAACAAAAAACTGTCACGTGACATTAAAAAAAAAAAAGTATCGGTAATCGGTATCGGCGAGTACTTAAAAAAAAGTATCGGTACTTGTACTCGGTCCTAAAAAAGTGGTACCGGGACAACCCTAGTGGCAACCCTAGTCTGGGGGCATGGAAAAGAAGAAGATTCACTTGCCTGGTCCTCAGGGTCCATAGCCCTACATTGGACGTGGTGATACCGGGGGGGACAGTCCATTGCCTGATCATTGGGGAGCACCATCTGTCTGAAAAGAGCAGAGGATCAAGTAAGTAAAATGCTGTCACTCTTCTCTTGACCTTAGACGAGGAGTTAACCCTTGCAGTGAGGCTAGAATTTTCTGGTTCCCTGGAGTTGGGCTTTAAATGCAGAAGGCCCAGTGTTTCTGGCTTTGCTCTAGTATGTGGCCTGCCGGTATGCTCTGGGGTATGTGTGATAGCCATAGATCCTGTGGATTCACTATGGTAGATTGTCACATATGCTAAGCATATGTTCATACAGAGCTGTTTGTCTCAGTACCCCGTTTCTGCCCAGCATGTCAGGGACATCTTGAATCATCATGAAGACACGCTGAGTGCCATCTGTCGATCGGAGCGTATACAGAAGCTTTGTAGGAAACAAAGTGTATTCATCCAGGTTGCAGGAATACAGATACTTGTCATGGTTGTAGGATGGAACATAGAGATGTACCCGCAGTGTGAAATCAGGTTAGTGACTCTGAGCAAGCTGTCATGTTCAGAAGAAGAACCTTATATCACAGTGTGCCGATCGGAGCTGTCCTACTGTCACTTTCTCTAAGAACCTAGTGGGATGAGGATCATTTTCATATAAAGCTTTCATTTCAAAGCACATTCCCTTAGCAGTTATATCAAAAATATTACAATTTTCTGAGCTGGATTATATATAGTTACACGGTGTCTGTCATCTAGTGAAAGGTGAAATGTAGAATATTATAGGGAAGCCTCTGAAAGCTGGAACATTTTGTACTGCAGTACACATTGGCAAAGATTTCGCTGTATAACCCTCCACCCCGCCCTGGGAAAGGGTTTGTAAATTCAGGATATTTTTTACATTAATTAAAAACAAGTAGTAATGACTAATGCCTAGTACGCGCGATGAAAAAATTGGAAGAAAAATAAGCTTTAGGAGTGATTGCCTGATAATCTGGTCGTTAGTACACAGCTTTTGAGAGCCGATCGCGACAGTTTATGCAAAATTATCCGAAGGGACAAGTGCAGATTTTTTTTTTTTGTGTAGGATAACAGAACAAACGATTTTTGTTTAACATCTTGCCGACCGCGTAATGTACATGTACTGCGGCAAAGTGGCTCTATTGCACGAAATCACATACCTGTACGTCATTTAGTGCAACAGCCTCTAGGGGGCACATGCGTGCCGCTGGAGACCGGTTAGCGTGCTGATTGGACAGAGAGGGATCTTGTGTTTCTGCTAAGCAAGAACACGGATCTCTGTCTTACCCCAGTCAGAGCACCCCCCCCCCCCAACAGTTAGAAAGCACTCCCTAGGAACACATTTAACCCTTTGATCGCCCCTGATGTTAACCCCCTTCCCTGCCAATGTCATTACTACAGTAACAGAGCATATTTTTAGCACTGATCACTGTATTGGTGTCACTGGTCCCCAAAAAAGCGTCAAAAGTGTCAGTTAGGTGTCCGATTTGTCCACCGCAATGTCGCAGTCCCACGATAAGTCGCTGATGGCCGCCATTACTAGTAAAAAAAATTTTTTTAAAAAACCTATAAAAATACCCCATAGTTTGTAGACGCTATAACTTTTGCGCAAACCAATTAATATACACTTATTGGGATTTTTTTTTAACAAAAATATGTAGCAGAATATATGTTGGCCTAAACTGATGAAGAAATTAGATTTTTTCCAATTTTTTATTGGGTATGTTTTATAGCAGAAAGTAAAAAATATTGTTTTTTTTTAAATTGTCGCTCTTTTTTGTTTATAGCTCAAAAAATAAAAACCACAGAGCTCTATTTGTGGGAAAAGAAGGACGTCAATTTTGTTTGATTACAACGTCGCACGACCACGCAATTGTCAGCTAAAGCAACGTAGTGCTGAATCGCAAAAAATGCTCTGGTCAGGAAGGGGGTAAAATCTTCCGGGGCTGAAGTGGTTAATCATTACAGGATTGGTCTGTAAAAAACCGAGTGAACAAGACAGCACATGCTCAGAAATTAAACAATACATTACAATACAATACATCATTGTCGGAAGTTGTATTCTGTCTTACGAGAATTTTCTAGTAACCTATTAATTTTCAACATGAGACTAGCATGCAGAAAAAGGCGATCATTAGTCTGTTATTCTCATCGTGTGTATGAGGCTTAACCACTTGATTACTGGGCACTTAAACCCCCCTCCTGTCCAGACCAATTTTCAGCTTTTAGCGCTGTCGCACTTTGGATGACAATTGCACGGTCATACAACACTGTACCCAAATGAAATTTTTATCATTTTTTTCCTACAAATAGAGCTTTATTTTGATGGTATTTGATCACCTCTGCCGTTCTTAGTTTTTGTTAAAAAAAATGAAAAAAACAGAATTTAAAAAAAATATATATATATTATTTTTTATATTTTGTTATAAAATTTTGCAAACAGGTAATTTTTCTCCTTCGTTGATGTACGCTGATGAGGCGGCACTGATGGGCACCGATGTGTGGCGGTGATGGGCACCGATGTGTGGCGGTGATGGGCACTGATGTGTGGCGGTGATGGGCACTGATGTGTGGCGGTGATGGGCACTGATGGGTGGCGGTGATGGGCACTGATTGATGGCAGCACTGCTAGGTGGCACTGATTGGCACCACTGGTGGGCTATGACAGGTGGCACTTGTGGGCATTGACAGGTGGCACTTGTGGGCACTGTGGGCACTGGCAGGTGGCAATGACTGATGGCACCTGTTGGCACAGATGAGGCATATGTGCCTCCTTCCTCTTCGGGACCGATGTCCCTTTGACATAAGCCGGCGATCGGCTTGTTTTTCCTCCTCACGCTGTCAGCGTGAGGAGAAAACGAAACCGATCACCGAGGTTTTGTTTACATCATGTGATCAGCTGTCATTGGCTGACAGCTGATCACATGGTAAGGGGCCAGGACCGGCCCCTTACTCGGATCTGTGATCATCCGAGTCTCCGTGACTTGGTGATCACAGCACGCACACCGCGTGCCCTGCAGGGTGCGCGCGGTGCGTGTGCACAGGGGAGGACGTCCTATGACGGCCTCCCGGAAATTGAGGTCCGCGCTGTAGCCGTCATTCGGCTATGGCCCGGACCTCAAGTGGTTAATGGCCTGTACACACGATCAGAAAATCATTTAAAAAATACCACTTTCGATGCGATCGTACGATAATCTGATCATTAGTGCACAGCTTTTGAGAGCCGATCACGACAATTCATCCGATATTATCCGATCAGACAAGCATGAGAATTTTTCTCGTACGATTTTCGTTTAATCAATACAGTTGTCGTTTGAAAATACAATATAAATGCACTACAACAGATGACATCACTTCCAATTTTTATTCTGTCGTACGAGAATTTTCATCACTTTAGTAAACTCTTTATTTTCGATGGGAGACTAGCATGCAAATAAAAAACAGACAATAATTTGTCCGATAATCTCATTGTGTGTACCTAGTCCTTTGAAATGTGCAAGGGCTGATTAAAACAATGTAGTAAGCACATTTGCATTTTAAAGGCTACCAGTTGCTGTAAGCTGCCATTGGACAATTAGCCGTGCTAGTTCCTCAGCAGGAGGGTCACCATATGTTATGCTGCACAGATCAGTCAGAACACCTGTTGTACAAAATTCCATTTTAAAGCATGCTTTTGCTGAATAATTTGTAGTGAATAGAGAAATGTTTGCTCCATCTAGTTAACCACTTGCTGACCATATAACTTAGAACTACCCGGCCTACCTAGTACCAGTGGTGTTTCCAGCTTTCATATTTAGGGTGGGCACATGGGGGGACAGGGACAATAGTAGGGGAGCAACTATAAAATGCAAATATATATCTATAGATATATATATATATCTATAGATATATAGATATATATATCTATATATAAATATATCTATATCCATCTATATCTATATACCGTATATATATCCTGGGGCCCTTTACTACGATCCCACAATGGGCCCTTTCACATGTTCTGCAGTTCTGCCCCTACTGGGGCCCCCCGGGGTGGCAGAAAACAAGATATATATGTCACCAGCATACCAAGAAAATATAAGAGTCCAAAGCAGTGGGAGAACTATCAGGGTTTACAAAGGTTGTCTTGCCACCGGGCCCCGGTGTTCTGCCACTGTGGGGTTCCCCAGCCTCCTCTTGCTGTCCTGCCCCTGCTATTGACAGCGCTGGTCTGGCATCTCTTGGAATTTACAGGCTGGTTCTCCTGTCCTAAGGATGGGAGAAATCCATCTGTTTTTTCAGTAACTGAGTGCTGGCGGAGTCCTTCCTGCAACTCGCTCTTCTCCCTGCCAATGAGGATGCAGGGGAAGGAGCAGATCGGGCAGCCGTGGTTGTGTGAGCGCTCGCATTATGCAGTGTCAGCGAGCAGAGGGAGGGGGGAGGAATCACCCGCAGGAGCTGATTGGGGATGCTCTTCCTCTCAATAGAGACTGTGTTACTCCAGCGGCGGCCCGAGTAATATGTGGCACATCTGCTACGAATGCAAACAAAAAAACATTGCCTTTTTGTTTAAAAAAAAAAATGTTTTTTAATTGGGGGGCACATGGTGGGGCACAGAAAAATGTTGAGGGGGTCAGGGCCCCCTCTGCCGACCCTTAGGGACGCCATTGCCTAGTACATAACCCAACATGCTTCCGGGTTATGCACCTCCAGCAGCTCGCTTCTGCTATGATCGATGTCGGTTGGCACACGCCGATTGTTCAGTACACAGGCAGAACAGCAATCTGCCTATGTAAACAAGGCAGATTGCCGTTCTGTCAGTAGGGAAGGCATCAATCCTGTGTTCCTGCAAAGCAGATCTATGTCTTCCCCTCGTAAAAGCACCTCCCCCACAGTACACAAGCACTGGCTAGGAACACATTTAGCCCTTTGATTGCCCCTGATGTTAACCCCCTTCCCAGCCAGTGTCATTAGTACAGTGACAGTGCATATTTTTTAGTACTGATCACTGTATTAGTGTCACTGGTCCCCAAAAAGTGTCAGGGCACTTTCACACTGAGGCACGGGGGGGTCAGGGGTAAAGCAGCGATTTACCGCTGTTTTTGTGGCGCTTTTTGCCCGCTAGCGAGGTGCTTTTAACCCACGCTAATGGGCGGAAAAGGGTTAAAAGCACCCGCAAAGCGCCGCGCTTTTCCGGCACTGCATATTGATTTCAATGGGCAGGGGCGCTTTAGGAGCAGTGTATACATCGCTCCTATAGCGCTTCAAAGATGCTGCTTGCAGGACATTTTTGAGCGTCCTGCCAGCGCAGCGCTCCAGTGTGAAAGCACTTGGGCTTTCACACTGGAGTGAGAGGAAAGGCTCTTTACAGACGTTATTTTTATTGCTATAGCGCCTGTAAAGCGCCTCAGTGTGAATGTAGCCTTAGTGTCCGTTTTGTCCTCTGCAATATCGCAGTCCCACTATAACTCACTGATCGCCACCATTACTAGTAAAAAATTAACAAATAAAAACATCCCGTACTTTGTATACGCTATAACTAATCAATATACGCTTACTGGGATTTTTTTTACCAAAAACATGTAGCAGAATACATATTGGCCTAAATTGATTAAGAAGTTAGATTTTTTAAAAAAAAAATTTATTGGATATGTTTTATAGCAGAAAGTAAAAAATATTGTTTTTTTTTTCAAAATCGTCTGTTTTTTTTTTTGTTTGTTTGTCTATAGCCCAAAAAAATAAAAACCACAGAGGTGAAAAATACCACCAAAAGAAAGCTCTATTTTGGGGGGAAAAAAAGACATCAATTTTATTTGGGTACAACGTAGCATGACCACGCAATTGTTAGATAAAGTAACGCAGATCGGTATCGCAAAAAATGGCCTGGTCATGAAGGGGGGTAAATCTTCAGGAGGGCAAGTAGTTAACGTCTAAATTTAGTCAAAAAATTAAAAAAACAAATAAATCAGCTCAAGGGATGGTACTTACAGTCAATGAGAAGTGTTCCTTGTGCTGCTGGCTGCTGTTTTAGTGACAGAATACTCTGATTTAAACCCCCACAGCCATAATCTTCCAGTGCTGCGGGGGGTTATTACAAGCTGAGAGACCCAATCCACCTCCCCGTCGGTCGGTCACAGGCACTTTTTAAAAACACAGCTCCAGCAGGTGGGACAGATATCCTCATCTAATGCCACACAGTGACGAAGCGAACGTGTCTCAGGGGACAGGTCCCCTTTCTTGGAGCTTTGAGTAAGAGGACTTGTCCCCCAAAACATGTTAGCTTCTCCTCCGTGTGGCATCAGATAACGATACCTGTCCTACCTGCTGGAGCTGTGTTTTTAAAAAGCCTGATTTTATCTACATTTGTGAGGAAGATATCATTGTGTTTTTAATAAATGGTTATGGTGGGAATGCACTAGGTGTTTGCACCCTCTTGTGTGTGTTTACAGTGCATTGAAGATTGCCCAGTCTGAGGAGGGCTGCATCGAGGAAATCATTACTTGCCATAGTCATTTTGAGAAGTTCCTTGGACTGAGAGCTGGATGGATTTAAATTCTTTTGTCTGAGTGAATTGCATGTGTTTTTTCCAAAACCAAAAATGTATTTAATTGCAGCTTACCAATCATTAGATGTGGTGGCTGCATTTGTTTTCTTTTTTTTAGGCTTTATTCCCCTCTGTTTTCACCTGGGGATCTGGCCAGTAACACACCTCCTGTATTAAAGTCCCCCCCCCCACCGTGGATGACGGATCACAGGGGGCACCTTTGGACAGCAGCATTTTCAGTCTTGGGGAAGGGGAGTTTTAGATGTATTAGCAGATTTAGATACACTAACAAATTGAAGCCAAACTCCAGCTCAGACTTTAGGCCTCATCCACACTGGATGTTGTAAAAACGACAGTAGCGTTGCAGTGTTAAAAATGTGAGTTTTCCCGCATTTTCTGCATCAGAGTTTTACAGCATTTTTTAGCGTTGGTGTCTTTTTAGCGCTTTTAGCAAGAAAATACAGGCTATGGGATAAAAAAAACACCAGTTATTCACATTTTACCATGCTTACCAGCGTTGGAGTGTTTTTATAGGTCAAAAACTCCTCTCAAAACCCACTAATTCTGGGGCGATTTTTCCCAGCCACAAAACACAGATGACAGCCTATGTGTGTATGGCTGTAGAAAAAAATACCAGGAGGCCTTATAATCAGTTACACTAGTGATCTCCAAACTGCGGCCCTTTGCTTGCGGCCCTTGGAGCTCTATTCCTCCCACAGGTAGAAGGCACTGTTCCTGCCACTGACACCAATGATGGGGCACTATTCCCTCAACTGACATCAATCATGGGACACTATTTCTCCCACTGACACCAATGATGGGGCACTATTCCTTCAACTGACACCAATCATGGGACACTATTTCTCCCACTAACACCAACAATTGGATACTATTTCTCTCACTGACACTAATGATGGGGCACTATTCCTTCCACTAATTAGAGGTAATGGTGGGGGGATGGGGTGCTCCAGCCCCAGGGATCTGATCAGGACCCATATAACAGACAAAGACTTGGGGGGCACACCTGAAAAGAGATGTGCCTCTCCCATAAAGAGGAGTGTATTTCTCCCATGGTTGAGATGCAGGACCTTTCATTCTATGAATAGTGTAGGACCCACTGATAATGGGGTACTTTGACGCAGTAGTGGGCTTAGTGCTATATGGCCATATGGTGTGACCAAATCCCCATATTTTTTAATATTTTCAGGTGCTTTAAATAGCCTTGCAGGATTTAAATGTCATTTTTGTATGTGTGCGCTGTAATCTTTTGTTCTGTTTGTATGGTCTCAGGGATAGTTCACACCAGATGCATTTCCGTGCACTTTTTTTTCTCCACAAAATGCATGCACAGTGTTTTTCCATGTATTCCAATGGCTCTAGTTCACACCATGCAGTCAGTTTCTGGTGCAGAAACTGACCGGAAACTGACTGCATGGTGTGAACTAGAGCCATTGGAATACATGGAAAACACTGTGCATGCATTTTGTGCAGAAAAAAAGCGCACGGAACTGCATCTGGTGTGAACTATCCCTGAGACCATACAAACAGAGCAAAAGATTACAGCGCACACGTACAAAAATGACATTTAAATCCTGCAAGGCTATTTAACCACTTCAGCCCCGAAAGAATTTACCCCCTTCCTGACCAGAGCACTTTTTGGGATTCGGCACTGCGTCGCTTTAACTGATTATTGCGCGGTCGTGCAACGTGGCTCCTAAACAAGATTGACGTCCTTTTTTTCCAACAAATAGAGCTTTCTTTTGGTGGTATTTGATCACCTCTGCGTTTTTTATTTTTTGCGCTATAAACAAAAAAAAACTATTTTGAAAAAAACGCATTATTTTTTACCTTTTTGCTATAATAAATATCCCCAAAAAAATATATAAAAAACATTTTTTTCCCTCATTTTAGGCTGATACGTATTTTTCTACATATTTTTGGTAAAAAAAAAAAATTGCAATATGCGTTTATTGATTGGTTTGCGCAAAAGTTATAGCATCTACAAAATAGGGGATAGTTTTATGGCACTTTTATTGATAATTTTTTTTTTTTTTTTTACTAGTAATGGCGGCAGTCTGCGATTTTTATCATGACTGCGACATTATGGCGGACACATCGGACAATTTTTGGGACCATTGGCATTTATACAGCGATCAGTGCTATACAAATGCATTGATTACTGTAAAAATGTCACTGGCAGTAAAGGGGTTAACCACTAGGTGGCGCTGTAGTGGTTAAGTGTGTCCTAGGGATTGATTGTAACTGGGGGGGGGGGGGGGTGTGACACGTCATTGATCAGCGCTCCCGATTACTAGGGAGCAGAGATCAGTGACAGTGTCACTAGGCAGAACGGGGAGATGCTTGTTTACATTAGCATCTCCCCTTTCTTCCTCTCCGTGAGACAATCGCGGGTATCCCCGCGGACATCGGGTCCGTGGGACCCATGATCATGCTCACGGAGCTCCCGGCGCACGGGCGTGCGCCCGCAAGCCGCCTCTTAAAGGGCAACGTACAGGTACGTTATTCTGCCTGTACCTGCCCTTCTGCCGCAGTATATCTGCGTGAGGCGGTCGGGAAGCGGTTAAAGCACCTGAAAATATTAAAAAATATGGGGATTTGGTCACACCATATGGCCATATAGCAGCACCATCTTTAATGTAATGCATTTTTTAGGGTGTGCCCCCAAGCCAATGTCCCAACAATGGGACACTATTCCTTCCACTGACACCAACAATGGGACACTATTCCTTCCACTGACACCAACGATGGGACACTAGTCCTTCCACTGACACCAATGATGGGACACTATTCCTTCCACTGACACCAACAATGGGACACTATTCCTTCCACTGACACCAACAATGGGACACTATTCCTTCCACTGACACCAACGATGGGACACTATTCCTTCCACTGACACCAACAATGGGACACCATTCCTTTCACTGACACCAATGATGGGGCACTATTCCTCCAACTGACACCAATGATGGGGCACTATTCCTTCAACGGACATCAATGAGGTGAACTATTCCTCCCACTGACACCAACAATGGGACACTATTGATCTTTTATTAAAAGAATCAAGCAACCAATTTTATACAAAAGTAAAAAACAAAACCATAGTACAAAACTTCAACAGAAATCCAAGGAATACACATCCATGTTCAGAATATATACAATATATACATAATCCACTACCAAAACTATTTACATAAAGCAGCAGAGAGGGCCTAAGAGGCACAACCCATCACCTATGTACGCAGCCATTTATCAAAAATTAATCCAAAAAATAATAATCTAGGGTGATAAGAGACAGACAGCCACACCCGGGAAAGAGACTCCTGGCAGTCAGGGAGGCTTGAAACCCCTCCACGCCTTCAACCAAGCCCCCTGACTCCGCTTGTCTCTCTTGAGCACCCGAATCTTCTCCACCTCATGCAGAATGTCATACACCACCACCTGAACAGGAAGGATTTTACGCCGAATGCTGACCTGACACCGTGCGTTCCAAGTGAAATAACGGACTACTAGGCTAACTAGAAAAAGTGTATCTAAACAAAAAACCCCACCAGTATTGAATGCTCCGTACACCCACTCAGCATAACCCAGCCTGGAGAGGAAAGGGACACCGAGGGCCCGCCCCACCTGTTTGTACACCTCTATGTTAAAAGGGCAATGAAGCAGAAAATGGTCCATAGTCTCCTCCTCACCTGCACACTCCTCCCGAGGACAGCTACGATCCACCCCACTGCGGAATTTCAAACTGCCCCTAACATAGAGCCTCCCATGGAAGCACATCCAGGCCAGATCCCTGAATTTAGGAGGTACTCTGTCCAAATTAATAAGTCTTAACCCTGCCCTCAAAACTGGGCCTGGGCAATCCCTTAAGGCCAGTGGGTCATGAAAGACTTCGCTCAAGACTCGACTCATAAGGACTTTCCTCGGAACCGATCTGAGATCTTCAGCCGACAATCGCCACTGCCGTAATAACTTCAGGCACGGAGCGACATAGGCTGGTAGCTGACCACGATGACCCCTGAGATTCTTCACTTGGCCACCTTCTTCCCAAAGTCGCAGAAAAGGCCTAAACCAAGATCTAAAAATGCCTGCCCATCCAGGAGGTTCCACTGCAAGCATATTACCAATATTAAACTTGAGAAAAAGCAGTGAAAAGAAAAGAACTGGGTTGACCATACCTAAGCCACCCTCCCTCCTGGATAGATAGGTGACATTCCTCTTGATGGGGTTCAGTCTGTTCCCCCACAACATCTGGAAGAACACACTACTGACCCTAGCATAGAGAGACACTGGCAAGATGCAGACAAAGCTGACATACAAAAAGATCGGAATCAGGTAAGTCTTAATCAGATCAACCCTTTCCCTCATAGATAACTTCCATTTCTTCCAGCTGACCACCTTAGTATTGGCAATTTCCAGTCTGCCTTCCCAGTTTTTCAGGCCATAATCGCCGGGTCCAAATTCAATGCCTAGAATCTTAATTCTTTCCTGGGGCACTGGAAAGGTGTCCGGGAGATCAAAACCCTCACCTTCCTTTCCCATCCAGAAGACTTCACTCTTTTCCTGATTGATCTTGGAGCCTGATGCTTCAGAATACCGTGATGTCAGAGAGACCACCTCCTCTGCTTCATCCGCCCTGGTGACAATCACTGACACATCGTCCGCATAGGCAACAACCCTCAAAGGCGGCTCACCTGGAAGCCCCACTGGCACCCCACACAACATGCTGCTCTCTAGCCTCCTGATGAAGGGGTCGATTGCAAACACATAGAGCAGGGGACTCAGGGGACAACCCTGGCGCACCCCGGAGCCAACCTCAAAGGACTGCCCAACCCAACCATTAACAAGAGGAAAGCTCTCTGCCCCCTCATACAAGACTTTTAACCAATCGACAAAACCACCCGGCAGACGGTACTTACTAAGGAGCAACCACAGGTACTCATGGTTAACACGATCAAAAGCCTTTGCCTGATCCAATGTCAGCAAATACTTTCCCCAGCCTGCAGCCCTGCACCGCTCCAAGGCCTCCCGGACAGCTAAAACTGCTGTGAAGGTGCACCTACCCTGGACCGAACAGTGCTGATGGCGAGAAAGCAAAGACTCTGCTACTGACGATAGGCGCCAGAAAATGATCTTTGCCAGTATCTTTCTCTCGACATTAAGAAGGCTGATGGGGCGCCAATTCTCAACCATCGAAGGATCTTTACCCTTTGAAAGAAGAATCACAGCTGAGTGCCTCATGGAAGAGGGAAGTACCCCCTCAGCAAGGCAACTGTTAAAAACCTCTACCAAATGTGGGGCCAGAATAGACTTAAAAGCTTTGTAAAACTCAGCCGTCAAGCCATCCGGTCCAGGTGACTTTTTGATGGCAAGCTGTTCAATTGCCCTTATCACCTCTTCAACTGTGATCTCCTCTGTCAAATTCATCAATGGGACATCTTCATCATTTAGACCTGGAGTAGAGTCCAAAAAGATTTCCATCTTGTCACGGTCAAGCTCTTTCCTCCCAAGAAGGTCAGCATAAAAGGACCTCACGACCTCCAGAACCCCTGACCTGGACTTTGTCAAGGAACCTGTACTGTCCTTAAGGCCAACGACCGTTTTAACAGCTACACCTTGTTTGCAGTTCTGGTAAGGGTCAGGCGAGTGGTACTTCCCATAGTCCCTCTCCAGAACCAAAGAGGCATGCCGGTCATATTGACACTTCCTGAGAAGGAGTTTCACTTCGGAGATTGCCCCAGGATCTCCTCCTCTCGAGACAAGAATATCCAGCTTCCTCCGTAAACGTTGGTAGGTCATGTATTTATTAAACTGCTTTCTATTGGCTAGGCCCCTGAAGAATCCAGCAATCCTCTTTTTGGTCAGCTCCCACCACTCAGCCTTGCTGCTACAAAAGTCCAGGATGGTCACCTGTGCCTGAAAGAATTCCTCAAAGGATTGTCTAACATGTTCTTCCTTGAGTAGAGTCGAATTCAATCTCCAGATGCCCTTACCCCTCTGAGGGGTGTCTGAAGCATTCAGGACCACAGATAGCATACAGTGATCGGGGAACTCTACTGCCTGCACCACTGGGAGCGAGAAAGCAGAGGTCTCCTTCAAAAAAAACCTATCTATTCTACTCTGACTATTACCTCGATGAAAGGTGAACCCAGTGTCATCCGGGAGGTGCTTAATGTGCACATCCACAAGACCAGCATCCCTAACCATACTATTTAAAAAAACGCTATCATATCCCAGCCTGTCCTTGAAGTCCTTCCTGTCCTTGGGCCTAGTTACTGTATTAAAGTCACCTCCAAAGACCACTTGCCGGGATGTAAAAAGAAATGGCTTGATCCTTGTAAAAAGGCATTTCCTGTCCCACTTTGTGTGCGGTCCATAAACATTAATTAGGCGCAGGTCCTGCCCTCCCACAAGGACGTCTAAGACCATACATCTCCCAATCTCCACCTCAATAACCCGCCGGACAGT
The DNA here is from genome assembly GCA_037952835.1 of Lithobates septentrionalis. Lineage (NCBI taxonomy): Eukaryota > Metazoa > Chordata > Amphibia > Anura > Ranidae > Lithobates > Lithobates septentrionalis. Next base: position 6,788,177 of record JBBDGP010000614.1, read on the forward strand.
TACCATGCCGGTTTTAAACAACACCGCCACACCGCCGTAAGGCTCGGCCGCAAGAGACCAGTAAGATGGACCATACTTCCACTCTCTCTTGGCCATATGAATATCTGCCAAGGAGGTGAGCCTAGTCTCTTGCAAAAATAAAATTTCAGCATCTAATTGGCTGAACAAAAAGAAGGCCATAGAACGAGCTCTTACTGACTTAATGCTGGCGACATTTATTGTCACCACTTTTAACGGAGGGGGAACCGCCATTTGGGTTATTGGGTGGTTTGCTTCTTAGCTCCCCTCTGCTGCTCATCACCAGAAGCCTCTCTCTTTCTTGAGGCCGCCTCAAACTCCATTTCGGAATCAGAACTTCGCTCCGAAGAAGCTCCAGATGAAGAAATATCCCAATTAGAGGACCTATAACGGTTGGAGACAGGCACTGGAGCCTGTTCCGTCCTCACCACCTGCTTCTTCCGCTTCCCAACCTTCCTTCTCTCCTCCAGGTACTGCAGGTCAGCTTCAGAGATGCCCTCATCTCTTACTTTTTTCTGTGAAGTCTTTCCACAAGACTTCTTTACAGAGGAAGAAGCAACCTTTTTAGTACCCACTACCACTCCTGGTGGGGGGGGTGCTCCCTTTGAATCAGACTTAGGAGGGGTAGACTCCTGGGGGGTAACTGACTCAGGGGGCACAGACTTGGAAGGTTCTGACACAAGAGGAGGGGATACAGTAGGCTGGGGGGAGACAGATACAGATACAGAAGGAATACTTACAGACACAGGAGGGGTGGCTACAGGAACTGGGGAGGGATCCTGAGCAGGACCAGGGGAGTCGGTCACCGCAGAGGAGGATGGTACACCAGGGGCCTCACCCTCCATCCTGTCCAACCTTGACATGTCATCAATTACCTCCTTCTCCATATTGTGCCAGGCTTCAGGACATCTGCTGTAGGGGTGGCCAAGGCGCAGGCACAGGTTGCACCTGATCATTTCGGTGCAGTCCTTAGCCATATGACCCTGACCCCGACACACTGAACATATCAAGGCTGAACAGGAAGAGCTCAAATGCCCCTTTTCTCCACAGCGGTGACACAGCTTCGGCTGACCAGGGTAAAAAACAGTCATCCTATCCCTCCCTATAAAAGCTGAGGAGGGCAGGTGACGGACAACATTCCCATCCCTGGCCAACCTGACTGTAACCGACCAACCCCCAGTCCAGATGTTACGCTCATCAAGGATTTTATTGGGCTTGGTCAAAACCTCCCCATAGTTCCTTAACCAAACCTCTAGATCCCGGGCAGGGACACTCTCATTAGTGAGGATAATTGTGATTTTTTTTACTGTAGACCTCTGAGAAACTGCAACTGGGGCCAGACCTTCCCATTCAGGTCTTGACCTGCACCGAGCCTCATATCTCTCCCAGAACAGGTCAAGACCCTCTGGCCTGGTGAAGCTAACTGTATAATCCCGTGTCCCAGCTACATGTATAAAGGCATACAGATCATTTGCCCCAAAACCCATCTCTAAAATCATGTCCACCACTGCACGCCGTGCTGGAGGGATCGCACCACCTTCCCATTTCAGAATAACAACATTACGTCTGGGACCCCCAGCAGAAGCCAGAGACCCAAGACCAGATCCTGGGGTGCTCAAAGTGGTAGCCTGTAGGGGAAAACCCCGCTTGGGGGCAGAGCTACCAGGAGCAGAGCGTACCACCTGAGCAAAGGTAAGTTTTTCAGGGCCAAGGCCCCACACTGAAGTCATAGCAGTCTGTACATTACTATTATTATTCACTGCTTGAATGGAGTTGGTAGGACTGTCCACACTTGAACTGGGACCATTGTTCATCACACTGGTACTGGGATGATTTTTATCAGTCACACAAAACTTCACATTCCCATCAGGAATAATCACAGTTTCTGCTGCAATATCAGCTGTCTCCTGAAGCTGTGCTGTAGAGTCCTCAGCAGCTGTGGGGCAAACAGCTTCAGCCAAAGGGGGGTTAATAGGCTCTGCTGAATCTTGTAGTTCATCTGCAGGAATGTCATTTTTTAAAGGCAAACTTTGCTGTACTGCAGCATCAGCAGGCACAGCATTACTACAGATAGGACTAGCAGCCTGACTCTCACTGGGCACATTGTCTGTATCAGTCACAGTGTTGAATGGCACAAAAATTGTTTTATCCACAATATGGGACTTGACAGGCTTTACCTTGTCAGGCACATTGTCTGTAATGTCCTCATTATTAAATGCCAGCTGATCCCCCCGCATAGGAGACTCCGTTACCTGGATGGCCCTGAGCATGCCTCCTGAGTCCTGGGAAGGCATGGGGCTGCTTACCTCTCCCTGAGGGGGCAGGGGGTCAGAACTGGGGGTCTCCTCCTCCACCTCCATCTTTGTCATCCTCGCAAATCTTTTATCATTACAAAACTTTTCTTTAAATGGCCCATCTCTTCCTTCCATCATGGCCACAATGGTCTCCTGGTGTTCCACCCGAACCTTGGCCAGTTGGATCTCCGGATCCATGGATCCACGTCTCTGGCTATGTAAGCCCTCACGCTGCCTTCTCAGGCGCTTCAGCTCCGCTCTGAGCTTGTACAGCTTGTCTCTTTCTCTATTCAGGACCTTAATCCCGGCCACCACTCGCTCCCGGATGGCCCCGGAACCTTCATCTTCACCAGGGGCAGAGAGATCACCAACCATGGGTTGTATAGGGGCAGGTATGTTACCTGATGGCCCAGGAGATGGCTGTGAGCTTCCAGCAGGAGAGGCCCTGCTGGCCTCCATGGCTTCCCCAGAAAGGAGCCAGGAGAGCTGGGAGAGAGTTCCTCACCAGTCCCCTCTCACACGGATCTGCAGCAGCTCCACAGACAGCTTCCACCTGACACACCTGTGCTCCAATGATGGGTGGGACACTATTCCTCCCACTGACACCAACAATGGGACACTATTCCTTCCACTGACACCAACAATGGGACACTATTCCTTCCACTGACACCAACAATGGGACACTATTCCTTCCACTGACACCAACGATGGGACACTATTCCTTTCACTGACACCAACGATGGGACACTATTCCTTTCACTGACACCAACAATGGGACACTATTCCTTTCACTGACACCAACAATGGGACACTATTGATCTTTTATTAAAAAGAATCAAGCAACCAATTTTATACAAAAGTAAAAAACAAAACCATAGTACAAAACTTCAACAGAAATCCAAGGAATACACATCCATGTTCAGAATATATACAATATATACATAATCCATTACCAAAACTATTTACATAAAGCAGCAGAGAGGGCCTAAGAGGCACAACCCATCACCTATGTACGCAGCCATTTATCAAAAATTAATCCAAAAAATAATCTAGGGTGATAAGAGACAGACAGCCACACCCAGGAAAGAGACTCCTGGCAGTCAGGGAGGCTTGAAACCCCTCCACGCCTTCAACCAAGCCCCCTGACTCCGCTTGTCTCTCTCAAGCACCCGAATCTTCTCCACCTCATGCAGAATGTCATACACCACCACCTGAACAGGAAGGATTTTACGCCGAATGCTGACCTGACACCGTGCGTTCCAAGTGAAATAACGGACTACTAGGCTAACTAGAAAAAGTGTATCTAAACAAAAAACCCCACCAGTATTGAATGCTCCATACACCCACTCAGCATAACCCAGCCTGGAGAGGAAAGGGACACCGAGGGCCCGCCCCACCTGTTTGTACACCTCTATGTTAAAAGGGCAATGAAGCAGAAAATGGTCCATAGTCTCCTCCTCACCTGCACACTCCTCCCGAGGACAGCTACGATCCACCCCACTGCGGAATTTCAAATTGCCCCTAACATAGAGCCTCCCATGGAAGCACATCCAGGCCAGATCCCTGAATTTAGGAGGTACTCTGTCCAAATTAATAAGTCTTAACCCTGCCCTCAAAACTGGGCCTGGGCAATCCCTTAAGGCCAGTGGGTCATGAAAGACTTCGCTCAAGACTCGACTCATAAGGACTTTCCTCGGAACCGATCTGAGATCTTCAGCCGACAATCGCCACTGCCGTAATAACTTCAGGCACGGAGCGACATAGGCTGGTAGCTGACCACGATGACCCCTGAGATTCTTCACTTGGCCACCTTCTTCCCAAAGTCGCAGAAAAGGCCTAAACCAAGATCTAAAAATGCCTGCCCATCCAGGAGGTTCCACTGCAAGCATATTACCAATATTAAACTTGAGAAAAAGCAGTGAAAAGAAAAGAACTGGGTTGACCATACCTAAGCCACCCTCCCTCCTGGATAGATAGGTGACATTCCTCTTGATGGGGTTCAGTCTGTTCCCCCACAACATCTGGAAGAACACACTACTGACCCTAGCATAGAGAGACACTGGCAAGATGCAGACAAAGCTGACATACAAAAAGATTGGAATCAGGTAAGTCTTAATCAGATCAACCCTTTCCCTCATAGATAACTTCCATTTCTTCCAGCTGACCACCTTAGTATTGGCAATTTCCAGTCTGCCTTCCCAGTTTTTGAGGCCATAATCGCCGGGTCCAAATTCAATGCCTAGAATCTTAATTCTTTCCTGGGGCACTGGAAAGGTGTCCGGGAGATCAAAACCCTCACCTTCCTTTCCCATCCAGAAGACTTCACTCTTTTCCTGATTGATCTTGGAGCCTGATGCTTCAGAATACCGTGATGTCAGAGAGACCACCTCCTCTGCTTCATCCACCCCGGTGACAATCACCGACACATCGTCCGCATAGGCAACAACCCTCAAAGGCGGCTCACCCGGGAGACCCACTGGTACCCCACACAACATGCCGCTCTCTAGCCTCCTGATGAAAGGGTCGATTGCAAACACATAGAGCAGGGGACTCAGGGGACAACCCTGGCGCACCCCGGAGCCAACCTCAAAGGACTGCCCAACCCAACCATTAACAAGAGGAAAGCTTTCTGCCCCCTTATACAAGACTTTTAACCAATCGACAAAACCACCCGGCAGACCGTACTTACTAAGGAGCAACCACAGGTACTCATGGTTGACACGATCAAAAGCCTTTGCCTGATCCAATGTCAGCAAATACTTTCCCCAGCCTGCAGCCCTGCACCGCTCCAAGGCCTCCCGGACAGCTAAAACCGCTGTGAAGGTGCACCTACCCTGGACCGAACAGTGCTGATGGCGAGAAAGCAAAGACTCTGCTACTGACGATAGGCGCCAAAAAAATATCTTTGCCAGTATCTTTCTATCGACATTAAGAAGGCTGATGGGGCGCCAATTCTCAATCATCGAAGGATCTTTACCCTTTGAAAGAAGAATCACAGCAGAGTGCCTCATGGAAGGGGGAAGTACCCCATCAGCAAGGCAACTGTTAAAAACCTCTACCAAATGTGGGGCCAGAATAGACTTAAAGGCTTTGTAAAACTCAGCCTTCAAGCCATTCGGTCCAGGTGACTTTTTGATGGCAAGTTGTTCAATTGCCCTCATCACCTCTTCAACTGTGATCTCCTCTGTCAAATTCATCAATGGGACATCTTCATCATTTAGACCTGGAGTAGAGTCCAAAAAGCCTTCCATCTTGTCACGGTCAAGCTCTTTCCTCCCAAGAAGGTCAGCATAAAAGGACCTCACGACCTCCAGAATCCCTGACCTGGACTTTGTCAAGGAACCTGTACTGTCTTTAAGGCCAACGACCGTTTTAACAGCTACACCTTGTTTGCAGTTCTGGTAAGGGTCAGGCGAGTGGTACTTCCCATAGTCCCTCTCCAGAACCAAAGAGGCATGCCGGTCATATTGACACTTCCTGAGAAGGAGTTTCACTTCGGAGATTTCCCCAGGATCTCCACCTCTCGAGACAAGAATATCCAGCTTCCTCCGTAAACGTTGGTAGGTCATGTATTTATTAAACTGTTTTCTATTGGCTAGGCCCCTGAAGAATCCAGCGATCCTCTTTTTGGTCAGCTCCCACCACTCAGCCTTGCTGCTACAAAAGTCCAGGATGGTCACCTGTGCTTGAAAAAATTCCTCAAAGGATTGTCTAACATGTTCTTCCTTGAGTAGAGTCGAATTCAATCTCCAGATGCCCTTACCCCTCTGAGGGGCGTCTGAAGCATTCAGGACCACAGATGGCATACAGTGATCAGAGAACTCCACTGCCTGCACCACTGGGGGTGAGAAAGCAGAGGTCTCCTTCAAAAAAAACCTATCTATTCTACTCTGACTATTACCTCGATGAAAGGTGAACCCAGTGTCATCCGGGAGGTGCTTAATGTGCACATCCACAAGACCAGCATCCCTAACCATACTATTTAAAAAAACGCTATCATATCCCAGCCTGTCCTTGAAGTCCTTCCTGTCCTTGGGCCTAGTTACTGTATTAAAGTCACCTCCAAAGACCACTTGCCGGGATGTAAAAAGAAATGGCTTGATCCTTGTAAAAAGGCATTTCCTGTGCCACTTTGTGTGCGGCCCATAAACATTAATTAGGCGCAGGTTCTGCCCTCCCACAAGGACGTCTAAGACCATACATCTCCCAATCTCCACCTCAATAACCCGCCGGATAGTTACCATGCCGGTTTTAAACAACACCGCCACACCGCCGTAAGGCTCGGCCGCAAGAGACCAGTAAGATGGACCATACCTCCACTCTCTCTTGGCCATATGAATATCTGCCAAGGAGGTGAGCCTAGTCTCTTGCAAAAATAAAATTTCAGCATCTAATTGGCTGAACAAAAAGAAGGCCATAGAACGAGCTCTTACTGACTTAATGCTGGCGACATTTATTGTCACCACTTTTAACGGAGGGGGAACCGCCATTTGGGTTATTGGGTGGATTGCTTCTTAGCTCCCCTCTGCTGCTCATCACCAGAAGCCTCTCTCTTTCTTGAGGCCGCCTCAAACTCCATCTCAGAATCAGAACTTCGCTCCGAAGAAGCTCCAGATGAGGAAATCTCCCACTTAGAGGACCTATAACAGTTGGAGACAGGCACTGGAGCCTGTTCCGTCCTCACCACCTGCTTCTTCCGCTTCCCAACCTTCCTTCTCTCCTCCAGGTACTGCAGGTCAGCTTCAGAGATGCCCTTATCTCCTGTTTTTTTCTTTGAAGTCTTTACAGAAGACTCCTTTAGAGAGGCAGAAGCGACCTTTTTAATACCCACTACCACTCCTGGTGGGGGGGTTGCTCCCTTTGAATCAGACTTAGGAGGGGTAGACTCCTGGGGGGTAACTGACTCGGGGGGCACAGACTTGGAAGGTTCTGACACATGAGGAGAGGGTACAGTAGGCTGGGGGGACACAGAGACAGATACAGAAGGAATACTTACAGACACAGGAGTGGTGGCCACAGGAACTGGGGAGGGATCCTGAGCAGGACCAGGGAAGTCAGTCACCGCAGAGGAGGATGGTACACCAGGGGCATCACCCTCCATCCTGTCCAGCCTTGACATGTCATCTATTACCTCCTTCTCCATATTGTGCCAGGCTTCAGGACATCTGCTGTAGGGGTGGCCAAGGCGCAGGCACAGGTTGCACCTGATCATCTCGGTGCAGTCCTTGGCCATATGACCCTGACCCCGACACACTGAACATATCAAGGCTGAACAGGAAGAGCTCAAATGCCCCTTTTCTCCACAGCGGTGACACAGCTTCGGCTGACCAGGGTAGAAAATAGTCATCCTATCCCTCCCTATAAAGGCTGAGGAGGGCAGGTGACGGACAACATTCCCATCCCTGGCCAACCTGACTGTTACTGACCAACCCCCAGTCCAGATGTTACGTTCATCAAGGATTTTGCTGGGCTTAGTCAAAACCTCACCATAGTTCCTTAACCAGACCTCTAGGTCCCGAGCAGGAACACTCTCATTGGTGAGTATGATGGTGATCTTTTTCACCGTTGACCTTTGCGAAACCGCAACTGGGGCCAGACCTTCCCATTCAGGTCTTGACCTGCACCGAGCCTCATATCGCTCCCAGAACAGGTCAAGACCCTCTGGCCTGGTAAAACTAATGGTATAATCCCGTGTCCCAGCAACATGTATTAGAGCATACAGGTCATTTGCCCCAAAACCCATCTCCAAAATCAAATCCACCACTGCACGCCGTGCTGGAGGAATTGCACCACCTTCCCATTTGAGAATTACCACATTTCTTCTCGGACCCCCAGCAGAAGCCAGAGACCCAAGACCAGATCCCGGGGTGCCCAAAGTGGTAGGCTGCAGGGGGAAACCCCGCTTGGGGGCGGAGCCACCAGGAGCAGAGCGTACCACCTGAGCAAACGTGGGTTTATCAGGGCCAAGGCCCCACACTGAAGTCACAGTAGTCTGTTCATTATTATTATTTGCTTGGACTGAGCTGGGACGATTGTCCATCACACTTGTACAATTGCTATCAGTCACACACACGTTCAATTTCCCATCAGGAATAGTCACAGTTGCTGCAATACCAGCTGTGTCCTGATGCTGCACTGTAGAGTCTCCAGCAGCTGTGGGGCAAACAGCTTTAGACTCAGCCAAAGGAGAGTTAATAGGCTCTGCTGACACCGGTAGTTCCTTTTCAGAAATGTCATTTTTTAAATGCAGCTCTTGCTGCGCTGCAGCATTATCAGGTACAACATTGCTACACATAGCATTAGAGACTTGAGTGTCACTGGGCACACTTTCTACATTGCTCATGGTGTTAGATGACACAAAAATAGATTCATCCCCTGCTTGGGGCTTGTCATTATCAGGCACATTATCAGTTATGTCCTCATCACCAAACGCCAGCTGATCCCCCCGCACAGGAGACTCCATTACCTGGATGGCCCTGAGCATGCCTCCTGAGTCCTGGGAAGGCATGGGGCTGCTTACCTCTACCTGAGGGGGCAGGGGGTCAGAACTGGGGGTCTCCTCCTCCACCTCCATCTTTGTCATCCTCGCAAACCTTTTATCATTGTAAAACTTTTCCTTAAATGGCCCATCTCTTCCTTCCATCATGGCCACAATGGTCTCCTGGTGTTCAACCCGGACCTTGGCCAGCTGGATCTCCGGATCCATGGACCCTCGTTTCTGGCTATGTAAGCCCTCACGCTGCCTTCTCAGGCGCTTCAGCTCCGCTCTCAGTTTATAGAGCTTGTCTCTTTCTCTATTCAGGGCTTTAATCCCGGCCACCACTCGCTCCTGAATTGCCTCTGAGCCTTCATCCTTACCAGGGGCAGAAAGATCACAAGCCATGGTTTGTACAGAGGAAGGTATGTCACCCGATGGCCCAGGAGATGGCTGGGAGCCTCCAGCAGGAGAGGCCCTGCTGGCCTCCATGGCTTCCCCAGAAAGGGGCCAGGAGAGCTGGGATAGATTTCCTCACCAGTCCCCTCTCACACGGATCTGCAGCAGCTCCAGAGAGACAGCCTCCTCCTGACACACCTGTGCTCCAAAGATGGGTGGGGCACTATTCCTCCCACTGACACCAACAATGGGACACTATTCCTTCCACTGACACCAACAATGGGACACTATTCCTTCCACTGACACCAACAATGGGACACTATTCCTTCCACTGACACCAACAATGGGACACTATTCCTTCCACTGACACCAACAATGGGACACTATTCCTTCCACTGACACCAACGATTGGACACTATTCCTTCCACTGACACCAACAATGGGACACTATTCCTTTCACTGACACCAATGATGGGGCACTATTCCTTTCACTGACACCAATGATGGGGCACTATTCCTTCAACGGACATCAATGAGGTGAACTATTCCTCCCACTGACACCAACAATGAGACACTATTCCTCCCGCTGACACCAACAATGGGACATTATTCCTTCCACTGACACCAATGATGGGGCACTATTCCTCCAACTGACACCAATGATGGGGCACTATTCCTTCAACGGACATCAATGAGGTGAACTATTGATCTTTTATTAAAAAGAATCAAGCAACCAATTTTATACAAAAGTAAAAAACAAAACCAAAGTACAAAACTTCAACATAAATCCAAGGAATACACATCCATGTTCAGAATATATACAATATATACATAATCCACTACCAAAACTATTTACATAAAGCAGCAGAGAGGGCCTAAGAGGCACAACCCATCACCTATGTACGCAGCCATTTATCAAAAAATAAATCCAAATAATAATAATCTAGGGTGATAAGAGACAGACAGCCACACCCGGGAAAGAGACTCCTGGCAGTCAGGGAGGCTTGAAACCCCTCCACGCCTTCAACCAAGCCCCCTGACTCCGCTTGTCTCTCTCAAGCACCCGAATCTTCTCCACCTCATGCAGAATGTCATACACCACCACCTGAACAGGAAGGATTTTACGCCGAATGCAGACCTGACACCGTGCGTTCCAAGTGAAATAACGGACTACTAGGCTAACTAGAAAAAGTGTATCTAAACAAAAAAGCCCACCAGTATTGAATGCTCCATACACCCACTCAGCATAACCCAGCCTGGAGAGGAAAGGGACACCGAGGGCCCGCCCCACCTGTTTGTACACTTCTATGTTAAAGGGGCAATGAAGCAGAAAATGGTCCATAGTCTCCTCCTCACCTGCACACTCCTCCCGAGGACAGCTACGATCCACCCCACTGCGGAATTTCAAATTGCCCCTAACATAGAGCCTCCCATGGAAGCACAACCAGGCCAGATCCCTAAATTTAGGGGGTACTCTGTCCAAATTAATAAGTCTTAACCCTGCCCTCAAAACTGGGCCTGGGCAATCCCTTAAGGCCAGTGGGTCATGAAAGACTTCGCTCAAGACTCGACTCATAAGGACTTTCCTCGGAACCAATCTGAGATCTTCAGCCGACAATCGCCACTGCCGTAGTAACTTCAGGCACGGAGCGACATAGGCTGGTAGCTGACCACGATGACCCCTGAGATTCTTCACTTGGCCACCCTCTTCCCAAAGTCGCAGAAAAGGCCTAAACCAAGATCTAAAGATGCCTACCCATCCAGGAGGTTCCACTGCAAGCATATTACCAATGTTAAACTTGAGAAAAAGCAGTGAAAAGAAAAGAACTGGGTTGACCATACCTAAGCCACCCTCCCTTCTGGATAGATAGGTGACATTCCTCTTGATGGGGTTCAGTCTGTTGCCCCACAACATCTGGAAGAACACACTACTGACCCTAGCATAGAGAGACACTGGCAAGATGCAGACAAAGCTAACATACAAGAAGATCGGAATCAGGTAAGTCTTAATCAGATCAACCCTTTCCCTCATAGATAACTTCCATCTCTTCCAGCTGACCACCTTAGTATTGGCAATTTCCAGTCTGCCTTCCCAGTTTTTGAGGCCATAATCACCAGGTCCAAATTCAATGCCTAGAATCTTAATTCTTTCCTGGGGCACTGGAAAGGTGTCCGGGAGATCAAAACCCTCACCTTCCTTTCCCATCCAGAAAACTTCACTCTTTTCCTGATTGATCTTGGAGCCTGATGCTTCAGAATACCGTGATGTCAGAGAGACCACCTCCTCTGCTTCATCTGCCCCAGTGACAATCACGGACACATCGTCCGCATAGGCAACAACCCTCAAAGGTGGCTCACCTGGGAGCCCCACTGGCACCCCACACAACATGCCGCTCTCTAGCCTCCTGATGAAGGGGTCGATTGCAAACACATAGAGCAAGGGACTCAGGGGACAACCCTGGCGCACCCCGGAGCCAACCTCAAAGGACTGCCCAACCCAACCATTAACAAGAGGAAAGCTTTCTGCCCCCTTATACAAGATTTTTAACCAATTTACAAAACCACCCGGCAGACCGTACTTACTAAGGAGCAACCACAGGTACTCGTGGTTAACACGATCAAAAGCTTTTGCCTGATCCAATGTCAGCAAATACTTTCCCCAGCCTGCAGCCCTGCATCGCTCCAAGGCCTCCCGGACAGCTAAAACTGCTGTGAAGGTGCACCTACCCTGGACCGAACAGTGCTGATGGCGAGAAAGCAAAGACTCTGCTACTGACGATAGGCGCCAGAAAATGATCTTTGCCAGTATCTTTCTATCGACATTAAGAAGGCTGATGGGGCGCCAATTCTCAATCATCGAAGGATCTTTACCCTTTGAAAGAAGAATCACAGCTGAGTGCCTCATGGAAGGGGGAAGTACCCCCTCAGCAAGGCAACTGTTAAAAACCTCTACCAAATGTGGGGCCAGAATAGACTTAAAAGCTTTGTAAAACTCAGCTGTCAAGCCATCCGGTCCAGGTGACTTTTTGATGGCAAGCTGTTCAATTGCCCTTATCACCTCTTCAACTGTGATCTCCTCTGTCAAATTCATCAATGGGACATCTTCATCATTTAGACCTGGAGTAGAGTCCAAAAAGCTTTCCATCTTGTCACGGTCAAGCTCTTTCCTCCCAAGAAGGTCAGCATAAAAGGACCTCACGACCTCCAGAATCCCTGACCTGGACTTTGTCAAGGAACCTGTACTGTCCTTAAGGCCAACGACCGTTTTAACAGCTACACCTTGTTTGCAGTTCTGGTAAGGGTCAGGCGAGTGGTACTTCCCATAGTCCCTCTCCAGAACCAAAGAGGCATGCCGGTCATATTGACACTTCCTGAGAAGGAGTTTCACTTCGGAGATTGCCCCAGGATCTCCACCTCTCGAGACAAGAATATCCAGCTTCCTCCGTAAACGTTGGTAGGTCATGTATTTATTAAACTGCTTTCTATTGGCTAGGCCCCTGAAGAATCCAGCAATCCTCTTTTTGGTCAGCTCCCACCACTCAGCCTTGCTGCTACAAAAGTCCAGGATGGTCACCTGTGCCTGAAAGAATTCCTCAAAGGATTGTCTAACATGTTCTTCCTTGAGTAGAGTCGAATTCAATCTCCAGATGCCCTTACCCCTCTGAGGGGCGTCTGAAGCATTCAGGACTACAGATAGCATACAGTGATCAGAGAACTCCACTGCCTGCACCACTGGGGGTGAGAAAGCAGAGGTCTCCTTCAAAAAAAACCTATCTATTCTACTCTGACTATTACCTCGATGAAAGGTGAACCCAGTGTCATCCGGGAGGTGCTTAATGTGCACATCCACAAGACCAGCATCCCTAACCATACTATTTAAAAAAACGCTATCATATCCCAGCCTGTCCTTGAAGTCCTTCCTGTCCTTGGGCCTAGTTACTGTATTAAAGTCACCTCCAAAGACCACTTGCCGGGATGTAAAAAGAAATGGCTTGATCCTTGTAAAAAGGCATTTCCTGTCCCACTTTGTGTGCGGCCCATAAACATTAATTAGGCGCAGGTCCTGCCCTCCCACAAGGACGTCTAAGACCATACATCTCCCAATCTCCACCTCAATAACCCGCCGGATAGTTACCATGCCGGTTTTAAACAACACCGCCACACCGCCGTAAGGCTCGGCCGCAAGAGACCAGTAAGATGGACCATATCTCCACTCTCTCTTGGCCATATGAATATCTGCCAAGGAGGTGAGCCTAGTCTCTTGCAAAAATAAAATTTCAGCATCTAATTGGCTGAACAAAAAGAAGGCCATAGAACGAGCTCTTACTGACTTAATGCTGGCGACATTTATTGTCACCACTTTTAACGGAGGGGGAACCGCCATTTGGGTTATTGGGTGGATTGCTTCTTAGCTCCCCTCTGCTGCTCATCACCAGAAGCCTCTCTCTCTTGAGGCCGCCTCAAACTCCATCTCAGAATCAGAACTTCGCTCCGAAGAAGCTCCAGACGAAGAAATTTCCCAATTAGAGGACCTATAACGGTTGGAGACAGGCACTGGAGCCTGTTCCGTCCTCACCACCTGCTTCCGCTTCCCAACCTTCCTTCTCTCCTCCAGGTACTGCAGGTCAGCTTCAGAGATGCCCTCATCTCTTACTTTTTCCTGTGAAGTCTTTACAGAAGACTTCTTTATAGAGGAAGAAGCAACCTTTTTAGTACCCGCTACCACTCCTGGTGGGGGGGTTGCTCCCTTTGAATCAGACTTAGGAGGGGTAGACTCCTGGGGGGTAACTGACTCAGGGGGCACAGACTTGGAAGGTTCTGACACAAGAGGAGGGGATACAGTAGGCTGGGGGGACACAGAGACAGATACAGAAGGAATACTTACAGTCACAGGAGGGGTGGCCACAGGAACTGGAGAGGGATCCTGAGCAGGACCAGGGGAGTCGGTCACCGCAGAGGAGGATGGTACACCAGGGGCATCACCCTCCATCCCGTCCAGCCTTGACATGTCATCAATTACCTCCTTCTCCATATTGTGCCAGGCTTCAGGACATCTGCTATAGGGGTGGCCAAGGCGCAGGCACAGGTTGCACCTGATCATCTCGGTGCAGTCCTTGGCCATATGACCCTGACCCCGACACACTGAACATATCAAGGCTGAACAGGAAGAGCTCAAATGCCCCTTTTCTCCACAGCGGTGACACAGCTTCGGCTGACCAGGGTAGAAAATAGTCATCCTATCCCTCCCTATAAAAGCTGAGGAGGGCAGGTGACGGACAACATTCCCATCCCTGGCCAACCTGACTGTAACCGACCAACCCCCAGTCCAGATGTTACGCTCATCAAGTATTTTATCGGGCTTAGTCAAAACCTCACCATAATTCTTTAACCAGACCTCTAGATCTCGAGCAGGAACACTCTCATTAGTGAGAATAATTGTGATTTTTTTCACTGTAGACCTTTGTGAAACTGCAACTGGGGTCAGACCTTCCCATTCGGGTCTTGACCTGCACCGAGCCTCATATCGCTCCCAGAACAGGTCAAGACCCTCTGGCCTGGTGAAACTAATAATATATTCCCGGCTCCCAGCAACATGTATAAAGGCATACAGATCATTTGCCCCAAAACCCATCTCCAAAATCATGTCCACCACTGCACGCCGTGCTGGAGGGGTTGCACCACCTTCCCATTTAAGAATCACTACATTTCTTCTTGGACCCCCAGCAGAAGCCAGAGACCCAAGACCAGATCCCAGGGTGCTCAAGGTGGTAGGTCGCAGGGGGAAAACCCTCTTGGAGGCGGAGCTACCAGGAGCAGAGCGTACCACCTGAGCAAATGTAGGCTTATCAGGGCCAAGGCCCCACACTGATGTTACATTAGTCTGTACATTACAATTATTATTATCTGCTGGAACGGAGTTGGTAGGACTGTCCATCACACTTGTACTGGGATGATTTTTATCAGTCACACAAACATTCCCATTCCCATTCCCATCAGGAATAATCACAGTTTCTGCTGCAATACCAGCTGTCTCCTGAAGCTGTGCTGTAGAGTCCTCAGCAGCTGTGGGGCAAACAGCTTTAGATTCAGCTAAAGGGGGGTTAATTGGCTCTGCTGAACGTTGCAGTTCATCTGCAGGAATGTCATTTTTTAAATGCAAACTTTGCTGTACTGCAGCATCAGCAGGCACAGCATTGCTACAAATGGGATTAGCAGCCTGATTGTCACTGGGCACATTGTCTGTATCAGTCACAGTGTTCACAAAAACAGTTTTATGCACCACATGGGGCTTGACAGGCTTTACCTTGTCAGGCATGTTATCAGTAATGTCCTCCTCATGGAACACCAACTGATCCTCCCGCATAGGAGACTCCATTGCCTGGATGGCCCTGAGCATGCCTCCTGAGTCCTGGGAAGGCATGGGGCTGCTTACCTCTACCTGAGGGGGCAGGGGGTCAGAACTGGGGGTCTCCTCCTCCACCTCCATTTTTGTCATCCTGGCAAACCTTCTGTCATTGCAGAATTTTTCCTTAAATGGCCCATCTCTTCCTTCCATGATGGACACAATGGTCTCCTGGTGTTCCACCCGGACCTTGGCCAGTTGGATCTCCGGATCCATGGACCCACGTTTCTGGCTATGTAAGCCCTCACGCTGCCTTCTCAAGCGCTTCAGCTCCGCTCTGAGCTTATAGAGCTTGTCTCTTTCTCTATTCAGGGCTTTAATCCCGGCCACCACTCGCTCCTGAATTGCCTCTGAGCCTTCATCCTTACCAGGGACAGAGAGATCACAAGCCATGGTTTGTACAGAGGAAGGCATATCACCTGATGGCCCAGGAGATGGCTGGGAGCTTCCAGCAGGAGAGGCCCTGCTGGCCTCCATGGCTTTCCCAGAAAGGGGCCAGGAGAGCTGGGATAGATTTCCTCACCAGTCCCCTCTCACACGGATCTGCAGCAGCTCCAGACAGACAGCCTCCTCCTGACACACCTGTGCTCCAATGATGGGTGGGGCACTATTCCTCCCACTGACACCAACAATGGGACACTATTGATCTTTTATTAAAAGAATCAAGCAACCAATTTTATACAAAAGTAAAAAACAAAACCATAGTACAAAACTTCAACAGAAATCCAAGGAATACACATCCATGTTCAGAATATATACAATATATACATAATCCGTTACCAAAACTATTTACATAAAGCAGCAGAGAAGGCCTAAGAGGCACAACCCATCACCTATGTACGCAGCCATTTATCAAAAATTAATCCAAAAAAATAATAATCTAGGGTGATAAGAGACAGACAGCCACACCCGGGAAAGAGACTCCTGGCAGTCAGGGAGGCTTGAAACCCCTCCACGCCTTCAACCAAGCCCCCTGACTCCGCTTGTCTCTCTCAAGTACCCGAATCTTCTCCACCTCATGCAGAATGTCATACACCACCACCTGAACAGGAAGGATTTTACGCCGAATGCTGACCTGACACCGTGCGTTCCAAGTGAAATAACGGACTACTAGGCTAACTAGAAAAAGTGTATCTAAACAAAAAACCCCACCAGTATTGAATGCTCCATACACCCACTCAGCATAACCCAGCCCGGAGAGGAAAGGAACACCAAGGGCCCGCCCCACCTGTTTGTACACCTCTATGTTAAAAGGGCAATGAAGCAGAAAATGGTCCATAGTCTCCTCCTCACCTGCACATTCCTCCCGAGGACAGCTACGATCCACACCACTGCGGAATTTCAAATTGCCCCTAACATAGAGCCTCCCATGGAAGCACATCCAGGCCAGATCCCTGAATTTAGGAGGTACTCTGTCCAAATTAATAAGTCTTAACCCTGCCCTCAAAACTGGGCCTGGGCAATCCCTTAAGGCCAGTGGGTCATGAAAGACTTCACTCAAGACTCGACTCATAAGGACTTTCCTCGGAACCGATCTGAGATCTTCAGCCGACAATCGCCACTGCCGTAATAACTTCAGGCACGGAGCGACATAGGCTGGTAGCTGACCACGATGACCCCTGAGATTCTTCACTTGGCCACCTTCTTCCCAAAGTCGCAGAAAAGGCCTAAACCAAGATCTAAAAATGCCTGCCCATCCAGGAGGTTCCACTGCAAGCATATTACCAATATTAAACTTGAGAAAAAGCAGTGAAAAGAAAAGAACTGGGTTGACCATACCTAAGCCACCCTCCCTCCTGGATAGATAGGTGACATTCCTCTTGATGGGGTTCAGTCTGTTCCCCCACAACATCTGGAAGAACACACTACTGACCCTAGCATAGAGAGACACTGGCAAGATGCAGACAAAGCTGACATACAAAAAGATCGGAATCAGGTAAGTCTTAATCAGATCAACCCTTTCCCTCATAGATAACTTCCATTTCTTCCAGCTGACCACCTTAGTATTGGCAATTTCCAGTCTGCCTTCCCAGTTTTTGAGGCCATAATCGCCGGGTCCAAATTTAATGCCTAGAATCTTAATTCTTTCCTGGGGCACTGGAAAGGTGTCCGGGAGATCAAAACCCTCACCTTCCTTTCCCATCCAGAAGACTTCACTCTTTTCCTGATTGATCTTGGAGCCTGATGCTTCAGAATACCGTGATGTCAGAGAGACCACCTCCTCTGCTTCATCCGCCCCGGTGACAATCACTGACACATCGTCCGCATAGGCAACAACCCTCAAAGGCGGCTCACCCGGGAGACCCACTGGTACCCCACACAACATGCTGCTCTCTAGCCTCCTGATTCAAGGGTCGATTGCAAACACATAGAGCAGGGGACTCAGGGGACAACCCTGGCGCACCCCGGAGCCAACCTCAAAGGACTGCCCAACCCAACCATTAACAAGAGGAAAGCTTTCTGCCCCCTTATACAAGTCTTTTAACCAATCGACAAAACCACCCGGCAGACCGTACTTACTAAGGAGCAACCACAGGTACTCATGGTTGACACGATCAAAAGCCTTTGCCTGATCCAATGTCAGCAAATACTTTCCCCAGCCTGCAGCCCTGCACCGCTCCAAGGCCTCCCGGACAGCTAAAACTGCTGTGAAGGTGCACCTACCCTGGACCGAACAGTGCTGATGGCGAGAAAGCAAAGACTCTGCTACTGACGATAGGCGCCAGAAAAATATCTTTGCCAGTATCTTTCTATCGACATTAAGAAGGCTGATGGGGCGCCAATTCTCAATCATCGAAGGATCTTTACCCTTTGAAAGAAGAATCACAGCCGAGTGCCTCATGGAAGGGGGAAGTACCCCCTCAGCAAGGCAACTGTTAAAAACCTCTACCAAATGTGGGGCCAGAATAGACTTAAAGGCTTTGTAAAACTCAGCCGTCAAGCCATCCGGTCCAGGTGACTTTTTGATGGCAAGTTGTTCAATTGCCCTCATCACCTCTTCAACTGTGATCTCCTCTGTCAAATTCATCAATGGGACATCTTCATCATTTAGACCTGGAGTAGAGTCCAAAAAGCCTTCCATCTTGTCACGGTCAAGCTCTTTCCTCCCAAGAAGGTCAGCATAAAAGGACCTCACGACCTCCAGAATCCCTGACCTGGACTTTGTCAAGGAACCTGTACTGTCTTTAAGGCCAACGACCGTTTTAACAGCTACACCTTGTTTGCAGTTCTGGTAAGGGTCAGGCGAGTGGTACTTCCCATAGTCCCTCTCCAGAACCAAAGAGGCATGCCGGTCATATTGACACTTCCTGAGAAGGAGTTTCACTTCGGAGATTTCCCCAGGATCTCCACCTCTCGAGACAAGAATATCCAGCTTCCTCCGTAAACGTTGGTAGGTCATGTATTTATTAAACTGCTTTCTATTGGCTAGGCCCCTGAAGAATCCAGCGATCCTCTTTTTGGTCAGCTCCCACCACTCAGCCTTGCTGCTACAAAAGTCCAGGATGGTCACCTGTGCCTGAAAGAATTCCTCAAAGGATTGTCTAACATGTTCTTCCTTGAGTAGAGTCGAATTCAATCTCCAGATGCCCTTACCCCTCTGAGGGGCGTCTGAAGCATTCAGGACCACAGATAGCATACAGTGATCAGAGAACTCTACTGCCTGCACCACTGGGGGTGAGAAAGCAGAGGTCTCCTTCAAAAAAAACCTATCTATTCTACTCTGACTATTACCTCGATGAAAGGTGAACCCAGTGTCATCCGGGAGGTGCTTAATGTGCACATCCACAAGACCAGCATCCCTAACCATACTATTTAAAAAAACGCTATCATATCCCAGCCTGTCCTTGAAGTCCTTCCTGTCCTTGGGCCTAGTTACTGTATTAAAGTCACCTCCAAAGACCACTTGCCGGGATGTAAAAAGAAATGGCTTGATTCTTGTAAAAAGGCATTTCCTGTCCCACTTTGTGTGCGGCCCATAGACATTAATTAGGCGCAGGTCCTGCCCTCCCACAAGGACGTCTAAGACCATACATCTCCCAATCTCCACCTCAATAACCCGCCGGATAGTTACCATGCCGGTTTTAAACAACACCGCCACACCGCCGTAAGGCTCGGCCGCAAGAGACCAGTAAGATGGACCATACCTCCACTCTCTCTTGGCCATATGAATATCTGCCAAGGAGGTGAGCCTAGTCTCTTGCAAAAATAAAATTTCAGCATCTAATTGGCTGAACAAAAAGAAGGCCATAGAACGAGCTCTTACTGACTTAATGCTGGCGACATTTATTGTCACCACTTTTAACGGAGGGGGAACCGCCATTTGGGTTATTGGGTGGATTGCTTCTTAGCTCCCCTCTGCTGCTCATCACCAGAAGCCTCTCTCTTTCTTGAGGCCGCCTCAAACTCCATCTCAGAATCAGAACTTCGCTCCGAAGAAGCTCCAGATGAGGAAATCTCCCACTTAGAGGACCTATAACGGTTGGAGACAGGCACTGGAGCCTGTTCTGTCCTCACCACCTGCTTCTTCCGCTTCCCAACCTTCCTTCTCTCCTCCAGGTACTGCAGGTCAGCTTCAGAGATGCCCTTATCTCCTGTTTTTTTCTTTGAAGTCTTTACAGAAGACTCCTTTAGAGAGGCAGAAGCGACCTTTTTAATACCCACTACCACTCCTGGTGGGGGGGTTGCTCCCTTTGAATCTGTCTTAGGAGGGGTAGACTCCTGGGGGGTAACTGACTCGGGGGGCACAGACTTGGAAGGTTCTGACACATGAGGAGAGGGTACAATAGGCTGGGGGGACACAGAGACAGATACAGAAGGAATACTTACAGACACAGGAGTGGTGGCCACAGGAACTGGGGAGGGACCCTGAGCAGGACCAGGGGAGTCAGTCACCGCAGAGGAGGATGGCACACCAGGGGCATCACCCTCCATCCCGTCCAGCCTTGACGTCATCAATTACCTCCTTCTCCATATTGTGCCAGGCTTCAGGACATCTGCTGTAGGGGTGGCCAAGGCGCAGGCACAGGTTGCACCTGATCATCTCGGTGCAGTCCTTGGCCATATGACCCTGACCCCGACACACTGAACATATCAAGGCTGAACAGGAGGAACTCAAATGTCCCTTTTTCTCCACAGCGGTGACACAGCTTCGGCTGACCAGGGTAGAAAATAGTCATCCTATCCCTCCCTATAAAAGCTGAGGAGGGCAGGTGACGGACAACATTCCCATCCCTGGCCAACCTGACTGTAACCGACCAACCCCCAGTCCAGATGTTACGTTCATCAAAGATTTTGCTGGGCTTAGTCAAAACCTCACCATAGTTCCTTAACCAGACCTCTAGGTCCCGGGCAGGAACACTCTCATTGGTGAGTATGATGGTTATCTTTTTCACCGTTGACCTTTGCGAAACCGCAACTGGGGCCAGACCTTCCCATTCAGGTCTTGACCTGCACCGAGCCTCATATCGCTCCCAGAACAGGTCAAGACCCTCTGGCCTGGTGAAACTAATGGTATAATCCCGTGTCCCAGCAACATGTATTAGAGCATACAGATCGTTTGCCCCAAAACCCATCTCCAAAATCAAATCCACCACTGCACGCCGTGCTGGAGGGATCGCACCACCTTCCCATTTGAGAATTACCACATTTCTTCTCGGACCCCCAGCAGAAGCCAGAGACCCAAGACCAGATCCCGGGGTGCCCAAAGTGGTAGGCTGCAGGGGGAAACCCCGCTTGGGGGCGGAGCCACCAGGAGCAGAGCGTACCACCTGAGCAAACGTGGGTTTATCAGGGCCAAGGCCCCACACTGAAGTCACAGTAGTCTGTTCATTACTATTATTTGCTTGGACTGAGCTGGGACGATTGTCCATCACACTTGTACAATTGCTGTCAGACACACACACGTTCAATTTCCCATCAGGAATAGTCACAGTTGCTGCAATACCAGCTGTGTCCTGATGCTGCACTGTAGAGTCTCCAGCAGCTGTGGGGCAAACATCTTTAGACTCAGCCAAAGGAGAGTTAATAGGCTCTGCTGACACCGGTAGTTCCTTTTCAGAAATGTCATTTTTTAAATGCAGCTCTTGCTGTGCTGCAGCATCAGAAGGTACAACATTGCTACACATAGCATTAGAAACTTGATTGTCACTGGGCACACTTTCAACATTGCTCATGGTGTTAGATGACACAAAAACAGATTCATCCCCTGCTTGGGGCTTGACATTATCAGGCACATTATCAGTTATGTTCTCATCACCAAACGCCAGCTGATCCCCCCGCACAGGAGACTCCATTACCTGGATGGCCCTGAGCATGCCTCCTGAGTCCTGGGAAGGCATGGGGCTGCTTACCTCTACCTGAGGGGGCAGGGGGTCAGAACTGGGGGTCTCCTCCTCCACCTCCATCTTTGTCATCCTCGCAAACCTTTTATCATTGTAAAACTTTTCCTTAAATGGCCCATCTCTTCCTTCCATGATGGACACAATGGTCTCCTGATGTTCCACCCGGACCTTGGCCAGTTGGATCTCCGGATCCATGGACCCTCGTTTCTGGCTGTGCAAGCCCTCACGCTGCCTTCTCAGGCGCTTCAGCTCCGCTCTCAGTTTATAGAGCTTGTCTCTTTCTCTATTCAGGGCTTTAATCCCGGCCACCACTCGCTCCTGAATTGCCTCTGAGCCTTCATCCTTACCAGGGGCAGAAAGATCACAAGCCATGGTTTGTACAGAGGAAGGCATGTCACCTGATGGCCCAGGAGATGGCTGAGAGCTTCCAACAGGAGAGGCCCTGCTGGCCTCCATGGCTTCCCCAGAAAGGGGCCAGGAGAGCTGGGATAGATTTCCTCACCAGTCCCCTCTCACACGGATCTGCAGCAGCTCCAGACAGACAGCCTCCTCCTGACACACCTGTGCTCCAATGATGGGTGGGGCACTATTCCTCCCACTGACACCAACAATGGGACACTATTCCTCCCACGGACACCAATGATGGGGCACTATTTTCCCCACTATTCCTCCACTAATACCAATGATGGGGCATTGTTTATGCAAGTCAGGGAATTTTCTACTCACACTGGCCACAGTCTGGCCCCCTCAAAGTCTGAAAGACAGTAAACTGGCCCTTTGGAGACCCCTGAGTTACAGTAACATTTTTTTCTTTAACTTGAGATAAAGGTTTCATATAAATAAATAAAAGCAGATCATTGTAAGAACCCCTCACAGGGTTAAATGGTTTGCCTTATCCCTGTAAACTGATACATTCTGCTGGAGAGCTTGTGCTTTTGAAAAACAACAGACTTAAGGCTGGTACACACTACAAGCTTTTTTCCATTCAACCCAGCGGGTTGAACGAAAAAAAGAACTGTCAGCTCTGTCCGGAGCTGCTGTACTAATGATCTGACGTTAGGACAGCGATCTCCCCCTGCTGAGCTGTTGTGTTCTGACAGGGAAAGAACTCCTGTGCCATTGGCTGAGAGCACTGATTGGGAGCCGGTTGGCTGCTGGTTTTTCAGCATGCTCGGCCGGCTTCTGTCGGACCAGCTGACACACACGGGCCGGTTTCTACTGAACTGTCCGATGTCGCCCGGCATTCGGCCCGTGTGTACGGGGGCTTTACTGGTTGGATCACCAGGTGAAAATAAAAGAAAGGAAACCTAAGAAGAAAACGAATGCAGTCACCACATCTGAGTATTGGTAAGCTGCAGTATAATAAATGTCTGCTTTTGGCTTTAAAATGGCGTTAAGGAAAGATTTTGCTGTTTACAAATATAAAGCAGTTCAAACTTCAGAAATGTTTTGTAGAACTAATTCAATTACCCTTACAAGAGACTTTTGTTCCGTTAGATTAAACGATTAATTTTGGTCTCATGTGCCAGGTTTTGACTCAATGGAATTTCTATTATTTGTAGCTCAGTGTTTATGGCTGTAAAAGGAAAAGAAAAGCGAGAGGTACTGATTGCTGGGTAGATTCCTATCTGAAAACACTTTATTTCTGGAAACCCCCAAAAAAAAAAAAGAGTTTGCGTGACATTCCATAACAATATTTAACATGCAAAGTTCCTTCTGAGAAGGTCAGAGCAGCTTGTTTTAACCTTTTTTCAGTCCTAGCCCTTTAAATGTACACAAAATCTCCAGACACCCCTGACATATACACTCACCGGACACCTTATTAGATACACCTGTTCAATGGCTTGGTAACACAAATTGCTAATCAGCCAATCACATGGCAGCAACTCAATGCATTTAGGCATCTAGATGTGATGAAGACGACTTGCTAAAGTTCAAACTGAGTATCAGAATGGGGAAGAAACGGGATTTAAGTGACTTTGAACATGGCATGGTTGTTGGTGCCAGATGGGATTGTCTGAGCATTTCAAAAACTGCTGATCTACTGGGATTTTCACACACAACCATCTCTAGGGTTTACAGAGAATGGACCGCAAAAGAGAAAATATCCAGTGAGCGGCAGTGGAGGAAAATGCCTTGTTGATGTCAGAGGAGAATGGGAAGGAATAGTTTGAGATGACAGAAAGGCAACAGTAACTCAAATAACCACTCGTTACAACCAAGGTATGCAGAACACCATCTCTGAATGCACAACACATCGAACCTTGAAGCAGATGGGCTGCAGCAGCAGAAGACCACACCGGGTGCCACTCCTGTCAGCTAAGAACAGGAAACTGAGGCTACAATCCACACAGGATCACCAAAATTGGACAATAGAAGATTGGAAAAACGTTGTCTGGTCTGATGAGTCTTGATTTCAGCTGGGTCAGAATTTGGTGTAAACAACATAAAGGTATGGATCCATCCTGCCTTGTGTAAATAGTTCAGGCTGGTGGTGTAATGGTGTGGGGGATATTTTCTTGGCACACTTTGGGCTCCTTAGTACCAATTGAACATCTTTTAAATGCAACGGCCTACCAGAGTATTGTTGCTGACCATATCCATCCCTTTATGACTACAATGTAGGATAATGGACCATATCACAAAGCTCAGATCATCTCACCACTGGTTTCTTGAACATGACAATGAGATCACTGTACTCCAATGTCCTCCACAGTCACCAGATCTCATCCAATAGAGCACCTTTTGGATGTGGTGGATCGGAAGATTTGCATCATGGATGTGCAGCCGACAAATCTGCAGCAACTGTGTGATGCCATCATGTCACTATGGACCAAAATTTCCGAAGAATATTTCCAACACCTTGTTGAATGTATGCCACGAAGTATGAAGGCAGTTCTGAAGGCAAAAGGGGGTCCAACCCGGTACTAACAAGGTGTACCTAATAAAGTGTCCGGTGAGTGGATGTTACCATCAATGGGAATCCTGTGACAATGTACACAACCACCTTGATGAAATTAAACCCCCAAACAAAAATATATTATATTGCATTTCTTAGATGTGGTGGCTGCATTCATTTTGTTTTTTTAGGCTTCTTTCCCCTCTGTTTTCACCTGGTGTTCCAGCAGACCACACTGTCCTGCAAAAGTGGCAGTTAGAGGGTTGAGACATTTTACACTGACAGGGATGTTTACAATGAAAAGCTTTTATTCATTATTATGGAACCTTTATCTCAAAAGGAAAAAAAAAATGTTACTGTATCTGCTTATAAAGTGTTAGCTGGAGTTCAGCTTTTATTTGTTAGTGATGTCCATCTAAGGCCCCTTTCACACGAGGCGGATCAGTTTCTACGGAGTCCGCCTCGGTCCACCGGCTCAGCGGGAGATCAGTCCATTGATCTCCGCTGAGCCGGCGGATGACAGGTCCCTCTCTGCGCACTGAGCGGGGAGGGGCTTGTCAGGCACCGCTGCTGCCTATGGAGGGATTGGATGAAAACGGACAGCATGTCCGTTTTCGTCAGAGCTCATCCGATCCGATCCGCCAGTGACGGATCTGGATGTAGGGCCATCCGTCTGCTTTTAGCGGATCGGACTGGGTCGGATGTCAGCAGACATGTCTCCGCTGACATGGAGCGCCCGTTCAGGTCCGCCGTCAAAACTGACAGGCGGACCTGAACGGTCCGATCGTGTGAAAGGGGCCTAAATCTCCTAGTCTAACATTCCCCTCCCCCAGACTCACAATGCTGCTGTCCAAAGGTGTCTCTGTTGCTCCTACACCCAGACTGGAGACACCCTAAGACAGGAAGTGTGATACTAACTGGATCGCCAGGTTATAATAAAGGAAAAAAGCCTAAAAAAGAAAACAATGTCATCGGCACATGTGCACTGAAGCAAACTGAAGCAATGGCACATACGTGCCGTTGCTTGAGTTAGAATGTGCCGTTACCGCCGGCTCCAGCGCGCATACGCGGGAGTGACGTAATCACAGCTCCGGCCAATCACAGCACCGGAGCCTGCGATACCCGGAAGTAACTCCGGGAGCAATGTCGTAACTCCGGTGAACGAGGACCGCTGCGGGGGCTTCGATCTCAGGTAAGTAACTCATAATGAGCTAGTATGCTATGCATACTAGCTCATTATGCCTTTGTTTTGCAGGGTTTTTTTTGTTCGTTTTTTTAGGGTTTACAACCACTTTAAGCACCCTTGCTAGTATTAAATGTCTTGTCTCATATCTGTAACTAATGAACTCCTATGAAGAGCTTGTTCTTTTGAAAAACATTTACTGGCTGGATCACCAGATGAAAACAGAAGGAAGCTTACAAAAGAAAATGAATGCAGCCATCACATCTAAGACATGGTAAGCTGTAATATACTGTAATACATTTTTTTGTGTTTAATATCGCTTTAAATAAAAAGTAGGAACTTCAGATTGTATTCCATGTTAAAGCCCAGCTCCTAAGCTCTGCTAATCAGCTGTTTCAGCAAGGCTACGGTTACTTTGTTTTTACTGGTGTGACGCAGATTGGCCCCAGAAATTCATCATTCTGCCATTGCTGGGACTGCAGATCACAGCCTTTAGTGCAACCTCAGTATACCATTCTAAAGCATTACTATTATTATAGGCTCCAGTTTTATGTTCACTTTTAAAAGTTTCGGCCAAGCTGGCCCAAACAGCCTATTTCTTATACTAATTGAGGTGCTGTCAGCACTGTATAAACTGTATGTCGTATCACCTATATCATGGTGCTCAACCTGTGGCCCTCCAGCTGTTGCGGAACTACAAGTCCCATCATGCCTCTGCCTTTGGGAGTCATGCTTCTGTAGCACTCACTCTCGGTGGAGCTGCTGGTTTAAGCAGGTCTGTTACCTTCACTCTCCTTCCCTTTGTTTCACCGGCACCGGGTCTAGGGTTCCGTTGAGTTTACCTCTGTACGACACACGCACCAACACTTGAGTACGTTTTCAATGCTTTATTAAATCATCAACGAAGGACGTAGCAGGAAAGAGGCAGAAGGGAAACTGCAGAGGAAAACTCAAATACCTTTTTTTAGTAAGATTCTTGACAAATGTCCTTTTGAGGTTGGATATTTCAGTAGAATGCACTTCCTTGGTGGGACACACTCCTTGCACGCCTGGATAGGCCTCTCTCACTAGCCTAGCAGCCAGTACGCAGCACGAACAAAAGTCTCTGCCACAGACTTGTTTGGGATGAAACCCGTACGATCCTCTGCCACAGGATGTATTGGTTTTTTTCTGCAATGAACGTCAGTCACAGTGCTTGAACCTTTAAGCCAAACCTGGCAACACTATGCTGTATAATTACTTTAGGATACGTCCTCCAACCGAGTCACCAGGCACCTCTCCAGACCAGCACGTTGCATGAACCTTCCATGACGGGTCCTCCCCTGGGATCTCCTCAGTTGTCCAGCTTCTTCACTCTGGATAGACAGCTCAGGACCATTCCTCAGCCGCTGTGGTAGGCCCCAGACAAGCTTCTGGGCCCACCCCTGCGCCGTAGCAATGTGGGCCTCCGGAACGGAGCTCTCTAACGCATACCTGTCGGCCAGGAGGGCCAGCAGGTGGCTGTAAAACGAACCCCAAAATATGGCGTCTGTCCCATAAATACCCTTGCCCAGAATGCAACTCGGAGGACCACCTCCACCGAGTTGTCTCCGGGACAGAAGAGCATCCATACGCTTAGACACGCTGCCCCTCCAACACCTGCCAGCGGTAACAGCGACACCCACGGCTCAGTATGGAAACACACGCAACGTCAGCCAAGCTGGAACAGATGCAAATCTAACCTTCCTAACGAACAAGTTACTAAATTTACCTATCAGATGGTAGATCGCAAATCTACCAGCGCTACACTTCTAAGTGTCAGCCTTGCAATGCCTCATGGGACTTGTAGTTCTGCAACAGCCGGAGGACCACGGGTTGAGCACCCATGAACACCAGGTCTTTTATTAATTTTGGCAACAAAAGACACAGTAGGTCTTATGTAATGTGCTGTCTTCTCTCCCACTCACCTTCCCTGCTTGTCAGGAATCCCCAGTGTGAACCAAGTTAAAGTGGTTGTAAAATCCTATAATCCACGCTATTACAGTATTATATAATGTACAATGTGTGTATTTCTGAAATATACTTGTGCCAAATACCTTTGTTACAGCGCCGCTCGGTGCTTCCGTGACCCGCCAGAGCTCTCTTTCCCGCTCCGAGCACTGCAGAGGGAGGGGCCTGAGATCCCTGCTGACAGGAGGAGGAGAGCAGCGCGAGGTCAGCTGAACACTGTGCAGCACTGTACCAAAGGTATTTGGCACAATTATATTACAGAAACACACATTGTAGATGATATAATACAGTGATAGAGTGGATCAGTGGCGTCACTAGGGAGGTGGCTATTGGGGCTATAGCCCTGAGAGTCTTGCCACTGGGTCCCTGCCTAACCAAGGGCAGTGGCTGGGGGGCTGCATGAGAGAGGCAGATGAGAGAAGTGAGTGGGCGGATGAGCAGAGATGATATCATCTCTCTTTGCCCGTTCCACATCACCACTCTTCAGCCTTCACAGCCGGGCCTCTTCAATGTGGACGAGTTGCGGCAGGGAGCAGAGAGATGACATCATCTCTCACTGCCCATCACACATCAGTGCTCTTCCGCCCTCACAGCGTGGGCCTCTTCAATGTCAGGGGTGAATCAGGGAGCAGCAAGATGAAACCAGTGCTGCCAGCCTGCCACCAACGCAGCGACAATGCACATTTGGTGGCACTGGCTAAAATTGCAAGTGACAATCCACATCAGGTGCCAGGCAATGTGGCAAGTGACAACCCGCATCCGGTGGCAGGTGACATGGCAAGTGACAATCCGCATCAGGTGGCAGGTGATGTGGCAAGTGACAATCTGAAAATGGTGGCAGGTGATGTGGCAATTGACAATCTGCAAATGGTGGCAGGTGACGTGGCAAGTGACAATCCATGAGGTGACGTGGCAAGTGACAATCTGAAAAAGGTGACAATCCACACCAGGTGCCAGTGGCAAGGGACAATCAACATCTGGTGGCAGGCGACATGACAAGTGACAAACCACAGACCTAGCAATGCCCCTGGAGTGGATTATATAATTTTACAACCACTTTAAACTAGGGCTTATGTTCGGGGTAGTGGCTTATATTGCAGCACTCCTGGAAAATCACAGTAGGTTTTATTTTTGGGGTAGGTCTTATTTTCGGGGAAACATGGTATGTACACAGTATGTGGCACGGTGTTTAGGCAGCAGTATCCTGTCTGCTGCCAGAACAAAATTGAATCAGACCAAGTGCTGTTCAGCCATTCACAGGAATCCTTGTATTTTTATCAATGAATAAAAGGCTTCTTCTGATTGGCTGGGATGGAGAGGAAGGAGGCTGATGTTATGATCTTCAGCCAACCAGAGGGAGACTTGTAATCAATGATAAAAATACAAGGATTCCTGTGAATGGCTGAGCAGCGCTCAGCCGGACTCAGTTTTGTTCTGTTAGCAGACAGTAAAGTCTCCATACTACTGCCAGAACACAGCGCTGCATACCATATGTAGCTGATGCTACACACGCATATTATACAACACTGACTGTAGTTACATCAATTAATAAAGAAAATCACTCGTTTGGCAAGCTTGGCCCAAAAGAACTATATAAAGTAAAAGTAAACATGGAGTTAGGCGTGGCCACCTGGTGACATTTGGAGGACCCGCCCCCTTGCAACATCACTGCCCAAATACATTATGGCTTATAAGACTGATGCCAATATAGACCTTTAGATACAGACAGCATTTTCTACAGCTATAGAACAAGTAGATGTAGAGAAGGAACCACTTTATTATTATAAATTTACCGATTAAATATTTAAATAGGAAATGGAACATCTCTTCATTAAATTCTCATATTCTAAATAGAGTAACCCCTAGAGAGTTAAGAGAAAAAGTAATTTCAGCTGAACATCTTCACACGCCTAGATTTCTGAAAAATGGAAAACAGAGTGTGTGGATAGGGGATTAAATTTAATGTGACTAATAGTTGAAGAGGAACAGGAACAACTGAAAGAAATCCAGGAAGAGTTATCTCTAAGTGCCCAACAACTAGAATCTTAGAAAGAGGACAATGAATTTAAGAAATGTAATGACCTGATTAAAAAAAGAGATAGAAAGGATACAAAAAAACAAACAGGAGAAATTCAAACAGAATCTTAATGACTGGGAAAAAGACAAGGCGTTTGACCCTACAAAGCAGAGGGAGAAGTAGATCTAGATGATGTACCCCCAATAGAAAAATCTGTTCCTCTTCTGACAGCGATATTGACAATACAGATAAAGCGGTCACTTTTTTTTAGAGGAACAAATTCAGAAGAATGGGAGATTGAGGAATCAAAAAAAGATATTAGAGAAGGAGAGTCAGGACACTACAGTACTATATCTAAAGGTAGTTAACCACTTCAATACAGGGCACTTATACACCTTCCTGCCCAGACCAATTTTCAGCTTTCAGTGCTGTCGCAGTTTGAATGACAATAGAGCTTTCTTTTGGTGGTATTTGATCAACTCTGCGGTTTTTATTTTTTGCTAAACAAATAAAAAAAGACCGAGAATTTTGAAAAAAAATAAAAGTTTTGCTTTTGTTTCTGTTAAAAATTTTTGTAAATAAGTTTGCTCTTTCACTGATGGGCACTGATAAGGCGGCACCGATGAGGTGGCACCAATGAGCAGGCACTGACGATGGGCACTGGTAGGCGGCACTGAAAGGCTGCAAAGATGGGTTCTTATGGGCAGCACTGATAGGCATCCCTGATGGCACTGGTAGGCATTGTGAGTGGGCACTGATTGGCAGCTGCCTGGGCACAGATTAGTATTTCCCTGGGGGTCTAGGGGGCATACCTGGTGGTCCTGGGCAGCTTCCCTGGTGGTCCTGGGTGGGATCCGAGGGGGGCTGTGCTGATAAACAATCAGCACAGACCCCCCCCCCCGTCAGGAGAGCAGCCGATCGGCTCTCCTCTACTCGCATCTGTCAGATGCGAGTGAGGAAAAGCCGATCACCGGCTCTTCCTATTTACATCGTGATCAGCCGTGATTGGACACGGCTGATCACGTGGTAAAGAGTCTCCGTCAGAGACTCTTTACCTAGATCGGTGTTGCGGGGTATCAGACTGACACCCCGCAACAACGGTCGCCGTGATGCGCGTCCCCGGGGGCGCGCAGTGACTTAATATCCTGAGGACGTCATATGACGCCCAGTCAGGTTATTGAAACCACTTTGCAGCCGTCATATGGCGGGGGCAAGTGGTTAAAGTAGAACTATGGACAAAACTTTTTTTTTTCATTTTGGAAAGGGCAAGGGAGAGTTATAACAGTTTTTTTTTTTTTTTTTAACCAGATTTTCTTTTTTTTTACCATCTGTGTCCCATTGCAGAGATTTCCCTTTTACTTCCTGCCTCATATCCAAACAGGAAGTGAGAAAATCCCTGCAAATTAAGGAAATTTCTTTGGGACTCCCAGATCACCAGAACTAGTGTCCCTATTGGAAAGTTTCCCCCCTATAATTTTTCTGGGGACAACTGAAAATGTGGGATTTTTTTTTACTTTTAATAATAATGGTAAACAGGACAAACAGAAGGGGGGTGAATCTCCTTAATGGGGGCACAGACAGCAAAAAAACCGACAGGGGTTCTAATCCCTCTCAATCTAACCAAAACTGTTTTGTCTTTAGTTATACTTTAATTTGTCTAATTTTCAGCTTAATGAGCACCATATCCAACTGTTAAAAATAGGTTTGTGTTTCTCCCCTACAGTGTCTATGAATGAATTTGAAGTGTTTAAAGATTTAATAATGTTAAGAAAAGTCTTATTCAAACTATGGCATGAAGGGAGGGCTTCTGCCTCAAACGGATAAAATACTTGACAAGGAAGATAAGGAGGTACTCAACAACGTAATATCTTTGTTAGATGACAATGTATCCAGACTCAGATGATGAGTATACTCAACCGATTAGGCGGACCTCTAACCTCCAAATTAACGCTACTAAAATGCCCCCTCTCTAAACATAAATGGCTTAAACTTTCTTTTAGATCTGGTCAAGATCAACTGGAACTGGCATGGTCCAATTAACTTGTCTAAAGAAGAGCGAGCGGCAAGCTCTTAGAGAATTGGAAGAAGCCCCACACAAGGTCGCTAATGTGGTTCTCCTGAGTAAATCTCACTATGAGACTGAAGTCCTGAGGCAGCTGAAAGGCAGTACAACATACAGAAAACTCTCAGAAAGCCCATTCCCTACCCTTGTGAAAAGCCTCAACAATAAATTGAAATTGGGATTAGAAGCAGGTCCGATTTCCAAAAAGGAGTGTGAATTTCTATCAGTGGGTGAATACAATGTTCCAATGTTTTATCTCATCCCTAAATTACATAAATCGCTAGAACAACCTCCTGGCAGACCAATTGTGTCTGCAATAAAGGGCCCCATGGAGAAAGCAGGAAAGCAAGTAGATTCCCTGATAAAGGAAATGGTTCATTATCTCCCTTCCTTTGTCAAGCACACAAGAGATGTTCTTCTTAAATGATTGTATCTGTCAATACCAGCTGTAGCACATCTATCTCACATAGGTGGGGGCTTAAAGCAGTAGCCCGCTTTTTGAAAGTAGAACACCCAATGTTGGCCGTACGCAATGAGTACATAATTGAATTACTGGATTTTATACTTAATCATAATTTTTTCCTATTTATCGGTACCAGCCATCAAGTGATGGAAACATGTATGGGAGCACCCTGGGCCCCGGCCTATGCCTGTCTCCATTTGGGCCTCTGGGAAGAGGAATTGGTATACAAGTCCTTGATGTACCTCAGCCACTGTTGTCTGTGGCTGAGGTACATCGATGACGTGGTCATGGTGTGGAGTGGGACTATAGAACAGTTGACTAGTTTCATGCAAGAACTGAACCAAAAAGATATGAATATTAGACTTACCTACTTCCACGAGTCAACACTACCCTTCCTTGATCTTTAAATTTCCATTGAGGGGAACTACTAAATTGAATACTAAGACCTTTCGAAAAGAGACAGCAGCCAATACACTATTGTAGGCACATAGCCATCATCCCAAATCCCTGATCCATGGAATTCCAACAGGACAATTCCTATGGATCAGGAGAAACTGTTCTAAGGACCATGATTTCAGAGATGAGGCTAGGGATATGTATCAACGTTTTAGGGAGAGAGGGTATTCCCATAAATCCATACGAAAGGTGAGGAAAAGGGCAGGTGACAGTAAACGAGAGACATTACTTGAAAACACTTCAAAAGAAACAGATTTAGGCTAGGTTCACACTTGAACACGCAGCAGCTCACAGCAGGAGTCCAGTGCGTCTCCATTCACCGTTTCAGGTCCAATTTCAGCCTGAATTTTGGGCTGAATTCAGACTTGAAATTACCCAAAAAAGATGCACAGGGCTCCGGTGCAATTCGCACCAGAGCGTGCTGCGGAGATGTGTGACCCAGCTACATAGAAAGCCAGTCACAATTTTCTGCTACGCAAATTGGATGCAGGGAAACCAACATCCAATTTGCATAAGTGTGAAAACAGGCTTAAAGAAAAATGAGCACCCAAGGCTCATTACTAGATATCACAGTGGTCCACGATTATTGACAGCACAGAGAGCCCATAACCTTAACATGTTAGTCCATTCAGAATACCAGAGAACCCCCGACTAAAAATTGGCTGACAGACCTTACCCCTATATGTGGAATGCACGCCTGTGGACATTGTCACATCTGTAGATATGTCCATAAAACAGATATGTTTTCAAACGTTGATGGGACTAAAAAGATTAAAATCAAGCAGTTTATTAACTGCTCAACAACTAGAGTAATATATATGTTAAGTTGACCCTGCAATAAGATCTATGTGGTAAAAACAAAGACAACTATGCATCAGAATAGGCAAACGTTGCGAGTATGAAGAAAAAAAGATGAACGTCCCCTGGCTGTGCATTTCACCCAGTTCCATCATGGTGACCCCAGAGATTTAAGAGTGAAGGGCATTTATGTACTTAATTTACCAACAAGAAGAGGAGACTTCAACACCAGTCTCCTTCAAAAGGAGAAAATGTGCAAACAGTAACGTTTTTTAAATATTTTATTATATCTTTTCATGTGACAACACTTTGCTTCAATGTAAAGTAGTGCGTGTACAGCTTGTATAACAATGTAAATTTGCTGTCCCCTCAAAATAACTCAGCACACAGCCATTAATGTCTAAACTGCTGGCAACAAAAGTGAGTACACCCCTAAGTGAAAATGTCCAAATTGGGCCCAATTAGCCATTTTCCCTCCCCGGTGTCACGTGACTCGTTAGTGTTACAAGGTCTCAGGTATGAATGGGGAGCAGGTGTGTTAAATTTGGTATTAACGCTCTCACTCTTATACTGGTCACTGGAAGTTCAACATGGCACCTCATGGCAAAGAAATCGCTGAGGATCTGAAAAAAAAGAATTGTTGCTCTACATAAAGGTGGCCTAGGCTATAAGAAGATTGCCAAGACCCTGAAACTGAGCTGCAGCACAGTGGCAAAGACCATACAGCGGTTTAACAGGACAGGTTCCACTCAGAACAGGCCTCATCATGGTCGATCAAAGAAGTTGAGTGCACAACATCATATCCAAAGGTTGTCTTTGGGAAATAGACGTATGAGTGCTGCCAGCATTGCTGCAGAGGTTGAAGGGGTGGGGGGGTCAGCCTGTCAGTGCTCAGACCATACGCCGCACACTGCATCAAATTGGTCTGTATGGCTGTCATCCCAGAAGGAAGCCTCTTCATCAGCACAAGAAAGCCCACAAACAGTTTGCTGAAGACAAGCAGACCAAGAACATGGATTACTGGAACCATGTCCTGTGGTCTGATGAGACCAAGATAAAAACTTATTTGGTTCAGATGGTGTTAGGTGTGTGTTCTCTATCAAGAACATCTATCTGATGACCAGGTCAACACCGGTGAACCACTTACCTGCTAACCTTGACGGTCTGGATATCGTTCCGCATGCCCAGGGTGGCACTATGCCTTCATGACTCCATGTCTAAGACGGTCCACTGGATCCGGTAAGAGTTTACGCCTACCATTATCTGTTTTGATGCCATTGAAAGTAGAGGAGGTGTCCATTGAGTGATTTTCCAAATCCCCTCCAAGTCTCCTTTCAACATTCAGAACCTCCACCACTGCTGAGAGACTTTCTTTATGTTTATTTTCAGAGACTCTGGTCTTTATTTATTTATCATTGTTTACTCACGGATTGTTATTTATATATGCTCCATTTACTTCGCCTTGTTGATAGGTTAGTGGTCCTTTGGACCAACACACATTTACATTTATATGCGCTACATTTTTATAGTTTTCATTGTTTGCTTGTCACATTGTATGTAGCTGCTCTCTTATTTTGTCACTAGTTAGCGCAGTGTTTTCTCTCTTGCTATTTACAGCGGTTTAGACATTAATGGCTGTGTGTCGAGTTATTTTGAGGGGACAGAAAATTTACACTGTTATACAAGCTGTACACTCACTACTTTACATTGTAGCAAAGTGTCATTTCTTCATTGTCACATGAAAAGATAAAATATTTACAAAAATGTGAGGGGTGTACTCACTTTTGTGAGATACTGTATATGGTTTAGGATCTCTGTCTCTTCAAGGCTTGAATAATGTGTAATCTATAGCCCTTCCTGGAGGCATAAAATTTATATTTGTTTACTGCAGGATTATTAGTTGATCTATAGAATATGTGTCCATAACGCTACGATTCTTCTTTTGTCTGTAGATATGTAGCCAGTATCGGTATGGAGCTTGATCGATAAGTACTCGGTGGTATTTTAAATCAATGTATTGCCAGCGTGATGGGAAAAAAAAAAAAAAAAAAAAAAAAGGAGTGAGTATGACAACTAGTGGCGAGAAAAAAGTACTGCATTGACTTAGTGTTATTTAAGCCGTTGTCAGCAAACCCCTCCTCACTGAGGAAGTTAGCGTTGATTGGCTAATGAAATGCACCAGCATAGCGTCATCACGCACATGTTACACCTGGGGATATCAGCTCACAGGCAGTGAAGGAGGCAATAGCCATATTGTTTTTTTTTTTGTTTACCCTGAGCCTGATGGTTCACACTTGTTTTGTACCTGTTGTCCATGTTCTTAATTGTCACTCACCTTTGTGTACAATTTTTGCACACATCCTTGTGCGCTCTCACATGTCTTATGTGATATGGTTTCTATTCTGGAGTGTTTTTTTATTTTGCTTACTAACACTTAACAAGGGAGATTATTAACAGCGGAAAATAGTACTAAGGGTCTCATTCCAACAGAAAGTAGATACCACTATCCACGGCAATGTCTGTTCCACATTAATGCAGGGCACAGTCTGCAGGAATCTGAGTGTTTGCTGCTTAACGCTTTAGAGAACCCTATAGAGGCATGTCCTCTCTCTCCCTCCTCCCACCATTTACATAGATAAAGCAAGATAACACTATATTACCGAAAGTATTGGGACACCTGCCTTTACACACACATGAACTTTAATGGCATCCCAGTCTTAGTCCATAGGGTTCAATATTGATTTGGCCCACCCTTTGCAGCTATAACAGCTTCACCTCTTCTGGGACGGTTGTCCACAAGGTTTAGGAGTGTGTCTATGGGAATGTTTGACCATTCTTCCAGAAGAGCATTTGTGAGGTCAGGTACTGATGTTGGACGGGAAGGCCTGGCTCGCAGTCTCCGCTCTAATTCATCCCAAAGGTGCTCTATCGGGTTGAGGTCAGGACTCTGGGCAGGCCAGTCAAGTTCCTCCACCTCAAACTCGCTCATCCATGTCTTTATGAACCTTGCTCTGTGCGCTGGTCCAAATCATTTGGTGGAAGAGGGGGGGGGGGGGGGGGGGTTATAGTGTGGGTTTTTTTTTTAGGGGTTGTTTTTTTAGGGGTTGCGGTTGACCCCTTCGTTCCGGTGAAGGGAAATCTTAAGGCATCAGCATACCAAGACATTTTGAACAATTTCATGCTCTCAACTTTGTGGAAACAGTTTGGGGATGGCCCCTTCCTGTTCCAACATGACTGTGCACCAGTGCACAAAGCAAGGTCCATAAAGACATGGATGAGTGAGTTTGGGGTGGAGGAACTTGACTGGTCTGCACAGAGTCCTGACCTCAACCCAGTAGAACACCTTTGGGATGAATTCGAGCGGAGACTGCGAGCAATAACTTCTCATCCAACGTCAGTGCCTGACCTCACAAATGCGCTTCTGGAAGAATTGTCAAACATTCCCATAGACACACTCCTAAGCCTTGTGGACAGCCTTCCCAGAAGAGGTGAAGTTGTTATAGCTGCAAAGGGTGGGCCAAATCAATATTGAACCCTATGGACCAAGACTGGGATGCCATTAAAGTTCATGTGCGTGTAAAGGCAAGCGTCATAATACTTATGGTAATAGAGTGCATCTCATGGTGTGTTAAAGCAACACTCATGTGCTGTTTGCGGTTTTCTTTACTTTTTAAAGTACACCGCCCCCCCCTTTACAAACTATCACTTCAATGTGCAAGTTCTGCATGTGGATTTAAAGTCAACTTACACTGATTATAAATTTTTTGCTTTAACTTACGTTTCTCCATTTCCCGGTTGAGTGAGGCAATGGTGATGTAGCTCTGGCCTCACAACTGCATTATGGGAAAGCTACATCACCAGTGCCTTCCTGGTAAATCTCACCTGTATATTGCAAGATCTCAGGAGAAAATTTTTCCTTCTCAGATCAGTTCAATATCATTTACATAAGACCTTGGGCACTGGATGAAGAAAAACACAAAAACACTACCAGAAAACCGAATAAATTAGTTTATTGGAAAAAAATTAACATCTTGAAATGTAACAGATCTACTGATTAAGATTTTAAACAGGCAAAACAAGAGAAAATGTTGAAGTATTGGCAAAAGGGGGTAGGACGTACAGGTCTTTAGTAGCAAAAGTATCATTAGTTTAAAAGTGGCATTGAGTTATGTTACAACATGTACAAGTCTCTTTGAGCAGAGAAACAAACATGAGTTAGAGCAGTAAGGGCACCCACTGCAGTTATTAGTCATTTGGGCAGTGTGAGGTTTATGGCATACAGTACGTTAGCAATACCCATGATGGTTTGAGCTATGAAAATGCATGGCGGTAACACTTTAAACAACCATAAACGTTTTGTTTTTTTTGCACACCTGCATGCTAATGGAATCAGTGGGGCAGCCCAAGATACAGTAAATGCCTCCAACTTCAACACAGCAGAAAGTTCAGCACATCCAGTAACCCTCTCCCTGTAAACAATCCCCTGCTAAATTAATCGCACTTAAAGCACCGTGTTGAGTGCTTCAACGTTCCACCGGCCTGGCTTGCATATAGAAGCAAGAGCACGTCCTCTTGTTATTATATAATATCTACATATATCATACAGCTTGCAGCTCTGTGAAATCACAGTGAAAGCCCTGGGAATAAAATTACTATATATATCTCTTACAGCAGGACTCAAATCTGTAACAAGTAGGGAATCTACACAAGTTTCCCATACAAAAATGTATGGGTTCCTTTAAGGGAAATCACATCGCTTAGAAACTTAGGATCTACTTAAAAACCCAGTTGAATTAAAATCAGACCCTCTTATCTGTCATTTTACAAATCTTAAACTATCTTTCAAATAGCCTTTTTTGTTTTCCAGTCTGGAAAAACTGTAGTGCAATTAATTATTTAGTCTGTGGTGTAAAATGTCATAGCTCCGTGGAAAGATAAGAAGATGCTCCAGTAAACAAGAGAAAGGGGGGTAAAGCCCCAAATCAGGCTTCATTAGTCCATTTAAAGCTTGGAAGTCCAAAGTGGCTTCTGAAAAAAAAAAAACTTATAATAACTAAAAACTTTATAAGCAGAAATAAATAGACAAAAAAGTGACTGTAAACGGATCTGCTTTCCAATAAAACTCAGTGATCACTGGCTTGACCTTCACAGTCGTTAAAATAGTAGGCAAACTTCGGAGCATCTCATCGGTCCATCCAGTCTTCAAAACTCAACATGGAGTTACATTCTTCAACGGATAAAAATGGCGCCTTATGCCGCCCCTGTAGTCTTT
Source organism: Lithobates septentrionalis (assembly GCA_037952835.1). Classification (NCBI taxonomy): domain Eukaryota; kingdom Metazoa; phylum Chordata; class Amphibia; order Anura; family Ranidae; genus Lithobates; species Lithobates septentrionalis. The sequence continues at coordinate 6,827,246 of JBBDGP010000614.1, forward strand.
TCCCCTTCCCTTCAAGTGACCTACTTTGAAATTTTCTTCAAGAGGACTTTAATTTTAGACTTCTTTTTCTTCTCTCCATTCTGTGAAAGCTCAGGCGTTGTGGTTTTAAGTACTGGAATACCATGCACCTCTTGAACTGGCTTGCATTCATTTGGAGAGGAAGTGAAGGGAGGGTGGGGAGGCTTGGAGGCTGGTAAAATACTGGAAATCTGATGTAAGCTGCAAGATTTCTCCAGAATACCGTTGTATACTTTACTAGGTGGGCTAAACACCATACTCTGGCTTTCTGTTAAACCCACAGCGTTTGGCGTAGAGGTCTTAGAAGTATCAGTTGCTAAAGCAGAGTCTGCAGATAAAGACTCCTCGCAGGAGGTTTCCTCTCTTGAGATCTTTCGGAGAGATGCACAGACCTGCTGCACCTCCAGGCTTGAAGGAGGAGACTGTTTTCTTCCAACAGAAGAATTTAAAGAATCACATTCAGAGCCGGTATCTTCCCTAAAAGACCACCAAAACACACACTATTATTCAACACATCACAAAGCAATTTGATTTAAAATTTGAAAGACTACTAGAGTAAAGATGTATAGAAAATTCATTCAACTGCCTAAAAATTCTGACGATTGGAAACATGAAGGACAATTTGGCAACTGCTTTTGATTTAGTGGGGGAAAAAAAGTTAATTTGTCAGAACTTAAAGCGGTAGAAAACACCGCTTGGTGACTTATAAAAAGTTTACCTGTAGGTACAGTGAATGTCTCCTAAATGTGCACCGTTTAGATCGGCACGATTTCTGTAGCCGGTGATGTCACCAACGCTTGCACACTGCACTCTGAAAGGACAGTATACTGAGTATGCTGTCCATTCAGGGAGCTTTGCCATGACCATGGCTCCTATGTATATGTGCAGGAGTGATATTATCACAGCTTGGCTTTTCAAACGGCCAGAGCCCACAAAACCAGAAGGAAGACTGGGTGAAGATGGCGACAGCGTGCTGCTGGAAGGATTCGTGGTAAGGCAATTCTTTCATAATACGTTAGTATGTGGTGCATATTAGCACATTATGCCACTGACTTGAAAGGGGGAAGTGTTTTGTTTATTTATTAAATTCCAGCCTTTAATACCACTTTAAAGCTGAGCTTCAGGCAGATATAACAAACACCAGTTACTGTATGTATTAAAAAATAATAAATTGTATTTTTAATGCAGGTAATTTAAGTACCTGATCTAGACATAACCACTTAAGGACCAGCCTTGTTTTGGAATTTAGGTGTTTACATATTTAAAACAGGTTTTTTTTGCTAGAAAATTACTTAGAACCCCCAAACATTATCTATTGTTTTTTTTCTAACACCCTAGAGAATAAAATCGCGGTCATTGCAATACTTTTTTTTCACACTGTATTTGCGCAGCGGTCTTACGAGCGCGCTTTTTTTTGAAAAAAATTCACTTTTAAAAAAAAAAAAAAAAAATAAGACAACAGTAAAGTTAGCCCATTTTTTTTATATTGTGAAAGATAATGTTACGCCGAGTAAATTGATACCCAACATGTCGCGCTTCAAAATTGCACCCGCTCATGGAATGGCGTCAAACTTTTACCCTCAAAAATCTCCATAGGAGAAGTTTAAAAAAAAATTCTACAGGTTGCATGGTTTGCGTTACAGAGAAGGTCTAGGGCTAGAATTATTGCTCTCGCTCTACCGATCGTGGCGATACCTCACGTGTGGTTTGACCACCGTTTTCATATATGGGCGCTACTCACGTATGCGTTCGCTTCTGTGCGCGAGCTCATCGGGACGGGGGGGGGTTAAAAAAATGTATTATTTATTTATTTTTACACTGTTTAAAAAAAAAAAATTGTGTCACTTTTATGCCTATTACAAGGAATGTAAACATCCCTTGTAATAGAAAAAAGCATGACAGGACCTCTTAAATTTGAGATCTGGGGTCAAAAAGACCTCAGATCTCATATTTACACTAAAATGCAATAAAAATAAAAAAAAGTCATTTAAAAAAAATGACATTGGAAAAAAAATGTGCCTTTAAGACGTAAGGGCGGAAGTGACGTTTTGACTTCGCTTCCACCCTGCAGTGTCATGGAGACGAGTGGGCGCCATCTTAACCTCACTCGTCTCTAGGCACAACAAGGAGACAGACGCGATCACCTCCGCCGCTACCGACGGCTCCAGTAAGTGGCGGAGGGCACCAGATGGCGGCGGGAGGGGGGGCACTCTACCGCCACCGATAAAAGTGATCTCGCGAAGAATCCGCCGCAGAGACCACTTTTATCTGAAAGCCGACCGCTGCACGAAAACAGGGATACCGGGGTTATGGTAGCTAGCTGCTGCCATAACGATATCCGCCGCCAAACTTTGGACGCATATCGGCGTGCGGCAGTCGGCAAGTGGTTAATAACCGCTTTTGAATACCTAGTACAGCAGCACACGGACCGGGAGAGGGAGGGGCAGCACACAGAGCTAATCAGGTGTGCTGCAGGGACATGTGCTGACAAGAAACATGCTAACAGGAGGAGAGAGCAGAGGGAGGGGTGGACTGCTCTGTCTAATTACAGACTGGACAGGGAAGGAGAATAGGTTGGCTGTGTTGTTCAGTTCAGCTGTGTACATCTCAAATGGACAAAAGTAAAAATGCTCTGGCAAGTAAAATAGCTCCAATACGTGTGTTACAACTAGGTGATTAGCTGTTCATCTGGAGATATACTTAAGGTTATTAAACCGATAACTTTATTTACAATGTGTGATATCCGATGGTTAATGTCATACAAATAAAGAACTGAAGCCTCAATTGTAGATTTAACAGTGAAGAGACAATGTGCATTTTTCTATTCACAGTGAAATGACATCTGTCTTTCTACTGTTAGTTATGAATAAAATAAATGAGGCAACCGTTGCTAAGCTTGTGATTTAAGAGTTGGGCTGCTAGGAGCCAAGCAAAGCCAATGGTTGGGCAGCACTATCCTAAAAAAAGGGTGCTCTAATGATGCAGTGGTTTTTTTTTTTTATGGTTACATAATTATATATTTGTACAATCATTTTGAATATATAGTTCAGTTTTGGTCATCAATCCCCAGAAAAGACGTTGAATTAGAAAAAGTTCAGTGAAGGGCAACAAAATGAATAAGGGGGAAAAAGGACCTCAGCTTTAAGATCAATTGCAGTTATTCATACTGGAGAAGAGCTACTTAAGGGGGGTGGGGAATAGGATTACAATGTAGAAATATATCAAAGGTGACCCCAGTAACTAATGAACTGTTTATTCTAAGATCCCTGAAGAGGACACGTGGCCAGGATTTGAGGTTAGAAGTGTAACCTCATATTGTGAAAAGGGTTCTTTAAAGTTAGAGCAGTTAAATTGTGAACTTCCTCCTGCAGGAAGTGGTATTGGCTGTTTGTGTTGACAACGTTGAAAAACTTAGAGGTCTTCCTCAGGAAGCAGAATATACAAATAAAGGGGATTGTTAGAAAATATCTATCACACACACAGGTTGAACTGGATGGACCTGTGTCTTTGTTTAACCTTCTTAAACTTATGTAAAGTGGGGAAAATAATTTGATCCACTGCAGATTTTGTAAATTTGCCCACTTACAAAGAAATTAAGGTTCTATAATGTTTATCATAGGTGTATTTTAAATGATAGAAACAGAATATTAACCAAAAGTCCAGAAAAAACACATGATACAAACGTTATAAATTAAGTTAAGCAGTTCAGTGAGTAAAATAAGTATTTGTTCCCCAATCAAAACATGACTTAGTACTTGGTGGAGAAACCCTTGCTGGCAAGCACAGAGGTAAGACGTTTCTTGTAGTTGGTGACAAGGTTTGCACACATCTCAGGAAGGATTTTGGTCCACTACAGATCCTTTCCAAATCCTTAAGGTTTCTTGGCTGTCGCTTGGAAACTCAAGGTTTCAGCTCCCTCCATTACATTTTCTTTAGAATTAAGGTCGAGACTGGCTAGGCCATTCCATGACCTTAATGTGCCTCTTCTTGAGCCACTCCTTTGTTGCCTTGGAGGTATATTTTGGGTCATTGTCATGCTGGAAGGCCCATCCATGGCCACTTTTCAGTGTTCTGGCTGAGGAAAGAAGGTTCTCATCCAAGATTTTACAATACATGGCCCCGTCCATTGGCCCACCCAATTCAGTAAAATCTGCCTGTACCTTTAGTAGAGAAACAGCCCCAAAGCATCATGTTTCCACCTCCATGCTTGACTGTAGGTGTAGGGATGGTGTTCTTTCCACAGCACTTTCTCCCAATCCTTCTCTAAATCATTTAGATTTCATTGGCAATCTTCAGATGGACCTGTACATGTGCCTTCTTAAGGGGTACCTTGTGGGCGCTGCAGAATTTTAATCCATGGCGGCGTATTGTGTTACTAATGGCTTGTTTCGTGACTGTGGTCCCAACCGCCTTGAGATCATTCACAAGCTCTCCCGTGTAGTTCTGGACTGAGCCCTCACTTTTCTCATGATCATCCTTACCCCATGAGGTGAAATCTTGCATGGAGCTCAAGTCTGAGGGCAACTGATGGTTATTTTGTATTTCTTTAATTTGCAAATAACAGTTGTTTGCTTCTCACCAAGCTTCTTGCTGATGGTCTTGTAGCCCATTCCAGCCTTGTGCAGGTCTACAATCTTGTCCCTGACATCCTTTAACGGCTCTTTGGTCTTGCCCATGATGGTGAGGCATGAATGGAAGAAAGATTCTGTGGACGTGTCTTTTATACACACAAGTTGTCGTTAGGAGCACCTCCCTAAATTGACAGAACTAAATCTGTGTGCTACATAAGCACATACTGTAACCAGTGAGTGGGAGCCATGATTATTGTTGGTTGGTTGGTGGGGGATCAAATACTTATTTTACTCACTGAACTGCACCTCAATTTTTAACATTTGTATCATCTGTTTTTTTCCTGGATTTTTGGTTGATATTCTCTCTTTAAAATAGACCCATGAAAAAAAAAAAGATAGACCCTCCGTTTCTTTGTAAGTTGGCAAACTTACAAAATCTGCAGGGGATCAAATATTTTCCCCACTGTAACAATCTACTTTTTATGCATTTTAGGGAAGCTTAACTTTTCATACCACTGATTTTCTGCTATGAAATAAATGGCATCCTCTTCCTCCTCGGTGCGATACAGAGCAGGACAGCTTGACACAGACAGAATATCTGGATCAGGTGACTGCAGAACATGCTGAGACTGGGGGGAAGGTGGAACAACACTACGCCGAGGACGACACATGCTGCTGCTGCGTGCCAACGTTCCATGGGTCTTTATAATAGAACCTTTAGAAACAGGAGAAGAACTGTAAGCACATAACAGAAACACGACTTTCATGCCAGTGAAAACAAGAACAGGTATACCTAACTTAACGGAAATCTGTCACAGTCCCTGTGTCTTATCCCAGATCAAAGCAATCGCTTATTCCTAAGCAGCATGCTATCTGCTAAATGTTAAAGCGGAACCTATGCAGCTCACAGAGTGATATCATTGCCCCAGGAATAGTTTGTGACCCATAAATCAGGAACTTCTCATGTCTCATGTGTTGGTTTGTGAAATTTATTTTAAAAAAATGACATTAGAAAAGTAAAACATCAAAATATATCAACATAATATATACTCAATATATTTTACTAATGTCTAAACAATTAAATTATGTTTTGGATAGTTTGTGGGTTTTCTGTTGCAGTTGGATTGGGCTGACAATAGGTGGCGCTGCTCACTAGTTTAACCAGAAACCCTGTTTACAAGGAAAGGGGAAGTTTCATAAAAAAAGAGAGTCCAAATATATATATCTTTGCACTTAAGTGTCTTCCGCAGTACCTAAAACAGCACTATATATGCTCTGTGAGATCAAATAAAGATCACACTAGTGAGTCCCGTATGCTGCAGCTTGGTTTAATGAAGGATAGTGTTATGTAAGCAGCATGTATAATGTGTTTTAATATGCTTGCAAAAATTGCTTCCTTCTAGGCTGCATGCTAATTGAAGCAACCCAGCAAGATTACGTAGCCCAATTCTAGAAGCTGATTTTATAGTGGCTTTTGCAATTTTATCAAGTTAAGGCTTTTAATATCAAAATAGACGCATTTTTTTCTGCCAGCAAAACCCATGTATGCTTTCTACAAGCTATGTGTTTGCAAACCCACCGCTGCATGTGGGAAGGAGTAAGAGCCTGGTTTTGCAGCAGAATTTATAAACTCTCACAGGAAATATGGCTGCACTTCTCTGCCCTCTCACTCACTTTCTACCTGATAGAATAGGAACTACAATAAAGAAAGACACTCCCCATATACATACAACACAAATAGCTAGATGTGAACAGGGCTGGTAAAACAGGTGTTGGACACGTCTTTCTGTGCGATTTGAATGTAAACTGAGCAGTCTGAACTAAGAAAACAAACATCTGTGTCAATGCTGGTCTCACTGGAGGCTGCAAACAGCAATTCACACAAATAAAGCTGGACATACTAGGTTAGAAATCAAGGCTGGTTCTGCAGGGATTGGACAAATTTCGATCCAAGTATGGGCAGGTTGGTTGTACAGAAGTCAATCTACCAACTTGCAACAGTGGCTGCGGTTGCGAGGAAACTCTGCTTGCCGTCATGGGATGGGGGGAGGGGAGATTAAGGAGTTAGCGCTTAAGTACATGTTACACCCTAAATAGGGGGTAATATGTAACATGTTCCTAAAACTAAGCCTTTAAAAGCTGGTTTGGCTAACTATTGCAGTCTATAAATGGGCAAATACAGGTTTAGCAGACTAGGCTTTCCAAATATCCATTTCCGAACCTGTAGAACTATGTATACAAGAAGGAATGGATGGGCTGCACACCGAGGTAATGGAGAGTCTCTTTAATGTAAAATTCATAAACATGAATGACACCACAAGAGATAGAAAAATCCTGGACTGCCGCACTCCATAGAAAAACATCTTTATTGAAAAATAAGATTAAAATCCAAAATTGCAGACATTACAAAAAGTGGGCACAGCGGGAATCAAATGGCTAACGCATTTCACATCCAAAGATGCTTACTCATAGCCGACGAGGAAGCAGGTACAGGCAGATGCATTTCACAAAGCGGCACTGCGCTTATTCATCATCAATTACTACTTCATAGCTAATGAATAAGCGCAGCGTCGCTGTGTAAAACACATCTACCTGTACCTGCTTCCTCGTCCTGTGGTGTCATTCATGTTTATGAATTTTACATTAAAGAGACTCTCCATTACCTCAGTGTGCAGCCATCAATTCCTTCTTGTATCCACCGATACCAGTTTTTTTAAGCAGAGTATAAAGTCAATACCTTTTCTCAAATGCTCGCTGATACCAATTACCTATATCTATTTTCAGCCCCAGTTCACAAATATGCAATTGGATGCGTTTTGAACCACATCTGATTCGCATGACATGTGAACCAAAAAGGTTTTATTGAGCCGGTTCACATAAGTACAGGTCAGCCGCGGTCCGATTTTAAAAAGAGTCTGGTACAATTTTCAGCCCGGTTCAGGTGTGATTTCCAATATCATTACTTTAATAATTTGCACCTGAACAAAGTTGCACCAGACAGGGGTTGAAATCACGCTGCAAACCGGCCCCGCACATATGTGAAGGGATCAGTTTTAGTATCTCAGCAATCGCACGAGTACAAGTACTCCTGCAAATGCTTAGTATTGGCAAAGATACTATTTATTATTTTTTTTGCATGATGTGTTACAATTCAAAAAGAACTCTGCTAAAAGTTGCAGAGATATACATACCATGAAACTGGGAAATGATTGGAGGTGTATCTTCATCCAAGTCATCCACTCCTCCTGCAATCGGGTAAGGAGGGATTGAGACTCTGGGCATAACCACCCAGCTATGGTCTGAGTACAGGGTGGAAGTTAGGCTCGCAACACCAGAATTGTGGACTATTTGGAAGCCACAAATCTTCTCAATCTGCTGCCATCGGTAAAGGCGCTCTCGTAGGCATGTCGTTAATTCAGACAGTGCTTTTCTGTGGAATAAAATTGATAACATGAGGTCTAGGCTGACTAGAACAGTCATGTTCCATTATAAATAAGGACAGTACAAGAACAATCCCCTGTAATGCACTTTATATATATTTGTTGAATGCTACAGTCATCAGATAGACTTGGAAGGAGTAAGGTGGTTGGAGAGGAGGGTCACAGGGAATGATTTCACAGTGAGGTGTCGTACTTCACTGATCACTAACATTTGTCTTTAACCACTTGCCGACCAGCAGCCGTCGTTGTACAGCGGAAGGTCGGCTTGTTCCCGCAGATCACCTTAGCTGTACGTCGGCTCCTTTAAGAGCCATAGCACGAGTGGGGACCCGATGCGTGTGGCCGATGGCTGCGATGTCCGCCGGCCACCCGCGATCCTGGAAAAGAGCCAGAACGGGGATCTGTCAATGTAAACAGACAGATCCCTGTTCTGACGGGGAGGAGAGAGATCTGCTGTTCCTAGTGATTAGGAACAGCGATCTCTCCCCTTCTCCAGTCAGTCCTATCCCCCTACAGTGAGAAACACCTCCCAGGGAACACACTTAACCCCTTGATCGCCCCCTAGTGTTAACCCCTTCCCTGCCAGTGACATTTGCACAGTAATCAGTGCATTTTTATAGCACTGATCCCTGTATAAATGTCAATGTTCCCAAAAAAAGAGTAAAGTGCCCAATCTGTCCACTGCCATTGCTAGTAAAAAAAAAAAAAAAAAAAAAGAAAGAAAGAAAAATGCCATAATTCTAGCCCCTATTTTGTAGACGCTATAACTTTTGCGCAAATCAATCAATATATACATTTATTGCAATTTTTTTTACCAAAAATATGTAGAAGAATACATATTGGCCTAAACTGATGAAGAAAATTTTTATTTCTTTTTTTAATTTTGGGACATTATAGCAAAAAGTAAAAAATATCGTTTTTTCCAAAATTGACGCAATTTTTTTGTTTATAGCGCAAAAAATAAAAACCGCCGAGGTGATCGAATACCACCAAAAGAAAGCTCTATTTGTGGGAAAAAAAAAAACACATTTCACTTTTGTTTGGATACAGCGTCACACGACCACGCAATTGTCAGTTAAAGCGATGCAGTGTCGTATCGCAAAAAATGGCCTGGTCATTAAGGGGGAAAATCTTCCGGTTTGTAAGTGGTTAAAGCTGAACTCCAACTTTTTCACTAGAACTGAAGGGAATGATCAATCCCAGCATACCTCTGTTCCATGTTCCTCTGTTGTCTGCAGATCCCGTGAGATTCTGGGTTTAGTTGTGGCTTTGTACCATATGACACACTGTATATCCTGCTGATAGACTGTCCCTTCCTCAGCCACTTCCTGCAGCAGCTAGAGTCTATAACGTTTCCCTTTGTTGTCTTTCAGACTCAAAATGATGTAAATTCCTTCACAGCCCTGACAGTGGGTGGGATTGAATTCATCCCATTCAGTCCCACCCAGCCACGCCTACAGGAAGAGTCCAAACCTCCAAAGTCCCTCCTCACAGATCACAGCATCATTCAAGAAGGTAACCCCTTCATATACACAGCCTGCTGTGAAAGCTAGCTGTGCTGCTGCTGGGCAGGATTGAATGGCTCACAATTAGAATTTAATCCTGCCCAGTTAAATATGCCGACCAGTGTGAACAGGAAGAGTCCCACCCCTCTGATCCCACCCTTCCAGATCCCTGCTCTCTGAAGTGCTTAATTTAAATATGAAGGAAACACCTTCATAATAACCTCTCATAGCCCTTCCTCTGTAGTCTTGCATCGAGCAATTATTCTTTGGATGCTGCAAGACAGCAATGACACGGTAGGAGGCATGACTTGTATACCTTTCACCACCCACATGAAGGCCAGAACTCGTACAAGTGATTCCCATAGCCCGCCCTGAAGCTACAGAGGCTCAAAGGATCATGGGAGATGTAGTAACAGGAATAAAAAAAAGTTAGGAAACAGGAAGTCAGAACTTTGAAATTCAGCCAAGATATGACATCACAGACACAGAAACCTGCTATATGCAGGTAACGTACGTTACACTCAAACTGACAGTGCAGTTGTCATTCATTTACATACACAATGTACCTGTTTTAGGGAGGAAAAGCTGGAGTTCTGCTTTAAGTGATTGAGACAGGGAGAGCAAATAACACCTAGCACAAATACTTGTGTGCCCATGGAATGGCCTACACTTACTTTGCTTCAAGAATTTTATGGTCCACCTCATCCAGGGATGAACTGTGTGCAACATGCAACGTTCCAAAGACTGTGCTTCTCTTCTTCTTTATTTTTTCTGCCTAGAACAAAAACATATGAACGATGATGGGACTGCTAATCTACATCAGCATCATCTGCAAACACCAATTAGGTTACAGCTAATAAATTTCAACTTCTGCAAAACTATTCTTAAACTATTCTGTTAAAAAAAATCCATTTGGTATCAATTACATAACAATATTTATCTTCGCTTGATCGTGGACGGATGGCCAAGTATACATCTTGGTAGGTTTCCACGAAAAGCAGGAAGACAAAAGAGCGTTATAGCCTTGCAGTCTTTAAAGCCCAATTAGGCTTTCAGTTTATATTGACTAAACACACTCCAGCTGCATCAAAACAGAGGGCGTGCAAAGCCTTACAATTTATCTTTAGAAAGCAGCCAATAACTTGAGTATATAGACTGTCCCCTGCCAGCAAGCTGCAGAGAAGAGACATCGATCTCTATGTGGAAGCCGTGATCTTCCAGCAGATGTCAGACACTCCCCTGCACTCTCCAGAGAAACAAAGCAGAGAAAAAGGCACTTCTAAGTGCAGTAATAAAACACTTTAATGACAAGGAAGGGTTAAAAACACTTACAAGATGGAAGTGAAAAACAGGCATATCAATGAGTCCATAACGTCCAGCAGGATGCCTCCTGGGTGTAAAGACAGCTGCAGGTGGAAGCTCCAGCCAACCAGCGGTGGGAAACACGGTCTCCGATCCAAGATGGAGAACCGTGCAGTCAGGGCCTGCATGGAATACAGGCATCCGGAAGTGACGTCAGATTGGGCAGAACGTGTTTTCGAGCAAGCCCAGCCGCTCCTCCTTCAAACCAAAACTTTTTAAGGAGTGACTGGGCATGCTCTAAAACATGCCACGCCCACTCTGACATCACTTCCGGTTGCCTGTATTCCATGCTGGCCCTGACAGCACGGCTGTGATATGCCTGTTTTCCACTTCCATCTTGTAAGTGTTTTTAACCCTTCCTTGTCATTAAAGTGTTTTCTTACTGCACTTAGAAGCGCCTTCTTCTCTGCTTTGTTTTTGCTATAGAGTGTGCTTCTCTCTTCTGAAGTGATGCTGCGGTGCATTAGTCACATTTCAAGAGCCAGTCATGTACTGTTTGTTAAAGTCTCCTTGTTATCCAGAGCGCCTTATTCTCCACACTCTCCAACCTCTGGAGAGCATAAGCTTTGCTGACTGTAAATCTTCAAGTATGATTTCCCTGCAACATGCTGGCAAGGGAATGGCTTTTCCACCCAGGCTGTGGTTCTTAAACCAGAACTAAACTATACCATCCACCAGCAAATGAACTCAAAAGCCGAAAGCAAAATGTTCAGTGCATCAAGATTAAAATGCTCATCACACACAGTGCTTTAGGTTACGCCACCGTCTCTGCCTCAAAGTCAGCGCAATCTTGGATTTGTCCTTCAAACCTACCTCCTACATCCCTTCTACCTATGTACAGAAACCAGGCCTTGCTGTCAATTTACTGTTGCCATGGTGCCATTAGCATAGCTCCCAACTGTTCCTGATTTCGAGGGACTGTCCCTCTTTCCTCCTCATTTGTCCCTCATATTGGTCTGATCTATATAGTTGTACATAAAATGCACTATTTAGGTTTCAAAAAGTGTTTTCCAGTGGTAAACTTTTCATTCAATTTCTAAATGGCTGCATTTGTAAATTTTAACAGCCAATATAAAGGAATAGTAGTGGTAAAAAAAACAAAAAAAAAACTTGTGGGTTTACACAATTTTTTGTATAATTCTCCTTCATGCCTACACATACTTTTGGTCATAGGTGTCCCTCCTTCCCATCTCAAAAAGTTGGGACGTATGCATTAGTCATGTGAGGGGCTGTGATCATTTTTTAGAGCAAGATGCTCTGCAGATCTCTACACAGCCAGGATGCCAGCAACAGGCTTTGAATTGTGCATGTGCTAGTGACGCAACAAGAACTATATAAAGCAACATCTCAAAAGGGTGATGTGATTGAGCCCAATTAGTTCATAGTGCTGAGATTCAAACTAGGTAATATAAAGATAGATTTCAGCTGACTTATGCCAACAATCTTAATACTTGCCTGCATTAAATATAATGTAATTTTTTAAAACTTTTTTTAAAAACACAGGTATTCCTGCATAAGAGTTAATGCAGGAATCATCTAGAAGAGACTTATTTTAGGTTACCGGTCCTTCCAATTTCAGAATGAAACATCTCTGCACCAGTACTAAGTCCAGAGTTTCCCATAAAACCAAGTCAGCAAATTTACAATGACTTAGGGTGAGAATCATCATAAAGATTAGCATTAGCTACCTCCTCTTTAGCAATGGCAAGATGCATTTCAGCATTCTGTTTCTTGATGTTGTAGTACTGGACCTCCACCTCATGTGTTAACTGCAGCCATTTCTGCAGAGCCTCAGGGACAGACCAGTTACCTCTGAGCTCAAATTCTTTCTCTGCTTTTTTCAGAGCCATCCGAACCTGCAAAATACAAAAAAATATGCTTCAAAGAAGAACTCCAAGCAAAAACGTAAAATAAAAAGATCTGCTAATGTTATGCAGCCAATGGTTAAATCAGTACACCAACACTGAGCTGTCTAATACACTGCAGTTAACTAATGCAGCTCAAAAATTCCCTGGGAGTCTGGTATTATGTACCACTTTTTGGACTTCTGTAGCAGCAAATCAAAGTTCATTCCTGCCTCACAAGCATGTGTTCTTAGATCTCCAGACAACCAGCAAAAAATAAAGCGGTTAGCAAACCAACTTTAGCAGTACTTGTTTTAACCACTTCAATACTGGGTACTTTCACCCACTTCCTGCCCAGACCAATTTTTCAGCGCGGTCGCATTTTGAATGACAATTGTTGTCAAGCAACACTGTACCCAAAATACCTTTTAATCATTATTTTGAGACAGATGGCGCTTTTTTTGGTGGTAATTAATCTCCACTGGGTTTTTTATTACTTGCTAAATAAACGAAAAAAGACCAAATATTTTGAAAAAAGTTTTAGTTTCGGTCATAAACTTTTGCAAATAAGTCATTTTTATTCTGCACTGATGGGCACCGATTAGGCTGCACTAATAAGAGCACTGATGATCAGTGTAAACAATGTACGGTCTTGTGCCCTGTCAGAGTTGTCGTTATCGGCTCTCCTTTCCTCAGGCGAGACAGCGTGTGAAGAAAGGAATGCATTCCTAAGATTGGCCCTTTACCGTAATCTTTGATCAGCTGTGTCCAAAAGATACAGCGGTCACAGAGCGCGCCGATGTGTCTCCATAGACGTCCTTCCAGAACTGGAGAACCACGCTGTAGGCAGGAACAGGTTAAAACTTTTTCATATATTTTCAGCTCATCCATCCATTTCAAGGCTTAAAGCCATTAGTGAGAGAATCATGGCGTTCGCATGGCCAACTTCTCCATCGACTTTCCTGATCTGACCACTCCTCACTGACACAGAAGCTAGTATAGTACTATAATACAGGATGGGGGAGGGGGGGGTGTACACACAACCACAGCTTTTACACTTTCATTTAAAGTGTTAGCTCACCTTTCCAGAAAAAAAAAAATGTGAACATTGAACACCCTCCCCAGGCCCCTCTGTACTTGCCTCTGGGGATGCAGAGCTGTCAGTGCCCAGTATTCAACAGCCTGAACAGCCTGGGGATTTGAATTCTCTTTTCTCAGTGCATCTCTTCTGGGACAGACTAAAAGGGTTTAACTGTGCAGGCACTGACCAATCAGAATTGCTCTGGTCCGTCCCGAAAGCTCTGCACAGGGAAGAGCAGAGTTCTCAAATCCCCAGAATGCTGAACCAGTTACATGGGCACTGATAACTCAACATCCCAGGAGTTAAGTAAGGTATATGGGGGAGGGGGGTTTGGGTTGGTTATGTGGTCCTCTCTTTGGTCTCAACCCATTACAGCCACCTTGTAAATAGTAGAACCCTTGTCTTGCAGTAAATTTAGAAAACTTTAACATAGGGGAGAGGTATCATGTACTTCAAAGAGAGCCAAGCAGAGATTATAACAGTGCAGAAAGCACAGGAAATTGCAATAAACCACTGGACTTTTGGCAGGAACAATAAGTTTGTTTTTCATTTTTTTTTTTGCACTTTCAAACGGTACAGTTAGCAAATGGCAGGTTGCAAATAAGAAAAGTTCATTTTTAGGGGTTTCATACACTTTAATTTTCCATAAGCAAAATTTTTTTGTTTACCGACATCATGCAAAATATATATCACACATTATTAACAGAGTATTCACTGTTGTCATATCGTGTGTCTAAGTGCTCTTTAGTCACTTGCTATAAAAGCCCCAGGAACTACTTATTCTGACAATTTTTTTTTTTTTTTTGTTCAGCACACTCGTTTTCTTGTTTGGAGTGTACAGAAATGTTCACACATGCAGGTAATCTTTATCATTATGTGACTTTACCTGAACTAGCTCCTCTTCTGCATATTTCAGCCGACTAAGTTCACATTCTGCACCCTCACGCAGTTCTCTCAATCTTTGGGCTTCTCGTTTCGCATCACTAATTTCATCCATTAATTTACGTTCAAGGTTTTGTTTTTCTACAGCAACAGTTCTGTTCTCCTCCTGAGCTTTTTCAAGCCTTAAAAAAATATATATATGATTTTATGCATGATTACTCAAAGTTGTTACATTTAGAATGAGGAGAGAAAAAAAAAATAGTATTTAAAGTGGATCTAAATTCAAAGTTCATTTAGTACCGACATTATAATTACAGTGAATTTATGTAACTCTGAAATGGCAGATTTTTGAATCTTGAAACTGCACTATAAATTTAAATAAAATACAGTGGTGTAAAATTCTGGTATCCTACCTTTCCTGTAGCTCAAGAAGGCTAATTTCAGCTTTCTGAAGCCCCTCCAAATCTTTCATCATCTGTGCTATATGTTCCTTCGAGGTCTTATTTTGCGTGTATGCGAACCAGCATCCTCCAACACCAATAACAATAGATATAGTCAGCACAAAATCTTTCAGCCAATTATGAGGTGGCCCTGCAAAGATCACGTTTGACAAATACATCATACATGGAATAAGAAACCATATTCTGTTAAAATATGAAGCGATTGATACTTTACTAACTTGTCAAAGGTCCAAACAGCACCACATCCAATGCTTTAAGATGGAGTTTTTGCCTGTGGCTTCGATCAGCAATTTTCAGATGTGATATCATAAACAAAGGTTCATTAACAGCTATTCTGTATGTGAGAATATAAGAGAAAATACATTGTTTAATACAAAAAAGTAGATAAAAAAACCGATACATGTGGGAAAAAAAAAAAAAAAAAAAAAGAATTGAAATTGCTCACAAAGAAAAGTAACTCTTGTCTGATTGTTCACACAGGAATAACCGATTGGTTGAGTTGGATTTTTTTCCGGTTATTGCTTCACCAAGCTGATCCTAGGCATGTCTAATCGCTCTTAATACACTGGAAAATGCTGGAACTTAAGGCTACATTCACACCTGGGCATTCTGAATAACGGGCGGAATTGCCGCAATTCAGCCAGCAATTTCAAAACGCTCTGCTAAAATGACAAATCACACAACGTGCATTTCAGATGCCATTCATTTTAATAGCACCTAAAAATGCAGTGTGGCTCTGCCGTGATTGTCACGTGATAAATCATGCTGTAATTGCACTAAACCGCACTGCACGAAGCTCATCACCTAAAAGAAGCTCTGGATCTTATTTTTGGAAAACAAGCTTCACGAGATGCGGTTTGCCACGATTGCAGCGTGACTTATTGCACGACAATCAAGGAAGAACCGCACCACATTTTTTGGGTGGAATTACAATGAATGGCATTTGAAATACGTCGTGTGATTTGTCATTTTAGCATAGAGTTTTGAAAACTAGAATTAGACCTTATGTCTAATTTTCTTAAAGCAATATACACTTAACAGAATATATATATATATATATATATATATATATATATATATATATATATATATATATATATATATATATATATACACATACATATATATATACACATACACATACATATACACAAAAAATACAAAAAAGTAGTGCTATATGTATCGGGGTGTATGAGATATATACACATTATATCTTGGCAAAATCTTGGCGATTCTGCTCACAATTCAAAATGTCCAGGTGTGAATGCAGCCTGTCAGCATTTCAAACCTGAGATCAAAGGAATCAAAAGCACACACGATTGCAGCAAGTTAAAATGGTTCTAAAGGCAGAAGGCTTTTTTGCCTAATGCACTATGCATGAAGGTTAAAAAAAAACAAAACATTCTGGGTGCAGCTCCCCCGCCCCTTCCCCTTATACTTACCTGAGCCCATCACGATCCAGCAATGTGCATGAGAGCACCGGCTCTCCTGGGTGTCTCCTCATTGACTCACACAGCAGTGGGAGCCATTGGCTCCTACTGTTGTCAATCACAGCTAGTGAGCAAATAAGGAGAGAGCAGGGTGGTGGTGGGGCCAAGCCATGCTGTGTGTGAATGGGTCAATGTCCGTTCACAGGAGCAGGGCTCGAGACGAACCTGCTCAAGTGCTCACCTAGCAAGAGGCTTGCTACTGGGTGCACTTGGCAGGGGGGGGGGGGGGGGGGGGGGGAGCCAAGACAGCCAGCAGGGGACCCAAAAAGAGGAGGATCGGGGCTGCTATGTGTAAAACCACTGCACAGAGCAAGTAAGTAGAACAGATTTGTTATTTAAAATAAAAACACACTTTAAACTAAGTTTGTATTATAAGTGAATATATTTATTCTAAACAACTAAAAATAAAAACAGTCCTGCCTAAAGAGACATCCAACAAAATGCCTTCGATTTTAAAGAATGTTACGTTACTACAACACATAAAAATCTAGAGCAAGACAGATACAAGTATCTGCCACATAAGAAGTAGCTGCAGAGATCTATAGCCAAGATGGAAGAGGCTTGGTCTAACAAACAGCGACTAGAAGACATGTGTTTAAACATACAACTATAAAATGTGGAGTGGCTACTTCTGCACATCACTATGCTAGAGAATATTAAAACTAATTGACAGTTTATTTGTTGGACTGTCTGCAAACGCCTCCAAAGTGTAAACAAATATTTTTGGTAATATGAGGATGTACGTTTAAACAATTGTTTGCTTGTCAGACCGTGCCTGCATAGCCAACCACCTCTAAGGTCAGTAGTAGATATGTTTCTGTGTGGTTTTGTTTTTTCCCCAAAATGCAGGCAAGCAAAACAGTGAAAATGGATCTTAAAAGGTTTACCGAGGGCTTGTTAAAAACTAAAACATATGAGAATACGTTTTACATGCATTTTTTGTGCACTGACATTGAAGTTTTTGGGGGTCGAAAACGTGTGTCGAGGTAACAAAAACGCACCTGTACTATTCTTCCACAGCAGTGCACAGGCCCCATAGATAGGAATGCATTAACGAGTGTTGGGCAAGTCAGATAGCATATGAACGAGACCTTATGTCTAATTTTCTTAAAGCAATATACACTTAACAGAATATATATATATATATATATATATATATATATATATATATATATATATATATATATATATATATATATATATATATATATATATATATATATACACACACACACATATATATACATACATATACACAAAAAATACAAAAAAGTAGTATATGTATGGGGGTGTATGAGATATACACACACACATTATATATATATATATATATATATATATATATATATATATATATATATATATAGATATATCTCAGCAGAGTCGCAAGTGTAACATTGGTCTAATTTGGTTAATTTCTCCAGATTACCTGCAGCCACAAAGTTCAATGAGAACTTGTATTCTAGTACTTTTACTGCTATTTAAGACTATGTACAGTAGATACTTTAATGGCCATAGCCAGGTGCACTTTGACCCCTACCGGGTAATTTTATAAACGTCTGGGTATTCAAGGGGTCGTGTCAAGTGCACAACCACAATTGCAGCCAAAAGTGTGTTTAGTTTTTTTTCTGGCTGGCTCCAGGCTTTCATGAAAAGGATTTGGGTGGCTCTTTAACAGAACTCTAAAAGTGTCCATTCCCAGACATTCGCTGTGGATTTTGTTACTTCTTCGGTTCGAAACCCTTTCCTCGCCTATTTTGCACAGCAAATGGAGGATCAGAATCGTGCAGAAGGCACAGACAAGCTTGAAATAAGTCCAAGGAATCACCAGAGCATCTACTGCATTGTTGAACCTGGAGGTCAGTACCATCCACATCAGATTTTCCCCATCTTTGACAAAGATTTTGAAAGATCTCTGGGTGCAGAGACCATTACCCTGTACTGTATGATTAGGATAAAACAAATAAATCTAACACCAACACACCCAAATGCAAACATGCGTTTAGGTTATGAACATGTAAACAAATCAAAATCCACACACAGTAGAACAAGGGTCCAACTGGTGACTTAAGAATTATGTAAATATTTATTTCATTATTGTTTCACTGTATTTTTGTACTTTGACAAAGACAGAGAGTTTGTAAACGCAGCTTGCAGAACAGAGCATGTTTGGAATCTGTCAAATTTTATGGGATGTGAGGTTAGCAGGACCATTTTATAAATAAAATAAAAAAAACACACCTTGGCAGAGTTGTTCCTTTGACCGAGTTTTCACGGAACGTCTTCTCATACTGCGGGAGCTCTACAAACTCATGCAGCCACCGCAACGTCTCCTCTTCGGTCCAGTTATGAACTAAAAGGCACAACAACATAATTTATAAATATATGAATATTATATCAATATTTATTAAATTAGTTACTTCATTTGCAGAAGAAAGGTTTTCCGGCGCTCAGATCTTGTGATGTCAGGAATGGAATTGTATAATGATGGTTTTGATAGAACATTAATGTTAGAACAAAAAAGGGTGGGGGGGGGGGGGGGGGGGGGAGAGGAGGCAGCCGTCCTCAGAGGGTGTCCATAGCCTCTGTGAGCATAGCACTGAAAAGGGAAGGGGGGTGTGGAGGCACCAACTCTGCTGACACTGTTATATGGTGAAGGTGTAATACATACACTTACTGGTAAGTCAGTTCAGATGGGGAGGCGATGTCCATCAGGGGTTGTGTGGTTCCTGGTTGAGAGAGACTTAACAGCGGTGTCCAGTGTGTGGAAGCTCCACGCTAACCACCAGTAGAGGCCAGTAGAAGGAGCTGTGAGCCCCGAGTGCGTAGCCTGTATGATCTCCTATCTGTGTTTGGACACTTCCTGTGCACTGCTGACATCACTTCCGCTTCCGGGTTCCAGGGTGGTTAGCGTGGAGCTTCCACACACTGGACACCGCTGTTAAGCCTCTCTCCAACATCCCCTGAGGTGAAGGACTGCCAGTGAAGCCTGCACACCAGCACATCCCAGGACAACACAACCCCTGATGGACATCGCCACTCCATCTGAACTGACTTACCAGTAAGTATGTATTACTCCTTCACCATATAACAGTGTCAGCAGAGTTGGCGCCTCCACACCCCCCCTTCCCTTTTCAATTAGTTACCTCAGCTTATTCTCCACCTGTTTACCCCTTAATGGATCAAAGCAATTTTTACATTTTAGCTACTGGCCAATAACCTTACACCAAAGTAAAGCACTTTTTATTTTCTTTTTTTTCTTTAAGAACATGAAAATGCTTTTTTGAAAAAAAAATATTTTACTAGCTAAAGTAATCTATAGGCAAAAGACACAGCAAAAACACCACATCTGTTTCTTCCCAGATGTTTGATTTACACCACTGCTGTGAGGTTTGTTCTACTGGATGCAGATCAGAAGACCTTCCAACAGGATGTGTGAGAAGAGAGCCAGATGTTACAAAGGTTGAGGTTATTGATTGGAAACAAGACCGACAGGCTGGAATCCATCACAAGGATCCTTCAAAAGATGAATAGAAATTTTTATTTTTCAGAGCTGGATTTCTAAGCCACCAATACAGGTATAACCTGTTCCTTGGTGTCAAACAAATCAGTCTGTCAAGGAACCTGATTGCCTTTTCCCATGATGACAAAGTGTTACATTGTAGAAGTATTGAGTGAAACTGGGCAAATGGTAACTCTGCCTTGAAGGACGCTACTATTAGACCCAAGATTCATGCAAAAGTGGAGAGTTGGGACAAATCCTGGACTGCAGAGCTTTAATCTTAGATCAAAGTCTGAAGTTTCTGCTGTGATAGAAACTGACCAAACTTTAGACCTAGACAATCTAGGACTAGACTCTGATATGCCAGATAAGTTAATTCCAGCGACAGTTTGTGAAAGCTCAGGATCCACCTGAACTGCTGCAACATCTGGATAGTCAAAGCCACATTGACAGTGTGTGCACTGACTGTTCCCTAAACAGGAGGCTGGCTAAGTATTCCACAATGAGCTGCGACAAGAGCACAAGGCAGCTAAAATTACAGTGGTGAGAACCCTGGTGAATATTTAAAGTACAAACAATAGGCTGCAGGGGCTGTATGGAGTTTATGGGCAGAACAGCAAAAACCTGGAAAGGCCGATGCACTGGAAAGATTGGGAGATGCGGGTACATGTTCTACTGTCCACAGAAGCAAAAAAAAAATCTCCTTGTGATGGAGGAAGATGAATGATTTGGTTGATTCTTTGCAGAATGTCTGGGCTTAAATGAAGGCATTCAGGGTGCAGGAAGGTGTGGACTCCCCTCTGGTTGTGGGAAAGGTGAAAATGGTTTATAGGCGAGTAATGGAGGGGTAGGGATCAAAACTCCAGTTTGTAGCCCTGTGATACTACATCCTGCAGCCAAGCATCGGAGACACAGGCTGTCCAAGCCTTTGCAAAAGGTTATCAAATGTGCCCCCCACTCTGAAAAGTGATGATACACTTATGTAAAGGAAGGTTTATCAGAAGATTTGGCAAATTGAATGCCAGACCTTGTGGGTATACTGGAAGCCAAGCTTTGAGGATCCCGACTAGAAAGTCAAGGGGTGGAGAAACGAAAATACTAGTCTTTATTCCAGGTGAAGGACTAAAAATACTGAAGCCACTAAATCAGTGGTTCTCAACTCCAGTCCTCGGGACCCACCAACAGGCCAGATTTTAAGTATTACCTTGGGGAGTTGCAGACTAGAATACTGCAATCACTGAGCAGCAAGTGATATCACCTGTGATGTATTTCAGCTATCTTGCAAACCTGGCCTGTTGGTGGGCCCTGAGGACTGGAGTTGAGAACCACTGCACTAAATCAACACAACAGTCAAGCAGTTAGCATTTTCGGAAGGTAAGGTAAGCAATGGAAGTTTTCATATTTTTTACCCGTACAAGTCTGCTCTGAGCTCAACCCCCCAAAATTTTTGGTTAACAAGGGTTACACCGAATAAAAATCAATCAATCGACTTAATTTATTGGTGAAAGGTCCGCTTTAATGAGGATGACGTTTTTCTCATTTGTTACACACTGGCTCTACATGATCACAGGTTTTCTAAGTAAAGCAAGTACTTTATTTTCAGTGACACTCCCTTGTCTGCTTGTAGCCTCCTGGGATATCCACAATATGTATAACAGGTGGCTTTAGGAAGTGCTGATCTTGCTTATGAGCTCAGGCATGTCTGTGAAGGGGGTGAATCTGAAAATCAGAGAGTGACAGCTGGCTCCCGATTCCAAGATGGCAGCGCACAAGAAAAGAAATGCTGCAAAGAGTTTGCAGTCCTGAACTTGATGGACTGGTAAGTATGTGGTGTTCCTATAGGAACAGCTGACAGTTTTAGCCAGATGGGAAGGTCCTTAAAAGCCCTGGCCACACATCTGGATATAAACCAACAACCTTAAATATTCTGGGCCTACAAGTCATAGTTCTAACTACAAGTAAGGACCAACCATAGGGACAAAACCTGTAAAATAAATATTGCTTTTTATCCCAATGTCTAAAGCCCAACTCCAACCAAATTTCATTTCTGGCTTAACTAAAGCGTGGGGAGTTAAACAGCAAGCACACACACATGACCGCAATAAATAGTGCCTAGAGTTTTGTGGCAGCAAAGTAAAACTACTAAACTCCAGGGAAATTAGAATCTATCCCTGTAGTTGAGCTCCCCCACGCTGCCAGGTTTAAAATGCTGGATTATTGCCTGTGGGATCATTAAAAAGGTCTTTTACTTACCTTATCCTTTCATGATGCCAGTGCTTCCATGGCATCGGGAAGGGATAAGGTACTGTTGTTCTTGGTTACTGCGATCCTTTAAAACTAGCCTAGGGGGCAGCTCACACCAGAACTTCGCACTGCATTCAGGATCTGCACCAGATGTCAATATTGAGGCTAGGATCAGACTGAGGCTCCATACACACTGGGCTCAAAAAAATATTTAGGCGCAATTAGCGTTTTTTTTTTTCCTGTCAGAAAACTCCTCTCCAAAAATGCAATCCAGTAGTTTTTCTGCCTCTTAAATGCTGAGCCTAAAATATGCCTCTAAATATCCTAATGTGCATGGACATAGGAGAACATTGAGCTACTTTTACAGGCAAAATGCATAACTCCTGTAGAAGCAGCATTTTGTAAGCCCAGTGTGCATGGACCATCATGCAGTGCGATTTTGAACCGATTTTCAGTGCAATTTTAAAATGCAGTTGTAGTGCGGCTTGATGAGATTTTGGCACGATTTGGAAACGGCTACGATTTAGGTTCTGGGGAAGAAAACCTGCTGAAATCAGGTCAACGGGACAGATAAGCAATATGATTCCATTGAGGTCTATGGACCACATAATCGCACTGCATCACATCAAAGCAGCACAAAACTCTTGGATCCTTTTCCATCTTAGAAAGCAGGATTGCAGCTGCACTAAATTGATGTTAACAGGTTCCAAAGGAACCAATGTTATTTCCCTTGTCATGCGGTTCAGTGCAATCTGAATCGCATCACTGAGCCAGGGCTAACTGCGACACCCCAAACGCAGGATGCAAACTTAGTGTTTGCCTGCACTGGATCCCATGATACAGTGGTACCATGTGATCCGGTTACTCTGCATTTTTTTAAATGGTGCATGACATTTTTGGTGCGGTCCAGGGCACTGCACCTGGATTGCATGTGAATCGCGCAGAAACACACAGCGAGCTCCTAACACAATGCAAACACGATAACTGGATTATTTAAATAACAATTTCACTCACAAATTATACCTAGTGCTGACAAATTTGAATACATAGGTTGTTAAAGGCAATTTGTGACTAAGCAAAACATCGGTGTGAGAAACAACATATGTTGTTCTCAGATCCCTTTGTGCCATACTAGTGCCCAGGCTGTGGACTAGATTATGAATGTGGAAGAGGCTCCACTAATTTCCCTAAAAATAGCATGCAATGGAGGAGCAAAGAGCAACGTCTCTGGTGTCTCTTGTAGTCTTTGCATGATGGATTCCTTTTAAAACTCTACATTAAATATATATTAAAAAAAAAAATCAGCATGTAAAGCGTACAAATGCACACAAACAGGTTGTGATTTGTATAAGCTAGTGAATAATGTGTCAATCAAAAGTAATCTCATGACTAAAAGCCAACCCAAACAGAATGTGTATACTGAGAATCATTTTCAATAGGTTTTAGCCACCTATTCTGCAAATACATACTAAAAGCACTGATAAGCAATGTAAAACTAGAGCTGCACGATTCTGGCCAAAATGAGAATCACAATTTTTTTGCTTAGAATAAAAAGATCACTATTCTCTCAAGATTCTCGTGACGTAAAATCTTTCACATTATACAAAAAAAAAAAAAAAAAAAAAATTGGGTTACCTTTACTAGTTAGATTTTTTTTTTTTTTTTTTTTTTTAACATTAAAGTAATTTTTTCCAAAAAAATTGCATTTGAAAGACCACTGCGCAAATACAATGTGACATAAAACATTGCAACAACCGCCATTTTATTCTCTAGGGTGTCTACTAAATATATATATATATATATATATATATATATATATATATATATATATATATATATATATATATATATATATATATATATGTTTGGGGGTTCTAAGTAATTTTCTAGCAAAAAAAA
Source organism: Lithobates septentrionalis (assembly GCA_037952835.1). NCBI lineage: Eukaryota > Metazoa > Chordata > Amphibia > Anura > Ranidae > Lithobates > Lithobates septentrionalis. Next base: position 6,851,545 of record JBBDGP010000614.1, read on the forward strand.
TGTTTTTAACTTGAAACCAACAAATGTCAGAAAAAGGTTTAGCGTTTAAGCGGTTAAACGGTTAAACTTTTTTCACTTAGACAGGAAGTCTATTCCATTGACAAATTGTTACAATGTTTATACTTAAGTTCAACTGATAAAGAATGTTTTATTTCTTGGCAGACTGCCTGGTTTTTCTCTTCCTTTCTTTTGAGGGCTGTGGCTTCAGAAGAGCAGAGAGAATTCTTTGCATAGAAAGAATTGTGAAACACTTTGGTCAAGATCGCCATAACGATTCTTGACGATTAAATCGTGCAGCTCTATGTAAAACATCTTCTAAAAAGAACCTGTCAGGATAGAAATATGGAAACTGCCATGTGAAGATTTCAGGAGAAGGAAAAGAAAAGAAGAGATGGGCCAGAGTGCAAGAACCCTGGGGCCTTCCAAAAATAGGTGTTTTTGTTTTGAGTTCATACGATAGTAAGTGCACAGAAGTGGACTCTATTCAGCTATTTATGTGATTTCAGAAGGCAACTGGTACCAGTCCTTATTTATGGGTTTCAAAGCAAATGTGGAGAATACTTAAAGTGTAACTCCACTTTTGTTGAGGAAAAAAAAATTTGGTGATCTATGTGCATGCAAGGATTATAATAAATTTCCAACATGTCCGATTACTGAAATTTGATTGCCCCATGAAAATCGGCTGTTGCTGCAGCCCACTAACGGTGCGAAATACCAAGGAAAATTCTTAGATAAGATTTTTGAAAGAAAATTCTTTGGAAATTCGACCCATGTATGGCCTGCATTATTCTGAAGAAATCCACATGTGTTTGCCTGAGCCTCTGTTCTGAGTGTAATGGGAGTGGTTTCATAATATACTGTCAGGTCATCTAACCTAAACCTCCTCCTCGTTCCCAAGTACCGCTACAAAGCAAGGGGAGAACGCAGATTCGCAGTCCAGGGACCTCGGCTATGGAATACTCTTCCGACTCACATCCGCATGGAAGAAAACCATCTGGCCTTTAGGAAAAAACTAAAAACCTTCCTCTTCTAAGAAGCTGCTCAGACACAAAACGCATTAGCGCCTTGAGGCGATTCAGTTCGCATTTGCAGCGCTTTACAAATCATTCATTCAGGTGTGGATCTGAAGGGCACTAATGAGGAAATCTGCTGGGCCTTCATCCCTTTAGACCTCTTTCACACTGGGGCGATTTGCAGGCGCTACAGCGCTAAAAATAGCACCTGCAATATAGCCCTGAAAGAGCCGCTGCTGTGTCTCCAGTGTGAAAGCCCCGAGGGCTTTCACACTGGAGCGGTGCGCTTGCAGGACGGTAAAAAAAAAGTCCTGCTAGCAGCATCTTTGGAGCGGTGAAGGAGCATGAAATCAATGGAGCAGTGCGGCTGTAGCCGTGCTTTGCGGTGGTTTTAATCCTTTCTCGGCTGCTAGAAGGGGAGTAAAACCGCCCCACTAGCAACCGATTACTGCCACTAAAACTGTGCTAAAAATAGCGCCATTTTACCGCCGGCGCAGCTCCCGCCCCAGTGTGAAAGGGGCCTTAGACGGTTCCTATTGAGAGTATCTCTCAAAAAATGACATTTTTGTTGCAGGAGATGCCTGAAATCTGATTTTGTATCCTAGGCAGACTTCTAGGAAAATTGGTGAGCCAATCACACAAGCAGGAAATTGTTTCTGGAGAGTGGTCAGTACACACTCTGTGTACAGAACAACTCCAGGTAGCCATATTGCAATTTAGTCTCAGAAAATTACATTGACGGCAGACCGAAAAGGAAAGGTAATTTATATTAACATTCAATAACATTATGATTAATGTCGCAATTATATGTGCTATATTATTTTTTTCTTTATTTGCTTTTTTTTCCCCCACGAAAGTGGAGTTACCTTTTAAAAAGTGACACTAAACGATATCCTTACACATACTTAATGGCCCGGAACTCACCTTTTTTTTTTTTATGAAGAGGTTTCCTGCTTGTTTTCCTGCCTCCTTGCAATGTCCTCCACGAGTTTCTGAACCTTTCCCTTTCCCCCCTCACTTCAGTTTGTTTGGAATGAGCAGTGCTCATTAGCTTCAGTCAGTCATGTACACTGCTCTATGTATACTACAAAGTGCATAGTTCCTAGTCCAAGAGAGGGTGGGACCATGTAGAATGCGCATAGACATCCATTAACACAGGGGTCCCCACACCGGGCCACAGACCGGTGCCAGTCTGTGGCCTGTTGATGACCATGCTGCACAGCAGGAGATGAGCGGTGTCAGCGGTTTGCACAGGTCTATCACAGACAGTGGTTGCTGCTCACCTCCTGCTGTGCGGCAATGCCTGTGTCTCCTCTCCTGGCTTCTCCGCCCACCCGGCTGACGAGGTCATCCTATATTCACTGCTGATAGGATGACATCGTCAGGGGAGCCAGGAGAGGACATACGAATTGATCACAGCCGCTGCCCTGCCAAAGGTAGGAGTCCTGTGCAGGGGAGGCAGAGATTGGATTGGGGAAGTGTGATATTAGGAGGAGGCTGTGATTGTTACAGTGCAGTCCCCTTTATAATACAGTGTCCCCATTTACAGAGCAGTCCCCTTTACATCACAGTGTCCACTTTACATTAATGTTAAGGGAACTGCACTGTAAAGGAGCACCCAATATAAAGGGGGGCTGTGATGTGAAGGGGAGCCGACACTGATATAAAGGGGGGACTGTGCTGTAAAGGGGGCCTGAGGACAGACTCCATAATATTCCCCTCCCATAACCCACCCCAATCCTTGGGAAAATTTGCTGCTGTGAAACTGGTCTCTGGTGCTAAAAAAAGTTTGAGGACCGCCGCTCTAACAGGTAGTTAGATCACAGCAGCAAAAGAAAAAAAGAAGAAAAAATGGAGATTTGGAGGAAGCCAAGAGCAATAGAACATACTTTTTTGAGCTAAGAGTAAATACTTGAATAGAATGTTCTTTTTAAAAAAAAAACAGTTTAGTGCCATTTTAAAGCTGGCCATACACAGACGAAACAACTGAACCAATTCCCCCCTCCACACATTGGTGATGGATAAAGGAATCCTTCCGGCTGTGTCATTGTATTCTAACAGGACCCCCCCCCCCCCTCACTTCAGTTTGTTTGCTATTAGAATACACTGATGAGTGCTGGTTGGTTTTCGATCAGATGATTAAAAACTACTTTGTGTAGAATAGGGACACAATCAAGGTCACAACAATGCACAAAAAGTTGACTACTTAAGGCACTGTGCATTTAATGGAATGTTTTACTTGCTAATAAATTTGCCTTTTTTGTAACCAATGCTACAATCTAGGCACCACAGCAAGATCTTTTATCTCCTCTAAATAGGAACAACTTGGTCCAATAAGTCCAGCCAAAAGCCTGGTAAACACCGAGTTCTTTTCATTTCCACCCAGCGGGCTGAACGAAAAAAAAAAACGGTGAGCTGACGGCGATCTGACGTTAGTAGGGCTGTAACTAAAGATTATTTTCATAATCGATTAGTTGGCCGATTGTTTTGATTAATCGGTTAATAACCTTTAAAAAAAAGTGTGGTGTATAATTTAGTTAATATGTAAAGTTTAAAAAAAAGGACATTTATTCTTAAATATCTCTATACGCAGTGGTAAATATAAAAAAAAAACAAAAAAAAAAACAAAAAACTACTATATGGTTAGGGAGTAAAATCTTTAATCCACTCTGAGAATAACGGACAGAAGAGATATACTGTATATACTATTAGAGGAGATATACTGTATATACTACTAGATGTTGAATCTGGTAATCATAAAAGTTAGACTGTTTTGCAGATTTCCAAACAGAACTGTAATAGATTATATGCTGGCCATACAAAAACAATGTCTTCCTTCAAAAACAAATGTCATTTTAAGAACATTTGTTCGCTTTTCTAATCGTTAGTGGGGTCAAATCGGTGTTCATTTTCAACCACAGTGATGGGAAAAATTAGAAATAGAAAACTTCTTGGTGAAAGGATTTTTCATACAGTGTATGTGGTTTTCGTTCAGAAATTACGTTCATTTTAAAAGAGAATGTTAAAAACAAGTGAAAATTTCAACAACATTCTTTAATTCAGCGAATGTACAAAGATTTTTCGGTTGAAAATTGATCCGTGAGGCCAGCATAAGGCTCGGTACTCACCTATGCAGTTTACTGTTGATCTGTTTCTGCAGTGCTTTTTGCTGTGCGTTTTGATTTTTGCGGCCGTGATTTTACTGGGTTTTGCTTTTTATGCCTTCTTTTGGCCAATTTGTTGTTGGGCAGATTAAAAAACACAAATTGCTGCAAAAAGGCATTACATGCTTTTCTGCAGCTTCTCCATTGAAGTATATTGAACCAAAAAAAGCACTGTTTTGTGTTGAAAAAAAGCCCTGGACCCTTTCCAAATACACAGCAGTTGAAAAAAGCATAGATGTGAACGTTAAATGAACGGTAGTGCATTTCTGCAAAAAGCACCAAAAAACACCTAAGACGTTTAGTAACATATAATGGGGTTAATAAAAAAAAATAGCCCCTTATAAGAGCAAATAATCACTACTGTAAGGGGTTCATTTTTTTACCGTGCAACAATGAAAGTAATATTTACAGTACCGATTTGCTCTTTTTGTACTATAAAAGGCTAATTTTCATTTCTTTAACCCCATTATGTTACTGGCCGATTAATCGATTATGAAAATAGTAATCATTAACTTCATAATCGATTAGTTGTCTATTAATCAACATAAATACAGCGATCCCCCCCGCTGAGCTGTTGTGTTCTGACAGGGGGACAGTCCCCCACCAGAACACTCCAATGAGCTGCTGGTTTCCCAGCAAGCTCGTCCAACAGAAGCCGGACAAACGGTTGGTCATACACACGAGCCGAATGTTGACAGGTTTCTATTGAACGCGTTAGGCCTGTGTGTACAGGGCTATAGATGAAGCAATTTTCTTTCCTGCAAACAAAGTCAGTGTGATGGGGACACTTGGGTACAAATGGCCTGACCATACAGGATTTAAATCTCGGGCGGTCCTTGCTGAACTGGCTGAGATTCAAACAGTCTATGGCTGGCTTAACACTGGTCAAAACAAAGGCAGGTCTGTTGGCTGGGCAATGAAAGAGCAGCAAACGGGGGAAGTCACTTTACTCCCTTCTCTTGTCAACATATGTACAAGTAGTAGAGCCTTAAAGCAGAACTTCATCTAAAAGTAAACATTTTTTTCATCCTCCAAAACTGAATGTTAAAAGAAGACAAAATTTTGAAGCACGTTTAAAGATCATTTGTCAAATCAGCAAAGAACTTTAATTAAAATGTTTGTACATCCATTTGAAAATCTATTACTGCATGGCCAGTTTTAGGTGCACTAGCAGATTTAGATCAACCGGACTAACAGATTAACACATTTAGCCGGCCCATCTCACTGCAATAAAAGTGATCAGGTGGCCGTAGAACCACCCGGACCTTGTACTGAACAGCTGCAGCCTACTTACTGCCAGAAGGTTTTTGTACTTCGTCAAACAAATGGTAAGGTGAATTTCCAATTTTGCAGCCAAATTAGGAAAAACCTCTACTTTATATTTGTTACATGTCCCCACTCACATAGCAGAACTTTAAAAAAAAAAAAAAAGGTTTTAAAAAAAATGCAGTTTCCTTTGGGCTGCGAGTGTATAATGGTTATCACTCAATAAATTTGTAACGACTACGGACGCGAGACTAGCTCATACCCCAACTTCTTTCATCCTTCTCTTTCACTCCTCCTTTATTCCCATGGTACATTTCCAAGTATCCTTATCATCTAAAACGGGACTTTCTTTTTTTAAGCTACAATTCGGTAAAAAGTTTTTTTAACTACCTACCTACACGACCAGTTGTTCCTTTACGGGATTTTGCAAACTAGACTAGTACTTGTATAGAAAGCATACCCTTATTTTGTAACGCTATGTTCCTTTTCATCTACTACGAGGAAGTGTATGTTCGGATGTTTGTTTGTTCATTTACATGTTGTACGACAACTCTCATTGTGTTAATGTACCAACTTTATCTCCTCTGTTAAAAGTTAATAAAATTCTTTGACAAGGAAACAAATTGCAGTTTACACTTTTTAAAATGCTCTTTTCCAGAAACACCCACAAGGGTAATTCTACTTTGTTCTTTTGGCTTATTATGGTGGGCCGAGGGGCTGTGTTTGCAATAACTAACCCTGGTCTATTATGTGCTGGCAGATCTCATCTCAGTTGTAGACTAGATTTGAACACAGTCCTAACAAAAATGCAACAGTTGATAGGCTAGTGCCTCTTCACGAACACGCGGTGGAGAAGCACAGCCTATCGTGTACCTAAACTGTCTTATAGTGACAGATCACTGTGAATGAGAAATGTTTGTAGTCAGTGATGACACCTTCTCCGAATACATCTAAAAAAAGGTAGGATATATCTAGAGATATAGATTTTTTTATTTTTTTTTAGGCAAACTGTGTGAATGGGAAAGTATATTGGGGGTTTATCAAATTTGACTGCAAAAGTGGAAATCCATCAATACTTTTTTTGATTTGAACAGTCTGTGCAGCTCATCCACTGACAAACTTGATAACACAAGAGTTAAAACCCATATCATCAATGCAATCCAGAATGCGAACTGTAAAGCACCGCAAGGCAAACTCAATGACTACGGAGAGCGGGGTCCATATAAGGTATACAAGTCCTTCTGCTATTTAGTGAAACCAATGAATAGTAAAGTATTTGAAAGTACCATTCATCTGAAGCGTAGTCAGATAAAACTAATAGTTTAAGCTGTCACCTTTCAAGGCTGAGGAAAAAACAAAAATGATTAATCAGGTCCACATTTCCAGCAACAACAAAGCTCCCAAAATAGAATTTTCTAATGCTGCTTATTTATTTTAGAAGATGAAAGGCAAAGCGGGTCTGATTTATGAAACTGGAACAAAGGAGAAAGACAGAAGTGTCACTCACAGCAACCTATGGGGTTTTAACAGGTAAACTGCAGTCAAGCAATGGCCTACACATAGTACCTAGAAATTGTATCCTCCTCCCTTTTTATTCATGTTCTCCCCGAAACGCTCTATTCCTGACGCCACCTTCATTAATCCACAGGTAGCAGGGATGATTACATTTTAGGGAGGTCGAAACCCTGTCTATAAAAACCTTGTTCAATTCTAGTGTTGATCTGGGAAATTTCATGGAACCTGACCCTTTTCCAACTTTAGCAGACATGCAGCGTTTCCTGGACTGCGGTAACAAATCACTGAATGACAACTGGTTGCCAAGAAAGTTATTTAAAGCAGAGTTCCGCCTGCAAAAAAAAAAAAAAAATCATTTAAAAAAGTCAGCAGCTACAAATACTGCAACTGCTGACTTTTAAAATAAGGACACTTACCTGTCCAGGGTGCCAGTGATGTCCTTGCCCGAAGCCGACGGCATCTCAAGTAAGGGAATCAGGAAGTGAAGCCTTGCGGCTTTACAGCCCATTTCCCTACTGTACATCTGCGAGTTGTGCTGCGCATTCTGATTAGTCCCCTGCTGTCTTCTGGGACCTGTGTGTCTCCCAGAAGACAGCGGGTGGTGCAGAGGAGGGGCCGGACATGGCGTAGATCGCCGCGGATACTGCGCTGATCTTTCGCCAGAAGTGGGAGCCAATACCTGTATTGGACAGGTAATCTGCTCCCCCCTGAAAGGTGCCAAATGTGATTTCTGGGTGGAACTCCGCTTTAAGCCGATCTTCTCCAATTATAACGAGAAAATAAAATGCTGAAACACTGAAGCAGATCAGCTGCTAGAAGCAACACCCATGACTTTCCATGTTACAGTTTTCTTCAAGCTTTAGACAGAGTGGGGAAGGGCTAGACGCTCAGTTGAAACTTTACAGTACATTGCTGGATTGATTCCAGGGTTGGGGCACTCCCCCTGCCAACCCGTGATGTGACTGGACACAGGACGAGTTTGGCAGCTGATTCCAGCCAATGATTTTGGCTGAAGTCAGCTGATTGGCTATGGCTGTTTACAAAAACACAGAACCCTGTACTGTGAATGGCAATCTGGCTGTTTCTTCCCCCTGCAAAGCAGGGAAAAATAAGTCCAGATAGAAAAGTAAAAGCAGCACACATTACACATCATTAGGAACACAGTTAATCCCTTGATAACCCATTGTCATTGGTACAGTGTCAGTGTACAGTATTATCACTGTATTAGAACCACTAGCGATGTTAGTGTCAGTTAGTGACCCTCCCAGACAGTGTCGGTTAGCACTAGATTGCCGCCATCCAATCACAGTCCCACTATAAGTCGCTGATTATTGCCATTACAGTATAGTGTCTATAGCTGCAAAGAATTCTATATAACAGTTAGTAGTCACTATAGATTTTGCACAAACCAATATACAGTTTTTTTTGTTTTTTTTTTTTAACCAGACATGTACCAGAATACACTTTGGTTTAACTTTATGAAGAAATCTGATTTAAAAAAAAATAAATTAAAAAAAATGTATTGGGTATGGACTTTGCACCGATACAAATATGGGTATCAGTGCCGATACTAAGCATTTGCACGAGTACTTGTACTTATGCAAATGCTAAAATACTCAAACCGATACCTTCAAGTCCGCAGACTGCAATTTGACAGCTCAAAATCGCATGACAATTTGCACCCCCATGGAACTGTTCAAATCATTACTACTCAAGTTGTAGCGGCTTTGAAACAGGTTCCTGCACTACTTTTTTGTGATTTCATTGCAACTTGCAACCTGAGCCAGTGAGCTATCCAAATGTTTTTGGCCTTTAACCACTTTGTACAAACTTACATCAAAATGACTCAAATTAAAAACCTGACGATGTTATATTTTCCTACACTACACAAAGCTAAAAAAAATAAATAAATAATGTCTGGAACCAAGCTTTAAAGGATAATCCCAATTAAATGTGGAGCAACAAACATGCTAAGCAAACAGTGTTGGAGAGGAGGAGATAAATATTGTACTAATGGTAAAAGCCAGAATTTGACCCAAATATCCTCACGGGATTACATTCATTATGTAGTAAGCTCTTTAAGCTGTATTTACAGCAAATGTTTACAAGTTAACACAGCAGTAATCTAATTGTTGTGCACTTGGGAGAAAACGATCACACCTTTCACTCTACACAGATCATCCTCAGAGACAGCCTGTGTAACCAGAGTAAACTCTGAAAAAGTGACTGCTATCTATAACAATAGCACCTGTCATCACCATCTGACATTTTAAAATGTAAATATACCAACTCATATAAAATAAACAACAGTTATACAGTTTAAACTTTGTAGCAACATTACATTAAAGCTCTATAAAGCAGTGGCTCTTCCTAGTTCACACGCCAGGGCTTCGGTCACTCTGAATATTGGCTGAAATGAAAAGGTGGGCAGATGGCACAATCACCATCTCAGCCAGAGGAAACCTTGTATTCACTGATAAAAAAAAAAAGAAGCTTCCTGTGAATGGCAAAACGCACTCAACCCAAGTTTATTAAAAATTAATTTTTTCCTTTTCTTGGAGTACATCACTGGACACAGAGCAGCCATAGTAATTACTATGTGGGTTATACGCCACCTAGAGGTGAATGGACACTGGCAGATCAATCAAACAGGAAGTCATCCCCTATATAATCCCTCCTACACAGGAAGTACCTCCGTTTTTTAGCAAAGCAATGAATATCCAAAAAGATCGGAGGGACCTCGGTGTCCTATGATGTACTCCAAGAAAAGGATTTTACAGATAAGCTGTAGGAAAAAAATTCAAATTTTCTTTATTGTACTTCACGGGACACAAAGCAGCCATAATAATTCATATAATTCATATGTGGGATGTCCTAAAGCAAGACAAGGGAGACAATCACAGAAACTGCCACCTGTGAAGGACTTATTCTGCCGCCCCTAACATACTGTGGCCAAAGCAGTATCCTCCGTGGCTTTGATATCCATCTGGTAAGGTAAAATCTTGTGAATGTATGAGCCAAAGACCATGTAGTCGCCTTTAAATTCTGAGCCACTGACACCTGGTAGCGAGCGCTTCCAAAAAGGGGTGGGGACCTTGCCCTTTCAAGCCATAGGCTTGAATAATTAATTGGCGGATCCAATGAAAATAGTTAACTTAGATGCCTCCTGCCCTTCCTGGGCTCTACTGGCAGCACAAACCAGGATTCCTGACCTGTGCCGACAATCCAAGTAATCCTGGACCGCTGGACTGCCTGAACTACCTCCAGAGTATGCAGCGATCTTACTCCTGCCAACTGAGGATTAGAAAAGAAGGCAAAACATTGTCCTGATTCAAGTGAAAACTAGAAACCACTTTAGGTAATAAAGATGGAGAACACACATCACCTTATGATGTGAGACCAAGAACGGCCCCTTGCATGAAAGAGCCGCCAGCTCTGCCACTCCACTTGATGACGTAAACCAAAGAAGCCATCTTCCGAGATAAAGGACTAACAGTCTCCCAATTGGTTCAAAAAGTTGCCTCTGCAAGGACAGACAAGAACAAATTCAAGTCCCAAGGGCACAAGAGTGGCCTGACAGGTGGGACTGTCTGCGTTGCACGCTGTATGAAGTATGAACCAAGGAGTGAGAAACAACACCTTCTGGATAGGGACGAAATCTGACCTTTAATGGTACTTAAGGCCAATCTCCCTTCCCGATTTGAGAAAGGAAAGAAACTCCCACTCACATATATTTGCGTGTGCCACTACCTGGCATCACCCCAGGCATAAAAGATTTTAAAGTCCTGTAATTGAAGTTCCCTGAAGCTGGCTTCCTGGGGCTCAACAGTGCGGACATACAGGACTCAAGACCATTAGATCCTGCTGGACTGGGAGTGTCCAAGGAGTGACCCCAAGACTCGCTACGTCAGTGTACCATGCCCTCATGGGCTAATTCAGCTAACACTATTATCAGAGTTACCACTTCCTGGATTCTTCACAAAAGATGCGGCAGTAGTTGAAACAGAGGGAAAGCGTCAATTAGGGAGAACTGGTCCTTAAGGTGTTACCAGTGCAACTAACACTATTGCCAGTGGGTACTCTCATCCCGGACACAACCTGTCCCAACTTGTTGTAGAACTTGGAATCTAGTAGATCCACTTTCAGCATTTCCAAACGTTGGCCAATTGCCAAAAAACATCTCAGGATGCAGAAACCGTGTGGTCCTGCCACTAGTTGCTGATGACTGGAAAACCTCCCTGCCACTATTCTATACCTGTAATATGTACTGGCGGTAGAGACAGAACTTGTTGTGCTGTCCCAGACAGAATGTGGTTCTTGCAGAGAGGTCCTCACTGAACAGACCGAGCCTATCTGAAACCGAAGGATGCCCATCGGCTTGAGATCTTAAGCTAGACCTCATGTCCCCATTTAGTTTTGGACCCGCTATAGTTGGGGTGCTGAATATAAATCGCAGCATCGGTGCATCCCGATTCAAACGTTCACGATGCTGCAGTCTGCTGAATCAATGTCTGGTGACGTCATCCGTCGCTCTGAGCTGTGCTCTTCCTCTCCGGGAGAAACACAGAGGCAGAGCCTGCATGGTGGATAAAGGCCCCCCTTTCACTGAAGCAGAAAGTCAGCTGATTGATAAGCTGACAGCCAGTATAGTGCAGGAGGGAGGAGCTCAAGGAGACCCGACATCAGAAGAGGCTTCACTGGAGTCCCCCCTCCAGTTTCCCCCAAACACCCCCCCCCCCCCCTCTGATCCCATCCATCCCTCTACCACTGGAGAAAAAATAAGTTCTTCTGACTGCTTGAATTTTTGTATAAAAAGTTTTAACCTTGCGCAGTAATGGTGATGCATCACCGAATCGAATCATGGACAGTATAATCGTAATGGAATTGTGAGGCCAGTGAAGATGCGCACCCCTACCCGCTACCATTCGAGTGTTTCATAATAATGAGCCCACAACTTCTGCTCCAAGGGCCAAAGCAAGGCAAAGACTGTCTGTGGCAGACCCAGATAGTCCCAAGAGGCGTACTTCACCTACCAGGTTTTCTGGCCTAAGACACTCAAAACCCAGCAGCCTCACATGCCTCCCTCACTTAGGAAGGGAAAGCTTATAGCACCTGGTATTCCCGGGGAGTCTCCCATCCAAGTATTAACCTGGCTTGATCCGAGATCAGGCGTGTTTAGGGTGATGCGGCCCTAGTCCATTGCAGTTCTGCTAAACTCTCCTAATGACCTTCTAAATCATCAAGAATCACTGCAATGCAAAAACATCACAGTGGCTCAGATACACCAGATGCCACTGGTCCAACAGGAGTCACCAGATCACTGGACCTGAGGGCGGTGTACCTGCCTTGCCCGACTGCCTCTCCCTTCTGGAGTCATTTATCTGGTCTAAGAGGTAAATAACATAGCGTCTATATTAGCCAAAACCTAATACGCAGTCCCCCAAGGATGCACTTGATAAATGAAAAGGAATGCAGCGCTCTCATCAAGGGAGTCTCCTAAGTATAGAAGTAGAGTCCACGATAGGGTGCTCAGGCTGTTGTGTCCTCCGGACAACACTTAGGCAACAGTCAAAATAGCAACTCCATGTCCATATCCAAACTTGTATTGGTACATGTAAAAGGATACAAGTGCTGACGCATTTCGGCACACCGCCTTGGTGACAGCACTGCATATAGAAGTCAATGGATGGCCCGCTTGGATCCGCCTGAAAAACGGACAGGCGGATCCGAGCGGGCTTGTCATGTGAAAGGGGCCTTACCCTCTAAAAAAGCTGTTGCAAAATGAAAAAGAAAACAGATCACTTTGGCATCATTTCCTCAACATAATGTTTTTCTTTTTTGACACATACGTAGTTACACACTACAAATGCAAGCTACAGCTTGCCCAGATTTAGCAGCTGAAGTATTAATACATTTATTGTACAGTATTTAACCAGATTAATATTTAGAACATTTTTGTGGACAGCATTCCCAAGCTGTACTTTAATATATTTTGTAAGCATGGATTTTCTCTCCTTTTGAATGTTATTCCTGCTTAGCTACTTGACTAGAGCAGTGTAATCCTCACTCTGACAATGACTGTGTCTTATAAAATGTATTAGGCTGCAAGAACACAGTCATCACTCATAAATGACAGGACAAAAAAGGTGGGACTAATTAGATGTCATATTTCAAGATGTGAAAATCACAAATATGTTTTTCAGCAAAATCTTGGCATAAAAAAATAAAAAAAAAATCTTTTGGTGCGGAGTATCTGCAAAATAGAGATTTTTACTTTTTCTTCTCTTGCAGTACTCTTTGACCATGGGTTAGATGCAGATACTTTTAGGTGATTGGATACTGGCACAAAAGGCCACCCCCAAAGCGCACCATATAACCCCATGCCCACTCGAGTGAGACTCCAATTTTTTAGCAAACGATAAGGAGTGATCAAAGACGCAGAGGAGGGGCTTGTGTTCTTTATTGTACTTCCAGATATTTACAGGCAAGTCAAAACTATTATCTTAATTGTATAGTGCAGAACACAAGACATGGGGTATAGCCAAGCAATAAAGGGGGTGGGCAACAATATAGGAAATATAACTGCCAACAGGCCCACAAGAAAACAGGGTTAAAGAATATGAACAAAAACACTCCGATGACAGCTAGAAGCACCTGGGGGCTGAAGTTCACATCAGTGGAGACCTAAACCTTCACCAGGTAGAACTTCAAAAATGTGTGAACATGTTCAATAGGAATTTTAACAATTTGTGGACTGCCTACTTGCACTGCGGATGGGCGGTCTGTACAGGCAAAGCGGCGTACTGGTGCGTAGCTGCCTGCTTCCGGGTTTGGGGCCAAACATTCACTGTGATTTTACATAGCGGGAGTCTGTAAGCAGGTCCCAGCCAAGGATTCATGGCCAGGACCTGCTGATCGGCTGTGTCTAATCACAGCCCAGAGCTCTCTATCAAAAAAGAACAATCCTTTTGTTTTCTATCCCTGCAACACAGACTGGCTGGATCACAAGGTGAAAAGAAAGAAAAAAAAAAAAAAAAAAAAGAGAAAATGAATACAGCCACCACATCTAAGAATTGCTCGGCTATAATGCATTTTTGTTTTTGGGTTCAAAGAGGAAGTAAACTGTGCCAAATTTTCTTTTTTAAAAAAAAAAAAAAATAAATAAAAAAAAAAACCCTGCAAATTAACCCTGCATCGCATACTAGCACAATATGAAATACTTACCTTAGAACAAAGCCCTGCACCCCCTTGCTGTCAGCTCTGACATACGCTTCCATCTTCACCCGGTCTGCCTTCCGGTTTTGCGCCCTACTGCCGTCTAATTGCCTGTGCCGCGATGACGTCACTCCCTCGCATGTACACGGAAGTCATGGACCGCGGCACGGAGCTCTGAAGGGAGGGCACGGGTATACCGTCCCTTCAGAGCGCATGCGCCGGTGACATCACCAGCTGCATGAAGTGCGAATGAATATCTCCTAAACCTTCACGGTTTAGGAGACATAGTGCCTACAGGTAAGCCTTATTATAGGCTTACCTGCAGGTACAAACCTGCAGAGTGGGTTTACATCCACTTTAACACTGCTCTAACTCTAAACATATTAGATTCACTCTCTGGGATAAAGATGTGCCCACTCCTACCCCTTTATCTCATTGCTTGGTTTAAAAACGTTCACCCCTTGCTGCCCAGGCCAATTTTCAGCTTTCAGCACTGTCGCACTTTGAATGACAATTACGCAGTCATGCAACATTGTACCCATATAAAATTGTATCACTTTGACAGATAGAGCTTTCTTTTGGTGGTATTAATTCATCACTGAGTTTATTTTTTGCTAAACAAAAAAAAACGAAAATTTGCAAAAAAAAAATAATAATTCTTAGTTTCTGTTTTGCAATTAAGTACGGTAATTTTTCTTCTGCACTGATAGTAAAAGTTTGATTTTTTTTTTTTTTTTTTTTTTACAGAGTAGGGCCTCAAAGAAAACAGGTTTCCAAAGAACCAGAAAATCTAAATTCACACAGCAAATGTGAAGTAGTGATTTTGATTTCTCATACAGCACTGGTATTCACCTTCAGATGTTTTCCACCTCTTCCACAGATCCTCCACTGTAATATGTTTGTCTTCTCTGTGCAAATGATTGTGCTTGTGAGAAGCATCTTTGTAGTTCATGTCCTCCCGCAGGAACTGCAAAAGATTACAAATCAAGCTCTTTAGTAAGATGCACAAAGAATTGCTAAAATAAAACTGCAATATGAAGTATTTATTATGAAAGTAAAATTCAGTTTTAAGGTCGTGTGTCAATGGGCAAATGCAGCTTGCTTTCAGGCGCACTCCACTTGTATTTGAGATCAACTTGAGACAAGTCTGAGATTGTCCACCATTTACTGACAGGTGCATCTGACCTGAAGATGAACTCCTAAGCTGCATTCACCTGCAGTTTCTGCACTCCTATTGACTTGTATGGGGAGAGAAGCAAACACAAGCTTCTCAAAATAGGTTCTAAAGAGGTTGCGTTAGGCAGAGCAGGGTTTATTTTGTGATTTTCCTGATCATTAAAGTGATATTAACCCCTTTTAACACTTAGCAGCTGATTTAATCATTTACTGAATAGCTTCTTTAATAATACTTGCCTAAGTTCCATTTTAAGTTGGTGCCATGGCCGCTGCCTCAGGTTTCCTGTTCAGGGTGGCTCCTTTCTCTCGCATGAAGCCATCCTTACAAGCAGGAACTAATAGAGTTTTGTCTCCCTGTACTGTGTGCATCAATAGAAAAACACACACCCATAGCTTAGGATTGCAAGGCACTCCCTTGCGTACCTCCTCACTTCCCCAAAATAACAGACTGGCTGGGAACTGCACTGTCAACTAACAGCTTTCTTATGAAGCTAGTCACCCTCTACCAGGAAGATGCATCACAGCAGCAAACAAAAAAAAATTGTAGGAGGCTGCGAGAAACAAAAGGTACTTTTTGAGTTTAGAATAAACATCACACTTGAATATAACTTTTTTTTAAAACCAGTTTCATTTTAGAGCAGAACTAAACACTTTGTAACTGTTTTGAGCAACAGAGAAATCAATGCATGCTGTGAATGATAACTGTCACAGCTGCTTGTGCTCTCAACCAAACCGTCAAGCCATCGAATGACTGGGGTTATAACTGATCACATGTGCAGCACCATGGTAACTGCAAATCAAACAGAGGCTAAGATGGCAGCTTCCTTCTCTGTAAAGTGCAGGAGGGCTTATTTTGTAAGCCTTGACTGTAAAGTGGACGTTCCCCTTTATGTCCTCCTCCCCATACTCTACCACATCCCAGTGGATCTGAGTGAAAGCTTCACCCCCCTCCCCCTTTGCCCGCAGCATTTTGGGAAATGTCAAGTCCAAGAGGGTTGTGGAACCATTCACAATGCGCAGCCCGCCTTGCGCATGTGCAGTGGGAAGTTGGCTGTGAAGACGCAAGGAGTCACAGCCGCCTTCCCTTTTTTTTTTTTTCAAATATACGTTTTTATTAATGCCCAACATGGGCAAAGACAATAGATACAAACATATATATAAACATTGAAAAGGAAGGGGGACAACATAATCAACAGCAACGCATGGAGGGAGAGTATTACAGGGTTTTATATACGTTTTCCAACATGTTATTGTATTCCCAGTGACAAATACCTCTTAAATTGTCATTGAGGGGCCTAGGAACCCCTCCACCAGTAAGAATCTAGTCTGAGTTGGTGAAGGTTGGAAAGCCTGTTTTCTTTCGTCTCCTCTCCCTCCTCTCCCCCCGGCCGCCCCCCCACCCCACCCGGGTGGAACTCCCACGCCAGGGGCAGGGGCAGTGGGAGGAGCAGGGGGCCCCCCCAAAGTAGTTAAAGACAAGGAGGGGTTGGAGGGAATCACGGGTGGGGGTGGGATAGGAAGAATATCGGGAAGCCCTGGTTAATTCAGGATGGCCTCTGGATTCATCTTTATGTGGGGTATTGACTTCATCAAGAAGTCCTAAGGGCGATACCTTCCGAGGAGAGGATGAACTGGCGCCACAGCTCCCATGTCTTTTTGTATTTTTCTTGCTGTTGTCTCGCAACGAGCACCAAGTCTTCCATTTTACTAATGTCCTCTACTCTCTGGATCCAGCTAGCTACCGTTGGTGGGGTTTGACTTTTCCATTGAAGTGGGATACAAGATTTTGCGGCATTTAACAGGTGGCGTAGTACAGATTATTTGTACCTCTTAGTTGATATTGTGTTTCCGTGCAGTAAGAAAAATGCGGGGTCATCTGGAATATTATATTCCGGAAACTTCTGGATGGTTATTATAACTGTGGACCAGAAATGGGACAGCTTCGGGCAGGACCAGAATATGTGTAATAATGTACCTCTGTCTCCCTGGCACCTCCAGCACAGTGCTGAAGTGTTCACGTAGTAGGTATGCAGAACACGAGGGGTCAAGTACCATCTTGTCATGAGCTTATAATTAGTTTCCTGTACTTTCGTACAGATGGAGGATTTTAGGGCAAACGTTATGATACGCTGGGTCTGGTTCAAGGTGAAAGTACAATTTAGGTCTCTTTTCCACTTAGTCAAATATGGCAGGTGCATGCTTTCCGTCGGGGAAATTAGAAGGTTGTACATTATGGACAGTGTCCTCGGAAGTACATCCTCCCCCAAGCAAAGGGCCTCAAAGGTGGTGAGGGGTTTGTCAAATCCCTGTAGGTTAGGTATGGATGCAAGGAAGTGTCTTAATTGGACCGCTGTCCAAAATGGCAGTTTGAAGGTGCCAGTTTCGCTTCTTAGCGTTTCTAAAGAGGGCCAGGAGTCGTTTATCATGAAGTGTCTTGCTTATGTGCAATTTATGTCTTTAAAGACATTCTTGACGTGGGGGTCCAGTCCTGGTGGGGGTAGACTCGGCAGGGGAGGACGCCGAGGCGGTATAGGGGAGAAGCTGGGCAGGGAACTTGGAAGAGAAAGGGAAGAAGAGAAAGGGGGGAGGGGGGACTAGAGGCCGGGGGGTCAGGTGCGGAAGAAACAAGAGGCGTCTTCGCCGTAAGTTCATAAGGTCAACGCCCAAGGGGGGTGAGCTCGACATGTTTTGGAATTGGTACTCAAGTGGGAGTAAGGGAATTTAGGGGGGGGGGGGGGCTGGAGGGGGGCTTTAGCTACTATTGGCAAATGGTATGCTGGCGTTAGCCCAACTCAACCAGTGTGGTCAAGGGGTGTGCTGGCCTATGTGGGGGAGTAGCTGGACAAGGCTGCTAGGGGGTGCGCCTGACCCATCCCGCTCAACCTAAGCCAAGTGATCTAGACATTCTTGGGTGGTCTCGCTTAGTCCCCAAGATATCCCCGTCTCCTCACCCCCAATTGGAGGAGGGGGGGGGGGACACTGGCGACCTACTTCTTTATAGCCTCCCCCCATATCCGTTTGTGTCGGGGCAGGGGGGGGTTCGCACAGATAGACCACCGCTCCCTGACGTCCCCAGCCCCGTCAAACAGCCATGTCATTAATTAGCATCCAGGGGGTCTCATCTATGGTCCATTTGTGTTCCCCACCTCTGTCGAACAGGCAGCTATCGATCATGTAACAACCATGCAATAACAACATGAACTAAAACATCACTCTGCTGACCTTGTATCAAACATTTATACATATTATAGGTTGGTTTATGCAGATATAATATAGTCATTAAGGCAAAGAACCCGACCCTCAGCCGGGTCAGCTGTATCAGTGGGCCTGAGAGCCCCCAAAGTGCAACTCCGGGGAGGGGGCTTGTCCTCCCATACACATTTCACCGGGCTGTGTTCTCCTTGTACCCTGGACAGGGAGTGGGGTCTCTTTCTCAGGTGGCCTCAGCAGGGGTCCGCACCCCTCCCCCCAAGAAGTCCACCCACAGCATAGATTCTGTTTGCAGGCTCAGGCCTTCCCTTGTTAAATATGCTGGCACTGGGGACCTAAAG
Source organism: Lithobates septentrionalis (assembly GCA_037952835.1). Lineage (NCBI taxonomy): Eukaryota > Metazoa > Chordata > Amphibia > Anura > Ranidae > Lithobates > Lithobates septentrionalis. Next base: position 6,870,445 of record JBBDGP010000614.1, read on the forward strand.
ACCAGCAAAGAACTAGCCCAAGTGAGAACAGCACTGGATCCCTGGACAGGTAAGTGTCCTTTTATGAAAAGACAGCAGCTACAGTATTTGTAGCTGCTGACTTTTTTTTTTTTCCTTCTAGGGTGAAGATCTCTTTAAAGTGGTTGTAAAGGCAGAAGGTTTTATATCTTTAAGCATTAAGATAAAAAGCAGCAGCCCCCCTAACACTTACCTGAGCCCATCTTGATCCAGCGATGTTGCAGAAGGATCTCGGCTGCCTGTGACTCTCCCTCCTCATTGGCTGAAACAGCAGCCATTGGCTCCCGCTGATGTCAAAGTCAGTGAGCCAATGAGAAGAGAGAGGGGGCAGGGCCGGGCCCTCAGCTCCGTATCTGAAGGGACACGGGGAGCAGCGGCTCGGGTGCCCCCATAGCAAGCTATTTGCTGTGGGGGGCACTCAACAGGAGGGAGGGGCCAGAAGAGCCGAAGAGGGACCCAAGAAGAGGAGGAGCTGGGCTAAAATCACTATACAGAGCAGGTAAATATAACATGTTTGTCATTTTTAACAAAAAATAACATAAGACTTTAGTATCACTTCAAGTAACTCTTTTCAAAATAAAATCTATACACAGAAATACAAAGAATGTGAGAACAGATGATGTGATGCCTGCATCAAGTGATTGTAACCAGGGTAGATATAAATCAATGAAATAAAATAAAAAAATTAATCAGATTTTTTTATTTTATTTAAAGTGGATGTAAACCCAATGTCATCCTTTCTAAACTACTGCCATAGATGTTATCTATAAGGATATACATGCCTCCTGCATGTATCTTTACCTGTCAAATGTCTCCCCTCTGTCTGTTATGAGACCCGAAAAACTGCAGATTCTGTGGGTGGGTCTGTTGTCTGGAGCTCGGTGGGTGGAGTCGTGATGTCAGTAGACTCCCGCCCACCTCTACACTCCCCTTGTCAATATCCATTTTCTCCTGTGTTTTTTCCTACACTGAACTTCTGCTATGATCTCTAACATCCAGTGAAAAGACAGGAAAGTAACCACATGACTTCAGCATGCCAAATCATGCTGAGGTGTGGAACAGCCAATCCTTGCAGAGCTGCCGAAGAAAGGAGTGGGGGAGGGAATTAAAAAATAATGCATGTCTTAGGCTAGAGCACGAGATATGTAAATCACCTGTCACTCACAGCAAGGGGGAGGATTTGACAAAGTTTTTTCTCTGTTTGTCAAGTTTTATCTCACTGAACAATAAAAGAGGATTGCTCAGAGCTGGATTAACTCTTTGTGGCAAAACTGGGCTCAAATGATAGGAAATCTTATACTCTACATTATGACATCAAAAAAAAAAAAAAAAAAATGGGTTTGCATTAACTTTAAGGGCCAGTTCACACCACATGCAGTCCAGTGTGTTTTTTTTTCTGCATCAAAAACGCATGGAAAGTAGGCTATATGGTTTTCAATGGCATAGTTCACACCAGTGCGTTCCAGAAAAAAAAAAAAAAAAAGTAGAAAATGCTGCATTTTTCTGCACTGGACTGTACTGGAACGCTGTAAAACGCATCAAAAACGCACCTAAATGCACCAAAAACGCACTGCAACACACTTGTCCTTATTTAAGGTTAAGAAAAAAAGAGGAGGGGAGCACTGGACTGCATCAAAAACGCACTGGAACGCATAAAAAATGTGCACGCTGAAAAGCACCTGGAACGCATCCGGACTGCGTTTCTATGGTGTGAACTGGCCCTAAAATCGTTTTTTTTTTTAAATTTTCATCAAAATTTTAATACAATGCGTTTGAAGTAAAAATCTACCCACAGATAGTTTTCTATTTCAGATACGTTGATTGAGTTGATTCAGCATGCAAATGAAGCTTAGTTATGTAGCACGAGGCTGTATATTCTGCAATATTTCCATTTTTTGTAAACTCATTCAGTGAACCCAAGCTCTGCAAGCTGAGATAACATGCACTGCATTGATGCATTCACACAATTTTACAGTAACCATGAGATAAAACAAAGTTCAGGACTATTCGTTTATCCCATTTTTTGGCAAAACTATGTACACTACAGATTGAATCGGTTCGGATATCTGTTTTACTAACCTGACAGCTGCTTATTCTAAATAGAATCTTTAATATTTGCAAACAAAATGAAAGTTTTGTATCAGCAAGAATGAGTCCTTACATTTAAAGAGTACCTGTAATTTCAGATCCATCATGGCAGCGCCTGTTAGGGGGCATCCATTCACCTGGCTGTCGCCATGTCCCTCACTTTGTTGTGTCACTGCCGCATCACCAGATGTCCCATTAAAGTGAATGGGACCGCCGAGGAGTCAACAGCAGGTCAGAGGAGCCACTGCAGGACAGAGATGATAGTTGCTTTTTAACCACTTGTCGCCCGCCATATAGCAGAATGACGGCAGCAAAGTGGTTGCGATATCCTGACCGGACGTTCTCAGGATATCAAGCCGCTGCGTGCCCCAGTCTGACACACCGCAACTCCGATCTAGGTAAAGTCTCTGACAGAGACTCTTTACCACGTGATCAGCCGCGTCCAATCACGGCTGATCACGGTTTAAACAGGAAGAGCCGTTGATCGGATTTTCCTCACTCGCGTCTGAGATATGAGTAGAGGAGAGCCAATCGGCGGCTCTCCTGATGGGGGGGGGTCTGTGCTGATTGTTTATCAGCGCGGCCCCCAGCGGATGCCCACCCAGGACCACCAGGGATGGCCACCACACTGGACCACCAGGTATGCCACCCAGTGCCCAGGCAGCTGCCAATCAGTGTCAGTGAAAAATGCCTACCAGTGCCACCAGTGAAATCCAGTGCCAGCCATCAGTGCCCATCAGTGCCACCCATAAGTGCCCATCAGTGAAGGAGAAAACTTACTTCTTGTTTACAAAACTTTATAAGAAAAACAAAGAAAAATTTTAACACATTTTTTCAGTCTTATTTGTTTAGCAAAAAATAAAAACCGCAGAGGTGATCAAATACCACCAAAAGAAAGCTCTATTTGTGGGAACAAAATGATAAAAATTTCGTTTGGGTACAGTGTAACATGACCGCGCAATTGTCATTTAAAAAGTGACAGCGCTGAAATCTGAAAATTGGCTTGGGCAGGATGGTGCGAAATTGCAATGTTTTGAAGTGGTTAAAAATTATGATTTAAAATCGACTTGATTTAAATCAAACCCACCCTGATTGTAACCAACTTATATTAAAAAAAAAAACTATTGCTAAATAGGTAAGCGTACCAAACAAATGGTCCCTGCCCCCACCTATAACTGGCCTTCACAGCAAGGAGCACATGGAAGGGCAAACACATGAAAGACAAAAACAGAGCAAATGCGTGCCAACTAAACCCCTGTTTTTAACGCAAACTGTTGGACGGGTTAATTTGGTCAGTTGGCAGACTGGTTGGTGAGTTGAGCTATGGAATGTTCTGTTTTGTCTTAAATAGGTAAGAGTTATGTAGCTGCAAATCTCAAATATTTCCAACAGTTCGGTTGTACATAAGTCGATCAGTAGACCACACCACAGTGCCCATACATGGATTGAATTTCAGCTGGTCCCTGCTGAATCAGTCAGGTTTGTTTTTTTAAAGCCGAACTATTAATACCACTTTAAATGGAAGACTGCTAGACTTGCTACATGGTAGTGCATAACAATAAGTGCAAATCAACGCAATCATACATAAATGAACATTTCCCATGTTTCCCAGACTGTTACACCACCATCCAACCAGGGAACTTATGAAAGAACAGACTAAGAACACAAAAAACAGGTGTGCCTGTACCAAATCCAGTTATCCAAGGTTTGTCATTCTACAACACAATATATGAATGCGACTTACACTGAGAATATAAAGATGGTCATTTAATTGATTTAGAGTCTAATTAGAGGATGTACACAATAATTTTCTTTAGTCTATCAGCATCATCTGAGTGATTACATTGCTGTTAAAGAAAGGAAACATGAATTCACAATATTTTTACTTCATTACACATTGTTTCAATAATTTTTTTGTATATCCAACTGTAGGAAAAGTGATCTGAGAGTGAGAATTCTGCAAGCTGGAATTAATTCTTGGCACATATAAAACCCACAGCTGTGTGTATTAGATGCTTGCCTGTCACACACAGTTTGCACAAACCAAAACAAACAGAATACGGCTACAAAACACAATTTTGCTAACCTGTAATTTAAAGGCTATACGTCGTCTTTTAATGTCAGCCTGCCAAAACGAGTAACCTAATTCAAACTATGTTTACAGCGCTACAGGCAAACAGCCAAAACACTATAATATAATTATATATATAATTATATATATATATATATATATATAAATATATATATATATATATATATATATATATATATATATATATATATATATATATATATATATATATATATATATATATATATTATATATACACACACACACACATACACTTGTGCTGATAAGTTTACATACCCTGGCAGAATTTAGGATTTCTTGGCCATTTTTCAGAGAATATGAATGAAAACGCAAAAACGTTTTTCACTCATGGTTAGTGTTTGGCTGAAGCCATTTATTATCAATCAACTGGGTTTACTCTTTAAATCATAATGACAACAGAAACTACCCAAATGACCCTGATCAAACGTTTACATACCCTGGTGATTTTGGCCTGGTAATATGCACACAAGTTGACACAAAGGGGTTTGAATGGCTATTAAAAGGTAACCATCCTCACCTGTGATCTGTTTGCTTGTAATTATTGTGTGTGTAATAAAGGTCAGTGAGTTTCTGGACTCCTGACAGGCCCTTGCATCTTTCATCCAGTGCTGCACTGACGTTTCTGGATTCTGAGTCATGGGGAAAGCAAAGGAATTGTCAAAGGATCTGCGGGAAAAGGTAGTTGAACTGTATAAAACAGGAAAGGGACATAAAAAGATATCCAAGGAATTGAGAATGCCAATCAGCAGTGTTCAAACTCTAAGAAGTGGGAAATGAGGGGTTCTGTTGAAACCAAACCACGGTCAGGTAGATCAACTAAAATTTCAGCCACAACTGCCAGGAAAATTGTTCGAAAAGCAAAGAACCACCCACAAATAACTTCAGGTGAAATACAGGACTCTGAATACATGTGGTGTGGCTGTTTCAAGATGCACAATAAGGAGGCACTTGAAGAAAGATGGGCTGCATGGTCAAGTCACCAGAAAAAAAAACATTACTATGCAAATGCCACAAAGTATCCCGCTTACAATACGCCAAACAGCACAGAGACAAGCCTCAAACCTTCTGACACAAAGTCATTTGGAGTGATAAGGCCAAAATTTTACTTTTTGGCCACAACCATAAACGCTACATTTGGAGAGGAGTCAACAAGGCCTATGATGAAAGGTACGCCATTCCTACTGTGAAACACGGAGGTGGAACGCTGATGTTTTGGGGATGTGTGAGCTACAAAGGCACAGGAAATTTGGTCAAAATGGTAAGATGAATGCAGCATGTTATCAAAGAATACTGGAGGAACATTTGCATTCATCAGCCAGGAAGCTGCGCATGGGACGTACTTGGACATTCCAACATGACAATGATCCAAAACACAAGGCCAAGTCGACCTGTCATTGGCTACAGCAGAATAAAGTGAAGATTCTGGAGTGGCCACCTCAGTCTCCTGACCTCAATATAATTGAGCCACTCTGGGGAGATCTCAAACGTGCCGTTCATGCAAGGCAGCCCAAGAATATACAGGACCTGGAAGCTTTTTGCCAAGAGGAATGGGCAGCTTTACCATCTGAGAAGATAAATGGCCTCATCCACAAATATCACAAAAGACGTCAAGCTGTCATTGATGTTAAAGGGGGCAATGCACGGTATTAAGAACTGGGGTATGTAAACTTTTGATTCGGGTCATTTGGGTAGATTCTGTTGTCATTATGATTTAAAAAGAGTAAACACAGTTGCTTGATAATAAATGACTTCAGCCAAATACTAACCATGAGTGAAAGAAAAGTTTTTGTTTTATCATTCATATTCTCTGAAAAATGGCCAGGAAATCATAAATTCTACCAGGGTATGTAAACTTATGAGCACAAATGATTATATATATATATATATATATATATATATATATATATATATATATATATATATATATATATATATCTATATCTATATCTATATCCTGTTTCCCCGAAAATAAGACCTAGCGTGATTGTCAGTGATGGCTGCAATATAAGCCCTACCCCCCAAATTAGCCCTACCCTGTTTCCCTGAAGATAAGCCGTACCCTGAAAACAAGACCTACAAGAACTTTAACTAGGGCTTATTTGGGGGGTAGGGCTTATATTGCAGCCATCACCGACAATCACGCTAGGTCTTATTTTCAGGGAAACAGGGTATTGAGAGATAGATATATATATATATATATATAGATAGAGATATATATATATATAGATAGAGATATATATAGATAGATAGATAGATAGATAGATATCTACTTCCCTTCCCCACACTCCACTGGCACAGTTTCACACACTGTGCGGCTCTGTGCTCAGTGTGTGAAACTGATTTGCAACTGAATGCAGAGAGGAGCTGTCAGAATTCAGCGTGATGTCGGGGGTGGGCAGGACCCAGATATCAAACACCAGCCAATGGGATGAGGATCTGGGCGGGCCGCTAAGTGTATGTGGCCCCGCCCACTTAAGCAGCCCAATCATTGGCTGGTGTTTAATAGCTGCAGGGCCCCACCCACCCCCGACATCACGCTGAATTCTGACAGCTAGTCTCTGCATTCAGTAAGACCCCTTTCACACTGGGGCGGTTTGCAGGCGTTATTGCGCTAAAAATAGCGCCTGCAAACCGCCCCTAAACAGCCTCTGCTGTTTGTTCAGTGTGAAAGCCTGAGGGCTTTCACACTGCAGCGGTGCGCGGGCAGGAGAAGAAAAAATCTCCTGCTAGCCGCATCTTTGGAGCGGGGAAGGAGCGGTGTATTCACCGCTCCTAAACCGCTCCTGCCTATTGAAATCAATGGGACAGCGCGGCTATAGCCGCACTATACGAGGGGTTTTAACCCTTTTTCGGCCGCCAGCGGGGGGTTAAAACCGCACCGCTAGCGGCCGAATACCGCGGTAAAACAGCGCTAAAAATAGCGCTGTTTTACCGCCGACGCCACCTACCACCCCAGTGTGAAAGCGGCCTTGCATATAGTGTAACTGAAACTGACAAATCAGCTCAGTGTGAAACCTGCCAGTGTCAACTATCAGTGCCAATCAGTGCCACCTGCAAGTGCCACCCAATGCCACGTGGCAACCAGTGCCACCTGCCAATGCCAACCAGTGCCACCTGCCAAAAAAAGAAAAAATCGGCTTAAAATATCGGCCGGCCCGATTTCTAAATCTCGGCATCGGCCAGAGAAAAACCCATATAGGTCGGCCTATAATGTTTACTTGGTAATATTTGCCCACTCTTCTTTGCAAAAACACTCCAAATCTGTCAGATTGCGAGGGCATCTCCTGTGCACAGCCCTCTTCAGATCGCCCCACAGATTTTCAATCAGATTCAGGCCTGGGCTCTGACTGGGACATTCCAAAACGTTAATCTTCTTCTGGTGAAGCCATTCCTTTGTTGATTTGGACCTATAAACTGCACAATTCAATTTAAAAACAAACTGAAATATTTTAGGGCAGGGGGGAGTAAAAATAAAGAAATAAAATAACGTGGTTGCATAAGTGTGCACACCCTCATATAACTGGGGATGTAGCTGTATTCAGAATTAGAGAAGTCCAGCCTGAGCTTTTTAGGCTGGTCTTCTCCTATGGGTCACAGGAGTGCAAGTCGTTTTGAACTCCTGTGACCCGTTTTCAGCGGAGAGTGGTCTGAAGTCCGCTCTCTGCTGACATCACTGCTATCAGTTGAGGCACCACGTCATCCTGACTTCAAGTCTGGATCTGCCGGCTGCCTTAATTAAGCGAGCCGCTGAGACAAACCTCTCCCCGCCCCTCCACAGCTCAGCACTCCAATGAACATGAAGGAGCAGAGAGAAGAGACGCTGACTGGCAGTCAGCAGCTCTCCCCTCGGGGATCTGTGAAAACAGAGCCATCAACGGCATTTGTTGGCTCGGTTCTCAGTGCAGAGACGGGGACAGATGCAGCATCGGTCTGATGCTGCATCCACCTAGGTAAGTTTGAATAAAAAAAAAAACAAACCCCATACTACTTCTTTAAAGCAATCACATTCAAACTCATGTTAAATAGGAGTCAGTATACACCTGCCATCATTTAACCACCTCAATACTGGGCACTTTCACCCCCTTCCTGCCCAGGCCATTTTTTAGCTTTCAGCGCTGTCACAATTTGAATGACAATTGCACAGTCATGCAACACTTTAGCCATTTTTTTTTTTTTATCTTTTTCTTCAAACAAATAGAGCTTTCTTACGGTGGTATTTGTTCACTGCTTTGGGGGGGCACCAATTAGGTGGCACTGAGGAGGCACCAATATGCCACACTGATAGGTGGCACTGACATGCAGCACTGGTGGGCACTGATGAGCAGGCACTGATCGCTGATGGGAGGCACTGATTGGCATCACGTATGGTCACTGATTGGTGGCTCTTCTGGGCACAGATTTCAGGAAAGTGCCCAGCAGTGCCACCAATCAGGGCACTGATAATCAAGGCCCTGATTACCTGCCCAGGTCTCCTCTGCGAGGAGATGCCGCTGATCGTCACTCCTCGCCACACAATCTGTCAGTGTGAGATGAGCCGATTCATGGTACTTCCGTATTTACATGTGACCGGCTGCGATTGAACACAGCTGATCACATGGTTAAAGAGCCGCGGCTCTTTACAGAGATCAGGGTCGCGCTGTGTCCTAGCAACATGATGCAGCTAAAAAAGCTGCACGCGTGCGTGATAGCGGCCGTTCTGGGGCGCAGTCATATGACATCCTCCCAGAACAAGAGCCGCGCCATCCCTCCCTCATTTGATGGCAGGCGGCAAGCGGTTAAAGTGCCTCTGATTAAACCAAAATAAAGGTCAGCTGTTCTAGTAGGTCTTTCCTAACTTCTTAGTCGCATCCTACAGCAAAAGCCATGGCCCGAGAGAGCTTCCAAAGCATCAGAGGGATCCCACTGTTAAAAGGTATCAGTCAGGAGAAGAGTACAAAAGAATTGCCAAGGCATATTTAGATATACTATCGATCACAGTGAAGACAGTCATCAAGTGGAGAAAATATGGCACAACCGCGACATTACCAAGAACTGGACGTCCCTCCAAAAATTGATGAAAAGACAAGAAAAATGGCCAGGGAAGCTGCCAAGAGGCCTACAGCAACGTTAAAGGAGCTGCAGGAATATCTGGCAAGTACTGGCTGTGTGGTACATCTGACAACAATCTCCCATATTTTTCATATGTCTGGGCTATGGGGCAGAGTGGCAAGAAAGAAGCCTTTTCTTACTAAGAAAAACATCCAAGCCCGGCTAAATTTTGCAAAAACACATATGAAGTCTTCCAAAAGCATGTGGGAAAAGGAGTTCTGGTCTGATGAAACCAAGGTTGAACTTTTCGGCCATAATTCCAAAATATATGGTTGGTGCAAAAACAACACTGCAGATCACCAAAAGAACACCATACCCACCGTGAAGCATGGTGGTGGCAGCATCATGTTTTGGGGGATGCTTTTCTTCATTTGGAACAGGGGCCTTAGCCAAGGTAGAGGGAATTATGAATGGTTCCAAATACCAGTCAATATTGGCACAAAACCTTCAGGCTTCTGCTAGAAAGCTGAACAATTAAGAGGCACTTCATCTTTCAGCATGACAACAACCCAAAGCATACATCCAATCAACAAAGAAATGGATTTACCAGAAGATTAAAGTTCTAGAATGGCCCAGCCAGAGCCCAGACCTCAATCCAACTGAAAATCTGTGGGGTGATCTGAAGAGGACTGTGCACAGGAGATGCCCTTGCAATCTGACAGATTTGGATGTTTTTGCAAAGAAGAGTGGCCAAATATTGCCATGCTGATAGATTCATACCCAAAAAGACTGAATGCTGTAATACAATCAAAAGGTGCTTCAACAAAGTATTAATTTAAGGGTGTGCACACTTATGCAACCATATTATTTTAGTTTATTTTTACTTCCCTCCACCTAAGTTTGTTCAGAGATGTACATTTTATAGGTCACATTAAAAATGTGGAAAAGGTTCTGAAATGATTTGTCTTTGTGTCATTTTTTTTTATATCACAGAAACCGGACATTTTAGCAGGGCTGTGTAGAATATATATATATATATATATATATATATATATATATATATATATATATATATATATATATATATATATATATATATATATATACATATATACATACATATACATACATATATACACACACACACACACAAGCCAGGTGACATTTCATGGCTTAGCTTTGCAGTTTTCTATTCCAGCCTTATATCCAATGAGGAGATGTGATCCAGAACTAGGAAATAGTGCAACCATCTTCCTGAGCACAATGCAGTATGACTGTGTAAGGCCCCTTTCACACGAGGCGGACTCCGTTTCCACGTCCAGTCCGTTGATCTCCGCTGAGCCGGCGGATGACAGGTCCCTCTCTGCTCACTGAGCGGGGAGGGGCTTGTCAGGCGCCGCTGCCGCCGCCTATGCAGGGATCGGACGAAAACGGACAGCATGTCCGTTTTCATCAGATCTCACCCGATCAGATCCGCCAGCGACGGACCTGGACGTAGGGCCATTCGTCTGCTTTTAGCGGATCGGACCGGGTCGAATGTCAGCGGACATGTCTCCGCTGACATCTGTCGCTCCATAGGCTAACATGGAGCGCCCGTTCAGGTCCGCCGTCAAAACTGATAGGCGGACCTGAACGGTCCGATCGTGTGAATGGGGCCTTAATCACAAGGCCGCCCAAATGAATAAACAAACACTGAGATTAAATTAGAACTAGAGACATTTTTGTCATCAATATCCCATTGCGGAGATTTCCCTTTACTTTCTGTCCAATAGCCAAAACAGGAAGTGAGGGAACCCATTTGCCTGCTCCCCCCCAAGTTTACCAGAACTAGTGTCCCCATTGGACGATTTCCCTTCTATTACTTTTCTGGGGGCAACCCAAAATTTGGGATTTTCTTTTACTTTTAATGATACTGGTCCCAGTTACAGAATCTCCCCAACGGGGACACAGAAAGTAATAAAACCTGACAGGTGTTCTAATCCCTCTCCCTGCTCTATCCAAGACAAAAAAAAAAAGTTGTCTTTAGTTATACTTTAAAAACATCTTCCATACCGGGTCTGTTCTAGCACTCCTCTCCTACATGTAAAAATCATCTTTTTTGCTAGGAAATTACCCAGAACCCCCAAGCATTATATATGTTTTGTTTGCAGAGACCCTAGGGAATAAAATGGCCGTCGTTGACACTATGTCACACAGTATTTGTGCAACAATTTTTCAAACGCGTTTTTTAGGGGGGGGGGGAAATGGTTTCATGAATTCAAAGAAAAAACCCACTTAAGTTAGCCTAATTTTTTTTTGTATAATGTGAAAGATGTTATGCTGAGTAAATAAGATACCTAACATGTCACGCTTTAACTGCTTCAGATGCGCGCTATAGCCGAATGACGGCTACAGGGTGGATCTGCTTTGCCGACAGTACGTCTATTGACGTCCTCCCCTTTGCATGCTTGCCATGCCCCTCCTGAAGGGCACGTGCTGTGATCACCCGAGTCAATGAGACTCGAGTGATCACAGATCAGAGTAAGGCCGGTCCCGGCCCCTTACCACATGAACAGCGGTCAGCAAATGACAGCTGATCATGTTATGTAAACAGAGGATTGGTAATCTGTTATTTTTCTTCTCACACTGACAGCGTGAGGAGAAAAAAAGCCAATCACTGGCTTCTGTTTGAAGGGACATCGGTCCCAAAGAGTAAGAGCCTCATATGTGCCCACCAGTATCGCCTGCCAGTGCCACAATCAGTGCCCACAGTACGTAAGTGCCAGCAATCAGTACCACCTATCAGTGCCCACGAGTGCCACCCATCAATGCCCACCAGTGGTGCCAGTCAGTGCCTCATCAGTGCCACCTAGCAGGGCTGCCTATCATTGTCACCTACCAGTGCCCATCACTGCCACCCATAACTGCCACCTCTGGCCACCAATGCCACCTCATCAGTGCCCATCAGTGCAGCCTATCGGTGCCACCTTACCAGTGTAGCCTCATCAGCGTACACCAATAAAAAAGAGAAAAACTACCTGTTTGCAAAATTCATTAACAAAATATAAAACTGTTATGTATTTTTTTTTTTTATTCGGTCTTTCATTTTTTAACAAAAAATAAAAAACCCAGAGGTGATCAAATACCACCAAAAGAAAGCTCTATATGTGGGGAAAAAAATGATAAAAATTTAATTTTGGTACAGTGTTGTATGACCACGCAATTTTCATTCAAACAGCGCTAAAAGCTGAAAATTGGTCTGGGCAGGAGGGGGGGGGGGGGGGGGGCGCCTTTAGGTGCCCAGTAAGCAAGTGGTTAAAATTGGTCCCATTCCACGAGAGTGTGCAAACTGCGGTACTTAAAAGTCTCCATAGGCGACGCTTTAAAAAAAATGTTTACAGGTTACCAGTTTAGCGTTAGATGTCTTTAGCGTCTAATGTTCGCGTCGATACCTCACATGTGTGATTTGAACGCCGTTTACATATTGTTTATTTTATTTTTACACTTTCCCTGCTAGAGGATCTCCTCTAGGCAGGAAAGACAGATCGGTATTCTCAATGGTAAACTTCTGCCATCGGCGCATTCCTTCTCCAGCATGCCGATTAGAGGTCGACCGATATGGGTTTTTCTCTGGCCGATGCCGATATTTACAAATCGCGGTGGCCGATGGCCGATATGTGATGCCGATTTTTTTGGGCCGATATATTAGGCCGATTTTTTTTTTCTTTTTTTTTTTTACCTTTATCTCATAAAATCTAACAGTTAGACCCCTTTCACAATGGGGCGTTTTTCAGGCGCTTTTGGGCTAAAAATAGCACCTGTAAAGTGCCTGTCAAACGGCTCCCCTGCAGTCTCAGTGTGAGATCCCGAGTGCTTTCACACTGAGGCGATGCGCTGGCAGGATGTTAAAAAAAAGTCCTGCAAGCAGCATCTTTGGAGCGGTGTATACCACCACTCCTGCCCATTGAAATGAAAGCGCACCGCTGCCGAAGCGCCTGCAAAGCGTTTCGGCAGCGGCGCTTCAGGGGCGCATTTAACCCCTTCCTTGGCCGCTAGCTGGTTTATAAGCGCCCTGCTAGCAGCCGAAAAGCGCCGCTAAAATGATGGTAAAGAGCCGCTAAAACTAGCAGCGTTTTACCGTCAACGCATGCCCGCTCCAGTGTGAAAGCAACCTTCAGTGATATGGAAAATTTTTTACATTTAAACATTTATTAAACAAAACAAACCTCCAATCAGTTCACTTGTATGTAGAATTTAGATTAAAAAAAAAAAAAAACACCTCTCTTAAATATTAAATACACAAAAACAGGTAATCAAAACTTCTGGATGAAAAAAAATGGGCTAACTTTACTGCTTAGTTTTTTTAAAAATTTATTAGTGTATTTTTTTAAAAAAAATTGCATTTGAAAGACTGCTGCGCAAATACCGTGTGACATAAAATATTGTAACAACCGCTATTTTATTCCCTAGGGTCTCTGCTAAAAAAAATATATATAATGTTTGGGGGTTCTAAGTGATTTTCTAGCAGAAAATACAGGATTTTTACTTGTAAGCAACAAATGTCAGAAAAGATTTAGTCTTTAAATGGTTAAACTGAGAGCTTCTACACACAGAATTTTAGTTCATTCAGAAGTGTAAACATTGCATCCTTCAGGTTCTTTTTATCAGATTTGGCAGGCTGCCCAGAGAGGGGGAGAAGTCGCTTCACACAGGCAACTTGCACTGACTTCTATCACAGAAGTCTTTTGCAAGTCGTGCTGAAGCTATATAGGCTTTTTTTATCAGCACAATCGGCCGATGCCGATTAAGTAAAAAACACCAAATATCGGCCGATATATCGGCCGGCCGATATATCGGCCGGCCGATATATCGGTCGACCTCTAATGCCGATCCCACGGGTGAGCCGGTAGAAGCACCAGAAGGCCCCTCCCGCCGCCTGTAAAAACAATCAAGCGGCTGAACAGACACTTTTTCGGCGCAGGGAATCACCAGCAGAAAAGAATGATATCTGAATGATGCCTCTCAAAGTCCAGGAGGCCCAATGACCGCGGTGGGCGGGAAGTGGTTAAACACATGTATTTTAGCAGTATAGCTCTTTCTTTCTTTAGACCCCAAATCTTTAATCTCACCTCCAATGCAGCCGATCAGACAGATATCTGTCTGCATGGCTGTTTTCCTAGCCGGCAACGGCCAGGTAAACAAAGCCGAAACCGGAAGTGACAAAATCTGCATCACTTACAATTACATCATCAGTTCCTCTCTCTCTCTGTGTAGTGCTGCCATCGCATTGCTCTGGGGCCCAGGAAAGAGCGGCAATTGGTGCCCCTTCTGTCACCCACAGAAGTGATCGAGTAGCTGTTCAGCCACTCGAATCACTTTTGCTGAAGAGGGAATAATGTTGTTCCGTGGCGGCTAGTCAGCAAGTGGTTAACTTCATGTTAATGGTTTCGATTATGCCATCTATCCATCTGGTTTTCTGTTGTCCTCTTCACCTTTTTCCTCTCCATGTTTCCCAGCATCAGGGTCTTTTCCAATGAGTCCTCTCTTCACATTAGGTGGCCAAATTATTTTAGTTTTAGCTTCAGGATCGGTCCTTCCAATAAATATTCAAGGTTGATTTGCCTCAAGATTGACTGGCTTGATCTTCTTGCCGTCCAAGGGACTTTCAAGAGTCTTCTCCAACACCATAGTTCAAAAGCATAAATTCTTTGGCGTTCAGCCTTCCTTATAGTCCAACTTTTCACAGCCATAGGTTACTACAGGGAATACCAGAACTTTGACTATACAGTTCCTTGTCGGTAAGGTGAGGTCTCTGTTTTTTATAATGTTGTCTAGGTTTGCCATTGATTTCCTCCCAAGAAGCAAGCGTCTAATTTCATGGCTACAGTCAGGGTCGGTTCACACTGGGGCAACACGACTTCAGCGCGACTTTGCACGGCGACTTCGACGCGACTTCAGCGCGACTTTAGCAAATTACAAGGCGACTTGAAGTCGCCTCCATCACAGGCGACTTCGGCTGTGGCCAATCACGGGGCAATCAGCTCTCTGGGAGGGAGGGGTTTTCCCTGCAAAGTCGCTTGACTTTACAGAGAGATCCGACTTGGAGGCAACTTCCATTGATTTCTATGGTACAGGTCACCTACCAAGTCGGATCAAAGTAGTACAGGGAGTACGCTCTGAAGTCGGAGCGACTTCAGTAGTGTCTATTAAGACGCTAGCGTTCACTCCCATTGAAACTATTTCTGGGGCGACTTGGGGCGACTTGAGGGCGTACAAGTCGGATCCCAAGTCGCCCCAGTGTGAACCGACCCTTACCGTCTGCCGTGGTCTTGGAGCCCAGGAAGATAAAATCTGTCACTATTTCTTCTCCTATTTGCCAAGGAGTGATGGGACCGGTTGCCATGATCTTTCTTAATTTTCTTAATGTTCAATTTCAGGACAGCTTTTGCGCTCTCCTATTTCACCTTCATTAAAAGGCTCTTTAGTTCTTTACTTTCTGCTATTAGTGTGGCATCGTCTGCACATCTCAGGTTGTTATTTTTCTCCCGGCAATCTTAATTCTGACTTGTGATCCATTGATCCTGGCATTTCGCATGATGTACTCTGCATATATAAGTTAAAGAAGTAGGGTGACAAAATACATCCTTGCCACACGCCTTTCTCAATTTTGAACCAATCAGTTGTTCTGTTGCTTCTTGACTTGCATACAGGTTTTTCAGAAAACAGGTGAATAGCCGGCTGAAAATGTTGATACTGGGATAATGCCTGCAGGTGCAGGCATCATCCAAGTATAACCATTCTAACCCGAGGACGTCATATGGGCAGGAAATGGTTAAGCACCCCTACCAGTGGTAAATGCTTTGTCTCATTCCTGTACCAGCAAGAGAGCTTGTTCTGATAAAACAGATTTACTGGCCAGATCACCAGATGAAAATAGAAGAAAGAAAGCCTAAAGGAGTTCAGAGTGGGTTAAATGATGCCAGGGGTCATTCAAATCAGAAAATTACAGCCAATGGGTGGACAGGTATGGGTACTGGAACCCATATCCTTTTTTGGTCCAAACCGGAACTGGGCTTTAAGTCTTTATGCCACTTCCTGTCCCATACAGGGAAGTGAGAGGAAATCCCTCCAAAAGGGGGGAATCCTTACATGACACCAGAGTTACTAGAACTAGTTTCCCCATTGGAAGTTTTCCTCTCAATTATTGTTCTGATGTCAGCCCAAAATGTGAGATTTTCTTTTACTTTCAACAATAATGGTAAACAGAACAAATCGGGTAGGGTAAGTCTCCCTAGTGGGTGCACAGACCACAATAAAGATTGAGGTGTGTTCTAATCCTTCTCCACGCTAAAGGCAGAACTTTTTTTTTCACTTTTGGACAGTTTTACTTTAATGGGCCTCAAGGCTCAAGCAATAAATACCTTTATGTCCATCAAGCCAAAGGCAATACAAACATATTACAATCTCTTAAGTAACAGTATGATTATTATTAACATGACACTGGGATTATATCCAATCAGACATCTGATTATCCCTCTCCGTTTGGCATCTTTCCACCAAGTGCATTTCCCAGGACAGAATATTTTGCGATTTTTGTAAACATCTCATATTTCACATCCCATATAGAGAAATAACAGTTGAACCAAAAATTGTTAAAGTATTTCAATAACCTTTTTTACTTTTTTTTAGAACTCAATGTTCCACCATGTGCTGTTCAATGATTACACAGCAGGGATTTTAGTAAATCTCTCCTCCTACGGAACCTGGCAGGGGCGTTTCAGTCATTTCCATGGCTTGGTTCTTTGAGGAGCAACTTTCCTAATGGTAAAGGTGACAGTTGATGGCTTAGGTATTTGGATACATTTCCTGTGTTCCAGCTTATTGGGTAGAGACTTTTAGTAGATTCTGTTTATTAGAAAGGGTTTGTATAAGATGAAAAATTAATTCAGCTGTTAATGTGCAATGACAAAATATACCGTATATACTCGAGTATAAGTTGAGTTTTTCAGCACATTTTTTTGTGCTGAAAGTGCCCCCCTCGACTTATACTCGAGTCAAGCACTTTTCTGCAGCAAAAAATTTCATTTTCCGAACCGACTTTGGGGCCCCGTATCTCAGGGCCACATGGTGCCAAGAACCCCAAATTTGGTGTGCAAACCCAGTGGAACTGGTACCATGACATATCCAAAGATAGAGTTTCTAGCACCAAGTGGCCCCGAGATACGGGGCCCAAAAACGGGTTCGGAAAATGTCATTCTCTGCTACAGAAAAGTGCTTGATATTTTCTGAACCGAATTTTGGGGCCCTGTATCTCGGGGCCACTTGGTGCTAGAAACCCCAGCTTTGGATATTTTATGGTGCTGGTTCCACTAGATTTGCACACCAAATTTGGGGTTCTTAGCACTAAGTGGCCCCAAGATACGGGGCCCCAAATTCAGTCAACTGTGTCCATCTGCAGCAATGTCATTTTGGGACCCTTTGGGTACAGAGACCCCAAATTTTGGCTGCAGCTAGGGGGCATCTAGGAACCCTTAACTACCGAGTTTGAAGTTCGGGGGACCTATGGTTGCAAATGGGCACAGTGAGGCATGCAAATGGGCACAGTGAGGCTGCAAATGGGCATTGTTGACCCTCTTTTCCACTTACAGTAGCTGTGCATTTCTCACCCTCGACTTTTGTGGTAAATTAGGGCCACGACTTATACTCGAGTATATACGGTAGTTAATGAAGTACGATTGAAAAAAAAAAAAAAACTACATGAAGCAGTTATCTTTCCCTTAAGAGTCCAAAATGATTGTGCAAGGTACTACATGAAGGTGTAAGGTATTACATGTGTGTTTTTATAATGAACTGTATATTGCCCTGACAAACATCAGTTCTAAAATATCCAGAATACCTTTTCTTTATTAAAAGTTCTCTTACCATTGTTTTCAGGCTTCTCTATGTCCCAGGCAAACCCTTTATCTCCCACTGACACCTCACCACCAGTAGTGTAGAGTGAGCAGTGCCTTCAGCGTCACTCAATTACAGTAAATTAAAAATTACGTAGAAAAAAAATACATTACAGTAAAAAAATAAGTCCTGACAGCCGTAGCGGCTGTTGGCTTGTAGTTTTCAATAGACTACCCTGGCACTGTGAGCGCTCTGGCAGTTCATTGTCTCTTTCTGTCAGAGTGTATCGGCTTGCCTGTATGAGGTATGAGCAAGCAGATACACTGACAGTTCTGCAGGAGTCCTGCATGGCATCAGTCTGCTGATCACTGGTGCAATGCTTTCCAGGCTCCTACAACAAATGATCATTTTTTTTACCTGCAAACAAAATGTGCATTTGTTTTTTTGTAAAAAGGTGAACATATTCTTTTTGATGGACCCCGGTACTCAAAGAATATGTCCATCGTATAAGCTTCCCTTGCTTGGTACCAGAACAATCCAAAATCCTTTAGCTCACCCAGTCACTTGTCGGGACACAGCGTCGAGTGGCACAAAACATAACCATTTAATTCAAACACAGGCACAAAGATATACACTCTAGAACAACCCCCCCCCCCCCCTCTTTGCATAATGACACAGGGTGGGGCAAGCTATACATCTAGTAACATGAAACACAGGTGCATTCAAAATTTTCGACAAAGAATTCAATCAGTAACTGGGCATGTAGACAGCCTTATCAGCAGGAAGGACCGTTGGAGAAATTCCCCTTTTAGCAACTAATACGTGACAGTGATTTCATTAGCCAGTAAACTAATCCACAAACATATAACATCCCACAATAGTTTGCTAGCAAGGCGGAGCAAACCTAATACTAGCAGACAGACAAACAATAGGTGACCCAATTAGCAATGGGAGAAAGACGCATAAAACACATAAACCCCACCTCAAACTATTCGACAAAGAAGTCTACAACAGTCTATGAGACCAACTCCTACACTATTCCAGCTGTCTGAAAAGGTGGAATTAATTTATCTTCATGGATCTCTTAAGGCATAGTGTTAATAAATATGTGTCCCAAGTGAAGAAGCCTTTCCAGCTTTCAACACAAACCAACGAATATAAGACCCAGGGATAACAGGGGTAAAACAAAATGCTGAGTCCGGTAGAATAGTATATCCAGGAGGGGCAAGGAGAGCTGCCAAGGAGAGTATGTGTGGCTGTACAGAGTCTTGTTAGGGCAGACCAGACTGGGCTTCTCGGTCACCCTTTGCCCCTAATAGACACGGGGTAACTTACACATAAGAGGGGCCCCCCCGCCCAAAGTGACTCCCGTCACATCCTTTAAAATGTTATTGTAACGTAAACTAAATTTAAATGTTTCTTCAATACAGCTATCATTAAAAGAATATCTGGTTATCCTGTTAGCTAGGTCATTGTTCAAGCACTTCCAGTCATGGGTTGTCTTCCAATTGTGCTCCTAAACTGTTACCCTGTCATGTACATCCCCCAGTGGAGACTACAAGCCGACAGACTGTACAGGCACAGCCACCGGTGTCACTATCCGTGCAGATCAATAGTGTGCAGCTAAAGTTGGAGCATGTGGACAGGAAGTGGCTGAAAAAAGTTGGAGGAGATCAGCACCTAATTGCAAAAAGCATTAAAAATGTGAAAACAGTATTTTATCCAGGGGGAAAAAAAAGGACCCTGGCAATTATTTACAATAAACAATCCTTTAAAAGGAGATGTGTGGTGTAATAATAAAAATAAAAAACAAACCTACATACATCTATGCTGCAGCTGTCCCCCACCAACTCTAAAACCCCTTTCACACAGAGGCAGTTTTCAGGTGGTTTAGCGCTAGAAATAGCGCCTGTAAGCTGCCTCCCATGCTGCCCGAGTGTAATAAGCCCGAGTGCTTTCACAATGGAGTGGTGCGCTTGTGGGACATTAGAAAGTATCCCACAAGCAGTATCTTTGGGGCAGTTTGGGAGAGCTGTATACAGCGCTCCCAAAACGCCCCTGCCCATTGTAATGAATAGGCAGCGCTTCCGAAGCGCCTGAAAACTGCCGCAACACGGGCGTTTTTAACTCCTTCTTTGGGGTTAGATGTGCACTGATAGGGGCAGAAAAGCGCTGCTTAAACAGCAGTAAAGCGTGACTAAAACGAGCAGCGATTTACCACTAACGCACGGGCAGCCCCAGTGTTAAAGGGGTCTAAAGCCTGGGAACTGAATGATCACATGATCGCTCAGTTCTCTATCTGCAATGAGCAGGGAGCAATGACTGCCTAGTCACCGCTCTCTGCTCTGCCCCTCCAGCGCTCAATGGAGCACAAGGCAGGAAAGGGGGCGGGAGCAGCTGGCTCAGGATCTCAGCGGCATTCTGAGAGGCTAAGCCATGAACCCTGACATTGTCGGGATCCTTTCAGACTCTGGAGCAGCTCTCAGACGTCAGCCAACAGTGGACTTCAGCCAGTTGAAAGTGGGTCACAGGACAGCACAAGTGCACTCCTGTGATCCACAAAAGAAGTATGACCAAAAAACTTGGCTATTACTTTTTTACCAAACTAATCTGCACAGTTTAGACAAACTTTATCTAAATAGTAAAGGGTGCATGTATGTATGCATACACACACAGTATCTCACAAGAGTGAGTACATTCCTCACATTTTTGTAAATATTTTATTATATTTTTCATGTGACAACACTAAGGAAATTACACTTTGCTACAATGTAAAGTAGTGAGTGTACAGCTTGTACAACAGTCTAAATTTGATGTCCCCTCAAAATAACTCAACACAGCCATTAATGTCTAAATCGCTGGCAACAAAGGTGAGTACACCCCTAAGTGAAAATGTCCAAATTGGACCCAAAGTGTCAATATTTTGCATGGTCACCATTATTTTCCAGCACTGCCTTAACCCTCTAGGGCAGGGGTCTCAAACTGGCGGCCCTCCAGCTGTTGCAGAACTACAAGTCCCATCATGCCTCTGTCTGTGGGAGTCATGCTTGTAACTGTCAGTCTTGCAATGCCTCATGGGACTTGTAGTTCTGCAACAGCTGGAGGGCCGCCAGTTTGAGACCCCTGCTCTAGGGCATGGAGTTCACCAGAGTTTAATAGGTTGCCACTGGAGTCCTCTTCCACTTTTCCGTCAAAACATCACAGAGCTGGTGGATGTTAGAGACCTTGCGCTCCTCCACATTCCATATGAGGATGCCCTACAGATGCTCAATAGGGTTTAGGTCTGGAGACATGCTTGGCCAGTCCATCACCTTTACACTCAGCTTCTTTAGCAAGGCAGTGGTCATCTTGGAGGGGTGTTTGGGGTCGTTATGTTGGAATACTGCCCTGTGGCCCAGTCTTCGAAGGGAAGGGATCATGCTCTGCTTCAGTATGTCACAGTACATGTTGGCATTCATGGCTCCCTCAATGAACTGTAGCTTCCCAGTGTCGGCAGCACTCATGTAGCCCCAGACCAAGCCACTCCCACCACCATGCTTGATTGTAGGCAAAAACACACTTGTCTTTGTGCTCCTCACCTGGTTGCCACCACACACGCTTGACACCATCTGAACCAAATAAGTTTATCTTGGTCTCATCAGACCACAGGACATGGCTCCAGTAATCCATGTTCTTAGTCTGTTTTCAGCAAACTGTTGCAGGCTTTCTTGTGAAGTGGCTTCCTTCTGGGAAGCCATGCAGATCAACTTGATGCAGTGTATGGTCTTAGCACTGACAGGCTGCCCCCCACCCCTTCAGCCACTGCAGCAATCATACATTTGCAAAGACAACCTCTGGATATTATGCTGAGCACGTGCACTCAACTTCATTGGTCGACCATGGCGAGGCCCGTTCTGAGTAGAACCTGTCCTGTTAAACTGCTGTATGGTCTTGGCCACCATGCTGCAGCTCAGTTTCAGGGTTTTGGCAATCTTCTTATAGCCTAGGCCAATGATGGCAAACCTTGGCACCCCAGATGTTTTGGAACTACATTTCCCATGATGCTCAACTGCACTGCAGAGTGCATGAGCATCATGGGAAATGTAGTTCCAAACATCTGGAGTGCCAAGGTTTACCATCACTGGCCTAGGCCATCTTTATGTAGAACAATTCTTTTTTCCAGATCCTCAAAGAATTCTTTGCCATGAGGTGTCATGTTGAACTTCCAGTGATCAGTAAGAGAGCGATAATACCACATTTCACACCTGCTCCCCAGTTGCACCTGAGACCTTGTAACACTAACACAGTGGTTCTCAACTCCTGTCCTCAGCACCCACTAACAGGCCAGGTTTGCAAGATAACTGAAATACATCACAGGTGATATCATTTGCTGCTCAGTGATTGCAGTATTCTAGTCTGCATCTCCCCAAGGTAATACTTAAAATCTAGCCTGTTAGTGGGTCCTGAGGACAGGAGTTGAGAACCACTGCACTAACGAGGCACATGACACCGGGGAGGGAAAATGGCCAATTGGTCCCAATTTGGACATTTTCACTTGGGGGTGTATTCACTTTTGTTGCCAGCGGTTTAGACATTAATGGCTGTGTTTTGAGTTCTTTTGAGGGGGACAGCAAATTTACATTGTTATACAAGCTGTACACTCACTACTTTACAAAAATGTGAGGGGTGTACTCACTTTTGTGAGAAGAGATTATATATATATATATATACACACACACACATACATACATATACACACAATATTGTTAAAGCATTGGGACGCCTTCCTTTTACATACACATGAACTTGAATGGCATCCCAGTCTTATGCTGGCCATACACTATATGTAAAATCGACCAAACCCATTTTCGAAAAAACTAACATTCGGCCGTGAGCATAAACGATAGTGCCATCATGTAATGACCGATAAATTGTTCAGTGGACATAAATTATTGCATTTTTTTGTTAGTTTTTTACATATACCTTGTGCAAACTAGACATGTGCACACTGAAATATTTCGTTTCGGAATTTTGTTTTCACCCGAAAAATACATTTATTTAGTTACTCCCGAAATTCGTTTTTATTTATTTCGTTTTTCGTTAAAAATTGCATTTGTCTGAAAATCCAAATTAAGGTCGAATCTGTCATTGAAGGCTTATGGTGTCTGTCGAATGTTCAAAGAAGATTAGACGGAGCAGCTAAACTGTACAACGCCGTATAGTTTACCTGCTCCATCAAATCTTCTTAGAACTTTCAACAGACACCATAAGCCAAAGTACGTGTGTACTTAGTTCTAGCTATTTTACTGCTCCTCCTCTTCGGTTACAATCAGCCAATAACTTTCATCATCATCATTTTTATTTATCTTTTCTCCCCTACGTCGAATCCTTTCTCTCCAGGTAGAATAATCTTGGACTAATATAGTTAAGGTTAGGCACATTCGACCACAGGTTTGATGGACACAGATTGTTATTTCCATCATCATGTCGAATCTCCTATCTATATCGAACTGTTGTAGCAACGAAAACGAAAATAAAGCATTTATGTCGGATCTTTCGTTTTTCGGATTCTGCACTTTCGTTATCGTTTGTTAAAACGATAACGAAAATACCTGAAATTCTGACGAAAACGAATGCACGTC
Source organism: Lithobates septentrionalis (assembly GCA_037952835.1). Classification (NCBI taxonomy): domain Eukaryota; kingdom Metazoa; phylum Chordata; class Amphibia; order Anura; family Ranidae; genus Lithobates; species Lithobates septentrionalis. The sequence goes on from JBBDGP010000614.1 coordinate 6,894,184, forward strand.
TAGTGCAAACAGTTCAGATGGGAAACGCATTAACCTTTCAATTCATTGTTTATTAGAAAATGTTCAAACTTGTCCTTCGTTTTTTCAGCTCAAAAACGTCACAGCGATTATTGATTTTGTGCCCATTAACTGGCCGTAAAACAAACTGTCTAAATGACCAAATTTCAGCCGATTTTTCATATACTGTATGGCCATCATTAGTCCGTAGGGTTCAATATTGAGTTGGCCCACCCTTTGGAGCTATAACAGCTTTAACTCTTCTGAGAAGGCTGTCCACAGATAAGGAGTGTGCCTATGGGAATGTTTGAGCACTCTTCTAGAAGTGGATTTGTGAGGTCAGGCACTGATGTTGGACAAGAAGGCCTGGCTCACAGTCTCCGCTCTAATTCATCCCAAAGGTGTTCTATCGGGTTGAGGTCAGGACTCTGTGCAGGTCAGTCAATTTCCTCTGCCCCAAACTCGCTCATCCATGTCTTTATGGAGTTTACTGGGTGAAAGGTTATTAGGATAGTTCATTTTGAAGTTTTTAATTCTACTACTTGAAAGAAAAAAACACTTTGACAGCAGTTGAACTACAGTCTGATAAGATAATATTCCTTGAGGGTAACAAACATGGTCAAGAATAAGTGATAAAACTTCTTACACTGGTGGTTTAAAAGTAACTAGAAAAGGTACAATTTCTGGGGAAATTGTGAAAGTGTTCTTGCCTCTACAACTGGAGTGGGCGGAGTAACTGGGTGGGGTGAAGTGGCTTGAGTAACTGTGAAAAGTGTTAAAAAGCTTAATATTTTAAAAAGTATAAATAGTAGTAAAAAAGTTCCATCATTCGCTGAAAGAGCTGAACATTTTTTTCAAAAGTAATTTTTTTTTTCAAAAATGAATTTTTTTTAATCAAAAATGATTTTTTTTTCTTCAAAAATGATTTTTTTTTTCAAAAGTAATTTTTTTTTTCAAAGGTAATTTTTTTTTTCAAAAATGAATTTTTTTATTTCAAAAATAATATTTTTTTCGAAATTATTATTTTTTTTAAAGTAATTTTTTTTTCAAAAATAATTTTTTTTTTAAAAGAAATTTTTTTTTCAAAAATATTTTTTTTTTCAAAAATGATTTTTTTTCAAAAATATATTTTTTTTTTTTTCAAAAATGATTTTTTTTTTTCAAAAATTATTTTTTTACTTTTTTCAAAAAAAATTTTTTTTTTTTCAAAAATATTTTTTTTTTTACATGGGGCGGTCATAATGTTTTGGCTGATCATGGGGTGGTCATAATGTTTTGGCTGATCATGGGGTTGTCAGCTTTTGTCACTTCCCACTCTAGTTTTGAACATTTCGCCATTCATTCCTATGGGACCAATTTCGCCGCAAAAACGTCATTTCGTGGACCATTCGGCAAAACATTCCACAAAGTAATAACACACCAATCGGGAACAATCCGCTCGTTTCGGTATATTATTTGTCTCTGTAGTGTGAAAACTGTGGGAGGAGTCTACAAGCATTATCAAGTCTAGCAGATGAAGTCACATGCATTTGGAGTGTCTCAGCATCTTGCGTTTACAACCACTGTTTCCTAGCAACGCTCATGCCCTGTTTATGCTTCCCAAATACTGCTTCATCAAAACTGCCCCATCAGAATTGCCCCATCAAAACTGCCCCATCATATTCCTCTATTATAAATCAGTACATGGTGTGTCTGTCCCCTCCCCCGGGCTCTGTAATCAGCTGAGATGCTCCAGCCACCTTCCCCCCTGTGTATAACAGAAGCTTTGGTAACCATGGCAACAAAACAAACACTAACAGTAAACTCTGATTAATGGCTAAAATTTCCTGAAATGACCTCTAAACAAATGGCCGTATTTTAAAAACTATACATCCTACAGCGAAGATCTTTATATTGTGAGAATCACAAGACCCAGACCTAGATTTTGATGTATAGTATGTCTCTGAAATATTAAAAATGAAGGCACAGTCGCAGTTTAGAAATTGCCCTTCAAATTTGGAGGGGGCTAGAGTGTAGTTTCAATGAATGTCAATGGACGGCGTGAGTTGCAAACAAATGGTCATATTGTGAAAACTATCAGGACTATGGCTTAGCCGTGGACATGTTTAGTGGCAGCAGGGATAGCTGAACGTTTTGATATAAGATTTGTGTAGGTGGGCTTGAAAATGAGGGAGTGGCGGCAGTTTAGAAATCATGTTCTGATTTTCCAGCTTTTGTCATCTCCCACTCTAGTTTCCCCATTCATTCCTATGGGACCAATTTCGCCGCAAAAACGACGATATTTCGTGAACCATTCGGCGAAACGTTCCACAAAGTAATAGCACACCATTCGGGAACAATCCGCACGTTTCGGTATATTACTTGTCTATGTAGTGTAAAAACTGTGGGAGGAGTTAGGGTGGTAAATTTGGCTATAATAATAAGAATAATATATATGTGAGATAACAGTAAGTGGTCTTGCTATGCAAGAACACTTAATTATGTGGAATATGGGAGTAGTTATGTACATTAAGTTTGACAGGGTCAAAAAGGTCCGCTTGTGCCCCCATTAAAACTGTTAAAATACATTGAATAAGAGAACACGAATGTGTATGTATTGATAATTAGACAGTATTGAATAAAGCAGTTATCTTTGTGTATATATATTAGAGCTGCACGATTAATCATCAAGAATTGTTAGCGCAATCTTGACAAAAGTGTTTCCCGATTCTTTCTATGCAAAGGATTCTCTCTGCTCTTCTCAAGTCACAGCCTGTCAAAAGAAAGGAAGGAAAAAAACGGGCAGTCTGCCAAGAATCAAAACATTCTTTATCAGTTGAACTTAACCGCTTCAATACCGGGCCTATTCTGGCATTTCTCTACTTCATGTAAAAATCATTATTTTTTTGCTAGAAAATTACTCAGAACCCCCAAACATTATATATGTTTTTTTAGCAGACACCCTAGGGAATAAAATGGCGGTCATTGCAACTTTTTATCTCACACGGTATTTGCGCAAAAATTTTTCAAACGCCTTTTTTTTGGAAAAAAAACGGTTTCATGAATTAAAAAATAACAAAACAGTAAAGTTTGCCCAATTTTTTTGTATAATGTGAAAGACGATGTTACGCCGAGTAAATGGATACCTAACATGTCACGCTTTAAAATTGCGCACAATCACGGAATGGCGCCAAACTTCATTACTTAAAAATCTCCATAGGCGACGCTTTAAAATTTTTTACAGGTTACCAGTTTAGAGTTACAGAGGAGGTCTAGTGCTAGAATTGTTGCACACGCCCTAACGCACGCGGCGATACCTCACATGTGTGGTTTGAGCGGCGTTTACATATGTGGGCGGGACTTACGTGTGCGTTCGCTTCTGATCGCGAGCTATTGGGGACAGGGGCGTTTTTAAAAAAAAATTTTATTATTTAATTTTTTTTTTTACTTCATTTTTTTTATTTTTACACTTTTTTTTACATTTTTTTTTTTTAATTACTTTTATTCCTATTACAAGGAATGTAAACATCCCTTGTAATAGGAATCTATGTGACAGGTCCTCTTTATGGAGAGATGTGGGGTCAATAAGACCCCACATCTCTCCTCTAGGCTGGAAAGCATGAGATCGGAAAAAAAAAAATTTACCGATCTCATGCTGACAGCCGCGATCGCGGCTTCGGTTAGTTCCGGGTACCCGGGCGTGACGTCATAACGACGCGCCCGGGCCTCCCACGGTCATAGAGATGACTGGTGACCATCTGGTCACCAGTCATCTCTATCGTCAACATCCGGCGCCGGCCGATTCATTCTCCGGGTCCCCGATGGCACGGGAGAGCCCGGAGAAGCACCGGATGGCGGCGGGAGGGGGGGGACGTCCCCTCCCGTCGCCTATAAGAACGATCAAGCGGCGGAACTGCCGCTATGATCGTTCTTATCGTGCACAGAATCGGCAGCTGAAAAGAATGATATCTGAATGATGCATCTAGCTGCAAGCATCATTCAGATATCACCCCACAAAGAGGAGGACGTCATTTTACTATAGGCGGGTATTGAAGTGGTTAAAGTGGAGTTCCACCCAAAAATGGAACTTCCACTTTTTGGATACCTCCCTCCCCTCCGGTGTCACATTTGGCACCTTTCAGGGGGGAGGAGGAAGCAGATACCTGTCCAATACAGGTATTTGCTCCCACTTCCTGGCATAGATAACCGCAGTGATTGCGGTGACCTACGCCACTTCCGCCGCCTACCCCACTGTATTCTGTGAGACACAGACTACAGCAGGGACCTGTGAGGACGCGCAGCGTGGCTCGCGCATGCGCAGTAGGGAACCAGGAAGTGAAGCCGCACGGCTTCACTTCCTTATTCCCTTATCGAGGATGGCGGCGGCAGCAGCCGAGAGCCGAAGGACGGATCAGCTTCGGCTGCCGACACCGCGGGCTCCCTGGACAGGTAAGTTTTCATATATTAAAAGTCAGCATCTGCAGTATTTGTAGCTGCTGGCTTTTAATATTTTTTTTTCAGCAAACATCCGCTTTAAGTATAAACATTGTAACAATTTGTCAATGGAATAGACTTTATGTGTAAGTGAAAAAAGTTTAACCACTTTACACACTAAACCCTTTTCTGACATTTGTTGGTTTCAAGTTAAAATCATTTTTTTGCAAGAAAATTACTTAGAACCCCCAAACATTATATATATATATATATATATATATATAATATATATATATATAATTATATATATATATATATATATATATATATATAATTATATATATATATATATATATATATATATATATATATATATATATATATATATATATATATATATATATATATATATATATATATATTTAGTAGACACCCTAGAGCAGTGGTTCTCAACCTTTCTGGTGCCGTGACCCCTTGATAAAATTTCCCGAGTTGTGGGGACCCCTAACAGTAAAATTTTCGTAGCGTGGGTTGTCAGCACCCAAGACAAGACTAGTAACTTGCGCCCCTAACCCACGGACATTTAGCCTCCCTGGGTCCCTTCCACTGCTACAGTATTAAAACCCGTTATGATACATTTTAGGATGTACCACTCCTTCTCTTTGTTCTCCTTTCTTTCCCTTTTATCCCTCTTTATCCTAATTTCTTGTTTTTTTTTTCCCCTATCCCTCTCTCTAGCCATCTTTCTTGTTCTTTCTCACCCTTTTTCCTTGTTCCCCCCCCTCTTTTCCTCTCCCTTCCATGTATTCTCTACTTTTATTTGTTCTCTTACTCCTTGGTGGGGTGTGGGGGGGGATGGGAACAGTGGCAGTGCTGGCTGGGAGTTGGGATGAGTGTCAGGGCTGGGGGGAGTTCTGATCAGCCAACTTAAGTGTTCTTGATCAAGGTCATCTGCTGATCTGAGAACTGCAGTGGGGGCTTTTAATGGCAAATATAATCACAGGCAGTGTTAGACTGGCCATACACTATACAATTTTCTTATTCAATTTCCTTTAGATTTACCTTAAACTATGTAGTGCAAGGGCCTGCCTGATAAAATACAAGTTGAAAGGGTTTAGGTTTGACCTCATATTATATGGTTTTGGTAAAGCTAAAGGAAAGTTGAACAAGTAAATTGTATAGTGTATGGCCAGCCTTACTCATTGTGTCTCCAACTGTGTGGTGTCTCGTAGTAGTGACACCTATGCCGAAATCAGGAGATAGGGTCTCCTCCAGCCCCTCCCACTTCACATTCCTCACCAGTCAGTTGACATCTAGTCTCTGCCCCCCAGCCATGCCAAATGAATGGGTTGCTGTGAAGAGGCTGCGGGCTCAAGGGACAGCCCTGCTGGGCGGCCGCAAAAAGGCTGGGAGATCGGTGCGGGCTTCAGAAACAGCCCAGGATTCGGTGACCCCTGGCAAATCATCATTCGACCCCGACCTCCAGGTTGAGAACCACTGCCCTAGAGAATAAAATGGTGGTTGTTGCAATATTTTATGTCACACTGTATTTGCTCAGCGGTCTTTCAAATGCAATTTTTTTGGGGAAAAATTACTTTAATTAAAAAAAAAAAAAAAAAAAAAACTAAACCAGTAAAGTTAGCCCATTTTTTTTTTTTTGTATAATGTGAAAGATTTTACTTTGCGAGACCCATGAGAGAATCGTGATCTTTTTATTCTAAGCAAAAAATAGTGATTCTCATTTTGGCCAGAATCGTGCAGCTCTAATAAAATAGATATATATTTATTTACAGTGGGGACAGAAAGTATTCAGACCCCCATAAATTTTTCACTCTGTTATATTGCAGCCATTTGCTAAAATCGTTTAAGTTCATTTTTTTTCCTCATTAATGTACTCACAGCACCCCATATTGACAGAAAAACACAGAATTGACATTTTTGGAGATTTATTAAAAAAAGAAAAACTGAAATATCACATGGTTTTAAGTATTCAGACCCTTTGCTCAGTATTTAGTAGAAGCACCCTTTTGATCTAATACAGCCATGAGTCTTTTTGGGAAAGATGCAACAAGTTTTTCACACCTGGATCCTCTGCCATTCCTCCTTGCAGATCCTCTCCAGTTCTGTCAGGTTGGATGGTAAACGTTGGTGGACAGCCATTTTTAGGTCTCTCCAGAGATGCTCAATTGGGTTTAAGTCAGGGCTCTGGCTGGGCCATTCAAGAACAGTCACGGAGTTGTTGTGAAGCCACTCCTTTATTTTAGCTGCATGCTTAGGGTCATTGTCTTGTTGGAAGGTAAACCTTTGGCCCAGTCTGAGGTTCTGAGCACTCTGGAGAAGGTTTTCGTCCAGGATATCCCTGTACTTGCAATCGAGAGAAAGCTGAATGCGGCCAAGTACAGGGATATCCTGGACGAAAACCTTCTCCAGAGTGCTCAGGACCTCAGACTGGGCTGAAGGTTTACCTTCCAACAAGACAATGACCCTAAGCACACAGCTAAAATAACGAAGGAGTGGCTTCACAACAACTCCGTGACTGTTCTTGAATGGCCCAGCCAGAGCCCTGACTTAAACCCAATTGAGCATCTGTGGAGAGACCTAAAAATGGCTGTCCACCAACGTTTACCATCCAACTTGACAGAACTGGAGAGGATCCAGGTGTGAAAAACTTGTTGCATCTTTCCCAAAAAGACTCATGGCTGTATTAGATCAAAAGGGTGCTTCTACTAAATACTGAGCAAAGGGTATGAATACTTAGGACCATGTGATATTTCAGTTTTTCTTTTTTAATAAATCTGCAAAAATGTCAACAATTCTGTGTTTTTCTGTCAATATGGGGTGCTGTGTGTACATTGAGGAAAAAAATGAACTTAAATGATTTTAGCAAATGGCTGCAATATAACAAAGTGAAAAATGTAAGGGGGTCTGATTACTTTCCGTCCCCACTGTATATATTTTTTATGTAAATACAGTACCTTTTTGTGAAGCCAATATATGAATACATACATATAGGATTGTATAGTGAAAAACAATAAGACATAACACATAAAAGGTCGGGTTGTTGCAAGTTCATTTTTCCAAAGCCGTAAATCTGTTATCCTTGAGTTGGTGAAGTCTTATCAGGACAAGGAGGGTTTGATTTAACGTGACTGGGTGCAATACGGTCTCTACACAAGTATTTTAATGGGTAAAACTAAATACAAAACCAGTTATAAATAATTTTAATAAACATATAGGAATGAATAAGTTTGTCTGGTTGTTTGACAGGTGTCAGATTTATGGTTAGTTACATTGACGTAGATCTTAGCAACCAATCATGTTGTATCCAATATGCTTGCATTGTAAGAAACTGTATAAATTAGACCTGCCTCTTGTAATACTTTGAACATAAACCTGTATGTTCCCAGCTGTTAATAAATCTGCATCACTGAGGTCCTGCCTCGTTCGATATGTTATTATTCTACTTCGTAAGCAGGCATGTTAATGAATAATGATGTACATATATGAAGCATTGCAGTCACGTAATCAATAGCACTTATGCAAACTTTGCATGAAAATAATGAAGAGCTGCTTTAGCAGTGAAAACAGGAAGCCCTCTGACATGTGTGGGTAGACTCTGTATCATATCATTATCTGGCAAGTTCACGCTGGAAACAGAAACATTAACATCGAAACACTTCCTACTGTATATCAACGATGTACAGTGGAAATGCAAAGCTTTCCAGAAGCAGAAATCTGAACAGGTTTACTTTCTCATATACAATCTTTGGCACTAAAACAAATATGAACCATTAACAAGACACTGAACTTAGACGATCTAACCTATGAGATAAAAAAAATAAAAAAATAAAATTGGACAGATTTACTATAGCTTAGAGGAAAATGAGAAAGGAAATATGATTTATTTCAACTTTAGGCCACTTTCACAGGGGGTGAACTCCTTGCTGATCAGCAGGGGATCTGCTCGCAGAGCAGGCGGATGAGAAGTCTGTGTCCGCTCAGTTTATACAGAGCAGACACAGACAGACCCCCCTCTGCTCTATGGGTGGTCGGGTGTAAATAGACTCCACTGAGTTTACACCAGACTACCTCCGATCCGCCTACATGGAGGAGAATGAATCCCCTTCAGTTTGTTTTCAGCGGGCCAGATCTGAGGCAGGCGGCTCTAAACGGACAATTCCATTTACACCCACCGGTCCATAGGGATGAACAATCTGATCAGGTCCGTCTGAAAAACTGACAGATAGACCTAATCTTAATGGTCGTGTGAAAGGGGCCCAACACTATTATAAAAGGCTAATTCCACATACAAACTTTACTGCGGAGTATAATCTGGTGTACTGAACCCAGCAATGACCTCAATTTCCCAGGAATCAATTTACCACATCTCACAGCCAGGAAATTCAGCAGCTCGTCTGCCTAGAAGTACCTGAGAATGCTGCTCTGGTGCAGTTCAGCTGCAGCATATTTGACAAAAGCAACACAAAGCAGCACAAAACATGAACATCTGCAAGACGACTGACTACATTCACCCCCCACTCCATGCATTCTCCATGTGCTGCAGCTTTTGGATCATTTTACATTCAAGCATATTTTATGGCAAACTGCAAGAAGAGAGAAAGCCGTCACCAGACTAAAATACAGAGGTGTGAATGAAGCCCAACACTTCTCACTCTGAGGAACATTTAGAACAAAAAACAAAAAACTAGGGTTGTCCCGATACCACTTTTTTAGGACCGAGTACAAGTACCGATCCTTTTTTTCAAGTACTCGCCGATACCGATTACCGATACTTTTTTTTAATGTCATGTGACAGTTTTTTTTTTTTTTTGTTTTTTTTTGAGGGGGTGGGGTGGGGGTATAGTGAACGGTGTCTGTGTGTGTGTTTTTGTTTTGGTTTTTTTCATTTACATTTATTATTTTTTACAATTTTTTTTTTTTTATTCTTTATTGCACTGTGTGTGTTTTTTTTTTTTAAATCAGCCCGGTTGGGGGGCTTTGGTGAGATACCAGGGGTCTTAACAGACCTCTGATATCTCCCCCTTGAGACAGAGAAATAGACTGAGGATAGAGATTCCCCAGTCCCTTTCTCTGCAGCCTCAGCTGCACTGAGAATGAATGGAGAGAAGACAGCGGCTTCTCTCCATTCATAAACTGACACATTGTAATCACAGGAGATTACAGTGTTTCAGTTATGTGAATGGAGTCAGCTGACTCTGTCCATTCACACAGCGGAGAGAGACAGCAGAACGGAGGGGGACAGAGGAAAGCCGGAACGGATGGGCACAGAGGAGGGGGACAGAGAAACGCATGGGGACAGCGGAGGGGGACAGAGGAACGGATGGGGACAGCGGAGGGGGACAGAGCAAAGAAGGACAGCGGGGGGGGGACAGAGGAACGGATGGGGACAGCGGAGGGGGACAGAGCAAAGAAGGAGGACAGCGGGGGGGACAGAGGAACGGATGGGGACAGCGGAGGGGGACAGAGGAACGGATGGGGACAGCGGAGGGGGACAGAGCAAAGAAGGAGGACAGCGGGGGGGGGGGACAGAGGAACGGATGGGGACAGCGGAGGGGGACAGCGGAGGGGGACAGAGCAAAGGAGGAGGACAGCAGGGGGGGGGGGGGGGGGACAGAGGAACGGATGGGGACAGAGCAAAGAAGGAGGACAGCGGGGGGGGGGGGGACAGAGGAACGGATGGGGACAGCGGAGGGGGGACAGAGCAAAGAAGGAGGACAGCGGGGGGGACAGAGGAACGGATGGGGACAGCGGAGGGGGGACAGAGCAAAGAAGGAGGACAGCGGGGGGGACAGAGGAACGGATGGGGACAGCGGAGGGGGACAGAGCAAAGAAGGAGGACAGCGGGGGGGGGGGACAGAGGAACGGATGGGGACAGCGGGGGGGGACAGAGGAACGGATGGGGACAGCGGAGGGGGACAGAGCAAAGAATGGGGACAGCGGAGGGGGACAGAGCAAAGAAGGAGGACAGCGGGGGGGGGACAATGCAATGGAGCAGGACAGCGGAGGGGGACAGAGGAACGGAGGAGGACTAAGGAGGAGGAGGTGACAGTCAGCGGTGATCGCGTGTGGGGGAATTACAAGCACCGATCACCGCTGTATGTCACTAAGCAGCTGAAAGCCGCGGGGGGAGAAGCTTGTAACTCCCCCACACGCCCATCACCGCTGACAGTCAAGGTATCGGCGGAAGCATCGGGAGCATTTGCCCAAGTACAAGTACTTGGGCAAATGCTTGGTATCTGTGCCGATACCGATACTAGTATCGGTATCGGTACAACCCTACAAAAAACTAAGAAAAATTAAAAGAACAAGACTATGTATGCTCAGAAATGAAAGAATACATTACAATCCAACACATTACAACACTTCCCGAAGTTGTAGGCGAATGGAGTGTCCAATCAGGTCAGCCTGAAAAACTGACAGTCGGACCTGATCAGAAAGCCCGTGTGAAAGGGCCCTGAGGCTAGCATGCCAAAAAAAAAAATCATTCGTTCGATATTCTCACCCTGTGTACAAGACTTTACAACCATACCAGGGAGGATAATTAGTACACTGCACTTCAGGATCTGTGCCTTATATTCCATAGTTTTAGTGTTAAAGTGTTACATTAAAAAGGTATTAACTCCAGAGATAAAATAATAATTCTCCCACTTTACAAGACTCTGGTCTGGCCACACCTAGAGTATGCTGTCCAGTTCTGGGCACCAGTCCTCAGAAAAGATGTGAGTCCAGGGAAGGACAACAAAACTAATAAAAGAGGCTGGAGGACCTTAGTTATGAAGAAAGGTTGCGAGCACTGAACTTATTCTCTCTGGAGAAAAGACACTTGAGAGGGGATATGATTTCAATGTACAAATACCGTACTGGTTACCCCACAATAGGGATAAAACATTTCCACGAAAGGAAATTTAACCACTTGCCACCTGGCCATATAGCAAAATGACGTCGGCAAAGTGGTTTAGTTATCCTGATCGGACGTCATATGACGTAATCGGGACAACTAGCCGGCGGCAGCGCAGTGATCAGTGGTGCGGCTTGTCTGTCTGACACACCGCAACTCCGATCTAGGTAGAGAGTCTGATGGAGACTCTTTACCACATGATCAGTTGTGTCCAATCACAGCTGATCATGGTGTAAACAGTGAAAGCCATATATCGGCTTTTCCTCACTCGCGAGTAGAGGAGAGCTGATCGGCTGCTCCTCTGACAGGGGGGTCTGCGTGCAGATTGATTATCAGATTGATTTTAGTTTCTTTAGAAAAAAATAAAAACCCCAGAGGTGATCAAATACCACCAAAAGAAAGCTCTATTTGTGGGAACAAAATGATAAAAATGTTGTTTGGGTACAGTGTAGCATGACCACGCAATTGTCATTCAAAGTGCGACAGCGCTGAAAGCTGAAAATTGGTTTGGGCAGGAAGGGGGGAAGTGCCCTGTATTGAAGTGGTTAATAAGACACGTGGCCATTCACTAAAATTAGTAGAAAAGAGATTTAGCCTTAAACTGAGTAGAGGGTTCTTTACTCTAAGAGCAGTTAGGATGTGGAATTCTCTTCTACAGGCGGTGGTTTCAGCGGGGAGCATCGATAATTTCAAGAAACCATTAGGATAAGCACCTGAACGACCGCAACATACAGGGATATACAATATACTGACATAAAATCACACATAGGTTGGGCTTGATGGACTTATGTTTTTTTTTTTTTCCAACCTCACCTACTATGTAACTAAACCCACAACAATAAAATCAGTCTGTATATGCAGTAAATAATGCTTGCTATACTTACCGTGGAACCTGGGGTTAATCCTCCACATTGTATAAAAAGGCGGTTTGATCCTGTCTTCTCTGATCCTCCCCTTCCTCCACTGTCCCCAATCCAACTCCTGAGAGTACAGAGCCTTGGGGGTACTTTGCACATGATCAGTTTGGTGTATATTGCTAGAGACTTTTTCTTGGGAAGGTACATGTGATCAGCACAGGGCCAATCAGCACTGCCCAGACAGAGGGTCAGGGGTCCTGCAGCCTCACAGGACAGCCAGAGGAGAATGAAAACTCCTCCTACACACTTTCACCAGATACTGGTAGAAGTCGTCACAATTTTGCTATATACTGCTGATGAGAAAAGGTTTTTAGCAGTTTATATTCACTAAAATTTTCATTTCCATGTTCTGTGTACTGTGGGAGGCCAGATATAGTGAATGCAGGGTCCTGGGTTTAGTAACACTAAGTGTGGCGCTTCATATTCTTTTCTTCCTATACAATTTAGTATCAGGTCCATTGCTTACAGGACGAGCGGCAATAGTTAGTATTGGTCTCATTACTTCCCAGCGTTTCCTGGGAGCAGGTTGATCTGTACTGAGTGAGAACTGCACAACAAGTCAAGACCTGCTGTACGATAGTGAATGGCAGTCTCAGCCTGGACCCCCGCCAGGCCATACCACTAACACGTTTCACTCCACCCACCGGAGCTTACTCATGGGGATGGAGCATAGACAAGCTCCTTACCTGGCCAGCACTCAGTGGTGGGCACAGGACTTCATTCCCATACAGCCTGAGCGGCTCACGCACATATCCTAGGCTGATCTGTACACTACGCTCCTGATTTGCTGGCCATTGCTTTATACTTCATGTCAGGACCATTATTTCCCACTATACGTTAATAAGATCCTGCTCCATCTAAGCCGGCCTCCGATTCCCAGAGAAGCGTGTCCAGGCCTGTTCTAAGCCATTTACTAAACCATTCAGTTTTTGTTTTATCTGTACAACCCAATTTAAATGTAGCTAATCATAATTCAGCAATTTCAGCAATAATTAACTTGGAAATAAAAATTTAATAAAGCACAATTTTACATAAAGTAAACCTGCCACTTCTTTGCTTGAAGCTTCTCCCATTGTACTGATATTGCCATTAAATGCTGTACACAAATGACAAGGTGCAATGGTAAGACTATACCTGCATCCCAAAACACAAACTGTAGCTGCATTACACATGCTTTGCATTGTGGGATATGGCTGAGCATGCAACTAAAACTTCAGTGCCAATTTGAAATTTGCCTAGAGAAATCCCCCAGTTTGTGTACGTCAAAGGACAGACTTTCAGGAGAAACATAAGTATCTGCTGGTCCATGTGGTTTTCTGCTATAATCCACATACATGTTTTATAAAATTAATAGGGTTTAGGATAGTGTAGACGGACAGCACGCTTGCAGATGCATTCAGCTGGCATTTAAGATGCTTCTGTGATCCTTCAGAGTTCCTTTGGAGGCATCTCCTAAATGGCTTTCCAGCTGCCTTCACATTCCTATTGAATGGTATGGGGAGAAAAGCCCTTTTGACACAAGCAAATGCCTGTGTACACAAGCCCCAACATCAGGAGGTTAACCATAAAAAAACAAAAACATTTCTGTTATGCAATATGTCACACTAACGTACACTGAAGAACATTTATGAGGGATCATGGACATGAAGAGCACATACACACAATGAAAACTTACTTTGTAGCTAGCTGGGAAGCATGAAAGGGAAACCAAAATAAGTTTAATATCATAAAGTGCATTAAATTTCATGCAGAAGCGCCCTAAATAACTAAAATGTCAAGCAACCATAAAATGATTCATGAAGCCTTGTGATGGGGACAGTTTTAGTGGTCACTGAGGAAAATGTGTCCTTAGCAAGTAGTGATTAGTAATAAACTAAAGCATCGAGCAGAACAATATCCGGACACAATAAAATTATACTGTGCAATAAGGTGCAAATTTGCATATTGGCAAAGTAATGGGAGGTATTTTAGGAGACATGTCCACAATGAAATGACAGTACAAGTACTATGCAGCAAGAAAAACACAGTAGAGAGTGTGGATTCCATTGAGGTGGGCAGCTGTAAGGACTCACGCAGCAGGTTCCAGAAATACACTTATGACACTAAATGATTCACACAGCCCTAATGACTCATTTAATGACAGTAAGTTGAGTACAGCAGGAAGGATAAGAACCATATGTGGACTGTAGAAGCACAAAGGGTTTTCAATCAATAGTATTTGCTGATTAGGTCAAACAGGCAGTTAAATTCTATAGAACTGGTTTGTTCCTCAATGATTAGGCTTCATGTACACTAGCAGCTCCTAAACCTCACCTCCATAAAAGCCTGTATGTCAATGTACACATGGGCTTTAGCAGAGTTTAGGAGCTGCTGCGGTTAGGGGAGCTTCAAGCTCCCTTTCCTGAACGCGGAAGAACTGTGTTCAAGATCAGAAAGTCTTGACCGCCAGTGGTCTGTCAGAATCAGCGACCCATCAGATTAGGTAACGGAAGTGACGTTCCGCCAGAGGCACATGCATCCACTGCTATCAGGTTTGCCAATCTGACAGAACACCTGTAGTCAGAAGTGGCAGCGGACATGTTAGTATACCCAGCTATGTCTTGAATTTAACTGTAATTTTAGCAATAAAGCGTATATAAATATAGTATGTCGATATCTGTGATGCTGTTTGAACATTACATTTTAAAAGAAGCTGGATGGCAGCAGTAGGAAGGTGGCGGAGGCCATATTGGTACACCCTGCACTGCCCATCACTAAATCTTTAGGATTTCAAAATTATACATGCAAACAGCACCATAGAAGTCAATATAGTATATTTATTTATTGCTAAAATCACTGTGAAATTCAAGACGTAGCTGGGTACTAAGATGTCCACTGCCTTCTTCTGACTGCAGGTGTTCTGTCAGATGAGCAAACCTGGTAGCAGTGGACGCATGCGCAGCTGACAGAACATCACTTCTGTTACCTAATCTGACGGATCGTCGATTTCTGATGCAACACTGGCCGCAAAACTCAGCCAAATCACATAAAATCAAAGCAGGCTGCATGTACATGAAGCCATTAGCAGAGTTTAGGATCGGCTGCATTTAGGTGAGCTTTAACCTCTCTCTCCTGAACGCAGATAGAAACATTTGAACACCCATGTGATCCAATTTTTGCAATCGCACTGCGCTTTGCGATCTGGTTTTGGGGTGTCCTGAATTTAACAATAACAGCGGTGGCAGATTGCATGAGCGGAGTGCGATTTAATGCAGTGTGGGAAGCACTCAGGATTTGCTGATTTTTCCACACCACATATATATGAACTGAACCCCAATGTCCTGGACGTACACCCTATAGAAATAATCACACTTAAAGCAAATCTTTTGTAAATGCTTTTGGCATCATTACATCATTTGTAGCACCTATAATGAATGCAAATGGGAATGTGAAACTCAAACCAGACGACATACACACAACCAGCCTAGGAGCACCATGCCTCTGAATGCAGGGCTGGCATAGTTGGTATGATCATGGCATTCTCCGACACATTGTGAAGCATTAGTAGAAAGTGATATTGTGCTGCCTATTGCAACTGCTTCTCTACAATCTAAAATGTCAAAAATTCTGCCAAGTATTGGTGATGCTGATCACAAGCTCCCAAATAACTGGATGAATCATACCATTTAATGTTAGCTGCTGCCTTCTTACTGGCACACGTTACTCAGAATATTAAACACGTGAATGATTCATATTTTACATTCTCAACATTCAGTGAGACCTTTCTCCAAAAACAAAAAAGGGAGATAAATCAAACTGCTTGAGTAACAAATTAAATGGTGTAACATACAAACACCGAGCTAAATTTGGATACACACTAAGAAAATCAGGCGAACGATCGTCCGACTTTTCTCATTGTTTAACAGGAAATCAGAACCGATGAAAAGAACATTTCTACGAAAATTCTTGTACGACAGACTTTTTTTGTTGTTTATTGTTTCTAAACACTATCTCTATAGATTTTTCTTGTATATAAAAAAAAAAAAAGTGTACGAAAACGGTACATATTAAACGAAAATCGTTCATTCTGTTCCCGTACGAGAAACAATTTGGGGTTTGTCCCTTCGGGAACTACGTACGAAAATTTGGGATCGGCTGTCGAAAGTTGTGAACACATGCGAAAATCGTACGAAAATTCTTTGGACGAAAATGTTTGCCCGATTTTCTTATAGCGTGTACGAGCCTCAACTCTGTATTTCACTTGTGACATTGTAATCAGCTGTGAAGAGTTGACACCTATGTTTCATGGCTGCATTTGCATGAGGTGTTGTGTTTGCGTTACAATTGAAAACAATAGAAACGCATGAAAAAAAAAAGAACACTGAGTGTTCGATACTCTTGGTAGAATACTTATTTCAACTGAAAATGCATTTAAAAAGGGTAACTCCACTTTTGTGGAGGGGGAAAAAATAGCAAATTAAAAAAAAAAGCGTATACAATTGCACCACAAGTCATATTGTAATTGAATGTTATTTAAAATTACCTTTCCATTTCAATCTGCAGCCACTGTAATTTTCTGAAAATGCAATGCAGTATGGCTACCTGGAGGTGTTCTGTACATAGAATGTATACAGATCACCCCCCAGATATGTAATTTCCTGCTTGTGTGATTGGCTCGCTGATTTTCCCAGAAGTCTGCACTAAGATACAAGTGAGATTTCAGGCATCCCCTGCAACAAAAATTTAATTTTTGGCGAGATACCCCTAATAGGAAATCACAGATAAAAGGGATGCAGGCCCAGCAGCTCTCCTCAGACCTGCAGGTGCACAACTGATTGAGAATTATGAAACCATTCCTATTAGGCCTTTTTCACACGGCCGATCCATTCAGGTCCGCCTGTCAGTTTTTTAGGCGGACCTGAACGGACCCCTCCATAGACCTCTATGGTGCGCCGGATGTCAGCGGTGACATGTCCGCTGACATCCGACCCACTCCGATCCGAAAAAGTGTAACGGAGAAAAAAACCTACTTTTCCATCCGATTTCGGATCGGGCGACGACTGACGCTACAGTCCGTCATCATCCGATCCCCCATAGGGGAGAGCGGCACTCTGACAGGTCCGTCGCTGCACAGTGTGCAGCGACAGACCTGTCATCTGCCTGCTCAGCGGGGATCCACGGAGCGATCCCCGCTGAGCAAGCGGATGTTCACGGGGCGGATCATCACTGATCCGCCCTGTGTGAAAGGACCCTTAGACTCACTTTCCCACATGGGCACAAATACACATGGATTTCTTCAGAATAACAAAAAGGTAGGAATCTGCAACAAAGTTTGTCACAATCCTTGTAATGTACATAGATCACCCAGAGGGGAAGGTTTTTTTTCTCAACAAAAAGCGGAGTTACTCTTTAAAGCTGATCTCCAGGTTTCATTTACCTTTAAACAGTCCAAGCTAACCATTTACTTCACCAACAGCTGCAGCGCCTGTGAACACTGTATAAACTGTAAATAGCCTCAGTAACATACAGTATACAGCGCTGTGTTCCAGCAGTAGGATGGGAAATTCTAACCCGCTTCAGGAACAAAATCGAGTCGGGCTGAGCTGTTTTCTTTCAATACAAAGCTTCCTCTGATTGCCATACTCCCAACAATTTTATACCACTTTTGCCCACTACCGATCCCTCTGACTAACTCATCTACACAACTTATAAGCCTCCATAAACAGCTTCATATGGGGGGAAAAAAAAAAAAAAAAAAAAGAACTTGCTTCAGCAACATAATGTACAGACCTAAAATGCACTACAGGCATGGGAGTCCCTAACCTGAAGTTCTACTATCATGCCGTTATTATGAATCAAGCCGCCGAACGGTGGTCACCCTCGAGTGACAAACAATGGACCTCTATGGAGCAATCCATAATTGGACACCAACTCAAAGGTCTCATATGCACGCTTCTTCTGGGTCTCCCACCCATACCTCTCCCCTACTTCACAATACAAGCAACTATGGCCTCATGGCTCTACTCTCGAAGCGGTCTACACAAAAAAAAAAAAAAAACCCTGTGGATCATCAATCTATGCCTCCAAGTACCTTGGAATACTAAATCGATGATCTACCACTTGTCAGCTGGTTGGATGCAGGTGTTCTACCAATCGGACAACTCTTTGACAAGTCAAACCTCCTAACATATGAAGACCTGCAGAATTGCTTCTGTCTACCACAAAGCGACTTTTATAAATACCTACGTGTTTGGAACATTCTAGGAAACATCCTTAAACCGGATGTAATGGGTCCACAAGAAGCTCTAACTTTCTGCGCATCTCCAGCAACCAAGAAAGGTATCACATACTTCTATCGACTTTTTCTATTCTCCCCACCCCATGAAAAAACTCAGTCCATGAAGAAGTGGGAAAATGATCTCTCTTGTACTTTCAATCATTCGCAATGGAACGCGGCAACTAACAACCTGCTTAAAACCTCCCACTGCACAACACATTGGAAATCACACCTAAAGTTAAGACACCATTGGTACTTCACTCCAATTCAGCTCTCAAAATTTTCCAAAAGTAACTCAACACAATACTGAAGGAAGAGTGAAGAATCGGGATCCCTATTACACATCTGGTGCCGATGTTCCAAGATTCTTCCCTTCTGGGGAAAGATATTTCACTTCATATCTTCCATCACCGGCGCTACCTGCTCCCCAGACCCAGCCATGGCTCTCCTATTACTGAACTGTGAACGTTGGCCCAAAAAAAAAAGCATCTTCCCTTAGTGCTTCATTGCTTGACAGCCGCTAAGAAATCAATAGCTTCCTGCTGGAAACAAGACACTCCAGAGTTTTCCTCTTTTTTGATAAATCTCAATACTCATACCCAATTCAAGCTTATGTTCTCCATGAAGAAACGGCAATAGTCAACTCTTTTGTAAAAAGTGGTCAGATTGGCTCCAGCATTCATTATGTACTGCGCATCTGTAACAGTGACATGATAACCCCACAGGTCTCCCATGGGACATCATCCTTGTAGTCTAGCCATCTTCCTTAATCTCTTCTCATCGGCCTCTTTTCCTTTTAAGAGATGAACCCAGCAAATGTTCTTTTGTTAATACATTCCTTGATATTTTTCATGTTTTAACGATGTTGAACAACTTTGACTTACAATTGTATTGTGATACATTACCCTACAGTTACATCCTCAATTGAGATACACTCTGTAAGCTCTTTTTCAAAAAAATAATAATATTGAAAATAAAGCTTCCTCTGATTGGCTGAGGCTGAATTTGTGATGTCCTCGGCCCACCTCTCCACCCCAACCAGAGTAAGCTTTGTATTCATTCATAGATTACAACACTTCCTCTGAATGGCTGAAATCATAAATCTTCACTCCGTTCTAAGCAGGATTTTCCATCCAGTCTATTCAATATGTCAACCAGAGAGTATTAAGCTATTTATCAGCAGATCAACTTCTGTTCAATCACAGTGGCCACACATGATCGAAATTAGGCCAGTTCAGCAGGGACCCATCTCAATCCATGGATGGCCAGCTTTACAGTGCAATGATGGAATTCAAATAATATGGCAATCTTAAATCCCTCATAGGCAACTACAACCTTCTGAGTGCCTTAGGGCTTGGTTTCATTAGCGCTGTCCTCTGAAGAGCAACTGCTTACCAATTTTCAGAGGGTGTTCAACAAAGAAGAGGCATTGTCGCAACTTACAACCGCTTTTTAACCCCGCACCACAACACTGGGTGCATGAAACACGGTTAGGGCATGTCCCTATTTACTTGAATAGGTCAAGAACGGGGGTGGGGGTATTCATTTCTTTTGTGCTGCAAGTATCACGGCCTGTATACAACTCCATCCAGCTCTGCCTTTGCAGCTTCATTTGTAGCTCAAATCAGGCAGATTTCAGCGTTCTGGGGTGTTTTGAGTCCCATAAAATTCTGCAACACGCACGTTTAAAAAGCACTCTTAAAGCGGGGTTCCAATCAAACTTTTAACTTAAACTTACCCCCTTCAGTTAATTGCATAGATGTTCAAATGCCGCACGAAAAAAAATTTATTGCTGTAATTACCTTTATATTGTACTTTATTGTGGCACTTCCTGTCTCTCCACCCATGGGAGTAGGCGTGTTTATTGCCTTTCCCCGACACCGCACTGTCTCCTGGGAGCTTAGTGTCAGGCTTCCCAAGATTCAGTGCGGAAACAATGATCATGCGCGTGAACAAGCTGTGAATGAACAGCATTCACCGCATCCAGGAAATCAATGCTTGTGGGCTTCACATGCCCACAAGCAAGATGGAAACAGCCAGCATCACATTTTTTAAGTTATTCCTCAGTACGAAAACAGACAGAGGCGGAAATATTACACCCAAACTGAGTATTATTTTGGGATTAGCAAAGTGTCTCAATGACCTAAAAAAAAAAAAAAAAAAAAGGATTGGTTGCCGGACACCAGCTTTAAAGCAGGGGTTCACCCACACCGCCAAAAAAAAAAAAAAAAAAAAAAATTAAAAGCCAGCAGCTACAAATACTGCAGCTGCTGACTTTTAATACATTGCCACTTACCTGTCCCAGGATCCAGCGATGTCGGCAGGGGACGCCGAGAACCCGCTCGGTTCTCGGCAGCTACTGCCGCCATCCTAGGTGAGGGAATCAGGAAGTGAATCGTTGCGGCTTCATTTCCCGGTTCCCTACTGCGCATGCGCGAGTCGCGCTGCGCGTCCCTAGTGGTCCCCGCTCTCTCCTGGGAGCTGTGTTCTCCCAGCAGACAGAGCGGTCGGGACGGGAAGAGGCATAGACTCCCATGGGAGTCTATGCCGGAAGTGGGTGCAAATACCTGTCTTAGACAGGTATCTGCACCCCCCTCCCCCCTGAAAGGTGCCAAATGTGACACCGGAGGGGGGGAGGGTTCCGAAAAGCAGAAGTTCCATTTTTGTGTGGAACTCCGCTTTAAGCTGATATGTCCACACAGCAACAACACACATGATAAAATGGAGGCAAAAACTCAATGCTCAGGCGCAAATGCAGCCTTAGTGACTTAACTTCAAAAGGTTTTTTGTTTTTGTAACACGCCATAAGGGCAGGCTGGGTGTTGAACTACATTTTACAGTTTAAAACTTAGTTAAATATCTTACAGTTTATATCTAGAGATGTGTGGTAATACAGCAACCTCTTCCGCCAAAAGCCCTCATATCTACAGTGTGTTAGGACGTTACCTCTAAAGATAGTCGAACCAACAGCTAACCTTGACACATTAGTATAACGAGAAGCCAAGGTAACAACGAAATTGGCAAAAGTAGTAAACTAAAACAGCAAGTTTAAAAGAAAAGTATGGACTTAAAAAAATAAAACAAAAAAAAAAAAACCACACATTTATACTCACCTAGTTGTAGTATTGGATTGAAGTCCCCTGCCGGCTCTGTGGTAAGAACTGAGTGATCAAACACTGCTGATCACTTAGTTCTCCCCTCTGCTCTGAGCAGAGCCGGAACAGTCAGCAGCTCTCTGCTCTCTCCTCCAGAGCTCACTGGAGTGCTGGACTGTGGAGGGGGTGGGAGCAGCCGGAACAGGCTCTCAGCGGATCACTGAAAGGCTGAGCCAGGTGCCAGTCCAGGCTTCTGGGTGGATCCTGACCATATGGCTGGGATCTTTTCAGAGCCTGGACCAGCTCGCGTCCGTCAGACAATGGCAGATTTTAGCCCGCTATCAGCTGAAAACGAGTCACAGGAGTGCAGAATGAACTGCACTCCTATAACCTACAGGATAAGTACAGCCAAAATAGCTTTGGCTATACTTCTCCTTTAAGCCACAAAAGCAAATGTTGAAACCTAGGAGTACCAGCCTGCTCTGCTGCATTTCTGCCCCAACTGCTCTACTCAGTTTCCAGATTTTGGCACATTTTCATCCATACTTCTATACTTGCTGCTTTCCTTTCACACCAGGTCAAGCCATATCTTTTATAAAAGGACTGGCTTTTAAAATAGAAACCATAGCTTAGAAGCAGACCAGGAATTCTAAAACTGGGCTTATTTTAGAAAGGTAAAAGTTTGCGTATAGGTAAATATTTGAACAGGTGTACTTTACAGCATACTCTATTTGCTTAGGCAAAATATGACCCATGTTCCATATAGAAGCAATTAATGAACGAAACCAACTCAAGTATAATAAATTTAAGTATCCTGTATTGCAGCTATAAGGAATGAAAGGAGGGTCACTGGTAAACGAAAGCCGGGCAGGGGGAATAAAAAATAGCAGGCTATACACGATGGATAGACACATCGGTGACATGAGCACTTCCTTCATGTGACATTATATAGGCCTAGCACTGGGTATTTTACACCAGTTTAGGTAGAAGAGGGTACAGCTGGGGGAGAACATTGGTCTGATTTAATAACTAAAGGAGCCCATAAATGAAATTTCCTTCCCTTTCACCACAGGTGAAAAGGAAGAAAAATTGCTTGCTTCACCCACCAACACACAGTCAGTGTTGATGAGGGAATCTCTCTCCCAAAGCTATCGTGTTCTGCCAGAAGGAGGACATGGGGAGCCTTCCCAGTCAGCAGAACACAATGATTACTGCTATAGCCGCAGGCAGTAATCACATGTAAAATAGCCAACAGGCTGGTTGCACCCAAGTCGATCAATGGCTGCCCATTTATTTATGAGAGATTGGACAGTTCCTTCCACAAACATGACACAGCTCAGTTCAGTACAGTAGTCCTTTCTTTCAGCAGATCCTAATTTCATTGCTTTTAGTGATGATTTCAAGAAGCCATGTATACAAGACACCCACTGCTAGCAAACTCAATAGCTCTGATAGTCACTTTAAGAAAAGCTTAGATAAAATCACTCCGCGCCAAGAGATGTACACTCTTCCCCAAATTTCACACAGCTCAAACTGATGAACCAGCTAAAACATTACAATCCCAAGTAATATGATAACATTACACAAGATAAAAATCACAGGTTGTGTATCTCTCCTTCATAAAAACATTCACAGCAATTAAAAAGAAAAGAAAAAATAAATAAAAAAAACTTAATTTGAGCTTGAAGAGGTTTCATAAAACCTGATGACCAAGCAATCATATGAGCCAACCCTTTACATGGCACCTGTGGGAAGCTTGAGCATGTCAGCCAAATTCAGCACAAAGAGGGGGACAGAAGTCTGTATACAACTGGGAGAAGCAAACTTGCACTCAATTATTGAACATGTAAACACAAAGCAGATGGAGTGCATACAATGGACAAGAAGTTGCATCCTACGGATCCATTTACATTGATGCGAATTCAGATGTGACTGGGGTTGTACAGAATCGCATGACAATGGTGCCCATTCACTTTGATGCCACTCAACACAGAGCGGTTTTGGAAAAGATTTATGTACTACCCATGATGTGATACCAGCGCAATTTTGGCCCCATATAATACACATCTAAGCTGCACTACATAAATCACACAGACAATCTGATTAAAATCAGATCACAGCAGTGTGAACCTAGCCAAAAAGCAAGAACATGGCAACACAAATGGGTACAATGTATTAGCCAAAACCAGCACATCATATAATCCTTCTAAATTTACCTAAACACTGGGGAAAATTCTCTTGTAAAGTGCAACTTCCTTTGAAAAGAAAATGGACCATTTGCCTTTGGTATAAAAAAAAAACCCTCTTGTTTCTAGCAAGCATGTGCATTGCAGCGTGCTCTTCTAGCCCTTTATTTGCATCCGTAAGACACAAAGAATGGAGCCAGGTACCAAGACGTAGCACTTGTGCTCAAGGTGCATAACTGGATGAAAAGGAGGGCTGAAGGCCTCAATGGGAAACATATTGATGGCCGGGGGATGGAGAAGCGATAGACAGCACTGAACAGTTGGCACTGGAGGAAAAGCAGTGAGGAGAGTCTGCTCATTATGGAAAAGAGCAGCAGACCAACAGTTCCACTTTACTTTATATATTATGGGGAAGCTTAGGTTTCTCCATGTAGGATAAAGCAAAGGTTCACTTTAATGCCGGGCCCGGCAGGTGTTTATAATGTCCTTTTCTTTGTTCACAAATAGAAGCAGGAAAAAGCACTCATGTTTGAGCTCCAGGTTCTAAAGCCCGGCACACACGGGCTGAATGTCAGGAGACAACGGGCAGTTAAAAAAAAACGGTCAACATTTGGCCCTTGTGCATTTCCTTCTGTCAGGCATGCATGCTGGAAAACCAGCCAATAGCAGAAAGCGCTGATCGGAGTGTTCTTGCAGGGGGGGGGGGAGGCGCATCAGAACACAACAGATCAGCATGGGAGATCGCTGAACTAACCTCATATAGTTAGTACAGTGGCTCAGATCGGAGCTGTCAGTTTTTTTATGTGCAACCCAGTAGTGTGTACCTGGCTTTAAATAAGCCTGATGTTCCCCTCCCCTCATCTATGCCACAGTCATGGTGGGGGAGCAAAGGGAGGTATAAGCCACTGGTGGTGCTGGTGGTAAAGTGAAAGCTATTGATTTGCACTAAATGGGCAAAACAGATTCTTTTTAAGGGGCTCTTAACTATCGTTTCAAAGGAAAGCACACTCAAACTTAATGTAGAACTACAGGCAAAACTTTTTTTTTTCCCATTTAGGATAGAGTAAGAGGGCTATAACCCCTGTCAGATTTTTTTTTTTCGCCTTCTGTGTGCCATTGCAGAGATTTCCCTTCACTTCTTGTCCTATAATCAAACAAGAAGTGAGAGGAAATCTCTGTACATTAACAGAAATCCTTGGGGAGCCACAAGTCACCAGAACTAGTGTCCCCATTGGAAGATTTCCCCTCTATTACTTTCCTGGAGACAACACAAAATTTGGGATTTTCTTTACTTTCAATAATAAGTGTTCAAATCCCTCTCCGTTTTATCCAAAACTTAAAAAAATTTTGCTTTTAGAGCCCTTTCACACTGGGGCGGGGGCGGCGGTAAAACGCCGCTATTATTAGCGGCGTTTTACCGTCGGTATGCGGCCGCTAGCGGGGCGGTTTTACCCCCTGCTAGCGGCCGAGAAAGGGTTAAAACCACCGCAAAGCGCCTCTGCAGAGGCGCTTTGCCGGCGGTATAGCCGCGCGGTCCCATTGTTTTCAATGGGGAGGAGCGGTAAAGGAGCGGTATATACTCCGCTCCGAAGATGCTGCTAGAAGGACTTTTTTTTACCGTCCTGCCAGCGCATCGCTCCAGTGTGAAAGCCCTCGGGGCTTTCACACTGGATACACAGCAGCGGCACTTTCGGGTCAGTTTGCAGGCGCTATTATTAGCGCAATAGCGCCTGCAAACCGCCCCACTGAGAAAGGGCTCTTAGTTATACTTTAATGCAACACTAATGTGCTTTTCAAAATCAATATTTATATGGCTGCTGAAGATAAATGTGAAAGTGAGACTAAACTCCATCTACAACTAAAATGTTACTTTTGGATGCACTGGCTCTTTAATTTTGTGTTTATTTTGCTATCAAATGCTTCACGCCCCCTTAATATTACAATCCATAACCCTGGAATTAAGACCATAAGCTGATTTGGAAGGTTTAGAACAAACATATTGCAGACTTGGCAACAGATACTGCAATAATCTGAAAAGAATTTTCAATTTACCTGCCACTGCCTTCAGAGAGCTACTTAGATGAAAACACTTTAGACGGTAAGCTCTCACGAGTGGGACCCTCTCAAGCTTGGGTTTTAAAATCAAAGCATTGTCTATACTACTATATTACTTTTGAAATCTTCAGCTTTATATACAGAAGCAGATTTTTACATTCATCATATTAACAGTGGTGTAGTGGGTAGCACTCTCTCCTAGCAGAAAAAAAGGGTCACTGGTTCGAATCCCAACCACGACACTACCTGCCTGGAGTTTGCATGTGGGTTTCCTCCAGGTTCTCCAGTTTCCTCCCACACTCTAAAGACATGCTGGTAGGTTAATTGGCTTCTGTCTAAATTGGCCCCTGTATATGAACGTGAGTTAGGGACCTTAGTTTGTAAGCTCCTTGAGGGTAGGGACTGATGTGAATGTACAAAATATATAAAATGGACAGCGCTATAGTACCTTAAAAAATAATATTAATAAGCACTTCTATTGCTTTAAGAAAGAAAATCACAAATAAAGAAGTTTTACACATGAAAGAATAAGGTTACTATTGTCAGCTGGGCATTTATGTACTGGATTCTACTACTTGTTGGGCACCTTCATTAAAATATTCTCTTCCAGGATGCCCAGAGAAAGGAGTCAGGAGGCATCCCAAACCTCAGGCTGGCGTAATTACAGTGGTATTAAAGCCAAAAACAAAAAATGTCATATTGCAGCTTACCAATCCTGAAATGAGGTGAATACTTTCTCTTGTATTAGGCTTTTGTCCGCCCCCCCCACCCACCATCTTTTTCACTTGGTAATCTGGACAAGCCTCAAAGTTGCATGACAGATCACAGCCCATCTTTTCAATAGCCTCTGGGAAAAAGGAGCCTACACTACTTTGGTGCAACTTTTGATGTGACTTTGGTACGGAGGTGGTAAAATTGGATCAAAGATGCACCCAAAGTCGCACTAGGAATCCTGCGACTTTGGAGACACGCTAATGTGAATGGAGCCTAACATTTCCGGTTGCAGGCTAGGTTCACAATTAAGTAGGTTGCAGTTGATTTATAATGGGGAGTACAAACAATAGCACCATAAATTCAATTCTACAAGTCCTGTGCTTTCAAAAATATATGGTTTTGGGGGTCTTTTACTAACTTTCAAGTTCTAAATAAACTAAAAACAGCAAAAAAGTGAAACTGCAAAAATGCTCCACGCCACCTGAGGTGAAAAATGAGAGGCCGGGCTTGGCAGAAAAATGGTTAATGTTAACCTAAATCCCCAAATTCATGTTTTGCATTGTGGATTGCATGACTGAGGTTTATTGTCCAAAAGTTCCAAGGATGTCTCTATATTCCTAGCAAGAAGATATCTTCTTCCCCCCCAAGTGATAAACTTGATCAGCTACAATAAATTTGTCGGTTTTATCACTGGCAAAAATTAACTGTATCCATTCCTGCAAAGAACACCGCTAGAAATACAGTATAACAATTGGTGATGAAATTTCCAGGGAGTTTCAAACCATAGTCAGGAGATCATGTCCACTCCCCGGAAACCAGGAGTTGTGCTTTAACAAGCATTGAGAGATATTCCAGATCTAGCTTTTAAGGCAGCCATCACTCTTGCACAGTTTCTTATCGTAGAAAGCATCTCTTACAGAAACCACATAACACAGGCAATTCCCATCCATCTCTATAGTTGCGGCACTCCAGGACATGATGTACTGCACTTCATTTTTGTATATAGATGTTCTCAGGACTGCAGGAATGAACAGGAAGGGCCAGCTAGCAATAGAATCGCTGGTGGGATATGAGCCATACACAAAAATGTATAGCTTTTATACTATACTAACGTATAGCCTTGTTTTAAGTTATGAACAGAGCAAAAGTCAGAGTTAAAGCGAAAAAAAAAGCAAGCATGTTCATTAAATGACCAGTGCTAACAAAACTCTGCACAGGCAACATAGGAAATCAATGTAGCTGTTATCACCTACATAAAGTACCTTATACTGTATATACACAGATCAGTAATCAGCTGTAACAAACAGGTCTATCATTTAAGAAAGCAATAACATGAATGTAATCATACAACATCAATGCAGGTACTATAGGTTATGCCAGATCATGTACTTGTCAGCATGTTTGGGAAGAAATGATTCCACTCACATCAACACTTTCCTCCACTTCAATACCCCCATCATTGTCATCATCCATTTGTTTGTGAATTGTTCGGATTGCTTCAAAACTGGAACGGTCCTCTTCTGTGAGACACGGCGGACTCAGGGAAATTAAAGGATCTGAGGATACAAAATTTATAGAGGTCATTTTTAAATGCTGCAAAAAACGTTCACCACACATTTTACAAAACACAGCATACATAAATCTGGACTTTTCCGTCAACGAAGCCAGAACACTATGAGCATGTAGCTAATTTCTAGGATTCTTCCCAAACTTGTAGTAGACCAGAACTAATGAGGACTGGTGACCTGTCAGCCCTTACCAATAAGATGTGGTGGCTGCATTCATTTTTAGTTTTTTTTAGGCTTCTCCCCCCTCCCCGGTGATCTGGCCATTTATGCAACTCTTGTATTAGACTGCCTCCACTCTGGATGAAGGAGCACAGGGACACCTCTGGACAGCAGCATTGTCAGTCAGGGGGGAGGGGAATGTTAGATGTACCAGCAGATTTAAATACACTAAACAAATTTAATCCAAATCCCAGCTAGCAATTGTTAAGCTGTGGTTGAAGGAAAAAAAAAATTGCATCATGGATGGCCTGCCTAAGCCAGCTGCAGAGCTATTCAATTTTTCCAACGCAGCTGATTGGGGAGCACCAAATTGTTTAGCTGCTTAAAGATAAAAAGTATTCAGCCACCACAGCAACTATGTAGCTATCTGTGAAAATAAGCATCCGGATTTGTAGCTGAATACATTTCTTCTACAAAGTTTCTAGTATGACATGGCTATTCCAGACAAATCAATAGGTAGAAGAGTGCAAGTTATAGCTTAAAGCTTGCTAGCTACAATAAATAATAATAGGAAAGGTTGAAGCCTGAACTAAATAAAACTGCCACCACCCATTCTGATTAAAGTGGTTCTAAAAGCCTGAAGGTTTTTTTACCTTCATGCTTTCTATGAAGGGAGAAAAAAAAACCCAGCAGCGCCCCCAATATTCACCTGATCCCAACTCAGCAATGTGCATACGAGCAGCTGCTGCCCTGGCTCTCTGCCTCCTCATTGGCTCAGAGACAGCAGTTGTGTGTGTCTTATGGACACAGAGTGGGGGAGCGAGCACAACTGCCCCCACAGCAAGTGGTTGAGGGTGCTCTGTGCAAAACCATTACACAAAGCAGGCAAGTAGAACATGTTTATCATTTTGTTAAAAGAAAAAAAAAAAAGCCTTTAGTATCACTTTAAGGAACTATTGCTTTTATGTAAATAGAACGAATTCTGGCCATACACTGTATGAATGTCGGACAATTGTGAAGAATTTTCCAACTTCTAACGGTGGGTTTCCCTCTCAGATCAACAAAAGCTCAACGGACTCTTGTCAAAGGAGCAGCACTGAATATGGTCAGAACAGCCCCTGCAGCCAATGTTCTGGTATTCTGTCAGCCAGCCAAAAACTATTGGTGTATGGCCAGCCTAACACAAACCTTAAAGCGGTTCAAAAAAAAAAAAAAAATGAAATACTCACCTTGGAACGAAGCTGTAAAGTCACCACGGAGAGGGCTGGCATGTTCCCTCAGTTTTTCTTCCAGGTTTGCAAGCTCCGCCGCCAATTAACTGAAACTGCGATGACGTCACTCCCACGTTCCAGCACGTAGTTTTGAAGTTTCAGCAAGGTATGCCGGACCTTCAGAGAACATGTGTCAGAAATATCGCTGGCTGTATGCAGGGTGATTATCTCCTAAAGGGTGCACATTTAGGAGATATCCATTTTACCTCCAGGTAAGCCTCATTATAGGCTTACCTGGAGGTAAAAATTACCACCGCTTTAAAGGGTCACCTCATCTTTACCAAAAAATGCCCTCGCTATAAGTGTAGACCACCTTCGTACCTTCCGAAGCCTGGCTGAAACCCCAGAGATGGCATCCCCTTGTTCTGCCGTGTTGCTAGGATTTTTCCTAGACACTTCCAGCCAATACTGCTCACCCCCCACCATGACAGCAGTGAGCTTTTTCTCCGATTTAAACCCCCTTATATATAAAGCGATAGCAGATCATGCATACACAGGGTTTGAGAGCTTGCTCCTATGATGCTGGGGTTCAGCAATAATGGCTGAATAGGGCGTAACCAACTTTAGTCAAAGCTGCACAGCATTTTTTTTGTCCTCTACAGGCACCCATTACCCACATAGGCAATTCTTTTCTAAAGCTGAACTCATTGCGCT
Organism: Lithobates septentrionalis; assembly: GCA_037952835.1. Classification (NCBI taxonomy): domain Eukaryota; kingdom Metazoa; phylum Chordata; class Amphibia; order Anura; family Ranidae; genus Lithobates; species Lithobates septentrionalis. Next base: position 6,924,388 of record JBBDGP010000614.1, read on the forward strand.
CCTTCCTGTGGTCTTCCTACCTGCCGATTCCCATATAAAGTGGAGCTCCACCCAAAAGGTGGAAGCTCTGCTCGTTTGCACCCCCCCCCTCCACTGCCATATTTAGCACATTTTTGAGGGGGAGAGCAGGTCCCCCCCCCCCCCCCACCTTCTGGGGCACACACAGGTCCCAGAAGACGGCGGGACCATTCAGAAAGCACAGTGCATGCCATGAAGCCTCCAGGTTTCCCCTGATGAAGATGCCGATGCCTGCTGCACCCGGAGCCGATTGAAGAATCGGCTCAGAGTGCCGACATCGCTGGATCCCTGGACAGGTAAGTGTCCCTAAAAGTCAGCAGCTGCAGTATTTGTACCTGCTGTCTTTTTTTTGCCCTGACTGGAGCTCCTCTTTAACCACTTCAATACCCGCCCATAGTCATATGACGTCCACAGATGGGATCTCCCATCCTGGGTGGGCGTCATATGACGTCCTGGGATTGCCGGCCGCCTAGGGGGCGCGCGCCGCGTTCCTCGGACCCAGTGCGTGTGCCCGGCGGCCGCGATGTCCGCCGGGCACCCGCGATTGCCGGTTAACCGGACCGGCATGTGGATCTGTGTGTGTAAACACACAGATCCACAGCCTGTCAGCTCTGAGGAGAGCGATCTGTGTTCCCAGAACGGAGGAACACTGATCGGTCTCCTCCCCTAGTGCGTCCCCTCCCCCTACAGTTAGTAATCACTCCCTAGGAAACATATTAACCCCTCCCCGCCCCCTAGTGGTTAACCCCTTCACTGCCTGTCACATTTACACAGTAATCAATGCAATTTTATAGCATTGATCGCTGTATAAATGTGAATGGTCCCAAAAATGTGTCAAAAGTGTCCGATGTGTCCGCCATAATGTCGCAGTCACGAAAAAAAATTGCGATCGGCGCTAAAAAAATAAATAAATATATATATTTTTAAAACGCCATAAATCTATCCCGTATTTTGTAGACGCTATAACTTTTGCGCAAACCAATCAATATGCGCTTATTGCGATTTTTTTTACCAAAAATATGTAGAAGAATACGTATCGGCCGAAACTGAGGAAAAAATTAGTTTTTTTAAAAAAAAATTGGGATATTTATTATAGCAAAAAGTAAAAAATAGTGTTTTTTTCAAAATTGTCGCTCTTCTTTTGTTTATAGCGCAAAAAATAAAAACCGCAGAGGCGATCAAATACCACCAAAAGAAAGCTCTATTTGTGGGGAAAAAATGACGTCAATTTTTTTTGGGTAGAATGTTGCACGACCGCGCAATTGACGTTTAAAGTGCGACAGCGCTGAAAACTAAAAATTGACCTGGGAAGGAAGGGGGTGAAATTGCCCTGTATTGAACCGGTTAATGACTGGTTCCCTGCATCCCCTTCACTTGCTGGTCTCCAATTAGTATGTCACCACCCTTCTCGCCATTGTTACATACAATGCAGGACCAGCAGACACGTCATTAGAACAGGACAGGGATGTTTGTAAGACATGTTAATCATTTTGTAACTGCTTGGAGTTAGAATATAAACATAAAACCCCCTAGAATAAGGTTTCATGTCATGTATTAAATATCTGCTTACACAAATTGGAGGGAAGTCAAAAGTCACTTGGAAACAGGAAGAATAAGGTTGTCCTAGACATGCCACAAAGAGAATGAAATGATCCAGAAACATCTCTAGTTACTGCCATCCTGCAAGATCTGAGGACAATCAAGTCATTCACATAGCAACAAACCTTATAGGGGGAAGAAGAAGGGAACTGTACCCTGTGTAAGGGCTCATTCACACCACAAAGCAACGATTGTCTAATATCACATAACATTAAACCAGGGCTGGACAAATTTCCTTTGAATCTAGGAGCCAGCTAAAAATGTGTGCACGTGCGTGGCGATATGCAACGTGTATCACAATCAACATTTTCATGTGTAGGCACGCCAAGGCATGCATTTACATTTGTACGTGAATATATGTGGAGGGGGCATTAAAAAAAAAAAAAAAAATTGGGGAGGGAGTGGATTTTATGATTTCTCAAAAAGCAGCATCAGTGTTCTCTAATCAAAGCCATAACATATGAAATCAGAAGCACAGTGTCCTATCCTCTGACAGTAATAATAAGTTTTCCTTTTAGTAAACCCAGAACAAAAAGACTGACTTTGAGAAACGGACAGCTAAAATACCCATATAACCCTGCAGAAATAAAATGACACATTTCACATAACACTTCATGTATCGGAACACAGGATGGGAGTTGTCTCCGTGCTGAAAGGGAATGCTCCCACCATAGAGCCTTCCACTGACATGAATTCAGTTGAGATAAGAGAATGAAACATTTAGACCAGAGAACAATGTTCTACAATATGATCAGAGATTTCTTTTTATTGTCAAGTGACAAATGGAGGGGGGAGGGGGGGTTATGCGTTTAACCAGGTTTACATTTGCAAGTCCATTTCACCTAAGGTGTGCTTGAACATACCAAAAACTCTTCAGCCCTTTCCATACACATTCTTATTGGTTAATGAGTTTTCTGAACATAGTGGTGGACTAATAGGAATGGAGGTGAGGGCTTGGAGATCAGTTATGACACTATGGGGACATGTCCATACTTAGGATCAGAACAGCCTGGTACTCAAGCAATTATATCTGTCAGCAGTATTTAATATTTTTAAAGTGATCCTTCTAGCTCTATAGGTTTTTATTAAAGTGTTACTAAACTTGCATCATAAAAAAAAAAAAAAAATCATCAATAAAGGGTGTATTACATGCTGTCCATATTCAGTAACTATGAGATTTGTTATCTGTATTCTGCAAAAAACCTGGTTGATCCTGCTGCTGCCCATTTCCACCTTCTGTTCAAGTCTCCAATTCAGCTAGGGATTTTGCAGCTGTAGTGGCAGCTCTGCACATGCTCAGTTTTCAGTGAGTTTCTAAGCAGCGTATTGCTTCTCTATCACATCTGAGCAGCCCATGTAACTATAGTGTCACACATGTGGGTGTATACACGGTGGTAAATGACAGCCCACTCCTTCCCTCCTCCTCAATGCCCACTAACCAGCTAAACACAATGGGGGTGGGATATATGTAGATTAATGATGGCTTCACCTCCCTCTTATTCTAAGGCAGGTCATGCTCGGTGCAGATTTTTTTTCCTGCAACCAGTGAAAGATATTTGCACGATTCTCCCATCAACACAGACAGTGCTGACAGGGGAATCCCTCCTGCCGAGCAATTGTCTGCTCCTGGCAAGGGGCAGGGAAAGCTGTCCTCGCCAGGGGAAAACAGTTATTGCTAGCGGCTATTGCAGCCACTAGTGATAATCACAAGAGAGTTGGGCAGACCGGTTTTACCCAAGTTGATCAACTTGGTGCATTCAGCCTGCCCATGAACGGCTCGAATCTCGGCCAGTTCCTGCTGAACCAGCCGAGATTGGAACAGTGTATGGCCGGCCTGCAGGGATATGACCCCCTATGACTGGTAGAAACCCACCCACAGCATGCTATTACCACAAAATAATATGATTTTATTTCAAATATATATTTGTACGACAATTTAAAAACATTTTGATAATTATTTTTACGCTGTATCCCAAAAACTCTATTTTGAACATATGACCAGCAGCAGAGAACTAGAAGCTCCTCTGCTTATGTTTCCCTGCAGGCAGGCTGGGAAAGAGCCGGGTCATGTGACAGCTGTATATAGATTAGGAAAAAGGCTCTTCGATGTTTTTAATATCAGTGCCATCATCCATATACAGAAATAGAGACAATGTCAATTAAACAGTGTGTTTAGTATCACTTTCATGGTTTCACATATGTAACGTTTAGGCCTCATGTACACTGCTGCTGGTAAACGGACGTTTAGGAGCAGATGGGCATTTTTTTCAGCTGCCCCTGAACTCTTCTGTTATCTTATCAGTACATGTAAACAGGGTCATTTATAGTGATTTCCAGGCAGTTGAGTTTAGAGACCTTTTTTGGAAAGCAAAAAAAATGAGTTCAGATGTTGAGTTTAGAGGCATTTCAAGCGCCAAACACTTCTAAGTGCGTTTCATTTACAGGCGTTTTTCTTTTTTTTTTTTTTTTCAAATGCTTCTAAACGCAGACGCGGCATGTAAACATGGCAATACGGACGGTTTAAACGTGGGTTACTATCTGTCAAGTTAAATCATTCAGGAGAGGTTGTAAAAACATCCCGTGTACATTAAGCTTTACAATCAGAGGCTACATTGTAGCTTCATCATAACATCTCACATAGCATCCTACAGAGTGGTTATTTCTATAAGGGCTCATGCACACTGCAGCTCAAAAAAAAACAAAAAACCTGCTTTCACATGCATTTGAGCTTTTATTCTGCCTAAAAGCTTGAAGAAGCTTGTGTTTTGTGCCCCTTTTGCACGTTATTGAGCTTTTTTTGTTTTGTTTTCGTTTTTTTACAAACCCTCCTGATAGCTAATTTTTCCTATTTTGTGCACGTTTTTGAGCTTTTTCTTGCATTTTTGGGCACTTAGGCGTCTTTCTGCTGAGTATGGTTTGGGGGGGGGGGGGGGGGGCCTGTAAAAGCATATGCCTTTAAACTCCTGAAAAAGCCATAGTGTGCATGGACTAATTGGCTAGCATGGAGGGGAGTTTCCAGACAGAAAAAAATAAGTTCAAAAAAAGCTCAAAAGTCTGTAGGGACAGCTTATTTGAGATGTAGTGTGCATGAGCCCTTAGGCCCCTTTTGCACTGGGGAGGCGAGTGCGTCGGCGGTAAAGCGCCGCAACTTTTAGCGGCGATTTACCGTCTATTTGGCGGCACTATTCGGCCGCTAGCGGGTCGCTTTTACCCCCCCATAGCGGCTGAGAAAGGGTTAAAACCATCGCAAAACGCTGCTGCAGCAGCGCTATGCCTATGCGGCTTGCAGGAGTTTTTTTTTTTTACCGTCCTGCAAGCGCACCGCTCCAGTGTCAAAGCACTCGGGCTTTCACATTGGAGAGACAGAAGTGGCTCTTTACAGGCTCTATGCAGATGCTATTTTTAGCGCTGTAGCGCCTGTAAAGCACCTCAGTGTGAAAGGGGTCTTAGAGGAAATCTTGGAGGTAATGCCATGGTGCACTGCCCCAAATTACATGTACACTTTCCAGTATTACATTAAGAAACTTAACTGGAACAAATTCCAAAACACATTCATCTCTAAAAGGAAGGAAACAAATATACAATAGGTCTCTCTCTCAGCGAGCACAGATCTTAATGTTACAAAAATCATTAATTACGAGCTGTTTTAGTAGTCACCAAAAAGTCCCAACGCTTATGGAATTTTTCAGATTTGCACTCATATACCATAGATTTCTCATGTTCAAGTCCAAGTGCTGTTTTATAAAATAATCCTTTTATGTGTATAATAGTACTTTAATCCTGTTAATCTTCAAGAGGTAATATTTAATATTGAACATAAAATAAAATTCTTTGTACTTTTTAAAATTGGGATTGATTTGATATCTTTGGTCCCCGAGTGTTTTTTTATTCCCCCCCCCCCCCCCCCTTTTGTGGTTTAGCTCTGGTTCACACCAGTGCAATTTGACATGCGACTTTACAAGCTTTAAGTTATTTGTATAGAACCTGACAACAAAAAAAAAAAAAAATGGGGGGGGAATAATGCCTGTTTTCTTCACTTAGCTCCTTTAGGGCTCTTTCACACTGCTCAGTTGCAAAAAGCTGGTAAAAACGCATATGCGTTTTTGCCATGTTTCCAGTACATTTTGCACTTTTGAAAAAAAAAGACATGCGACTCAAATAACACACCAAAAACAACCGCAGGTGTTGTGCTCCATTAATTTCAATGGGGAAATGCAGTTTTGGTGCTTTTTTTGCCGCATCAAACAGGCACCAAAAATGCAGCATGCAGGACTTTTAAAGTGATTGTAAACCTTCCCTTTTCTTTTTTTAAAACAAACATATCATACTTACCTCCACCGTGCAGCTCGTTTTGCACAGAGTGGCCCCGATCATCTTCTGGCGGCTCTCGCAGCTCCTCCTCAAATCAGATAACCCCCTAGAAGCGCTCTCCCGGGGGGGTTACCGTGCGGGCGCGCTCCCGAGTCCAGCATTTGTAAGTAAAACGGAGGGGGGGGCAGGGGGGCAGTCACTGCCAGAAGTTTTTTCCACTTCAATGCATAGGATGCATCAAGGTGGAAAAAAAACCTTTAAAAATGCAACAGACAGGTGTGAAGAGTTCCATGGGATTTAACGGTCATGCTTTTTTCTTCCACTTTTAGTGATTGGTAAACACAAGAAAAACTAATTAGTGTGAAAGTGTCCCTTACATATTTTTTCGAAGACTAAAGGGGTAGATTTCATCTAAAGAAGTTACAAAAACCTCAAATTAAAAAAATGACAAAACCTCAACACCTGCTCCAAGGTGTACAGGTGTTTGGATTCCCATTCCATCTATAACAAGTTACACACATTTTACGTGAACATCATATCTGATGACATAAGACTGGAAAACTATTGCAAAGAAAAGGTTGGCTTCAACATATGTCAGGACACGTGGCATAAAATGTAGTTTACTGGGCCCTAACTATGGACAAAGAAAAAATGATCTACTAGTAGGATCAACATGTAATAAAACTCTGTCCTATATAGTTATATGTATATTGACATCATGTACGTCAAAGTTTTTTATCTTGTCCATAGTTTTGCTTAAAAAGACTCTCCAAATACTGAGTTAAAGTGGTTCTAAAGTCTAAGGGCTCCTTCACACGGATGTGTCCGTGTACGGAGCCTGCTCTGCTCAGCGGGGGATCGCTCCGCCGATCCCTGCTGAGCCGGCAGATGACTGTCAGAGCGCCGCTCTCCCCTAAGGGGGATCGGATGATGACGGACCGTAGAGTCCATCATCACCCGATCCGATCACGGATGGAAAAGTAGGTTTTTCCTCTGTTACACTTTTATGGATTCAACGTTTAATATTTTTGCAATAGCCTTTTTTTAGCATTTTTTTTTTTTTTTTTGGAAAAATGTATTTTTTTTAATGGATCAAAAATGTTAAACGCTGGTGAGCCGCGTTTTTGAGCTCTTATTGGCAATAATCAGCGTTTGACATTTTTGATCCACTGAAAAAAAATAAAAAAAATTTTCTCAAACAAACAAAAAAGAAAAAAAAAATGCTGAAAAACTCCTCTCAGAATCCACTAGTTTTGGGGTTTTTTTTAAAGCCAAAAAACGCCCCAGCCAAAAACTGCTAACAGCCTATGTGTGCATGGACACATAGGATAACATGATGGGGAGTTTATGGACTGTAGAAAAAAAAAAACGTCTGAAGCCAAAAACAGCTGCTTTAAAAACGTCCAAAAAACGTCCAGTGTGCATGAGGCCTTAAAGTGATTTTTTTAAAATAACAAACAAGAAGGTTTACAAACATATCATACGTACCTCCACTGTGCAGCTCATTTTGCACAGAGTGGCCCCAATCATCCTCTTCTGGGGTCCCTCGTCGGCTCTCGCGGCTCCTCCTCGCATCAGGTGACCCCCTAAGAGAAGTGATCTCCCAGGGGGTTACCGTGCGGGCGCGCTCCCGAGTCCAGCATTTGCGTCCATAGTAACAAATGCCGGACTCTGGCCTGCCCCCCGGCACCTGCATCATTGGATTTGATTGACAGCAGTGGGAGCCAATGGCTGCGCTATCAATCTATCCAATCAAGAGCCACGACCCTGTGCAGAGAGGGAGAGCGCGTCTCTGCCAAGGGAATTATGGGGCTTGGGTAAGTAAAACGGGGGGCTGGTCACTGGCAGAAGTTCTCACCTTAATGCATAGGATGCATTAGGGGGAAAAACCACGAGGGTTTACAACCCCTTTAAGGTTTATGGTGTTACTAAACCCAGGACCCTGCATTCACTATATCTGGTCTCCCACAGTACACAGAACATGGAAATGCAATTATTTTAGTAAATATAACCCGCTAAATATCTTTTCTCATCAGGAGTATATAGCAGTCTTGTGACTTCTATCAGTGCCTGGCTGGGAACTGGTTAACGCTAGGAGGAGGAGTTTATTCACCTGATTGTCATATGAATTGCAGGACCCCTGACTGTTGATTGGCCCTATGCTAATCACATGCACCCTCCCTGCCCAGCCCCCCCCCCCCCCCCCCGTCCCCTCCTAAGGCTCTGGCTTATCAGAAGATGGATTGGGGACTGTGGAAAAAGGAGAGGATCGGAGAAGACAGGATCAAACAGCCTTTACATGGGGAGGATTAACCCCTTAAGTTCCACAGTGAGTATAACAAGAATGCTTTACTGCATATACAGACTGATTTTACTGTTGTGGGTTTAGTAACACTTTAATGCATTCTCTGCATTAATGTAAAAAATCTTCCACTGTGTGTTCCCCTTCCTCATTCCTAAAATTTACCAGACTCCTGTATCAATCCAGCACTGTGCCTGGCTGCAGGCCTTCTCTTCCTCTCTTCCTGGTCTCACAGACTTTGCTGATAATAGCAGTAGCCATTGGCTTCTAGTGCTGTCAGTCAAATCTAGTAAACAAAGAGCGGGTGGCGGGGCCAAACTGCACTGTGTGTGTCTATGGACACACACAGCCTGACTCAGGAGTGAGCCCGCATGTCTGCTCCCATTTCAAACAGTTTGCCATGGAGACACTGCCAATGGGGGACCCCAGAAGAGGAGGTAAGGTGTGGCTCTGTGCAACACCATTGCAGAGCAGGTAAGTATAAACTGGTTTATTATTTTAATTTAAAAAAATTGGACTTTACAATCACTTTAAAATATGTACTACTTTCTGGAGCATGGAGGACCTAAGATTTCATTACCAGTACAAATAAAATAATGGATTTGTCCTACAGATGTAATCAATTTGTATGTGTTGGAAAGGGAATACTTTAGTTAAAATTTTAGTTTGCAGACATACGTTCGGACCCTTTGTGATACAGCAATCAAGAACATACTCTAGATTCACATGGCAAGCCATATTTAATCATCCTTATCTATTCCCATTTATGGCCAATGGAAGGATGCATTTAGTGGGCACAGTTGTTGCACTTTTCAAGATTAATTCGAAGCATGCTGATAAACAGCTGTTTGGATGCCTGGAAATCCACCTAACATATGAGTCACCATTCCTTCATCAATGTCCCAGAGCTATGGTGCTGGTTACTGCAGTGTTGGATGAAAAAATGTAAGAAAAATGTTTAACCTAAGGTTTTGTCAGCCTCTAGGTTAGGGGGGGAAAAAAATGTCAAAGAAAGAGGAAAAATTGATGGTATGCTTTAACTACCTGTTCCAACTATGTGCAGGTTTTTATGAATCAATGGCAGTCACTGCAAAGACACGTGCAAAACTATTTGTTTCTATGTGTCCCATTTACACCGCAAAGCTAGTTTGATGTGTGGGGAGGAGCAGAAAAATGTAGACATGCCATAGCACATTGGATGGCACCGTAGAGCAATGCGTTACAGTGAGAAGACTGAAATCCTGAGAAAGTGGCACAACCCAAACTCCACAGATGGGCACTCCCCAGTCAGCGGTACGGGTGAGAACATGCATTCAGATTTGCTGACTGCTCTGTCAGAGGTGAGAAGGTGAAAGGAATTCTCGAACTGGGCATTAACGATCACTTGAAATCCTGTTCTTTTATGTATTTGCATTACACCCAATGGAAAAAATTCAAACTAATTGTTGTCATAAAAAGAGCGGACGTCACATAGAATGCTAAAATAAACGGGGAATTCCATAATTAACTATAAGCAGCCTCTCAAAGAGAAACTTAAAACATGACCATTTCCTACTGACATCACTGGACAATTCAAAGAAATAGGCAATTTGTATATTTTTTTTTTAACAGAGAACGTAAATGTTCTTTATTTTTTTATTTTTTTTACTGCATGTATGTGAGCAAAACTTCATGCAGTAGTTTTGGACAGAGTAGGGAAGGCTAGCCTCTGCTAAGTTTTTATTTAGATGTTGTATTAAAGTGCTCTCACTGGGGAGATTCATCTATTTTTCCTGGTGATCAGCGCAGAGACAGAACGTGAAAAGAAATCCTCAAATTTTAGAGTTGTTCCCAGAAGAGGGAAGAGGCAAAGGATTTTCTAAGGATCCTGCAGAGCATTGCACCTGTGATCAGCAGATTGTGGGTGTAAACCCAGGCTCAGCATAGCTGTCTGCTCATACCTCATACGGGCAGGCAATTATATGAGAGAAGGAAGATCAATGGACTACGAGCGGATGCTCACCAGGGCCCTCACAGCTCATTGAGAACTACAAGTCATCAGCCGCAATGGCAATGGCACTTGTAGGCATTAATTCACAGGAATCACTGAATGAATGACGCGTCTGAGTGGGCGGAGCCCCACTGTTTTCAAATATGCCGAAACATGTTACATGTTCCACCCTAAAAATGTGTGGAACATGTAACAAGTTCCAAAGGTGAGCTTATTTTTTTTAAACAGAACCATTTTGTAAAATGTTTATACACGTAAATATATATTTATTTTTTTTAACCGCTACATTATATTAAAATAGTCCATTTAGCAAAGAAAAAAAAAAGTTATACAAAACGACTGCCAAAACATTTAAACCCATTTAAAAATCCCCAAAACGAGAATATATTGGTTTACAATTCCTAGATGTGGTGGCTGCTGCATTTGTTGGCTCCCCCCAATTTATTTTCACCTGGTGATCCAGCCAGTAGGACACTTCTAGTCTTAAAGTGGATGTAAACCCGATTTTTATATTTATATTTATTTATATATATATATATATATATATATATATATATATATATATATATATATATATATATATATATATATATATATATATATATATATATATATATATATATATAATCTCATACTGTGGGGTATAAGATTTCCTATCATTTGAGCCCAGTCTTGCCACACAGAGTTAATCCAGCTCTGAGCAATCCCCTCTTATTGTTCAGTGAGATAAAACTTGACAAACTGACAAAAACTTTGTCAAATCCTCCCCCTTGCTGTGAGTGACAGGTGATTTACATATCTCGTGCTCTAGCCTAAGACACAGGCATTATTTTTTAATTTCCTCCCCCACTCTTTTCTTCAGCAGCTCTGCAAGGATTGGCTGTTCCACACCTCAGTATGATTTGGCATGCTGAAGTCATGTGGTTACTTTCCTGTCTTTTCACTGGATGTTAGAGATCATAGCAGAAGTTCAGTGTAGGAAAAACGCAGGAGAAAATGTATATTGACAAGGGGAGAGTAGAGGTTGGCGGGGAGTCTACTGACATCACGACTCCACCCACCGAGCTCCAGACAACAGACCCACCCACAGAATATGCAGTTTTTCAGGTCTCATAACAGACAGAGGGGAGACATTTGACCGGTAAAGATACATGCAGGAGGCATGTACATCCTTATAGATAACCCCTATGGCAGTAGTTTAGAAAGGATGATATTGGGTTTACATCCACTTTAAGCCTCGCACACACGATCAGATTTTCAGACAACCGTTCGTCCCGTTTTTTGTTGCATGTCGAAAGTGAAGAGGTCACTCACTATACGAAAATTCTCTTACGACAGAATACAACCTCAGAAGTGACATAATGTGTTGAATAGTTTTGTATGTATTCTTTAGTTTCTGAGCATGCGTAGTCTTGCTCTTACGATTTTTTTGGACAAAAAAAAGTACTGTTTAAAAACGTAAATCAGACGTTGAGTTCACACAAGACAAAAATTTTATAGTCTGCACATGGAGTTTTTGTCAGGCAAAAAAAACGGAATCACTGTCAAAATCACCGTACTAACGATCTGAAAATCGGCAGATCATTCGGACGAAATTTTACTTCCGATTTTCGGATTGTGTGTACGGGCCTTTAGAGAGCCCAAAGATGAATCCGTTTTTAATATTCAACCAGTGGGTTGAACCAAAAGAAACTGACTCATTCCCTCATCCACATACTGTATTTTCCCATCCACACACTCCCCGCTGAGCTATTGTATTCTGACAACGGGGAGACTTCCCTGCGGTTACAGCAAAATGTTTTTTCTTTTGCGATAAAAGGTTTTACATAAATTAATAGAATGCTGGTATAGCAGCTATGTGAGTGTTATGTATACTCCACTCCAGCACCATGGGGTACATTGTGATACTTGTGCTAAATTGTCACTAAACCTACATCATAAAAAAAAAAACTATCAATAAATGTTGTATTACATGCTGTTAATACTCAGTCAATATGAGATTCGTTTTCTGTATTCTGCAAAAACCTGGTCGATCCTGCTTCTCTCTCTCCACCTTCTACCCAAGTCCCCAATGCAGCTAGGGGTTTTGGAAGAAGAGTGTTGGCAGCTCTGCACATGCTCAGTTTTCAGTGAGTTTCTATGCTGAGCATTTTCTCCCTATCACATGTGAGCAGCCCATGTGACTATAGATTCACACATGTGGGCGCATACAGTGATAATTGACAGCCCACGCCTTCCGTCCCCCTCAATGCCCACTAACCAGCTAAACACAATGGGGGTGGAATATTACATGTAAATCGATGGAGGCTTCACCTCCCTCTTATTCTAAAACACAAGCTGGAGGGGTGTGAAACACTCTGGCAGAAATCCACCCACACCATGGCATTGCTAAAAAAATAATAAAGATTTGATTTTACATATATATTTGTATGACAATTTAAAACAGTTTATTGATATTAATTTTTACTCTGTAATCCAAAGGCTTTTTTTTTTTTTTTTTTTTTACTTTGAGCATGTGACCAGTAACAGATGACTTGAAGCTGCTCCTGCTTATGTTTCCCTGCAAGCAGGGAAAAAAAAACTGGGTCATGTGACAGCTGTATATCGATTAGGATAAATGTTTAGATGTTTTTTAATGAAATTGCAGTGCCATCATCCACATACAGAAAGAGAAGGCCGATGTAAATTAAAAAGTGTGGGATTTAATAAAACTGAAGAGTGCAAATTCTGGTGCAGCTGTACATGGTAGCCAAGCAGCATCTAACTTCAGCTTGTTCAATTAAGCTTTGCCAAAAAAAAAAAAGCTGGAAGCAGATTGGCAAAGCTTGTGGAAGACACATAAATGATTTAGAATGTGTTTTTTGCACATGATTTTTTTTTCTTCATTTATGACTATGTTTGGACACCACTTATTTGCAGTTCATATACATTTTTGCACAGAAGATTGCTGGACGCAAACACGTTTAAAAAAAAAAATAAAAAAATCATCATTTGCATACAGAGGTGGATTGCGTTAATTATCACTATTGTGATTGTTCATTAGGATTTTATATAATGCTTTTTTTATTCGTAGAGCAGCACTTTTCTAAACAGTGTTAGAAGAATGAGAAAAACCATTTAACTGCCGCTTTGTCTGGACAGCACGGTCTGTTGAAGTTAAAAAAAAAAAATGACTGATTTACTGTTTGGATCAACAGGTAAAAATAAAGGTAAAAAGCAGAAAATTGCGAAGCTACAGCAGCCACTACATCTAATGCTGACCATACACTATACGAAAAATAGGCCGAAATTCGGTCATTGCGACAGTTAATTCGTTTTTCGGCCAGTTATTAGGCACACAATCGATAATCGTTGGGACATTTTTGAGCAGAAAAAACGAAGGACAAGTTTGGAAATTTTCTGCAGAACGATAAATTTAAAGCAGGGATCCTCAAACTACGGCCCTCCAGCTGTTGCAGAACTACACATCCCATGAGGCATTGTAAAACTCTGACATTCACAGACATGACTAGGCATAATGGGAATTGTAGTTCCTGAACACCTGGAGGGCCGCAGTTTGAAGACCCCTGATTTAAAGGTTAATGCGTTTCCTGTCCAAACTGTTTGCACTAGGTATATGTAAAAAAAACGAACAAGAAAATGGATTCATTTATGTCCACTGAACGATTTATTGGTCATTACATGATGGCACTATCGTTTGCTCTCACAGCCGAATGTTCGTTTTTCAAAAATGGGTTCGGCCGATTTTTCGTATAGTGTATGGCTAGCATAAGGATTGGTTCATTAGCACTTTAATTGTTACAGCTGGAACCGTGCACATCCCAAGCATTTGTCACAATTCAGTTAAAGTGGACCTTCACCCATAATTGTGCCCTCTTTCTCTCTTCTCTTATTACCTCAACCCTTACAGGACTGGGAAAAACGTAAACCATACATCATTTTTTAGGTTTAACTTCCAGCATTCCTGCTTGGGTGAGAATGAATTTCAGCGTGATCTCACGTATTCATCAGACACAGGATCTACATGACCTGGCAGAGTTGCCTGGAGTCTTCATGGAATTGCACAAATTCGCCATGGATCTGGCAGAGACCTGCAGTTTGTCCACGCACGTGCGAAATGTTGACCCAAGGAGGAGGTGCAGGGAACTGACAAAGAACAACACTGGGGTGGAAAGGTGACAACGATGGACAAGTGTTTTTTATTTTACATACAGAAACAATTTAAGGATTAAAATGAAAATATTAGCTAGGAAGGGGTGAAATTCCTCTAAGTGCACAGTTGCCACATTATTTGTAATAATTAGATGCAAAAGAATCTCATACCAAGTTAAGCCGTTTTATCTTCACATAATGAACACATTATTAGGGATAAAGACAGGTTTCAGCCTAAAAGAACATGCAGTTCCCAAAGCCAAATAGCAAAGCTCTTCAATATTATACTACCATTAAAGGGAATACACCTAAGTCAATTCCAAGCAAACAGTCTGCACAGATTAGAAGCCCACAAATTAGAACGCTCTGCTTTTTTTGTTCATCCAACCATACTTTATGTAAAGTTCCTGACAAATATCAGATAGCAGGTAACCAAGGCAATGAGAAAAAAAAAATGGACCTAGCAGCACAATTCAGCCCAAGTGATCTCACTCCTTGTATCCAGTGTACCCTCGTTCTCTTCTTCAACCCATGGAGGGTCAAATTCAATGCCAGAAGGACCTCCAGCACCCACGCTCAAGCACTCTCTCAAGGGCTGTCCTTGAAAAACATTAGTACAACACTTTTCTTGTGAATATACAACATCCACCATGTGACGGCAACTCAAGAAAGAAGTATACAAAATATACAGAGTAAGAAGTTACATGCTACATGTGATGCAACAAAAAGGCCATTACAATAATCTGATGTATGCTACAAAAATTGTTGGAGCGACATGCTTCAAGGACCCAACAAGTGAAAAGAGGCAATTAGACACCACTACCAAGAGATTTTTGCATTATTACTAGAGACGATCACCAACCTGCTACAAGAATAAATTCCAAGACACTTCCCTTTGTGCGTTGCACGGTATGCAATGGAGCCCAGCTCCAGCTTTGGACATCCACTTCAAATAGTTGGCTTCTTCTGAATGGCTGAGGTGGGGAAGATCCCCACTCCCATAAAATACAAGTCTTCTTGTGAATGACTGAGCAACGCTTAGCCCCTCTTGATTTTGTTCATGCAGCAGATAAGGAGTCCCTGTATCCTTGCTGTAACAGTGTTGTATACTGTATGCACCCGATACTACAAAGCTGACAGCAGGCGCATGTATTAATAAGGGAAATAGTCTAAATAAAAGATATGAATTGCGCTACTGTGAAAATACATAAACAGCGGCTAGCGCAAATTTACATATATAGTTATACAAAAGTGCTGCTCTTAGTGTTAACTAGTTAAATATAGAAGCAAATATTTCATAGTGCTCACTGATGAACTTTTTCTTTTTTAAGTAATAAAATGCATACGCACTGACATTATAAAAGGCAAGGTGATTGATAGATGTTAGGTTTCACCTCGCATGCATTCATTTGCAGGAAACTAAGGTGGAATCCGGTCCCGGTGTCTTGCCGAGAAAGTTCCTCCGGCGGATAAGGACCCCCCCCCCCTCTACTGCGCAGGCGCAGCGCTTGCGCAGTAGGAACAGCAAGGGAGCCGCCGGAAAGAGCCAAAGCTGAACACCTGAGTCAGCTGTACATGGCGCCTGCGCACTACATTCTACCCTATGCCCACGTTAAAGCCCCACCATCCAAGTGGACATAGAGTTAGAATAATAATATGCCGAGCGCAGCGAGCGTAGTGAGCCCGCGAGGGGCCTGTTACAAACTCTTTTTTATTAAAATAGCCTTCGCACGCAGGCGCCGTGTACAGCTGACTCAGGTGTTCAGCTTCGGCTCTTTTTGGCGGCTCCCTTGTTGTTCCTACTGGGCAAGCGCTGCGCCTGCGCAGTAGAGGGGGGGGGGTCCTTATCTGCCGAGGGGAACTTTCTCGACAGAACACCGGTTCTACCAGCCACTTTAGCAGGGTTGGTTCCGGACAAGATTTTACAGTCCATCTGTGTCCACCAACAGGTGGTGCAAATAAAGCAGGACTGGAGCAAAGAATTGCTCTTGGCCTGGGACTCAGGAAGCCAAAAACCTGAGCGAGCTGCTGATGTGAAGACTGCTTTGTAAGAGAAAGAAAAGGTTTGCATTATCTTTATTTTGTGGGTGACTGGGAGAAGCCCTTCACCTGTAAGATTTAGGAACCTGAACTGTTTAGTGCCTGAATGACGAGGATTTTTCTGTTTTGTTTGATTTTTCATGAAACATTTTTAAAAAAACTGGCTACAAGTCAGCTTTTAAGAAAGACCTGCTGTCTGGACTACCTTTTTCCCAGGGAAGGTGATCCCTATTGAGCTACCCCCCCCAACACATATGGTGGAGGATGCGGGCATCTTCCTGAACAATTGGAAAGATGGAGGATGTGTTAAAAGCCCTTCTGCATGTCACTGCAACCCAGCAGGAAAACAATTGCTAGCAGCAGGAAACCAACCGCCAAGTCGCAGAGGCCACTGCAGCCCAGCAGGAGGCGAATCGTCAGGCCACAGCCCAGCAAGAAATCATGCGCCAGGTCACTACAGCCCAGCAGGAAACCAACCACCAGCTTGCAGAGGCCCTGGTGGAGTTAAAGAAGGGGTCCACAGGTCCTTTGCCGGTGGAACAGAAAATGGTGCGGGCCAGCTATTACCTGCAGAAGATGACACCTGCAGATGATCTGGAAGCTTACCTAGCAACTTTTGAAAGTCGCTGCTCGAGAAGGATGGCAAAAAGATGGGCAGGACTGCTAGCGCACTTTCTGACAGGAGAACCCCAAAAGGCCTATTATGACCTGGAAGCAGATGTTTCCCATGATTATAAGACACTTTAGTCTGAGATGCTTGCACACCTGGGCGTCACCATTGCAGTCCGGGCTCAACAGATGCATCGGTGGTCATACTTTACTGGCAGTGCCAACCCCCAAAAGGACATGGCCCTCGTGACACCTGAGGTACCCATAACTGAAACCTTGTCAGTGGCCCAACAGAATGACGTTAAAGTGTTTGCGAGTAAAAATAGAGGTTCTCTCTCACCTACCCAAACTGACCAGTGTTATACAGCATGACGTAATTACAGAACCAGGTGTCCGCGTAAATTTAAAGCCCTATAGAATACCCGAGGCTAGGCGAGAAGCAGTTGCAAAGGAAATAAAGAACATGTTAGAGTTGGACGCGATAGAGCAGTCCCACAGCCAGATAGCACTATAAGGTTTTGTAAGGATTTCAGGAAGTTGAATAGCGTGTCCAAAATCGATGCGTACCCAATGCCTCAGGACGATGAGCTTGTTGAGAGATTGGGAAGTTCCCAGTACATAACTACTTTAGATCTGACTAAAGGCTATTGGCAGATACCCCTAACAGAAATTGTCAATTTTTCTACTCCCGAGGGGTCTTTCCAGTATAAGCAGATGCTTTTTGGTTTGCATGGTGCTCCTACCTCATTCCAGAGAATGATGGACAAGACATTGAGACCACATGGCCAATACGCAGCCACCTATTTGGACAATGTTGTCATCCACAGCCTAGATTGGGAATCTCATTTGCCCCCGGTGCAAGCAGTAGTAGATTCCCTTAGGATAGCAGGACTCCCTGCCAACCCCAAAAAGCGAGCCATAGGCTTGGAGGAGGCCAAATACCTTGGCTACATTATTGGTCGAGTGCTGATCAAGCCTCGGATCAATAAGATTGAGGCGATTCAAAAGTGGCCCCAACCTATAAATAAGAAGCAAGTTTGTGCATTTCTGGTGATCACAGGGTATTACAGGTGTTTTATACCCAATTTTGCCACCATTGCAGCCCCAACTGGCAGATCTGACAAAGGGTAGAGGCGCGGTCATGATTAAGTGTAATCCTAAGGCAGAGAAGGCATTTCTAATGTTGAAGCAAGCTCTTAGTGAAATCTGGGGTCACAAGCACAGGTTGTGCACAAAGAAGTTTGTGGTACAGACACCTCTGATGTGGGACTGGGTGCTGTACTGTCACAAGCCAGAGATAGGAAGGAGCACCCAGTGGTCTACCTGAGCAGAAAGCTTAACAGACATGAGCAGGAATGTTTAGCTATCAAATGGGCCTTAGATGCCCTGAAATATTACCCGTTGGGGAGACCATTCAAACTAGCCACAGATCATTCCCCTCTTAAATAGATGTGCAATAACAAAGCGAAAAACAGTCAGGTGACAAGGTGGTTCCTTGCCCTTCAAGTATTTAGGCTCACAGTAGAGCATAGAGCTGGGAAACTCCAGAATAATGCAGATGCCCTTTCCCATGTCCATTGTCTAGTTGGGACAGTTGCTTAGCTGCAGGAGCTTGAGCGGGGGGGGTTATGTGACATTATGAAATGCGAGGTGATTGACGGACATTATGTTTCACATGTGTTCATTTGCAGGACACCAAGGTGGAATCCGGTCTGGGTTTTACCAGCCACCTTAGCAGGGTGGTATAAATAAAGCAGAACTGGACCAAATAATTGCTCATGGAAAAAGAAGAATGGCTGCACATCCAAAGGTTCCAAAAAAAGTGCCTTTATTGAAAATCACCAGCATACACCAGAGACACCAAATTTTAGTCACGTAGACGCATTTCACACATCCAACCTGTGCTTAATCATTACCAACCGCCTTAGCAGGGTTGGACTAGATTTTAAAGTCCGCTTGTGTCCAACAGGTGGTACAAATAAAGCAGGACTGGAGCAAAGAATTGCTTTTGGTCTTGGACTCAGGAAGCCAAAAACCTGAGCGAGCTACTGATGTGAAATCTGCTTTGTGAGAGAAGGAAAAGGTTTGCATTATCTTTGTTTTGTGGGTGACTGGGAGAAGCCCTTCGCCTGCTAGTAAGGTACCTGAACTGTTTAGTTAGTACCTGGATGGCAAGGATTTTCTGTTTTGTTTGATTTTTCATGCAACCTTTTAAATAAAACTGGCTACAAGTCAGCCTTTAACCACTTCAGCCCGGGACCATTTGGCTGCCCAAAGACCAGAGCATTTTTTGCGATTCAGCACTGCAACGCTTTAACTGACAATCTCGCGGTCGTGCGACGTGGCTCCCAAACAAAATAACCTCCTTTTTTCCCCCACAAATAAAGCTTTCTTTTGGTGGTATTTGATCACCTCTGCGATTTTTATTTTTTGCGCTATAAACAAAAAAAGAGCAACAATTTTGAAAAAAAAGCAATATTTTTTACTTTTTGCTGTAATAAATATCCCCCAAAATATATAAAAAAAACAATTTTTTTCCCTCAGTTTAGGCCGATATGTATTCTTCTACATTTTGGTAAAAATCGCAAAAAGCGTATATTGATTGGTTTGTGCAAAAGTTATAGCATCTACAAAATAGGGGATAGTTTTATGGATTATTATTATTATTTTTTTTTTTACTAGTAATGGCGGCGATCTGCGATTTTTATAGGGACTGCGACATTATGGCGGACACGTCAGACAATTTTGACACATTTTTGGGACCATTGTCATTTTTACAGCAATCAGTGCTATAAAATTGCATTGATTACTGTAAAAATGTCACTGGCAGTGAAGGGGTTAACCACTAGGGGGCAGTGAAGGGGTTAAGTGTGTCCTATTGTGTTTTCTATCTGAAGGAGGGATGGGACTGTGCAGGGGAGATGACAGATCATCGGTTCATACTCTGTATGAACAGATGATCTGTCTGTTCTCCACTCAGAGAACCGGAAACTGTGTTTACACACACAGATCCCGGTTCTCCGTGTGCCCCAAGCAATCGCAGGAGCCTGGTGGTGATCGCAACCACTGAGCACTCGCATTAGCTCCGTGGGCGAGCAGGGGGCCGTCTATGGTACAGACGTACCACAATGGCGATTAGCGCAGCCGAGCCATGTTGTCGCAGTATAACTGCAGCGGCTGGTCGGCATGCGGTTAATAAAGACCTGCTTGTCTGGATTACCTTTTTCCCAGTGAAGGTGATCCCCATTGAGCTAACCCCCCACATGGATGAAAAGCTCTTTGAATACAATGGAAATTTGCAGCTGCTTTCACTCACATGTGGCAACCACCGCTGCTGCTGCAAGATGTCAGCAGCAGTGGTGGGTGCAGCTTGTGAGCAAAAGCAACAGCAGATCTCCATAGTATTTCAAAGCATTTCTTTTTAATCATTCATGCGAGTACATATGCATTTCTTTTAATAAAATGAGTTTCAGTGAGCACTATGTGTTTTTGTTTATTTTATTGAGCTTGAGATCTGGAGATCATAAGAGCCATGATGCAATAAGCAAAGCCATTTGCGAAGAAACCTCCTGACCACGTTTTTTTCTGCACTTGTTGAATTCATCAGGTTAGGCTGTGAATTTAGTATCCCATGCGATTTTTGACCTTTGTAGCGAGGATCATTGAGGTAGGTGGGAGCACATGTTTGGGGGATTCGGTGGAGGGCTTGTGGCTCTTAGCAGCATGATTTTTTTTTTTTTTCCGCACTGATTACTTTTGGGGACTTTGAGCACCATTTGTTTTTATTAGGATTATGTTCAGCAGCTATTTGTAACATGTATACGCACCTTGCAGCATTGATGCTTTGTTATAACAGTAATTCTAGTGTGAGTGATTCACAGTGGCACTTACAGTATATTAATTTTACAGTATTGACACTTTGGGCCAACTTTGCCCACACAACCCATTTAAAGTAATATTAAAGTTAGTAATTAAAGTTTGGATCGGGGTTAGGCTTTAACGAGAATTCCAAAAACAGGTATCCAGGAAGAGCGGTCCATCTCTAATTTGGATCATATTCAGATGAAAACCATGAAGCAGGTAGATTAAAGAATGTTCAATTTTAGTACTACATTTTTATGTAGGTCTATAAAGAATACAAGTTTTATGGACATGTGAAAAATGCAATGTACAATCATAGAAATGATATTCTCACTTAATTTACACAAATATTGTGTTACAGAATTCTTCCCTTGAGCGAGAGTTTGCCAGATAAAGTATTGGGGAAAAGAAAAAAAGGATGAAAAAAAGCATAAAGAGAAAAGATATAAAATAAAAGCAGACGACTTTACTTTATCTGGAACCGAGTTATCAGACCGGTTTAATGACAACATTAGATTCCCACCCAAGATTAAACAAACTCCAAACACTTTAGCAAATAAACAGTAGAGACCTGTATGAAAGGCTGAACCTAGTGCACAAAAACTTGTGTTTAAAATTAAATATATTCCTCAATAGTTGTAAAGGATATAAATTAACTTAGTGTGCACCAAATGCATTTGTAGACCAGTTATCACCTTGTAAAAGTAAGAGTGACATCATTATGCTGCATATAGAGGAGGAGAGCTATGGGAGGTACCCAATAGGTCCATCTACAACAGGTTGCCCTAAGAAAACATACAAGATCAGTGGAGGTGCGTCCATTACAGGCCCTGCCCCCTCCGTCACGCCACCCCCCCCCCCCCCCCTGAATAATGGATAGATTCATTTTTGGAAGCCGGGCATCTGAATTACAGCAGTGGGGGTGTTTTTTTTAAGCACCTGATTAGAGCCATAGGCTCTAATAGGCGGACTGTGAGCGCAGAGCATTGCGCTCGCATTCCACCCAGGTGTGTTAGAAAAGCGAATGATTATTCGCTTTTCTAACACTGAACTGCCACTCAGCCAACCAGGAGGCGTGAGTCTAATACCCGTCACCTGATTGGCTGAAGGCACAGGCGCTCCAATAGCACGCCAAAGAAAAAAAGAAGGACGCACAGGAGGACAGAGAACCATGGAGGATGCAGGAGCCGTCGCCTGACCCTCCACCAGTATGGGGTAAGTGTGTGCCGGTCAGACAGCAGGGGGGGGTCACAGGCGCTGCATTTGATGGGGCACAGTGAGGCTGCAATTGATGTTTCTCTCATGGCTTTTTTCCCCACATCCCCAGCGGCTCTCTGCCCCCGCCCCCCCCCCCCGGCGGTTCGAGTCATCCACTGACCCCCTCCCCCCCCCCCCCCCCCCGGTCCCGATGTGCCAGACTACCACGATCCCCTGCTGTCAGATGCCAAAAAGCCGCTTTACTGGTCCGAGGATTTCTCTCCTCTCTTTGCAGTGCTGACAGTATGGACTACTGGGGTTCTAAATGGACAGCGCTCAGCAATCATAAGCGATCTAGCTCAAGAATCTGGGATGGGGAGTGGGTCCAGTGGATGGCTCAGGTATCGGGAGAGTACTCGTACACCAAAATCCAATACACATGACTCCTGTAATTTAAAAAAAAAAAAAAAGTTGTCTAAAGAGTAATAAGAAATAATTTAAACCTAGCCACTAGGTGAGAAAAACAACATGATCAGCAATTGGCAGGAGTCACACTGAACTATGTACAACTTAAAAAGTCAGCAATATATTTTCCATGGGTTTCATTTATATTCACCATTTCATAGAGAACAGGCAGGTGAATGTCACAACTATCAAGTTATAGGCAGATAATCATTGTATGGAGTGATTGCCTGCTCCTGGACATGGCAGATGACTGGGGAGAGGTGATGCAGAGAGCCACTTGTCATTATACTGACATTATGACTACACAGAATCACAGGGCACACATTCCCTCCTACAAGTCTGAGATTATTGCGTCCAAGCTGTTCATCCGGAAATAAAAGCAGGCAGGAGCGACTCGGTTCACAACTGAATAGTGTGTGAATTTTCCTCACAATGCTCCATCTCTATAAATTACATTGACCGAAAAGAGCAAAACCACCAGGAGCTTAAATAATACTAAACAGAAATAATAAGCAAAAGCTAAAAGGAGAGATTATTTATATCAATAAATTCAATTTTTTTTTTAACCTATACCTTTATTGTTACCACTTCTCCATGGGTAGATAAGCAGCGGAAGTCATTTTTTATTTTACCAAAAACCCAAGATGGTCATAAGCAGTGAAGAGAATTGTCTTGATCGAAGTTTACCCTGGGACGTGCAGCATGGAGTTACCCCATATTGTCTGCTGAAGTGGACAGGAGAGAAGATGCCTGTACAATTGAATTACTTTTTTCAGGGCAGATTTCTCAGCACTTTCTGTAAATTTGGACGGTTCAGCAGGGACAGGATGAATTTGGATCAATATGTGGCCATACTAGTTCAACTGAAGTCATTCGTTAGATCCACTTTTATTAAACTGCCATGCTGGAAATTGTTTTCTTTCACAATCAGCCGGCTGCAAAGACTCATTGGTGAACTCTGACAGCAGACAGTCCCGCTATCGGAATACAATGTCCTAGCTAGCAGGGAGGATTCTGCCATCCACCTCGCTTGTGGAGGAATCTGTTCATTTTTTTTCCATAGCAATGTTAAAGGTACAACTAAAAGGTGAACTTACACTGGACCCCCTCCCCCGTCCCACTAAAAAGCTTGCATTGCCGATGTACCGGTCATGGGATTTGAAATGCCCAAGGCTTTCTCTCCTCTTCGCCCGCGGTGACAGGATGGGCTACGCGGGTTCTGATTGGTCAGCGACACCCATGTGACGGCGCGACCAATTAGAATGCTCTTAAACGTACCTTCTGACAAGGTGCGTTTTGGAGATCAAGCTGCGGGAGATTTCTAAGCCCCGGACCGGGGAGGTGGTGATCCGAAGTCTCCTAGCGGGTGATCGCCACGCTCCAGGTCAGCGGGACTGGGGGGGGGGGGGGGGGGGGTAGGAGGGTGTCCTGTGTAAGTTGCATTTTAAAGGTGAACTTACCCTACCTTTAAAATGCAATCTGAACATAAGTTCACTTAAACACTTGGCAGAATCTTCTGTCACACCTGTTCAAAGAGACCACACTACTACCCAACCCAGTGTACAGTCATGGACAAAAATATTCGCACCCCTGCATTTCTGTCACATAATGCATCACTTCGCCCAGAAAATTGTTGCACTTACAAGTGTTTAGGCATTCTTATGTTTATTTCATATGTATTGGTAGGACACAAAAAAAATTGCAGAAACAAAAAGCCAAATCTGACACATTCCACGCAAAACTCCAAAAATGGACTGGACAAAATTTGCCACCTTCTGAAAATTGTAAGAAATGATTGCATTCCAAGTTTGTGATGCTCCTGTAATTCGTAATTAAACTCACCTGTATCAATAAACAGGTTCTGACAATAGAGAAATCACACCGGCAACCAGTTGGTGAAAATGGTGAAAAATTTACTCACACGGAGCATGGAGAAGAGAAAGAGCAGCAAAGAATTGTCTGAGGATTTGAGAACAAAAATTGAGGAAAATCATGGACAATCTCCAGAGGGCTTAATGCTCCTGTGTCCTCTGTGTCCAACATTGTCAAGAGGTTTACAGCCCATGGCACTGTAGCTAATCTCCCTGGACAAAAAAGAAAAATTGATCAAAGTTTCCCGAAACTTACCTGAGGAAGCCAAAATCCTTTCGGGAGAATGTACTGTGAACAGACAAAACAAAATCACAGCTTTTTGGTAAAGCCCATCATTCTACTGTTTTCAGACCGACTTCCGATCAGCGCTCTAAGCCAATGGCAGAAAATGCTGACCGGAATTTTCTGGCGGGGGGGGGGGCGTCCCCCTGTCAGCACACAATAGCTCATCGGGGGGAGATCGCTGAACTAACTTCGGATGGTTAGTACAACGACTCCGACCGGAGCGGTCAGTTATTTCAACCTTTCAAATTAGGACGGGAAGCATGTCAGACAGCAGAAGTCTTGAAGGTGGTCCACAACAGAGGTCTCACACAGCGGCAGTTAACTTGTTCAGTACCATAACAAAAGTCCACTAGATATCCAAGGATTTTACGTTATACGGAGCCTCTTGGTATCTTTTTTTTGCGGTACCCCACTCCATACCTATCTGACAGGTGACACCGGAAGTGTGACGCAGTGCTAAGACGTGGAAAAAGGCCCCGGCTGGGTTTTAAACCACAGGTGTACATTGACCTCCTATAACAAGGGGTCAATATGAGCTGGTAAGCAGTTCATACAACTGGTGGTGGATTCACATTTGTTTGGTGATGGAGGATGGATTACGACACCAATTCGATCAATGTTATCACATAACTAGCGTGGACACTTTAAGCAGCGCTATTTTTAGCGCAGCTTTACCATCGTTTTAGCGCGCTATTCGGCCTCTAGCGGGGCGGCTTAAACCCCCGCTAGCGACCGAAAAAAAAAGGTTAAAAGCACCCGCATAGCGCCGCCGCCTTATTGCTTTCCATGGGAAGGGGGGCTTTAGGAGTGGTGAATACACCGCTCCTACAGCGCTGCAAAGATGCTGCTTGTAGGACTTTTTTTTTACCATCCTGCAAGCGCACCGCTCCGAGTGCTTTCACACTGGAGAGACAGGAGAGGCTCTTTACAGGCGCTATTTTTAGCGATGTATCGCCTGTAAAGCGCCTTGGTGTGAAAGTGCTCTTTTGCATTTGCACTTTCAGAACAATTCTATTTTTCTGGATTTTTGTTCACTTATCAATTAAGTGTATTTTCATTACACGTTTTTATGGACTTTATGTTACTTGCACAATTTATCTATTTTCTATACATTACTAATTTAGCACGATTTTTTACTCCTTTACATTTTTATCTGACTGACCTGATCCGTAACCCAAGGGCCAACTGAAGAAAATATGAGAGAGCAACAAAATCATCATGTGATTGCCTGTTCAATGGCAAGAGACGTATCAGATCCGGAAAACTATTTACAGCTTAAAGTGGAACTAAATGTTTAAAAAAAAAAGTGACCAAGCAGGCTTTTGATTGCAGAAGAGGCTTGCATTGTCTATTTTGCAATAAAGTACACTTTTACATGCCTGTTCACAAATCCTGCAGAACGTACACTGAGCTGTGCATGTGTAGTTCAGTTTACAGTCTGGCACATTGTCAGTAGCGAGATGACTAAACTGAGTGACTTCATCCTGCGCTGGAAAATCAATAGGGACCTCTTGGCCATCACGCTGTTGGAATTAAAGAAGAACTATAAGCAACTTTTTTATTTTGGATAGAGCAAGGGAGGGTTATATCCGCTGTCAGATTATTTTTTTTTCACCATCTGTCTCCCATTGCTGATATTTCCCTTCACTTCCTGCCCCATAGCCAAACAGGAAGTGAGAGTAAACCCCTGCAAATTAAGGGAATTCCTTGGGGACCCCCAGGTCACCAGAACTAGTGTCCCCAATGGGAGATTTCCCCTTTATTACTGTTCTGGGGACAACCCAAAATTTGGGATTTTCTTTTACTTTCAATAAAAATAGTAAACAGGACAAATAGAGAGGGTAAATCTCCCTAATGGGGCACAGACAGCAATAAAAACTGACAGGCGTTCTAATCCCTCTCCATTCTATTCAAAACTAAAAACAGTGTTGCCTTTAGTTATACTTTAGGGTATTTGTGCCTTTATTTCTGATTTAATTGATTGAATGGTGTCATGTTAAAGCAGTATCAAAAGCAAAACATGTAATATATTGCAGCTTACCCATCCTTAGATGTGTTGGCTGCATTATTTTCTTTTTTTAGGCTTTTTTCCCCTCTGTTTTCACCTGGTGATCTGGCCCGTAACACCTCCTATATTAGTGTGCCTCCACTCTGGATCGAGAACAGGAGGCTCAGCAGCATTCTCAGTCTGGGTGGAGGGGAGCGATAGATGGACTAACAGATTTAGCTACACTAACAAAATCGAAGCCAAAGTCGAGCTCACACTTTATAATCAGTGTTACAGCAGTTCTCTCCCTTTGGGGATAAAGGTTTCACATAAATAAAAAGCAGAACATTGTAAGCATCCCCGTCAGTGTTAAATGGTTTGTCTCATCCCTGTAAACTGGAAATACATCTGAAAAGAGAGCTTGCTCTTCTAAAAAACAGACTTACTAGCTGGATCAAGAGGGAGAGCTTAAAGAGGAACTGCTGTCTGCTCACATAATTTGTAATAAAAACATCTTTACCATTCTGAAGCTTCCCTCCAAGCACTTTGCATATTATTTTATATATACTGTGATTCTCTACTTGCCAAATATGCTGCAGAAATCTCCCTCGACTGAGTCTGGCTACATCCATTTTAACTGTGGGCAGCTGAAGCTGCTGCCTGTTCACTTCCTGGATTTACAGACACACCACCAGCTCTGCAGCTCTCATTGGCCCTTTTATGGCTTATTCCCCCCTCCCTTCCTGGCAAACTCTGAGAGTGAGAGCGCTGTGCATGATGTTATAAGCCTAGGCTAATGACCAGACAAGAAACCAGGAAGTGGGCTGTACAAGGTATTTACTGGCAGAAAAAAAAAACAAGGCAGTAGATTTAATAGAGATGGTAAGTTAAAGAAAATGACTGAAGGTCCAAATTAAAAAAAAAAAACGAATGCAAACATCAGAACTGGTAAGCTGCAATATAATAAACGTTTGCTTTTGGGCAAGTATCGCTTTCGTTTCTGCTTTAAAGGACATATGCATCATAGATTGGATGTTTCAGCTACTTGTATATATGCTACTACGGTAAAATAAAATAGAAGACATGTTAAATGTGCACACATCTGGCAATTTAAAAAAAAAAAAGAAAAAAAAAAAAAGTATCCACATTCTTTATTTGTACCTTGGATTTCATATTCTATTTTAACAAAGCAATGACTATGTTTAAAAAGCTATGCACACAATTTGACAAGGCCATTCGTTAGGTACACCTTAAATAGGATTTCCGCACTTGTTTTCATTCAGATGCCAAGTTCTTGTACCCCAACAGGAACTTCTCTAAAGCTTAGCAACCACCAGGAAATAGACGGAGGTTCTATTATGTAGCTGTTATACTGAAGCAATGTTAATTATTTTTTAGGTGGGTTTTGCCAAAGTGAAATGCCAGATGAGCTGATCTATTACCACTTTGTTTGGGACCCAAGACATTTGGGGGGAAGCACAACGAGTACTGACACTACTCCAAATAACAGCAACATCTCATTCAAGCTAAGCTAGAATAGAAACATGTGAATTATGTAAAGCACTGCGTAAACTTTTGGCGCTATATAAATCCTATATAATAATAAAAAAAAAAAATAAGTGATTGTGAAGGTTTTTTTTTTTTTTAAATAACAAACATGTTTTACTTACCTGCTCTGTGCAAGGGTTTTGCACGGAGTGGCACTGATCCTCCTTTTTGGGGTCCCTCAGCAGCTCTTCTGGCTCCTCCTCTTCGAGTGCCCCCACAGAATGCCGCCCACGGGGGGGGGGGGGGGGGGGGGCGCAATTGTGCGGGGGCGCTCAAGTCCTGCTTCTGCGTCCATTGATACAGACAGCAGGACTCGGCCCCACTCCCGCGTCATTGGATTTGATTGACAGCAGCGGGAGCCAATGGCTATCCAATCAGGACCAGAGACACCGGCTGGAGCTGCTGTGCTCGTCCCTGTTGCTGGAACGATTGGGTTCAGGTAAGAAAAAGGGGGGCTCTGGGGGGGGGGGGCAGCTGCAGCACAGGAGGTTTTTCACTCCAAAGCATAAAATGTATTAAGGTAAAAAAACGAGGGTTTACAACTCCTTTAACAAGCGATTTTCATCCATGTTATACAAAAAAATACCAGATCAAAAATTACCCATCATCTCTCATAGATTTCAATCACCATATGTAAGACATCTTCAGCCTATTCTGCATGCTTAAAGGGGTTGTAAAGTCTCAAGGTCTTTCACTTTAATGCATTCTATGCATTAAAGTGAAAAACCTTTTTTGCTGCAGCTCCCCCCCAGAGCCCCCCTTTTACTTACCTGCACCCGATACGTTCCAGCGATGGGCATGAGTCCAGCGACTTCTGCCACTGTCTCTCTCATCACTGGACAGATTGATAGCAGCGGGAGCCATTGGCTCCCACTGCTGTCAAATACCGTGACACGGGATCCGGGCCAAGTCCTGCTGTGTGTGTCAATAGATGCAGCAGTAGGACTCGGGAGCGTGCCCGCACAGGTGCCCCCAGGAAACGCTGCTTTTCCATAGATAGAGGAACCACCCTAAGACAAGTGTTACTGGCTGAATCACACAGTAAAAAGAAAAAAACCTAAAAAAGAACATTAAAGCACCCACAACATCCTTAGGGTTTAAAGCGGTAGTTAAGGGTCTTTCTGAACTTGTACCGAATGGTAGGCTTACAATCAGGCATCTTGTAGGTACAATGATTATCTCCTAAACTAGCTCAGTTTAGGAGATATTAACATCGGCAATAGCCGATGACTTCACCCACGCATGCGGAGTGATGCTCTGCATTGCAGGGCATACAGTATGCTGTGTGAATGCAGAGCTCCATGCCAAGGCTGGGACTCCCACGCGCATGCGCAGGAGTGACGTCATCGAGGCCCCCGCCATTCAAACGGTGGGAGCCTGTGAACCCGGGAGAGAAGACGGAAGCACCGGGGGAGCTGTGACAGTGCTGTGCTGAAGGGCTCTAATTGCAGGTAAGTCTATATTAAAGGTCTAGAATGCTGTGTATACTAGCACATTATGTAATAAACCTGCAGGGGGCCCCTGGTTTGGTGGTTTACTACCGTTTAAGGACAGAGCACAACATTCTGTAAGAGGAAAGAGATATAAAGTTGCAGTTTAGCTGCTACGTTTCAATCTAATTGCACAATCTCCTTTAGAGCTATCAACACCACAGTGGAAGGGCCTGCTTGATTGTATATAAGCCTAATGGACTGCTTAGGTATGTTGTCCTAATGCACAGAGATCTCTGCTGGAAAAAAAAAAAGTAATCTATTGCCACCTTTAAGAAAAGAAAAAAAGTTCAACAGGATACACTTTTGGTGGGTTACCCCAATGAAAAAAGCTGGAAAGCCTGTAATCTATGGCAACAAGCAAACCACAATACACAAACGTGTCTATTATAGTAGGAGAGAGTCTAAACCCCCGTGCGATTTTTTACGCGATGTAAACGCTCCAAATCGCATGATTAAAACGCACCTCATTGCTGGCAATGGATCTTTTCAAATAGCCGCGACTTTTAAAAAGGTTCCTTATGTACTTTTTTCCGATTTCACTGCGACTTGCATTGACTTCTGTTAAATGAAATTGCAAGCCGCAGTGAAATCATATGTATGAATTGCGCTAAAGTAGCGAGATTTCAAAGCTGCGCCAGTGTGAATCCCTAGGGGCTTATGAGTGGACATTTAGGCTCTTTTTTTTTTTTTTTTTTTTTTTTTAAAGAAAGGGAAACCCAATTTATAAAAGGTAAACATTTAGGTACAGATAGCATAAAAATCTCTTTCTATATGAATAGTAGTAGAATGCCTCTTAGCTCTCATATTAATAGCAGACTAGCTTTAGCAGTCAAGCAAATGGGATAAGATATCAAATATTGTGAAACGTGCTGTGCCAATAGAGTCAGTCCTAATGGAACAAACAGATGGGAAGCATTCCCTCACACAGCTTACTCATCACAAGTCAATACTTAATGAATTGCACTGCAGAATATAACCAAACATACTCACGTCTTGCACTCATTGCTTGACAGGTTCCCGAGCAATTACACTGATGTTTCTTATTAAAATTTGCCAACAAAAAAGCTTTTTATAGCAAGTGAAGAAACAGAGCGCGTGTTCTTTATTCAGTCCTCATTAATGAACGTGTCTAAATAAAGTACAGTACAGTACTATGATGTCCAGAAAATTGTAAATATTTACTTGAGAATCTCATTGTTTTGATAAGAATATATGAAAATTCAGTCACAAACAAATTGCTTAGGTTATTGAATCTATCCTCCGACGAAGTCCAACCTGGTTCCTCTTTATACTGGTGAAAGAAGGGGGGAATGATTAATGCGCTACCCAAAAAGACAAAAAACAGCTGCTACAAACCATGAGACAAAAAGGTAACAAATATAAAATAAATTGTAGCGCTAAAACACACAAGTGTTAATAGTGCATAAAATTCAAAGTGCATATAGACGTAATGTCCCAAGTAAAAAAAGGGGGAATGTATAGTCCAAATAGGACAACAGTCCACAGTGAGATTAAATAATCTGTGTATCGATCCTGTCTGCTTCCCAACCGTCAGCTTGTATATCATCAACTTTAGCGAATAGATGGAATACGCTTACCAGAGAGGTTGGATTCTACTGCCATGAGCATAGAATCAATGGAGCTTGATGCCACCCTGGGCAAAATGGTCCACCAAAGCAGAGCCAAAATGGATTCCAAAAGGCAAAGTGGTTCCACAGTTCTCCAGGATATATGAAAAAAGGAATGCTTCCATATAGTGTAATTCTGGGTGTTTTTATTCATAAAAAAACACAATACATATAAAAAGTGATCACAAAATAAAAGCAGTGTATAGGGTCTATAAAAGCCGCCCTACGCGTTTCGGTCCAATGACCTTCAACAGGGACATGCCCCTGTTGAAGGTCATTGGACCGAAACGCGTAGGGCGGCTTTTATAGACCCTATACACTGCTTTTATTTTGTGATCACTTTTTATATGTATTGTGTTTTTTTATGAATAAAAACACCCAGAATTACACTATATGGAAGCATTCTTTCCTTTTTTCATATATCCTGGAGAACTGTGGAACCACTTTGCCTTTTGGAATCCATTTTGGCTCTGCTTTGGTGGACATAGAGGGGACGTCCCGGGCCTGTAGAGGCTCTACCCTTGCCTCCAACACTTCACCATTTTGCCCAGGGTGGCATCAAGCTCCATTGATTCTATGCTCATGGCAGTAGAATCCAACCTCTCTGGTAAGCGTATTCCATCTATTCGCTAAAGTTGATGATATACAAGCTGACGGTTGGGAAGCAGACAGGATCGATACACAGATTATTTAATCTCACTGTGGACTGTTGTCCTATTTGGACTATACATTCCCCCTTTTTTTACTTGGGACATTACGTCTATATGCACTTTGAATTTTATTCACTATTAACACTTGTGTGTTTTAGCGCTACAATTTATTTTATATTTGTTTCCTCTTTATACTGTACATGGGTGCCAGGGCCCCATGGTTTCCCATAGGTAAGTGGTACTCATGGCAGCCTCCAGCAGTCCCCATGATTGAGGCCTACTCATAGAAACGAATAGGTCATGCATGCGCAGTATGAAGAGCCCGCCGGGACCTTGCTGGGTCAGGGAAAAGTGTATTACCATAGGTGGGCTGCACCCAGAAGGTAGGGGGGAATCATTAAAAGTGAAGCGGGGGAAAGCTAAAAACGTGTCAGATTTTTTTTGCCATCTGTGTTCCCCATTGGCCATATTTCCCCAAGTTATGTTTTGTCAAAATCAAAAATGGAAGGAAGGTTCTTTTCTTCAAAGGAATCACAAAAGGCAATAGAACACTTCTTCCAGGACTGGAACTTCTGTCAGACTTTTTGCCGTCTTTGGTGAGGTTCACCTTTCTGCCTGATGCATCATGACAGGAAGTGAAGAGAAATCTCCCAATGGGGGATCAACCATCAAAACCCTTCCCAAAGAATGTTTTGGCTCTCATGCAATACCTGACACATAAGTGCCCATTCACACTTCCCTCCACACTAAAGTGGAGCGGTTTAGTATGTGGGCAGAAGTCCATTTTGGCCCGAAGTGACATGTGGCAGGGGGAAGTGTGATGTGCGTTTTATTGCATCACACAGGTCCTTTCTTTGCTAAGGTTTATTTAAGTGAAGTGCACAAAGTGACACTTCATTCATGTTCGCTCACAGCAACGCATCGACATCACTGCACAGCAAGGGCAACACAGTGACCTGCAGTGCCATCCAGTGAGGTGCCATATTATGCGATTATTATTTTCCATGTGCCCTAAAGGTGACTGGTGTTGTTCTAGTGTGGAAAAGGCCATTCACTGCTCTTGTGTGAGTGGGCCTTTAGAAATTAGACTGTGGGAGTGGCAGTCTAAATGACAGTAAGCGGAACACAGGAAGTATCTCAACAGTCTGATGAGGCCTATTTTTAGCCCATAAGCAATTTGGTAGAGAGGATGTGAAAATAAAACTCTTAGTTGCAGGTTCTGAATAGTTGTGTTGACCTCCATCTATTAAAGTAGGAGCATAAATAAGTTCATTTTTGTAGAGGAATTTCAGTAGATAGGCTTTCAGCTGTGTATTAATCCATCTGCCTGGAGACCTGCTTTAGGAGTAAATCCCGGTTCACACTGGTGCAATGTGCGATAATCGCATGTGATTCGCACCGCATATCACATGCAATGTCTGTGCGATGCAAATTCAGCCATACAGATTGTATGGCTGAATTTGCATCGCATTCGGATCAAAGTCGTGCAGGACCCTTTTCTTGGTTCGCACCAGGATCAGGTCGCATAGGTGTTAACACCCATGCAATCCGATTCATGTCTGAACTGACAGTTCGCACTGCGATATGCGAGCCGATCTGGGGGTGTCGTTAACTTTGTATTGACACTCCCATCGGTTTGCATATGGCAGTGTGAACCACTGTGCGATTCAAGAACCCACACTGGATTCGCAGGGTTCTCACATAGCACCAGTGTCAACCCACTGCAAAAAAATAACCCACCTGAGATCAGCAGGCAATGACTGTTTTTCTTGCCGAGGTCAGCCGAAGTGTCCTCGGGCCTTTTCGGACATTTCTGAGGCTCTCCGGCGCCCCCCGCCTCTGGCCGCATGCGGTATTGCATCCCACTGAAGTCAATGCGGAACAAATTATTTTAGTTTCCCTTGACTTCAATGGGAAAACTCGCTTTGATATGTGAGTACTTTGGATTACGAGCATACTCCTGGAATGGACTATGCTCGTAATCCGAGTTCCACTGTATCTCCATTACGAACGCTAGTTATATCTTCGGCTCGTACTTGATTCCGAGCATGCGTGGACTTTTGTCCGACGGACTTGCCTCCCCTCCCGGCTGACATCAGCGGAGGTCTCTCGGCCCCACCCGCTGCAGCTGTCAGACAGGGAGAGGAGAGAGCTGGTTGATCACCTGAGCGCCGCTCTGAAATTAAGTATAATCAGCATTTTTTTAAAATAAAATACACACACAGGGGCACACAGGATTAGGAGACAGAGCAGATAGTATGAGGTCAGAGTGGTTAAACTGCCCTCATTTGCAGACCGAAGTTCATCCCTTTGATCTAAAAACTAAATGTTACAATGTTTCCTTTTATCTTGGCGCTGAGCAATGTTGATAAACAACCATCCAGCAAATGTTTTTTTGGAGTTTTTTGACAGCTTTGAGTGAGCAGAGAACGTCTCTGCACTTGTTACATGATTGAATTGTGGAAATGCCAGATTAAGATCGTAAGGGGGGTAGAATCCTGATTTTTTTTTTTTGACGATTAATCGTGCAGCTCTAATTAGTATGATATTCAGTGGGTAGAATTCTCCTTACACTTGCTGTGATTGGGAAGAATTACCCCCTTATAGACAGCTAAAAAGATCAAATGTCAGTGGGAACTTATCTGAGAGAACTGCTCATAGCTCAAGGAACTCCTAGCAACCGCTGGAGGAACCCTAAGGTTCCATAGAATGCTGGTTGAGAAACACTAACTTGAAGGCCTTGATCACACAGGCAGTAAAATCAGGTTGTTTAGCTGTATTTTTGCAGACATCGACCATGCACCTCCAAAGAAACATGGGGCTGATCAGATGAGTACACATTGCCAGATCCACTTCACTTCCCATCACATAGTTTAACTATTTGAATTTAGCAGAGTTTGGCATGTCGTTCTACTTGGTAAACTAGCCTACTGAAGCTCACTTGACCAGGACCCAGCCATAAGCCAAACTCTTAGCTTGCACTTGTGGCACTATAGTTCGATGTAAAATCCCTATTCAGCTTAAAAAAAAAAAAAAAAACTGCCACCAAAAATCAATCCACCATGGACCTGGCCTTAGGACTATATTATATACAGTGAGGACAAATTACCTGAAACAAAATACAGAATATCAATTCACACAAACTATCACTGATGTACTGGATTTACGTCATCTTTAAACTCTGAAAACAGCTGTCTTTCTACAACATACATTCTACAATAAGTACTAAAAGCAAGGCCAGAACACAATCACCAACCATACAACTAAAGTTAAACCGGCCATACATGACTTGAATTTTGTCTGATTCAGCAGGAATCAGCCAAATTTGAGCAGTATCTTCTCCTTGTTGATACCACCCGGCTCAACAAAAGTCGACTGAAATATTAAAATAGCTGGGTGCAAAATTGTCATCCAAACAGTAACCTATCAGATGTCAGAATATAATAGCTGCCAGGAGATACCTCTGCCCATGTTGTTGGCGTGGATGGGTGAATCGATTTGTGTTCTCTTGTTCAGCCTGGAAGCTGTTTTGGCTAGATTTACAGCATGGCAGAGGGGAGACCCCTACCAATTCATTTTCAAGGGAAATTGGTTTCCCTGCTTTTTCAAATTAGAAGACCTTGTCTATTAGTACAGACATATTTTTGATCATTTACCCTGAGAAGCACACAGTTACTCAAGCATCAGCATTCAAGAAAGCGTCTACATTTGAACTACGAATTCACCTGTATATTTGCAGTATATTTGTCCCCAGATGCGCCGTAAATTACACACACAATTCAAAAGCTTGATGCACATGAATTGTTCTTTAATGTGATTTGTCCATTAAAGTGTTACTTAACCTACAACAGTAAAATCAGTCTGTATATGCAGTAGAGCACGCATATAATACTCCCTGTGGAACCAAAGGGGTTAATCCTCTGCATTTGGTAAAAAGGCTGTTTGAGTCTGTGCTCTCTGATCCACCCCTTCTTCCACTGTCCCCAATCCATCTCCTGATGAGACAGAGCTTTTGGAGTCACTCTGCACATGCTCAGTTTGGTGTGCATTGCTAGATTTTTTTTTTCTTGGGAGAGTGCATGTGGTCAGCATAGGGCCAATCAGCACTGTCCAGAGGGTCAGGGTTCCTGCAACCTCATAGGATAGCCAGAGGAGAGTGAAAACTCATCCTACATGCTTTAACCAGACACTGAAAAAAGTCATAAGACTGCTATAAACTGCTGATGAGAAAAGATATTTAGTAGTTTATATCTACTAAAATAATTGCATTCCCATGTTCTGTGTACGACCAGATATAGTGAATGCAGGGTCCTGGGTTTAGTAACAATTTAACGTATATACTGGAAGCGTCAAAGCTTGCCTGAACCTTCCCACACCACACATTTCAGGTACTTATATAGCGCCGTCAATTTAGGCAGCGCTTTACATATATTTTATACATTCACATACAGTCCCTGCTCTCAGGGAACTTACAATCTAAAGCCCCTCACATTCTAGTGCCAATTTAGGCAAGAGCCAATTACCTACCAGCATGTCTTCGGAGTGTGGGAAGAAACCAGGTGTTAGTGTTAATCACTTAAAGCGGGATTCCGTCCCTGGAAAAAAAAAAAATGTAAAAGTTGGCAGCTACAAACACTGTAGCTGCTGACTTTAAATAAGTACTTACCTGTCCTGGGTGCCTGCGATGTCGGCCGCCCGAGGCCGACCCATCCCTCGGCTCTCGGGTCCCGGTACCGCCATCCTAAGTAAGGGAAACAGGCAGTGGAGCCTTGCGGCTTCACTGCCAGTTTCCTACTGCGCGAGCAGAGGAGCGATCTGTGAATGGCCCCGTGGTTTTCTGGGAACACACACAGTTCCCAGAAGGCAACGGGGCCACTTAGCTAGGAGCAGAACACGCCGCGGAATAGGAAGAGGCAGATTAGGAAGACTGCCTAGCAACAAGGGTTCAGGTAAAAAAAAAAAATTTCAAAATGTTTTATTTTTTTTTAGGATTTTTGGTGAAAAAAATTTTTTTCAGGATGGCCCTCCACTTTAACCACTGTGCCGCCCATACATACCCATGGGCCCATTACTAGGATGGACTACCTCACTGACCAATAGGAATGGCTTAGAAGCAGAAGGAGGCCGGAAAGTTTCAGCACAACTAAGTGTCAGAGCTTTGCCCAATTAGAAATGTTCAAAATTCTGGTAGGGATAGGACCTAAAAGCTACTGCAGGTATGTGCAGGCACTTCCTACTTTTTATTTTTAAGTGACAGTGACTCTAAATATATCAGTTATCTGACCATCATCCAGCCATTCAGAAGCAGAACGCGCAATGTTAGAGCAAAAAGGCCCCTCCTTTAACAGGAAAACCATAAAAAAAATGAGCAGAACATCCTACCAAACAACCAAAACACAAGTAACATTTGAGGCTGGAATCACAGCACATAAACCAAACAGAATTAAAAATACAAATAAGATAAAAATAAAAAAAAACTCTTTAGCCTGAAATACCTGATCCCAATCTATGTCTATCAACATTTATTAAAAAAAGAAAAAGCGAACACTTTCTTAGTAATTGTTTATGAACATGGTTCTTCTTGTTAAAGGATTTCGTTTGTTTTTTTTCTCACATCTGGCTGAGTCTCGGTTTCTCCAGAAATCCTGCCCATTTGGCTCCAGACATGGGATGATATAAGAAACATCAGCATCTTGTCACAGGTCCAAGCCAGAGAATAAAGCATGACTCTGAAAGGCAGGACATGCCCACCTCTTCCTGCAGAAACAACAAGTCCACAAAGCCAAAGAACAAGAACTACTCCAGGCAAATACATAAAAACCTTCCTTTGTTCATTGACGTATTCCTGCAAGTGCTTTCATTTACTAAAGCATCCTAAGAGGAAGGAGAGAGCTCGGGATGGTTATCACCAGCGTGTTGATGTGCATTAGAAGTCCAAGCAGCTGGCAACCTGTGACACAAAGATTTGTAGATTCTGAAAAGGGTGGTGTAAATCACGTTGCTATAATACAGCATAGATTTTAGGTGCCATTAAAAGCAGATTTTTTTTCTAAATAAACATGTCATACTTACCTGTTCTGTCCAGTGGTTTTG
The DNA here is from genome assembly GCA_037952835.1 of Lithobates septentrionalis. Taxonomy (NCBI): domain Eukaryota; kingdom Metazoa; phylum Chordata; class Amphibia; order Anura; family Ranidae; genus Lithobates; species Lithobates septentrionalis. The sequence continues at coordinate 6,962,488 of JBBDGP010000614.1, forward strand.
CACAGAGCAGCCCTGATCCTCCTCTTCTCAGGTCCCCCACCAGCACCGCTTGCGCCTGTCAAATGCTGCTTGCAATGAGGGCTCCCGAACCACTGCTCTGTGTGTCCACACACTCAGCATGACTCAGCCCCGCCCCCTCGCTCTCCTCATTGGCTCACTGGCTGTGATTGAAAGTAACAGTAAAGTAAGAAGAAAGTAAAAAGGCTCCCGCTGCTGTCTTAGACAATGAGGAACAGACCCAGGAGAGCCGATGCTCTCTGGCACATCGCTGGATCAAGATGGGGCTCAGGTAAGTAGAAGGGTGAACTGCCAGACACTAAAGGCTGTTTTACCTTCATGCGTAGCTTTGAGCCTTTACAACCACTTTAAGAATGAATGGCACCCAAACACACATTCTATGTTTTAAAGTGGAAGCTAAGCCCACTTTTTAACTTGTACCTACAGGTAAGCCTATAATAAGGCTTACCTGTAGGTAGAGGGAACATCATAAACTTGCACTGTTTAGGAGATATTCACACTGCATACAGCAGGTGACGTCACTGATGCATGCGCTCCGAAGGGATGCCATACCTGTGTCATTCATACAGCCAGAGTCCGCATACCCAAAGGAAGCCTGGGTGAAGATGGAAGCGCCAAGGCACCGGGATAGCACTGCGATGGAGGGCTCTGTGTCCAGGTAAGTCTGTCATAATGTACCAGTATGCAGTGTATACTAGTACATTACTTAAACCTGCAGAGGGCACTGGCAGTTTACTGAAGCTTTAAAGCATTTCTGAAACTTGCTTAGAAATGCACATTTCTGCTAGGCTCAAATGTGAATGGGGCCTAAAAGACCTAGACACCTAGAGCTGGACAAGCTCATACAAGTTAAGAAGCACTTCATCATCACCTTCTATGGGTTTGCAATATCCATTCAGTCGTCTCTAACTCTTGGCGATTTTATAGGCCAGCCTTCTAGGCACCATTTCAGATTTGCAGCACACGATACTTCTAATTTGATGAGCTTCAACAGTACTGAGCCATCTCAAACACTGTGCACTGAACAATGGGATATAGCACTGGATTTACCTGGCCGGGAAAAAAAGGCAATTGACAGGCGGTTCTGACCATTACTAACATCTGCTTAATATAGACATAGGAGTAAATTGAGCGAATCTGCTAAGCTCAGTGCTAAGGGGTTGAGGGCAGTGTAGTGAGATTGTCCGAACACTGAGCCAACCACAGCCACCTATGTGTTACATTGCTTGGCCAGCTGGCAGATTGTTGCTTCCACAGCTCAGGTGGTGGATCCTCTTCTGCACTATGCTCAAGGCTTAGGTTACAAGGGCAATTATAATCTCTTTCTCCTGAGAACTCTCATAACTTACTGGCAGTCCCCTCATTTGCAGAACACTAAAATCAAATTGCTTCTAATGAGATGACTGTCAACAAGCAGTTACATTTCTCAGTAGAAAAAATAAAATTGGATGTGTCCATGCAGACCTAACCTAAAATCTAAGCTGTGCATGCAACGCTACAGATTAACACTCCGACGCACAAGATTAATATAAACATAACTTAGCCCTTTTAAAAGTGCCGACTGCTTTAGGCCCCTTTCACACTGTCAGGCCGTTCAGGTCCGCCTGTCAGTTTTGTCGGCTGACCTGAACAGGCGCTCCACATTAGTCTATGGTGCGACGGATGTCAGCGGTGACATGTCTGCTAAAATCCGACCTGGTCCGATCCGCTAAAGTCAGATAGATGGCCCTATGTTCACATCTGTCCCTGGCGGAGCGGATCGGGTGAGATCTGACGAAAACGGACATGCTGTCCGTTTTCATCCGATCTCTCCATAGTAACCAGCGGTGCTCAACAAGCCCCTCCCCGCTCAGTGAGCAGAGAGGGACCTGTCATCCGCCGGCTCAGCGGAGATCAACGGAGAAATCGCCCGCTGAGCCGGCGAACAGAGGCAGACTCCGTGGCAGCGGATCCGCCTCGTGGGAATAAGGGCTAAGACTTGCAGTGAATTCATTTAAATGACCCGTGCATTGCAGATCATTGCTGGCCCACTTACCTGCTTTTATTTCATATGAAGAAAGAAAGATCAAGAGACAAAGTTTTGCCTTTTTCTTTTACATGTAGAGCAGGAATGTGGGTAAGTCAGTTAGGTGTTACCTGTAATCGCACAGGTCTGCAGTACCCAACGGTGCCGCCTGTATGTCCCTAACCCGACGGCTGCAATACTAGTCTGTCTGGCCCCTAAAATCTGCATCACTTTAGTTGACAAAAACAGGCTGGATGCACCAAAGTCTTTTTTAACCTATAAACTATGTATTGGGGGCTGAATGAAAAATTGAACAGATTCCTCCACCCAAACTAAAAAGCGTAGCCAGATAAAACTCCTGCTATGGCACCACTTGTCAGAAAATCCAAGTGCATGCATCCAGGGTTTGATTTAAATCACAATTTAAATAATGGATTTAAATCACTAGTAAAAAGGCTTGATTTAAACCATAATTTTTAAAGAGCAACTGTTCATCTCTGTCCCGCAGCAGCTCCTCCTCTCACTTTAACCACCTCAATACTGGGCATTTTCGCCCCCTTCCTGCCCAAGCCATTTTTCAGCTTTCAGCGCTGTCGCACTTTGAATGACAATTGTGCGGTCATACAACACTGTACCCAAATGAAACTGTTATCATTTTTTCCCCACAAATAGAGCTTTCTTTTGGTGGTATTTGATCACCTCTGCGGTTTTTATTTTTTGTGCTATAAACAAAAGAAGAGTGACAAGTTTTAAAAAAAAACAATCATTTTTACCTTTTGCGATAATAAATATCCAATTTTTTTTTTCTTTAAAACAAATTTTTTCTCAGTTTAGGCCGATATGTATTCTTGTCCATATTTTTGGTAAAAAAAATAAAAATAAAAAAAAAAAAAAAAAAAAAAAAAAAATCGCAATAAGCGTATATAGATTGGTTTGCGCAAAAGTTATAGCGTCTACAAAATAGGGGTTTTATAACATTTTTATTTTTTTTTATACTATTACTGGCGAGCGATCTGCGATTTTTATCGTGACTGCGATATTGCGGCGGACACATCGGAGACTTTTGACACATATTTGGGACCATTCACATTTATACAGCGATCCGTGCTATAAAAATGCATTGATTACTGTATAAATGTGACAGGCAGTGAAGGGGTTAACACTAGGTGGGGATCGAGGGGTTAACTGTGTTGCTAGGGAGTGATTCTAACTGTAGGGGAGGAGACCGATCGGTGTTCCGCTGTACTGGGAACATACCATCGGTCTCCTCTCCTCTGACAGGACTGTGGATCTGTGTGTTTACACACACAGATCCACGGTCCTGCTGTGTTACCGGTAATCGCGGGTGCCCGGCGGACATCGCGGCCGCCGGGCACGCGCACCGGGTGCCTAGTGACACGGCGGGCGCGCGCGATCGCCGGCGCGCGCGCCCCCTGGTGGCCTAGGAATGCGAGGACGTCATATGACGCCCACCCGCAACGAGAGCTGCGCCGCCTGGCCGTCAATTGACGGCCGGCGGTCGGTTAATGGGACGGCTGGTGATGCGGCAGTGACACAACAAGGTGAGGGACGTGGCGGCAGCAGGTGAATGGATGCCCGCTAACAGACGCTGCCATGATGAAAAGGCAGGAGCTCTTTAAATGTAAGGACTTATTCTTGCTGGTAGTTAGAATCTTTAATATTTGCAAACAAAATGAAGGTTTCCTATTTAGAATAATAAGCTGTCAGGTAAATAAAACAGCGATATCAGAACCGATTCAATCATATAGTTTGCAGTGTACATAGATTTGCAAAACAATGGGATAGAGGAAAATTCCTGAACTTTGTTTTATCTCATGGTTACTGTAAAATTAAGTGAATGCCTTACCTGTAGGTAAAATGAATATCTCCTAAACCTGTACAGTTTAGGAGATATTCATTTGCATGCAGCCGCTGACATGTCAGCGGCGCATGTGCTCTGAATGCCCAGCTGAAGGTCCGGCAGACGCTGCCGCCAGACCTTGCCGGGAAGAAGACTCCCGCACACATGCGCGGGAGTGACGTCATCACGGCTCTGGTCACTCACAGCGCCGGAGCCGCAAGCCCGGAAGAAACGCTGAGGGCAAAATGTCAACTCCCTTGGTGTGGACCAGGCTGTGATACAGGGGCTTTGGTCTAAGGTAAGTATTTCATAATGAGCTAGTATGCAGTGCATACTAGCTCATTATGCCTTTGCCTTAGAGTTTTTATTTTTTTTAGATGTGCGGGCATACAAGCGCTTTAAGGGTTACTCGCTAGCAGTTACCCCACCTAACCCCTACCATGCCCCGCCCCTAAACAGGCCCTCAGAAATCTCATGAAATGACACTTAAATGTTTTGTGCAGAATTAAGTTACAAAAACAACTTTATCAGTGCCCATCAGCGCAGCCTCACCAGTGCAGAGGAAGAGGCGAGCAGGCCGGATCAGAGGGGGGATTGCCTGCTGTAACAGCTTTCATTTGAATTGCCTGGTGTTCCCGGAGCTCACGTCACACAGTCCCGCTTCCTGGCCCGGCACCCTTGATAACGTCACACGTCCTGGCATTGGACCAGTGTTCTGACTATCAAAGGCGCCGGGCCAGGAAGTGGGACTGTGTGACGTGAGCTCCGGGAACACCGGGCAATTCAAATAAAAGCTGTTACAGCGGGCAATCCCCTCTCTGATCCAGCCGGCTCAACTCTTTCTCTCCTCTCTGTTCCCCTGGCTATGAGAACGGCTCCCATGTAACCGCGCCTGCCAGCGGTGCCCCCCCCCCCCCTCCAAAGCAGCCCCACACTCGCCAGCAATCATTTTCCACTCGCTTTCGAGGGCTGAGATCAAGAATGCAGCAACGTTGGAGCCAAGGCTATTGTATAGTTCCACTTTAATATTTTTTAATCCTTATGCCGCTATCATTAGTAACTAAATAGGTTATATTAATAGATTTTTTTTTTTAACCATTACCGCTTCCTGGTTTCAGGCCTACCCCCAAAACATCAAAAGAAAAAAGGGAAAGGAGGGTGGGCTTTGTTAGCTACTCATCAATATTATCCGGTGTTCTCATACAGGACATTTAGGCCATATATTGGCCTTATCCAGTTCAAGATTCAACCGGTTACACTTTCCAAATCTGGTGGCTTCAACCATCAAAAATTTCCTGGAAGCCACCAAATTTGGTTGTCCTCTGAGTTAATCAATAACTACAAAAAAAAAAAAAAAACCATGAAGAGAATTCATAAAGCAACTCTTCCGTGAGGACACACCAGTGATTATAAATATTGTTAATTTATTAAGACTATCCAAAAATTATTGCAAAAATACAAATACAGAAATGAACATATATTCCCAAAACCAATACATATTAAAAAGACCTAGGGTCTCAGGAGAAAACCGATGGCCACCATTATCCAATTATAACTCACGTTTCTCTACCTCTCACACACTCATACACATGCAGATCTCAGTCGGTCACCAATTAGATGACATTTATGGATATAAAACTTCCAAAGTTCCTGGGATTAATTCAAACATATATAACTGGATCAGGCAGTGATGGGATGCAATGCATCATAGTACTTTCTCAAAAAACATTGTGGTAGGATATTTTAACACTTGACACTGTGTTTCATCCTATGATGAACATTAACCACTGTGTGCACACATTTATATACAAAAGCTGCCTCTGTTATAAGTTAGTGCTATGGAAACCACAAGGAACCCTTTCACCGCCATAAAAATATCCTACCACAATGTTTTTTGAGAAAGTACTATGATGCATTGCATCCCATCACTGCCTGATCCAGTTATATATGTTTGAATTAATCCCAGGAACTTTGGAAGTTTTATATCCATAAATGTCATCTAATTGGTGACCGACTGAGATCTGCATGTGTATGAGTGTGTGAGAGGTAGAGAAACGCGAGTTATAATTGGATAATGGTGGCCACCGGTTTTCTCCTGAGACCCTAGGTCTTTTTAATATGTATTGGTTTTGGGGATATATGTTAATTACTGTATTAGTATTTTTGCAATAATTTTTGGATAGTCTTAACCACTTGACGACCGCCTCACGCCGATGTACGTCGGCAAAGTGGCACGGACAGGCAAAATCACGTACATGGTACGTGATTTGCCTTCCGCGGGTGGGGGGTCCGATCGGACCCCCCCCCGGTGCCCGAGGCGGTCGTCGTTTGTCCAGCGGCGATCGGTGGTGAGGGGGAGACCATCCGTTCGTGGCCCCCCCCTCGCGATCGCCGCCGGCCAATCGAATCATTCCTTTGCTGCTGTATGCTAAACAGCAGCAAAGGAAATGATGTCATCTCTCCACGGCTCGGTAATTTCCGTTCCGGCCCGAGGAGAGAAGACATCAATGTGAGTGCACCAACACACACACACAGTAGAACATGCCAGGCACACAAAACACCCCGATCCCCCCCCGATCCCCCCCCCCCCTGTCACAAACTGACACCAGCAGTTTTTTTTTTTTTCCTGATTACTGCATAGTGTCAGTTTGTGACAGTTACAGTGTTGGGACAGTTACTGTTACCCCCCTTTAGGTCTAGGGTAGCCCCCTAACCCCCCCTAATAAAGTTTTAACCCCTTGATCACCCCCTGTCACCAGTGTCACTAAGCGATCATTTTTCTGATCGCTGTATTAGTGTCGCTGGTGACGCTAGTTAGGGACATAAATATTTAGGTTCGCCGTCAGCGTTTTATAGCGTCAGGGACCCCCATATACTACCGAATAAATGTTTTAACCCCTTGATTGCCCCCTAGTTAACCCTTTCACCACTGATCACCGTATAACCGTTACGGGTGACGCTGGTTAGTTTGTTTATTTTTTATAGTGTCAGGGCACCCGCTGTTTATTACCGAATAAAGGTTTAGCCCCCTGATCGCCCGGCGGTGATATGCGTCGCCCCAGGCAGCGTCAGATTAGCGCCAGTACCGCTAACACCCACGCACGCAGCATACACCTCCCTTAGTGGTATAGTATCTGAACGGATCAATATCTGATCCGATCAGATCTATACTAGCGTCCCCAGCAGTTTAGGGTTCCCAAAAACGCAGTGTTAGCGGAATCAGCCCAGATACCTGCTAGCACCTGCGTTTTTCCCCTCCGCCCGGCCCAGCCCACCCAAGTGCAGTATCGATCGATCACTGTCACTTACAAAAGACTAAACGCATAACTGCAGCGTTCGGAGAGTCAGGCCTGATCCCTGCGATCGCTAACAGATTTTTTGGTAGTATTTTGGTGAACTGGCAAGCACCAGCCCCAGGCAGGGTCAGGTTAGCGCCAGTACCGCCAACACCCACGCACGCAGCATACGTCTCCCTTAGTGGTATAGTATCTGAACGGATCAATATCTGATCAGATCTATACTGGCGTCCCCAGCAGTTTAGGGTTCTCACAAACGCAGTGTTAGCGGGATCAGCACCGGATACCTGCTAGCACCTGCGTTTTGCCCCTCCGCCCGGCCCAGCCCACCCAAGTGCAGTATCGATCGATCACTGTCACTTACAAAAGACTAAACGCATAACTGCAGCGTTCGCAGAGTCAGGCCTGATCCCTGCGATCGCTAACAGTTTTTTTGGTAGCGTTTTGGTGAACTGGCAAGCGCCAGCGGCCTAGTACACCCCGGTCGTAGTCAAACCAGCACTGCAGTAACACTTGGTGACGTGGCGAGTCCCATAAATGCAGTTCAAGCTGGTGAGGTGGCAAGCACAAGTAGTGTCCCGCTGCCACCAAAAAGACAAACACAGGCCGTCGTGCCCATAGTGCCCTTCCTACTGCATTCGCCCATTCCTAATTGGGAACCCACCACTTCTGCAGCGCCCGTACTTCCCCCATTCACATCCCCAACCAAATGCAGTCGGCTGCATGAGAGGCATTTTCTTTATGTCCTCCCGAGTACCCCTACCCAGCGAATGCCCCCAAAAAAGATATTGTGTCTGCAGCAAGCGCGGATATAGGCGTGACACCCGCTATTATTGTCCCTCCTGTCCTGACAATCCTGGTCTTTGCATTGGTGAATGTTTTGAACGCTACCATTCACTAGTTGAGTATTAGCGTAGGGTACAGCATTCCACAGACTAGGCACACTTTCACAGGGTCTCCCAAGATGCCATCGCATTTTGAGAGACCCGAACCTGGAACCGGTTACAGTTATAAAAGTTAGTTACAAAAAAAGTGTAAAAATATATATATATATATAAAATAAAAAAAAATAGTTGTCGATTTATTGTTCTCTCTCTCTCTATTCTCTCTATTGTTCTGCTCTTTTTTACTGTATGCTATTCTGCAATGTTTTATTGTTATTATGTTTTATCATGTTTGCTTTTCAGGTATGCAATTTTTTATACTTTACCGTTTACTGTGCTTTATTGTTAACCATTTTTTTGTCTTCAGGTACGCCAGTCACGACTTTGAGTGGTTATACCAGAATGATGCCTGCAGGTTTAGGTATCATCTTGGTATCATTCTTTTCAGCCAGCGGTCGGCTTTCATGTAAAAGCAATCCTAGCGGCTAATTAGCCTCTAGACTGCTTTTACAAGCCGTGGGAGGGAATGCCCCCCCCCCCCCACCGTCTTCCGTGTTTTTCTCTGGCTCTCCTGTCTCAACAGGGAACCTGAAAATGCAGCTGGTGATTCAGCCAGCTGACCATAGAGCTGATCAGAGACCAGAGTGGCTCCAAACATCTCTATGGCCTAAGAAACCGGAAGCTACGAGCATTTTATGACTTAGATTTCGCTGGATGTAAATAGCGCCATTGGGAAATTGGGGAAGCATTTTATCACACCGATCTTGGTGTGGTCAGATGCTTTGAGGGCAGAGGAGAGATCTAGGGTCTAATAGACCCCAATTTTTTCAAAAAAAAAAGAGTACCTGTCACTACCTATTGCTATCATAGGGGATATTTACATTCCCCGAGATAACAATAAAAATGATTAAAAAAAAATAAAAATGAAAGGAACAGTTTAAAAATAAGATAAAAAAGCAAAAAAATAATAAAGAAAAAAAAAAAAAAAAAAAAAAAAGCACCCCTGTCGCCCCCTGCTCTCGCACTAAGGCGAACGCAAGCGGCGGTCTGTCGTCAAACGTAAACAGCAATTGCACCATGCATGTGAGGTATCACCGCGAAGGTTAGATCGAGGGCAGTAATTTTTGCAGTAGACCTCCTCTGTAAATCTAAAGTGGTAACCTGTAAAGGCTTTTAAAGGCTTTTAAAAATGTATTTATTTTGTTGCCACTGCACGTTTGTGCGCAATTGTAAAGCATGTCTTGTTTGGTATCCATGTACTCGGCCTAAGATCATCTTTTTTATTTCATCAAACATTTGGGCAATATAGTGTGTTTTAGTGCATTAAAATTTAAAAAAGTGTGTTTTTTCCCCAAAAAATGCATTTGAAAAATCGCTGCGCAAATACTGTGTAAAAAAAAAATGAAACACCCACCATTTTAATCTGTAGGGCATTTGCTTTAAAAAAATATATAATGTTTGGGGGTTCAAAGTAATTTTCTTGCAAAAAAAAAAAAACTTTTTCATGTAAACAATAAGTGTCAGAAAGGGCTTTGTCTTCAAGTGGTTAGAAGAGTGGGTGATGTGTGACATAAGCTTCTAAATGTTGTGCATAAAATGCCAGGACAGTTCAAAACCCCCCCAAATGACCCCATTTTGGAAAGTAGACACCCCAAGCTATTTGCTGAGAGGCATGTCGAGTCCATGGAATATTTTATATTGCGACACAAGTTGCGGGAAAGACAATTTTTTTTTTTTTTGCACAAAATTGTCACTAAATGATATATTGCTCAAACATGCCATGGGAATATGTGAAATTACACCCCAAAATACATTCTGCTGCTTCTCCTGAGTACGGGGATACCACGTGTGAGACTTTTTGGGAGCCTAGCCACGTACGGGACCCCGAAAACCAAGCAGCGCCTTCAGGCTTTCTAAGGGCGTGAATTTTTGATTTCTCTCTTGACTGCTTATCACAGTTTCGGAGACCATGGAATGCCCAGGTGGCACAAAACCCCCCCAAATGACCCCATTTTGGAAAGTAGACACCCCAAGCTATTTGATGAGAGGTATAGTGAGTATTTTGCAGACCTCACTTTTTGTCACAAAGTTTTGAAAATTGAAAAAAGAAAAAAAAAAAAAGTTTTTTCTTGTCTTTCTTCATTTTCAAAAACAAATGAGAGCTGCAAAATACTCACCATGCCTCTCAGCAAATAGCTTGGGGTGTCTACTTTCCAAAATGGGGTCATTTGGGGGGGTTTTGTGCCACCTGGGCATTCCATGGCCTCCGAAACTGTGATAGGCAGTAAAGAGTGAAATCATAAATTTACGCCCTTAGAAATCCTGAAGGCAGTGATTGGTTTTCGGGGTCCAGTACGCGGCTAGGCTCCCAAAAAGTCCCACACATGTGGTATCCCCGTACTCAGGAGAAGCAGCAGAATGTATTTTGGGGTGCAATTCCACATAGGCCCATGGCCTGTGTGAGCAATATATCATTTAGTGACAACTTTTTGTAAATATTTTTTTTTTTTTTTGTCATTCAATCACTTGGGACAAAAAAAATAAATATTCAATGGGTTCAACATGCCTCTCAGCAATTTCCTTGGGGTGTCTACTTTCCAAAATGGGGTCATTTGGGGGGGGGGGGGGGTTGTACTGCCCTGCCATTTTAGCACCTCAAGAAATGACATAGGCAGTCATAAACTAAAAGCTGTGTAAATTACAGAAAATGTACCCTAGTTTGTAGACGCTATAACTTTTGCGCAAACCAATAAATATACGCTTATTGACATTTTTTTTACCAAAAACATGTGGCCGAATACATTTTGGCCTAAATGTATGACTAAAATTGAGTTTATTGGATTTTTTTTATAACAAAAAGTAGAAAATATCATTTTTTTTCAAAATTTTCGGTCTTTTTCCATTTATAGCGCAAAAAATAAAAACCGCAGAGGTGATCAAATACCATCAAAAGAAAGCTCTATTTGTGGGAAGAAAAGGACGCAAATTTCGTTTGGGTACAGCATTGCATGACCGCGCAATTAGCAGTTAAAGCGACGCAGTGCCAAATTGGAAAAAGACCTCTGGTCCTTAGGCAGCATAATGGTCCGGGGCTCAAGTGGTTAATAAAAGAACAATATTTATAATCACTGGTGTGTCCTCATGGAAGAGTTGCTTTATGAATTCTCTTCATGTTTTTGTTTTTCTACCCCCAAAACATCTTCATACATCCCAGGAGTCTTCATGGACATTTTTTTTTTTATTTCATCTGGAAGAGAGGAAGATGGGTTTTCTCATCTAAAACACACCCATTTTTCAAAATGATTTCTCAACAGAAAAAAACAGATGTGGATGGGTGGGTGAGTTTGCTTTGAATAATAAAAATCAATTAAAAGGCGTTTTTCAGTTTGCAGCGCTCAGATAAAGTTTAGTTCCACTTTCAAGTTGTATAAAGTGCTGAAGCTCAGTGCATACAAGAAAAAAGTCATAGTGAAAGATGGCAAAGCCCATATGTATCAAACAAAAATAAGAAAAGATAAACCTAAAGCAGGGATAACAACCAATCAGAAAGCTCCATTTTCTGGACCCCATGATCTGGAGGAAAGCAACAAACCTTTCATAGTTGGCATTGAGCAATGGCAGTTCTATATTACAGTCTTATCAGCTTCCCTTTAAAAATAAAGAAAAAAAAACGCAAACATCACACAGCTGTTGGCGTTTCCGGTTGACCTGAGATATTGTGGGTTGACCTGTGTGGTTGGGTTCACCATGGACTCTCCAATATAAAACAAATGATACATGTCAAATATAGAAGATAAGAGATTACATTTCTGCAGATCTATCCTGACAGTGGTATAATCAAGAGTATTCAGAAAAATACACATTTGTGGGCAAAATAATAAATTAACATCAAAAATTAAAAAAAATGTTTATGATAGAGCTGTCGGCACCCACAGGGTTAAATGAAAATACTCAGCACTTTCACTGTGAAACATAATCATTTGCTTAAGTTGCTCCGCCAGTCGCTTCCTCATTCCACCAGGAGGATGCTGACAATTACAAGCGAGAATTACACAGATGACAAAGGGGTTTGCCTGACAAGAAGGAATCCTGTTCACAGAGCGAGCAGGAGAATACCAAGCATCACTACAGTGTTCCTGCAGGCACCAAGCAACCAAACCCATCAGCTCTCCCGTCCTATCACAGGTAGCCACCTCTGTGAAAAGCAGAGGAATGTCATAAATCCTGCCTTGTATACAATCTCCTATTCAGCGTGTGCTCTACTTCTCCCCTGGCTTCCTCAATACCGCAATGCTGCTTATTTTCTCTTTGCGGTCTTTCTAGGCAGGAGAGGGGTAGTCCCCTACAGACCGGATTCTTTTAACATGCAAAGATGTAAACACGTTGCATTCTATAATCGACAATCACAAAAGAAGGAAACGCGATAAAAAAATTTTTTAAAAAATTCTTGCAGGTGGCTGGCAACATTTGCAGCATTCAGAGGCATCCAGTATAGTATGAGCAAATATTGACCCAACACATTCGTTTTTTTCAAAACCTTACATAACGTGTGAAAACAGCAGCAAGCCCTTCACATCCACTTCTCTTTTAACATCAGCAGAATACCATCAAATCGTAGATTGTTTCATCGTCCTAAATGGGAGAGGAGTGGGACACTAAAATATGATATCTACAGGAGATTCCATTACAACAACCCAAACATAGAGACCAACTGTCAGCCACTAGTAAAAATAAGGGAGGACAGGCCATGTTTTTTTGGTTGCATACAGAGGGTGGGGATAAAAATTATATCTTCACAGGTTTTCTTTTACATATTGATAGCAGCTAGCCCAGACCATGGAAGATGCTGAAAAAAACACAAAGTATTTCTTCTGTACAAAACACCAACATTGGGGAAGTAATACAGAGAGAGAACACCACTGAAAGCAAAAGCACCTTTACATACTGCACATAAAAATGTCTGCCGACCACAAAGATTAGTTATGCAGTGATCAGACATGAACATATACAGTCCCCCGGCCACCAATCTACTAGTCACTTACAAAGCAGGGATAGACAATGCAGGGTAGGGGGGGAGCTTATACAAAAAGTCATCAATGATTTGAAATTGCAGGACAAGAAACCTTAATTGATTAGAAGATCATCTATTATCAGCATAGGAATGTCTGACTACTAGAAAATGTTCCTAGGATTCTAACATAGAGGATCCATACTTCACAGGTTATACAAGGGTTCAAGGGGAGCAGGGGGAGGAAAGTTCTTTCAATAGTTGTATCCATAACAAAGGTTTATCCGTCATTTTAAAGCAACAGTATAACAAGTGTTTGGATTTGGCAGTTTTTCATTGGCTGAGACCGTGAGACAGCTCAGAGGTGAACGCTACACACCTCCTACCATGCCACACACACAAAGGGTCACCCAATATGACTGCACTGTAAAGGAGATGGTCAGCCTAAGGTTCGAGGTTAGGCCAGCCATACACAGCTGAAGAAATCAATAGATTCCTCAATCCACACTAACAGCGTGGATGGAGAATCTTCATTGTATTCAAGAACATTTATACTAAAATCAATACACTACACTCAACAACTTGACAAATGTGGTTTAAAAATAATTTTAAAATTCTGCTTTTAACATTCAATTTTGGAAAGAATGGACTTTACCAAACGAAAACCACATACACTGCTGGAAATTCATTTGCAAAAAAAACGTCCTTCCTGCACCTTCGCATCTTCTCACTACTGTGGTCAAAAATGAACATCGATTTGACCTGACTAAGGCCCCTTTCACACTGATGGACCAATTGGGTCCCCCTATCATTTTTTCAGGTGGACCCGAACAGACCATCCATAGCTCTTTGTGGGGAAGCAGATGTCAGCTGACACCCTCCGGCATCCGCTCCAGGCCACCAAAAAGACAGATGGGGAGTCTAGCGGATTGGATGAGTCGGATGGAAATCCACAGGCGATCTGTTCCCATCCGACATCCCCATAGAGAAGAGCAGGCTGCATAGCGGAGAGGACGTGGACCTGTCATCCGCCTGATAAGCAGGGATCTTCGAACAGATTACCCGCTGAGCAGGCGGATCCACTTGACGGAGTCCACTCTGCCTGAAAGGGACCTAACAATCAGAAAATTGAACAAACATTAACATGAAAAATGTTGAACAAGGTTCTATTGGAGTATGGCCAGCTTTCATTTTACATCAACTTTCTGTTGGGGCCGGGTGGTGTTTGCAAGGCCACCTATGTGACACATTTCAGCCAATTCAGCAGGAATTGGCTAAGACTGAGCAGCTGTCCAAAGCCCAGGGGATCATTGACAAAGTAGAAGATCATCATCATCTCTAGTCTATGACGACTTTCCATGTATTATTGACAATCAGCCAACTACTACTAAAGGGCCCTCAGAAATACTAAACATTAGTCAGATATTAGGCTACAATCAGTGGGACAAAAGTCTATTGATAGCAGCTCTAGGGTCATCAGTTCCAATCCCAACCACGGCACTACCTGCTTGGCGGTTGCATCTTCTCCCTGTGCAGGTTTCCTCCCACACTTCAAAGACCTGCCGGTAGGTTAATTGGCTCCTGTCTAAACTGGCCCTAGTATGTGTATGTATAAATGTGAGTTAGAGACCTTAGATTGTAAGTTCCTTGAGGGCAGGGACTGATGTGAATGTACAACATATATGTAAAGTGCTGCATAAATGGACAGCACTATACAAGTATCAATAATAAATATTTATAAAAATTCTGAATCCAAAGATCTTACATCCGATTTGTCAGGCTCCAATCTTGTGAAATCCCTGGGTGGAAGAACAAGCAAATTGTGTGCACTTGACATTCCCCGAGTGGCTTGTAAGGCTGTCCATTAATACTGGAGGTCAACAGGAACATTTAAGAGGCCCCTAGCATTAGGACTCACCAGAGAACCCAGGATTTGGGACACAGGTGCTCTGCTGGGCTTATATCTGTTCCAAGTTCAAAGCAGTGACTGAGGCACTTCCATGTGGCCAAAGATCTCTCCAAAAAGGATCAGAGGACACCCCAACCTGACAAGGGCTTTCCCTCATCTACAGTGTCAAAGCCCTGGCTGCTGATCAGACACAGACCTTCCAAAATGTTTGCTTTATGGTTTAGTTAGGAAGCATTACAACCAACTGACCAGATTTGCACCATACACTCAACTACTACGCCCAACAATAGATGAAAAGGTAGCTTTTACCTGACCATACACTATACAAGCTGCTTTACATCTACATCAAAGGTGGTAAACAGTCTTGATATAAAGTGCCTTAAATGCAACCCTTGACATCACCAAAGGGCCACACAACATTCATACATGTGTCAAGAGGGGGTCAGAAAAGATGGTCACGATACACGAAGACGATCGGAGACCGCGCTCACGATACACGGAGACAGACGGAGATCGCGCTCACGGTGCACGAGAGGGTCGGAGACCGCGCTCACGGTGCACGAGAGGGTCGGAGACCGCGCTCACGGTGCACGAGAGGGTCGGAGACCGCGCTCACGGTGCACGAGAGGGTCGGAGACCGCGCTCACGGTGCACGAGAGGGTCGGAGACCGCGCTCACGGTGCACGAGAGGGTCGGAGACCGCGCTCACGGTGCACGAGAGGGTCGGAGACCGCGCTCACGGTGCACGAGAGGGTCGGAGACCGCGCTCACGGTGCACGAGAGGGTCGGAGACCGCGCTCACGGTGCACGAGAGGGTCGGAGACCGCGCTCACGATGCACGGAGACGGTCGGAGACCGCGGTCACGATGCACGGAGACGGTCGGAGACCGCGGTCACGATGCACGGAGACGGTCGGAGACCACGGTCACGATGCAGGAGACGGTCGGAGACCACGGTCACGATGCACGGAGACGGTCGGAGACCACGGTCACGATGCACGGAGACGGTCGGAGACCACGGTCACGATGCAGGAGACGGTCGGAGACCACGGTCACGATGCACGGAGACGGTCGGAGACCGCGGTCACGATACACGGAGACGGTCGGAGACCGCGGTCACGATGCACGGAGACGGTCGGAGACCGCGGTCACGATGCACGGAGACGGTCGGAGACCGCGGTCACGATGCAGGAGACGGTCGGAGACCGCGGTCACGATGCACGGAGACGGTCGGAGACCGCGGTCACGATGCAGGAGACGGTCGGAGACCACGGTCACGATACACGGAGACGGTCGGAGACCGCGGTCACGATACACGGAGACGGTCGGAGACCGCGGTCACGATACAAGGAGATAGTCGGAGACCGCGGTCACGATACAAGGAGATAGTCGGAGACCGCGGTCACGATACAAGGAGGTAGTCGGAGACCGCGGTCACGATACAAGGAGGTAGTCGGAGACTTGTGTCATCATACAGGAGTCGGTAATAAAGAATAGGATCGGGGCCCCGCTCCAGGGGCCAGACATGGGGACATTACAGGAGACTGCTCGGGATGACATTACCCCCACAATAGGACATGAATAGTCGGTACAGCAGGGCACAGTCACCTATTCTCTTCCCTCACTGACCTCAGTAAAAGGGTCCCTGAGGGCCACACAAGAAGTACCAAAGGGCCGCCTGTGGCCCCCGGGCCGCCCTAATGCAGTGATGGTGGTCCTCCCGGCTCGGAAGATAACAGAGATCCCCTCCTCCATCCTCTCCGTCTTACCTGCCAGCAGATCCGGGGAATCCCGCCTCCTCCGGGGCCCCTCCGTCTGACACACCGTACACGCCGAGGCCGGGGGAAGCAGCAGCAGGGCAGCGAGAAGCAGCGCCAGGCACACACCGGGGCACTGCCTCCAACCCCCGGCCACCGTCCTCCGCTCCTCTCCGTCCCTCCTGGCCACCACATCCCGGCCGTTCATGTCTGCCCGAGGTGCCGGGGCTCGGCTCATCACATGTCGGGGTTCCGGTAGGGGGGCTGAGGGGGGGGGTCTCCTCCTGTATACACAGCGCGCGCTCCGACACTCTCCACACACACCGGCCGCCGCCGCGCGCACAGCCGGCTTTCCTCCCCGCGCACGCGCACACGTCAGCAGGCGGTGACCCACTGCAGCAAGGGGGCGGAGCCAGGGCGGACACCCCGAGCCATCTGATTGAAGGGAGTGGGAGGGGCTGAGGCGGCTCTATGGGATCGGTCGAATTACAGGTGGGCGGAATGAACAGGGGGGAAGGGGGCGGGGATAAGGTATGTAGTAATATGTGTAGGTGTGTGGAGGAATGGAGGGGTGTGTCACTGGGATGATGTCACAGGGAGGATGAGGTCATAGATCAGCATGAAACTGATTTTCATGCTATTCCCTGTGTGATCAGCGATGACTATAGCAGACATTTATCCTAGCTGAGGCTCTGTAATAGATTAGGGTTGCCACCTCATTCCTTTAAAATGAGTAGAATTTCCACCTTAATCAGCCACAGAATCTGTGTATTTAATATGTGTTCGGTTTTAAAGGGATGAAGTGGCAACCCTACTATAGATAGAAATGTCACATATTGTAATTGACCAATCCTAAAGCTGCGTTCCCTCCTCCGCAACGTGACGCGTCACTCTTTTTACGAATATTTTGACACGTCTGCTGAGCATAGAGCAGCGCATTCTCGTCAATTGGCGGCCCTACGAGCAACAAACGCATTAAAGTAGCTTGTGTACCTTGTTTTGGCAGTGAGCCAGGTACGGTGTGCGATGCCAGTTTTTTATGCGTTTTTGTTGCGCCACAAATGTTTCAACTTCTACCTGCATTCAGTGTGCCATTAAGAAATAATGGCGCTGCAAGTGCAATGCGCATTTTGCTGGAGTTTTTCTTGTATTTCTGCCTGCGTTCCCAGGAAGCTCAGGTGTTAATGCACACTAGGATGTGGTGACTGCTTTAGCTTTCTTTTTTATCCCCTTTATGTACCACCCTCTAGTGTTCAGGCAAATTTAAGTTTATGACTCATGGTAAGTTTTGTGAGTCAGAAATTGGGTCAGGGTTACAGCAGGTCAGGCTGGATGGCTCCCCCCTGTATCTAGTAGCTGGGAAAACTTCTAGAAGTTAGTGGGCGGAGGCCAAGAGGTTCTGATCTGCATATTTGAGGGGACTTGGCCAATCCCCAGGAAGAAGGGCCTGGCAGGGTGGCTGGGTCAGCCCTAACTACATCCCGCCCAGCCTGTAGCAGAATGACGGGCAGCGGTGGTTCCATTATCCTGACTGGGCGTCATATGAGATCCAGCAGGAAAAGCCGCTCGTGCGTGCCCCCTGGGGCGCGCACCATGGCGATCGGTAGTGCGGTGTGTCGCTCTGATACACCGCACCTCCGATCTTGGTAAAGAGCCTATGACGTAGGCTCTTTCCCATGTGATCAGCTGTGTCCAATCACAGATGATCACAGCATAAGCAGGAAGCGCCGGTTATTGGCTTTGCTCTATTAACACTAACAGTGTGAGTAGAGGAGAGCCAATAAGTGGCTCTCCTGATGGGTAGTCTGCACTGATAATCAGCACATTGATAATCAGTGCAGCCCCATCAGCGGTGCCCACCAGGATACCCACAAGTGCCCACCTGGGATGCCAATCAGTGCCCATTAGTAATGCCTGTCAGTGCCTCCTCATCAGTGCTGCCTATTAGTGCCCATCATTACCCATCAGTTCCACCTATCAGTGCCCATCAGTGCTGCATACCAGTGCCACCTATCAGTGCCCATCAGTGCTTCATATTAGTGCCTCCTCATTAGTGCTGCCTCATCAGTGCCCATCAGTGAAGGAGAAAACTTACTTATTTACAAAATTGTACAACAGAAATTAAGAAAAACGTTTTCAAAATTTTCGATCTTCTTTTATTTGTTTAGCAAAAAATAAAAAACCCAGTGATGATCAAATACCACCAAAAGAAAGTGTTTGAACAAAATGATAAAAATGTAGTGCAATGTTGCATGACCGCGCAATTGTCCTTCAAAGCGCAACAGCGCTGAGAGCTGAAAATGATCCTGAGCAGGAAGAGGGTCAAAGTGCCCAGTACTGAAGTGGTTAAATATGGTGGAGCCTGGCCAGCATGGAAGTCAGGTGGAAGATGGAGTGCTGAGGTTGCTGTCGTGTGGCCTGGGAGGGGAGCCTGGGAGGGGAGCCTGGTTTGGGGGCTCTGCCTCCAGGCAGGAGCTGAGGAAAGGAAGGAGAGGAACCTCCATTACCTTTGGACATCTAGGCTGGAATGGGAAGATCTGATCAGTTGGAGGCCTAAACAGGAATCTTGCCCAGTGCAGCGGGGAGCAAAGGACAGTGTGAGTACCTCAGCACACCCGGGGGCATTATCAAGAAGAGAAGAAAAGATCGATCGCACACTTGAAAAGATGCTGTAGAAATTTCTTTATTGTCATGAGCCAGACAAACAAGCCACCCAGGGGCATACAAGGGGAAAGACTGCCAGACGTAGCATACTTTCCAAGTACAGTGTTGTGCTAAATCCTGGTCCCCTGTCCTGGGGAGCTCTTTAGAGCAGCCAGGTGGGCTGGTAGTATCCTGCAAGTGTCAGAACTGGGTGACGTTCTACAGAGGAAGCGAGATACTTCTGCATATAGTTTGCAGCTTTGGGACTGAGAGCTCCTGGTCCATAAAGGATCTTGCCACTGATCCATAGGGACTCTGGAGGAAGTATAGTGCAGGATCTTCAGTTTTGTGCATAGAGAAGGAAGTTTGTCCTTTTCCCCCAAAAAAACAACAAAAACAAGCCCATGGACTGATTTCTTGTGTCTGAATGCAAGTTGGAAGAGCGTGTTGCCTGGCTGTGCAGGAATAGGGGGAACCAGTAACCAGCGGCTCCTGCAGGGCTAGCACTACATTTCTTTTTCCTTTTATTTTTCCTTTATTTCTTTTTTCTTTTTCCCTTCCTGGTGATCTGGCCAGTAAAACACTTCCTGTATAAGGCCCCATTCACACCCAAGCTTAGCGGGAACATTCTCGCTTGCACCCCTTTGTGCATGTTTCACACGTACAGTACAAGCACGTCACTCCTAGAGCATCCCATTTACTTGAATGGTCTGTCCCACGCTCAGCCAATGCCCTTTAGTGGCTCCAGAACCTTTTAGTTCCTGGAGCATCGGGCATTTTTTCAGTGCACGTTTTGGCATTTTTGTAGCGTGGCATATTATAAGATGAAACAATCAGCGCCACAAGAAAAAAATATTGTGATGTTTAAATAAGATAACCTAATAATAAACGTCCACAGCTGCTAAACATTCCAAGTGGTACACCACACTAATTTCAAAATGGATAGTAAATAAATAAATGTAGTGCTATGTGTAAAATTATAAATATAAAGTGCAAATCTCTAGAATAAATAAATCCTACATATAAATGAATAGTCCATAAATTGAAAAAATGAAGAAATAAAACATGAAAAACTCTTCTTGTGATCAGTGTATCCACACAATTCCACCACAGTGATTGTTTGTCCTCAAAAGGAGATTTTGATTCATACCAACTACTGTATGTTTTCATTTGTTAATGCCAAAAACGTGGCAAAGTCGTACAAAGTAGTACTGCTCCCAAATCGCGGTAAAATCGCGGCCGCGAAATCACGGTAAAATCGCGCGACTTTGAAGTCGTATAAGGCTAGGTTCACACTGCTGCGAATTTTATTGCGAATTTGAGCCGCTGCGATCGCTCAAATTCGCAAGTCATTTTAATAACATTGTTTTCCATGAGTGCCGTTCACATCAATGCGTTGCGAATCTAACCTGCGTAAAAAAGGGTTCCTGTCCGAGTTTGATCCGTGTGCGATGCGAATTCAGCTCCATAGATTGCAAAATTTGCAGTAGAATCGCAAGAACACACAAAGAATTTGCAATGCAAATTCGCAACGCAATCGGATCAAAATCGCGCTAAATTCGCACTGCAGCAGTGTGAACCTAGCCTAAGTGTGAAATAGGACTTCAAAGTCTTCAAAGATTTTACCGCGATTTCGCGGCCGCGATTTTGCCGCGATTTGCCGCGATTTTACCGCGATTTGGGAGCAGTACTACTTTGTACGACTTTGCCACATTTTTGGCATTAACAAATGAAAACACACAGTAGTTGTGGTCAGCACTGCCTGTCGCTCATCGCGAAAGGAAAAAAAAGTTTTCCTTTCCCGATCAGCGAGCCAGGCTTGTGCTTACAAAGTCGTACTGAAATCGTGTCTATATTATTCAGGCACGATTTGCATGCTACTTCAGGGTTTAACATTGAGGTCTATGGAGTACAACTCGCATAGAAGTTGGACCAAAGTAGTGCAGGGACTACTTTCAAGTCGGCACGACTTAAAGTCGTGCCAATATGAATGGTAGTCATTGCAAATCATGGAGAATGACTTGTCATACGATTTTGCAGTACAAAATCGTGGGACAAGTCGTATAAGGCTCTGTTTCCACTAGTGCGACTTTTCATGCGACTTGGGACTGAAAAGTCGCATGACAAATTGTTTCCCATGATTTCCAATGAGTACCGTTCATATCTGTGCGACTTCAAGTCGCAGCGACTTCAAAGTAGTCCCTGCACTACTTTGGTCCCACTTTGATGCGACTTGAGGTCCATAGATACAGGAATTGCTTCAAATCGCGGTAAAAAGTCGCGGTAAAATCGCGGTAAAAAATCGCGGCAAAATCGCGCGACTTTGGGGACGCACTAGTGGAAACATAGCCTAAGTGTGAAAGGGGCAGCGATTTTGCCGCGATTTGCCGCGATTTTACCACGATTTGGGAGCAGTACTACTTTGTACGACTTTGCCACGTTTTTGGCATTAACAAATGAAAACATACAGTAGTTGGTATGAATCATAAGGGGGAACTCCACGCCAAGTTTTAAATAAAAAACTGGCGTGGGTTCCCCCCCAGGGGCATACCAGGCCCTTAGGTCTGGTATGGATTGTAAGGGGAACCCCTACTCCGAAAAATCGGCGTGGGGGTCCCCCCAAAATCCATACCAGACCCTTATCCGAGCACGCAGCCCGGCCGGTCAGGAATGGGGGTGGGGATGAGCTAGCGCCCCCCCCCCTCCTGGACCGTACCAGGCCGCATGGGGGGTGGGTGCTTTGGGGCATGGGGGGCGCCCTGCGGCCCCCCCACCCCAAAGCACCTTGTCCCCATGTTGATGAGGACAAGGGCCTCTTCCCGACAACCCTGGCCCCCAGATCCCGGCCCCCCACCCTATGTGAATGAGTATGGGGTACATGGTACCCCTACCCATTCACCTAGGGAAAAAAGCGTCAATAAAAAACACAGTACACAGGTTTTTAAAATAATTTATTAGGCAGCTCCGGGATCTTCTTCCGACTTCGGGGGTCCTCTTCCGACTTCGGGGGTCTCTCCGGCGTCTCCTCCCGGTGTCCTGATCTTCTGCCGGCTCCTCCGCTATCTTCTGCAGCTCAATTGCTAGCGGTGGTCCGGACTTCTGCCTTCTGCCTTCTTCTTTTCTTCCAGAGATGTTGACACGATGCTCTCTCCAGCTGAAATGGTCTCTGAACGCTCCACAACAGACTTATATAGGCGGTGACCCCGCCCCCTTATGCCGTCACAGTCCCTGGGCATGCTGGGACTGTGACGTTTTAGGAGGCGTGATCACCGGGTGATGACCACGCCCCCTTATGATGGCACAGTCCCAGCATGCCCCGGGACAGTGACCTCATAAGGGGGCGAGGTCACCGCCTATATAAGTCCATTGCGGAGCGTTCAGAGACCATTCCAGCTGGAGAGAGCGTCGTGTCAACATCTCTGGAAGAAAAGAAGAAGGCAGAAGGCAGAAGTCCGGACCACCGCTAGCAATTGAGCTGCAGAAGAAAGCGGAGGAGTCGGCAGAAGATCAGGACACCGGGAGGAGACGCCGGAGAGACCCCCGAAGTCGGAAGAGGACCCCCGAAGTCGGAAGAAGATCCCGGAGCTGCATAATAAATTATGTTAAAAACCTGTGTACTGTGTTTTTTATTGACGCTTTTTTCCCTAGGTGAATGGGTAGGGGTACTGTAAGAGAACTGTTGCGTCCCGGGTTCACTCGTGTGTACACACGTTCGTAAAGGACTCTTCACGCACGCATGCGTTCGGGAAGGTCTCTTCGGATCGTAGACGTGCCAATGCGCGTGCGCAAAGGAATGGGCGCGCCCGCGGGAGTGCGTCCGCGCGGCCCTTTGGCGCCAGACGGCCTATTTAAAGGACACACTGACTGTGACAGGTGCTGACTGATCTTCAGCTGTTCCTGTATCTGTATCCTGTGTTACCTGCCTGCTTGATATCCGTTGCTGAACCTTGGCTCCCCTGACCTTGCCTCTGAACTCTCCCATATCCTGATTCACTGGTTCCTGATTTCGGCTTCCTACTTGACTCTGCTTCCGCCTGATGATTTGGTACCTTGCTGTCCGCCTGCTTCCGAACCCGGCTATTCCCGTGACTCCGCTCCTGTCTCCTGTTTGGCTCCAAGCTGCCTGTCAAGTCCCTGCATCTCGGCTCCTGCGATCTGCTGCGACTTCCTGCCTACCTAAAGTCGCATCATCTGCCTCAAGATTCCTGGGTTACTTCTACAGGCACTCGTGTTCCTCCTTTCCTTGGGGTCCCTCTGTTACCACTCTCAGCGGGACCCGGGTTGGAGATACAAGGGAGGCCGACCTCGTCACTTCAGACTCCGATCAGGTACGTGACAGTATCAGTCAGCCAGCAATGGAGTCTGAAAGGGAGGCCTCACCTGTTATGGACATCTGCCGGGCAATTTCTGCACTAGCCCATACAGTACGAAATCTCCAAGAAGACTTGGGCCAGATGCAAGATCGTCTACCGAATCTGCTTGGTGTCTCATCTGCAGCTGCTCTCCTTGCACTTGTAAATACGTCTGTACAGACTGACTTCTGCCTGCTCAACGAAACCTCTCTGCCTCCTGAACCCAGAGTACCCTTGCCAGAGCATTTTTCAGGGGATCGCAAATTGTTTTGCACTTTTCAAAATGCCTGTGAACTTTATTTTTCCTTGTTACCACGAACCTTCTCATCCGAGCATATTAAAGTGGGATTTATCATTACTCTCCTACGAAATGAACCACTCTCCTGGGCTCATCATCTTAGAGAACATCATGATCCGGCCCTGTCTACCGCTGACTCCTTCTTTTCAGCCATGTCCCAGCTGTATGCTGACCCCTTCCTCCAACAGACTGCTGAAGTTACACTGGGAAAACTCCAACAAGGCTTGAGATCCGTGGAGGACTATGTAACAGATTTCCGTGTCTGGAGTTTAGATACGCAGTGGAATAAAGCCGCTTTACATCATCAATTTCGTCTTGGACTCTCTGACCAATTAAAAGACGAGCTTGCCCGAATAGGAGTGTCCTCATCCCTGGAAGATCTGATCCATCTTGTTATCCAAATTGACCGTCGATTGCGTGAAAGGCAATCTGAGAAAGCTAGTACCAAGCCAGCTTCTCTCTCAAGAAGTTTTGCTCCTGTCTCCACAATCACGTCCAGATTACCAAGGGGTCACTACAAGAATAAGGAGCCCCCTGAGTTTCCCCGCAGAAGCTTTTCAAGACCACCACTATCTTCCTCTGAACGCCTCCGGCGAGTACATGACGGACTATGCTTTTACTGCGGAGGAGCGGGCCATTTCATCCAAGTTTGTCCCATAAGACGTGCCAAGCCCACTTCTACGCCACCTTACATGTTGCATCTTCCTGGGAGGGATCTGCTACACCTCCCTCTTTCGCTCCAGTTTCAGTTGCCAGGGAGGACTATTTCTGTAACCGCAATTATAGACTCCGGAGCTTGCAGTTGTTTTGTGGACTCAGCCTTTGTCACCTTACATCAACTTCCTGTATGTACCAAGAGGCAGGAATTTACTGTGCATCTGGCAGATGGCTCTGGTCTCAAGTCTGGGCCTGTTACACAAGAGACTGTACCCATTCTTTGCCAAGTCTCTTCGGAACATCAGGAGCTGCTCCGTTTGGACGTCATAACGTCCCCCATGTTTCCTGTTATCCTGGGGTTACCCTGGCTAAGGGCCCATAACCCTCATATTGACTGGCTTACCGGAGATATCTATCTCATTTTCCTCTAATTATTGTCAGAAACATTGTTACCCGAAAAAGTTTGTTAATCCTGCTCCTCTCCTCAGCATCCACTCGGACCCTGAAACTATGAAATTAGTACCCACAGTACATCATGAATTCTTGGACGTATTTAATAAAAAGAGTGCAGAGAGCTTACCTCCCCACCGGACTTACGATTGTCCCATTGAACTTCTACCAGGGGCAGAAATTCCCTTCGGCCGAATTTACCCTCTCTTAGAACCTGAACTAGAGGCCTTACGCAAATACATTGATGAAAGTCTAGAAAAAGGGTTTATTCGAGCCTCTTCCTCCCCAGCAGGAGCTGGTATCTTTTTTGTGGAGAAAAAAGATCACTCCCTGAGGCCCTGTATTGACTATCGTGATCTTAATAAAATAACTATCAAGAACCGGTACCCACTTCCCTTAATTCCCGAGTTATTTCAAAGACTGCGCGGAGCACGAGTTTTTTCCAAGCTAGATCTAAGAGGTGCCTACAATTTGGTGCGAATCAGAAAGGGGGATGAATGGAAGACTGCCTTCAGGTCACGCTTTGGGCATTTTGAATATCTAGTTATGCCCTTCGGTCTCTGCAACGCCCCAGCCACCTTTCAGCATCTGGTAAATGATGTTTTTCGGGACTTTCTTGACCTGTTTATCATTGTCTATCTCGATGATATTCTTATCTTTTCTGACTCAATTGAGGTCCACCGTACCCATGTGAAAAAAGTTTTGAGTAAACTTCGTGAACATCATCTCTATGTCAAGGCTGAAAAGTGCGATTTTGAAAAACATACAATTCAATTCCTGGGACTTGTCATCTCCGCTGATGGGATCTCCATGGATCCCCAGAAAGTCACTGCTGTTTTGGAATGGCCAGCTCCTACAGATCGAAAGGCGGTACAAAGGTTTGTGGGATTCGCTAATTTCTATAGGAAATTTATTAAGAACTTTTCTGGTATTATATCTGCTATCACCCTTTTGACCAAACAGCATGTTCCCTTCCGGTGGAGTACTGAAGCACAAACATCTTTTGAGCAGTTGAAAGCCTTGTTCACCTCAGCTCCCATCTTAAAGCATCCCGACCCTTCCTTGCCCTATATTCTGGAGGTGGACGCCTCTGAAATCACAGTGGGAGCCATATTATCGCAGCGACAGGGCCCCAAGTCCCTACTCCATCCTGTGGCATTCTTCTCCAAGAAATTGAATCCCTCTGAGAAGAATTATGATGTAGGGGACCGGGAACTGTTGGCCATTAAAGCTGCCCTCGAGGAGTGGCGCTACCTGTTAGAAGGAGCCTTGCACCCTATACTCATTTTCACCGACCATAAGAATCTCAAGTATTTGAGAACAGCTAAACGACTCAGACCTCGGCAGGCAAGATGGGCATTGTTCTTTTCCCGTTTCACATTCCACATAACCTTCCGCCCTGGTTCTAAGAATGGGAAACCAGACGCGCTGTCACGCATGTTCCATGATCCTGTTCATCCTTGCGAAGCAGACACCATTTTACCTGCCAAAAACTTTCTTCTTCTCCAAACCAATCTGACGTCCCAAATAAGAGCTGAGCTGTTGGAGCATCCCCCTTCCCAAGACTTATCTCTTCAACTCAAGGACGGGCTGTATTATCATAAGGAACAGGTCTTTGTCCCGGAGCAGTTCAGGGTTTCTGTCCTGAAGCGTTGCCACGATCATCCTTTGGCAGGCCATTTTGGGATTCACAAGAGTATCAACCTAATTTCCCGTTCTTTCTGGTGGCCAGACTTGATTCAAGACTGTAAAAGATACGTCAAATCCTGTGTGACCTGTCAACGCAATAAGACTGACCGAGCCAAGACTTGGGGCCTATTAGAATGTCTTCCTGTGCCTAAGAAACCATGGAGCATGATATCCATGGATTTCATTGTGGAACTTCCCCCGTCTGAAGACTTTACCACCATATTTGTCGTGGTTGATCGCTTGACTAAAATGGCACACTTTTTACCCATATAAGGAACCCCGTCTGCCGCTGAGACTGCTTCCATGTTCATCCGAGAGATAGTGAGGCTACATGGTATTCCCGATCATATCACTTCTGATCGAGGGGAACAGTTCACATCCAGATTCTGGAGATCTCTCTGTGAAGTTTTGAACATCGAGCTCCGTCTGTCCTCTGCCTACCATCCTCAAACTAATGGACAGACGGAGAGAACCAACCAGACGCTGGAGCAATATTTGCGTTGCTTCTCCTCTTTTTCACAGGACGATTGGTCACCTCTGCTTCCGCTAGCAGAATTTGCATACAACAATTCCATCCACTCTGCTACCAAGCAAACACCCTTTTTCGCCAATTATGGATATCACCCTTCCTTTTTGCCTGAATTACCCGTGGATTCTGCTGTGCCTGCTGTTCAAGACAGACTGAGTTGGTTCATCTCCAACAATAAAGTGCTTCAGGACACCATCTCTAAGGCTCAGGCTAATAACAAAAGATTTTTTGAAAGGAAAAGGAGGGGTAACTTGAATCTGAATCCAGGAGACAAGGTTTGGCTATCCACTGCTAATTTAAAACTTAAGTGTCCCTCCAAGAAACTTGGTCCAAAATACCTGGGGCCCTTTGCTGTAAAAAGGAGGATCAACTCTGTGGCCTTTGAACTTATCCTACCAAAGAATCTCAAAATTCACCCTGTTTTTTATATTTCTTTGTTGAAGACATCAGTACCCAATCCCTTTTCTAACCGGGATCCAGAAAACCCTCCTCCACTGCTCGTTGAGGGCAGTGAAGAGTTTGAGGTAGAAGCCGTTCTCGACTGCAGAACCAGGAATGGCCTAACACAGTTTCTGATCAAATGGAAGGGCTATGGCCCTGAGGACAATTCTTGGGAACCAGCTTCTAACGTACATGCCCCGCAAAAGGTACGAGCATTTTTTCAGCACCATCCAGAGAAGAAGCCCCTGAGGGGCATCCGGAGGCTGCCCGTAAGGAGGGGGCAATGTAAGAGAACTGTTGCGTCCCGGGTTCACTCGCGTGTACACACGTTCGTAAAGGACTCTTCACGCACGCATGCGTTCGGGAAGGTCTCTTCGGATCGTAGACGTGCCAATGCGCGTGCGCAAAGGAATGGGCGCGCCCGCGGGAGTGCGTCCGCGCGGCCCTTTGCCGCCAGACGGTCTATTTAAAGGACACACTGACTGTGACAGGTGCTGACTGATCTTCAGCTGTTCCTGTATCTGTATCCTGTGTTACCTGCCTGCTTGATATCCGTTGCTGAACCTTGGCTCCCCTGACCTTGCCTCTGAACTCTCCCATATCCTGATTCACTGGTTCCTGATTTCGGCTTCCTACTTGACTCTGCTTCCGCCTGATGATTTGGTACCTTGCTGTCCGCCTGCTTCCGAACCCGACTATTCCCGTGACTCCGCTCCTGTCTCCTGTTTGGCTCCAAGCTGCCTGTCAAGTCCCTGCATCTCGGCTCCTGCGATCTGCTGCGACTTCCTGCCTACCTAAAGTCGCATCATCTGCCTCAAGATTCCTGGGTTACTTCTACAGGCACTCGTGTTCCTCCTTTCCTTGGGGTCCCTCTTTTCCCACTCTCAGCGGGACCCGGGTTGGAGATACAAGGGAGGCCGACCTCGTCACTTCAGACTCCGATCAGGTACGTGACAGGTACCATGTACCCCATACTCATTCACATAGGGTGGGGGGCCGGGATCTGGGGGCTCCCTTATTAAAGGGGGCTCCCGGATTTCGATAAGCCCCTCGCCCGCAGACCCCGACAACCAACGGCCAGGGTTGTCGGGAAGAGGCCCTTGTCCTCATCAACATGGGGACAAGGTGCTTTGGGGTGGAGGGGCCCGGCAGGGTGCCCCCCATGCCCTAAAGCACCCACCCCCCCATGTTGAGGGCATGCGGCCTGGTACGGTCCAGGAGGGGGGGGCGCTCGCTCGTCCCCACCCCCATTCCTGACCGGCCGGGCTGCGTGCTCGGATAAGGGTCTGGTATGGATTTTGGGGGGGACCCCACGCCGATTTTTCGATTTAGGGGGTTCCCCTTAGATCCATACCAGACCTAAGGGCCTGGTATGCCCCTGGGGGGGAACCCACGCCGGTTTTTTCATTTAAAACTTGGCGCGGCGTTCCCCTCTGGATTCATACCAGACAGCTGTCAGCACTGCCTGTCGCTCATCGGGAAAGGAAAAAAAAGTTTTCCTTTCCCGATCAGCGAGCCAGGCTTGTGCTTACAAAGTCGTACTGAAGTCGTGTCTATATTATTCAGGCAGGATTTGCATGCTACTTCAGGGTTTAACATTGAGGTCTATGGAGTACAACTCGCATAGAAGTTGGACCAAAGTAGTGCAGGGACTACTTTCAAGTCGGCACGACTTAAAGTCGTGCCAATATGAATGGTAGTCATTGCAAATCATGGAGAATGACTTGTCATACGATTTTGCAGTACAAAATCGTGGGACAAGTCGTATAACTGTGAAAGGGGCCTAAGTCGTGCCGACTTCAAAGTCCCTGCACTACTTTGGTCCAACTTCCATACGATTTGTACTCCATAGACCTCAATGTTAAACCCTCAAGTAGCATGCAAATCGTACCTGAATAATATAGACACGATTTCAGCACTACTTTGTAAGCACAAGCTGAGAATGGATAATGCCAAAGTTGTGGCAAAGTCGTACAAAGTAGTACTGCTCCTAAATCGTGGCAAAATCGCGGTAAAATCGCGTGACTTTGAAGTCGTATAAGTGTGAAAGGGGCCTTAGGCCCCTTTCACACTTATACAACTTATCCCATGATTTTGTACTGCAAAATCGTATGACAAGTCATTCTCCATGATTTTCAATGACTACCATTCATATTGGCATGACTTTAAGTTGTGCCGACTTGAAAGTAGTCCCTGCACTACTTTGATCCAACTTCCATGCGAGTTGTACTCCATAGACCTCAATGTTAAACCCTCAAGTAGCATGCAAATCGTACCTGAATAATATAGACACGATTTCAGTACGACTTTGTAAGCACAAGCCTCACACCATGTACAGTACCTGACCGCGAGATTGTGTTTCTCGGCGACAGGGTACTGTGCATGTCGCGCTGATCGGGAAAGGAAAAGACCCCCGGAGCTGCCTAATAAATTACTTTTAAAACCTGTGTAGTGTTTTTTTATTGACACTTTTTTCCCTAGGTGAATGGGTAGGGGTACCATGTACCCCATACTCATTCACATAGGGTAGGGGGCCGGGATCTGGGGGCCCTTTCCTGACCGGCCAGGCTGCGTGCTCAGATAAGGGTCTGGTATGGATTTTGGGGGGACCCCCACGCCAATTTCTCGGCGTAGGGGGGTTCCCCTTACAATCCATACCAGACCTAAGGGCCTGGTACGCCCCTGGGGGGGGACCCACGCCCGTTTTTTATTTAAAATTTGGCGCGGAGTTCCCCCTCATGATTCATACCAACTACTGTATGTTTTCATTTGTTAATGCCAAAGTTGTGGCAAGGTCGTACAAAGTAGTACTGCTCCCAAATCGCGGCAAATTAGCCGCAGCGAAATCGCAGTAAATGGTCCCGATGGTGTCAAGCGTATGTGATGGCAACCAAGTGAGGAGTACAAAGACAGGTGTGTCTTGCCTACAGTCAAGCATGGTGGTGGGAGTGTCATGGTCTGGGGCTTTATGAGTGCTGCCGTCACTGGGGAGCTACAGTTCATTGAGGGAACCATGAATGCCAACATATACTGTTACATACTGAAGCAGAGCATGATCCAGAGAATGGGCCACAGGGCAGTATTCCCACATGATAAGGACTCCAAACACACCTCCAAGACAACCACTGCCTTGCTAAAGAAGCTGAGGATAAAGATGATGGACTGGCCATGTGATTCCTTAAGGATCTGGCTTCCCGCTTCGAGCAGCTCCAGGCCTCCTTGGAAAACCCGAACCTGCAGTCTCAAGTACAATCAGCATCTGCACCTATCACACCAGTCGCAGCCACACATTCATATTTACTGCCAGCTCCATCCCGTTTCTCTGACTCCAAAGCCTGCAGGGGCTTCCTCAGCCAATGCACCATTCATTTTGAGCTCCAGCCTCAAAACTTTCTTTCTGAACGGGCTAAGGTAGCCTATATCATTTCCCTCCTCTCTGGTGAAGCTTTAGCTTGGGCTGCCCCCCTGTGGGAGAAGAATGACCCTGTGGTTTCCAGCCTGTCCGACTTCTTGAAGCTTTTTCGTAATATCTTCGAGGAGCCAGCTCGGGTTTCTTCAGCGGCTAGTGCCCTTTTACGCCTTCGCCAAGAATCTTGTTCAGTGGGACAATATGCACTTCAGTTCCGTATGCTCACAGCTGAATTGAGCTGGAACAATGAGGCCCTGGTTGCAACCTTTTTACATGGCCTCTCTGACCGAGTGAAGGATGAGTTAGCAGGAAGAGCCATCCCCGCCGGTCTGGATGATGTAATTTCCTTGTGCAATCAGATTGACATTCGTTTCCAGGAGAGGTCCCTAGAAAAAAGACGCCAGCACCTCCTAAGTCCTAGTCAGCCAGAACTCCTCCCCCGCCGCCCTGTGGAGCATCCTCTGCCTGCTGAGGAACCTATGCAGCTGGGCCAGACCAGACTAACCCCCGAAGAACGTGCTAGACGGAGAACTGGGCTTGTGTCTTTATTGTGGGGGCAAGGGTCATTTTCGTGACTCCTGCTTGCTTCGTCCGGGAAACGCTCAGGTCTAATACATTTAGAAGGTGGAGTATTGGACCCAGAAACATCACCTTCTCGTCTTCTTCTTCCGGTGTTCCTCCATGTAGGCCCTTCTCCCCAATCGGTCCTAGCATATCTGGACTCCGGGGCTGCCGGCAATTTTATGGACTGGAGAACTGCTTCTTCTATGAAGCTTAACCTTTCTCCCCTCGCTACACCACTGGTAGTCTCGGCAATTGATGGCACTGTGCTCCCAGGGGGCCCTATCCGTTTACAGATGCTATCTATTAGGATGTCGGTAGGGATACTCCACCAGGAGTGGATTTCCTTCCTCATTCTACCCAAGGCCTCTACCCCCATTGTATTGGGCCTTCCTTGGCTACAGCTCCACTCTCCACATGTGGACTGGGTCTCTGGGCAGATCCTGGCTTGGGGTCCTTCGTGTTTCTCATCCTGTCTTCTCAAGGTGGTCCCCAAGGAAAGACTTCCCATTGCTACCACATCCGTATCTTCTGATCTTCCCGCGGCATGCAGCGATTACCGGGATGTGTTCTGTAAGAAGTCTGCTGAGGTGCTTCCTCCCCACAGATCTTTTGACTGTGCCATTGACCTTGTCCCTGGAGCAACTCTGCCCAGGGGTCGTAC
This sequence comes from Lithobates septentrionalis, assembly GCA_037952835.1. Taxonomy (NCBI): domain Eukaryota; kingdom Metazoa; phylum Chordata; class Amphibia; order Anura; family Ranidae; genus Lithobates; species Lithobates septentrionalis. The sequence continues at coordinate 6,994,918 of JBBDGP010000614.1, forward strand.
CTACCCTCTGTCCATTCTAGAGACCCAGGCCATGTCTGAGTATGTCACCGAGAATCTGGAGAGAGGTTTCATCTGGAAATCCTCATCGCCTGCAGGAGCAGGGTTCTTTTTCGTTGCTAAAAAGGATGGTACCCTCAGACCCTGCATCGACTATCGAGGGTTAAACGCAGTGACTATCAAAAACCGATACCCCTTACCTCTAATATCTGAGCTATTCGACAGGTTGAAGGGGGCTTCCATTTTCACCAAGTTGGATCTCAGAGGTGCATACAATCTCATTAGAATACGGGAAGGTGACGAATGGAAGACTGCGTTTAACACTAGGGACGGGCATTACGAATACCTGGTTATGCCTTTTGGTTTATGTAATGCTCCAGCTGTGTTCCAGAACTTTGTCAATGAAATCTTCAGGGATCTACTGTACCAGTTTGTTGTCATCTATCTGGATGACATTGTCATCTTTTCTGAAAATCTGCTTGCTCACAGAAACCATGTCCGCACCGTACTTCAGCGCCTTAGAGAGAATAATCTCTATGCCAAGCTGGAGAAATGTTCCTTTGAATGTCCTGAGGTCCTGTTTCTGGGATGTTTTGTTTCTAGTTTGGGTCTTCGCATGGATCCCGGAAAGGTCTCAGCCATTACCAACTGGCCCCTTTCTGCGAGCCTCAAGGCCACACAGCGCTTTCTTGGCTTGACAAATTATTATAGGCAGTTCATAAGGAATTACTCTTCCATTGCCGCGCCTATTATCGCTTTAACCAAGAAGGGTGCTAATGCCAAAGACTGGCCTCCCGAGGCTGTCTCTACATTTCACGATCTGAAACAGGCCTTTGTTTCTGGACCTCTCTTGAGGAACCAAATCCTGGGGACCCATTTTTTATCGAAGTAGACGCTTCTTCGATGGGGGTGGAGCTATGCTTCTTCAGTTCTTTGAGAAGAGACGTCAACCATGTGTGTTCTTCTCCAAAAAATTTTCTCAGGCAGAGATAAATTATGCCATTGGTGATCGGGAACTTCTCACAATTAAATTGGCGTTGGAAGAGTGGCGTCATCTCTTGGAGGGTTCCCCTCACTCCATTACGATCTTTACTGATCACAAGAATCTACTATACCTACAGAATGCTAAACGTCTGAACCCCAGACAGGCCAGGTGGAGTCTCTTCTTTTCACGTTTTAAATTCACGATTACGTACAAACCTGGTTCCTGCAACGGTCGGGCTGATGCGCTCTCTAGGTCCTTTGACACTTTGGACGAGGAGTCCACCCCTGATCCTGAGCCAATCATTCTGACCTCATGCATTGTTGCCCATTCTACCACCCTGGAATCAAAAATTCCTCCTGGCAAGACCTTTGTTCCCACGGAGCTAAGAGCTAAGATCCTTTGTTGGGGACATGATTCCAAGGTGGCAGGTCATGCTGGGTTCCTCAGATCCTTCCTGCTCATCAGTCGTCTCTACTGGTGGCCTAATCTCCGCTCGGATGTTAAAGATTAGGTTAAGGCTTGTCATGTCTGTGCTCAGTCTAAATCTTCCACACAAGCCCCTGCTGGTCTTCTCATGCCGTTGCCAATTCCTAAGGAGCCCTGGTCTCACATCGCCATGGATTTTATCACTGATCTTCCACTGTCGGAGAATAATACAGCCATTTGGGTGGTAATCGATCGGTTCTCCAAGATGGCTCATTTTGCTCCTCTTCCTGGTCTCCCTTCTGCCTCTGCCTTGGTTCCCATTTTTGTACGAGAGATTTTCTGCCTTCATGGTGTTCCTTCCTATGTCGTTTCGGACAGGGGTGTTCAGTTTACGCCTCGTTTTTGGAGAGCCTTTTGCAAATCCCTCAACATTACCTTGGATTTTACCTCTTCTTACCATCCCCAATCCAATGGCCAGACTGAGAGGGTTAATCAGGAGTTGGAGGTCTTTCTCTGTACCTTGGTCTCGGCTCATCACGATGATTGGGCATCACTACTCCCGTGGACAGAGTTCTCCCACAATAATCATGTCAACGTCAGTTCTCAGAAAACACCCTTTATCACTGTTTTTGGAAGACATCCTCAACGCCCTCTTCCTATGAGCTGTTCTTCTGACATTCCAGCTTTGGCTACTGTTCAGGAATCACTAAATTCCATGTGGGCTGACGTTCATGATTCCCTCCAGAAAGCTGCCAACAAATTCAAGAGTTTTGCTATCCGTCGCAGGCGTAAGCCGCCTTCTCTTCAGCCAGGAGACAAAGTCTGGCTCTCCACCAGGAACATCAAACTCCGGGTTCCTTCTCTCAAATTTGCCCCATGATTCATTGGTCCGTACACCATAACTTCTAAACTGAATCCGGTTTGTTTAAAACTCCAGATTCCCAAAAGCCTCAAAATCTTTCACTCCTTCCATGTTGCCCTTCTGAAACCTTTAGTCCTCAATAAGTGCTCTCCTCCTCTCTCTACCGCAGCGCCGGTCTCTGAGGATAATCAGGAGTACGAGGTTAGCTAAATTTTGAATTCCCGACTCTGTAGAGGCATTCTCCAGTACCTCGTGCATTGGAAGGGGTTTGGTCCTGAGGAGAGGTCGTGGATCAAGGCTTCTGAGGTCTTTGCACCTCGTATGTTGAGGAAGTTTCATTTGAAGTTCCCCTCTAAACCTGGTCCCAGGCGGGGAAGGGGGAGGCCTCATAAGAGGGGGGGTACTGTCATGGTTATGCAATAGAGTTTTGTTTGTCAGCTTACCTGTCTCCATGTGTTCATCTCTAAAGACCAGCTGACTCTCACCTGACTGCTTTTATTAACTGTCCTCTAGCATGGCTCCACCCCAGCTCCTATCAGAGAACTCTATATTAACCTCTGCACTGGAGACATGTCCTGCTGATCAACCATGTCAGAGACTGGGGACATGGTACAGGAGATGATCAGAGACTGGGGACATGGTACAGGAGATTGTCAGAGACTGGGGACATGGTACAGGAGATGGTCAGAGACTGGGGACATGGTACAGGAGATGGTCAGAGACTGGGGACATGGTACAGGAGATGGTCAGAGACTGCAGACGTGGTACAGGAAATCTATGCAGCTTCACCAGTGTCCATCAAATGCAGCTTCACCAGTTCCTGTCAGATGCAGCCTACCAGTCAGTTGTAGCAGCCTACCTGTGTCCTTCATGCAGCCTCACCAGTGTCTGTGCCCATCAGATGCAGCAGCCTGTCTGTGCCTGTCATGCAGCCTCACCAATGTCCGTGCCCATCAGATGCAGCAGCCCGCCAGTGCCCATGGCATGGAGCCTGCCAGTGCCCATGGTATGCACCCCGCCAGTGCCCATGTTATGCAGCCTGCCAGTGCCCATCTTGTGCAGCCTGCCAGTGCCCATCATGTGGATCTGAATCGCCGTGCAGCCAGTTTCAACAGGATATGCCCCTCAGAGTCTCCCCTCCCTCCTCCTCCTCTTCTTACTCCTGTCCTACACAGCCTCCCCAGTGCCTGGTAATGCGATGTCACGCTGTGTGTCAGAGCTGGATCTGAATCGCCGTGCACCCGATGTAACGATGTCCCGCTTCCTATGACACACGGCACAATGATTCCTAGCATTGGATCAGAGTGCCGTCTATCACAAGAGGCGGTCTAGGAGGCGGGACATTGTTACATCGGCTGCACGGCGATTCAGACTCAGTTACTGGGGAGGCTGTGTAGGACAGGAGTGAGAGGAGGAGGAGGAGGGAGGGGAGACTCTGAGGGGCGCATCGGGATAAAACATGTGCGGCACCCAGCAGGATGGCCCCGCCCCTTTTTTTGGCACCATTATCGGCAACATTTCTCTTTCGGCAAATTGCCGAAAAGGCCATTTTCGGCTGATATGTTTCGGCGGCCGAAATTTCAGTGCATCCCTACTAAAAACAACTTACGAAGCCATCCATAACTTGGCCCCTAGTTACATCACTATCCTAGTCTCAAAAAATCCTACCAAAATACTCTCTTCGGTCCTCCCAAGACCTCCCGCTCTCTAGCTTCCTTGTCACCTCCTCCCATGCTCGCCTCCAAGACTTCTCCCATCCTTTGGAACTCCCTACCCCAATCTGTCTGACCGTCTCCTAATCTATCCATCTTGTGATGATCCCTGAAAACTCTTCTCTTTAAAGTGATTGTAAGGGTTTGCTTTTGTTTTGTTTTTTTTTAATAACAAACATAACTTACCTCCACTGTGCAGCTCATTTTGCACCGAACCTGCTCTTCTGGGGTCCCCCAACTGCTCTTGCGGCTCCTCCCCACATCGGATAAGCCCCTAGGAGAAGCGATCTCCCGAGGGGGTTACCTTGCGGGCGTGCTCCTGAGTTCATAGACGCCAATTTTATGACTTGGCCCCGCCCCCCGGCGACAGCGTCATTGGACTTGATTGACAGCAGTGGGAGCCAATGGCTGCGCTGCTATCAATCTATCCAATCAAGAGCCGAGAACCCTGGGCAGAGAGGCAGCGCGTCCCCACCGAATCAAGTTCCAGGGGTCAGGTAAGTAAAATGGGGGGGCCGGGCGGCCGGTCACTGCCAGATATTTTTTCACATTAATGCATAGGATGCATTAAAGTAAAAAAACACGAAGGTTTACAACCCCTTTAAGCCTATCCTACTTCTAATACACTGTATCTTTACTTTTTCCATCAGCTCATCCCCACAGTTATTACCTTTTTTATCACTTGACTCTTAGATTGTAATTTACATGCAGGGTGCCAGATGCATGGATTTCTATGGATTTTTTTTTTTTTTTAGAAGCACATGATTAGAACCTGAGGCTCTAATTGGATTAAAAAAAGCCAATGGTCAGGTCTGTCTGCCACCCGCCTCCCCCCCCCCCCCCCAACCGATGGAGCACCAGCTGCCAGTGATTGTAACTGTAATGTCTGCCTTCGTTCAGTAAAACGTAAACTGTTGGCACTATATAAATCCTGTATAATAATAATAACATATGAACTCCATTAGCCAGTCTATCTCTCCATTGATCCATGAAGAAAATAAAGTGGATTCTCTACTATCTCATTTTGTAATTCCTAATAAACTTACCACGGAGGGCCGTGAAATTCCTTGATCTGCTGTGCTGGACTCCGGGGGGAACTTTATGAACATAAAAGTTGCCCAAAGCAATAATATTCAAACTAGAAATAAACTGCCCCTATTGACATGGAGATGGTCGATGGTTCACCTTTATCATCAGGACCTATTATACGTGAAATAGTTCCTCTTGAATTCTGATTTGAGGCTGACCATCATGAGACTATCAGTTTAATATTAGCAAATTAATTAGCAAATTAATATTTGCTAATGTCTTCCTGTTTCTCCTCCCAGCCAATCAGGAAGTGGGTCCAGAGACCCCATTGGCCGGGAGTCCGAAGACCTGATTGACCAGGACGAGAAGCGATGGCTGGGACATGAAGGAGATGGAGAGGGAAGCCACCATCGCAGCCGTGACCTGCACAGGCTTAGTGCGTGGCTGACGGGGGCCTTGTGGGTGAGAGGGCAAGCCGGGGACTGGGGGAGGGGGGATGGGCGGTGTTGTCAATGGTGTGCACGGCAGGCTCCAGCGACGTGGGGGTAGTGCGGGGTGGCGGATTGGGGCGACGAGGGGGTTGGGCTGTGGTCAGGTCTGTCTGCTGTCCCCCTCGACTGATGGAGCAGCAGCCACCAGTGATTGTAACTGTAATGTCTGCCTTCGTTCAGTAAAGCGCAAACTGTTGGCACTATATAAATCCTGTATAATAATAATAACAAACACCCTCCATTAGCCAGTCTATCTCCCCATCGATCCATGAAGAAAATAAAGTGGATTCTCTACTATCTCATTTTGTAACCCCTATTAAACTTACCACGGAGGGCCATGAAATTCCTTGATCTGCTATGCTGGACTCCGGGGGGAACTTTATGAACATAAAAGTTGCCCAAAGCAATAATATTCAAACTAGAAATACACTGCCCCTATTCATATGGAGATGGTCGATAGTTCACCTTTATCGTCATGACCTATTATTCGTGAAACAGTTCCTCTTGAATTCCGATTTGAGGCTGACCATCATGAGGCTTTCAGCTGATTATGTTATTTTGGGCATAACCTCCCCCCTCATTGCACGGAACATTGTAAAGATCATTGTCAAGTTCTCCACCGATCAAGGAATTGCAAGTTGATATTGTAGCTACCCAGTCATATCACAACCTGCCTCCACAATACCATGATTTCTGGGATGTCTGTGATAAAAAGAATGCTGATCAATTACCTCCTCATCTCCTGTACAATTGTCCCATTGAGCTGCTCCCAGTGGCAGAAATACATTTTGGTCATCTTTTTAATCTGTCAGTCAGAACCTGAATTAAAGGTGCTCAGGGAGTTAATTGATGGGAATTTAAAGAAGTGCTTTATCAGACATTCAACATCTCCTACAGGGGCAGCTCTGTTCTTTGCTGAAAAGAAAAGCACTCCACCTTGTGCACATGTATCGATTACAGGGATTTGAATAAAATCAGTATTAAACAGTTATCCACTTCTGCCAGTCTTTACAAAATTAGATTTACTGGGGGTATAGAATCTTGTTTGCATTCGTCAAGGAGACAAATGGAAACTGCCTTTAGAACCAGATATGGGCATTTGAGTTCTTGGTTATGCCTTTTGGCTATTACAACACTCCTGCAACTTTTCAACTTTTCAACACTTCCTCAATTATGTTTTTTAAGACCTGTTGAACCAGTTTGTGATTGCATATCTGGATGATATTCTCATCTATTCTGATAACCTGGAGGAGCATCGCAAGCTTGTTTGCACGGCCTTTGAGAGATTGAGGAAGAACCGGCTTTACATCAAAAATGAAGAAATGTGAGTTTAAACAAACCCAAACCAAGTTCTTGGGATACATTATTTCTCCAGAAGGAGTGAGCATGGATTCCGAGAGGATCAAAGCAGTGGTGGATTGGCTTGCTCCTAGAAATTTAAGGAAATACAGCGATTTGTTGGGTTTGATAACTTCTAAAAAAAATTCATAAGAAACTTCTCTAAAGTGATAGCACCAGTTACGCAGTTGACAAAGAAAGGGATTCCCTTTGTGTGGTCACCCGAGGCACAGAATGCCTTTGATAAGCTAAAGACTCTTTTCAATTCTTCACCAATTTTGGTACATCTCGATCTTGAATTTGAACTCCAGACGATATCTTGCTCCTTTGCACACCTCAAGCTGTCCTTATCTCCATTACTACACGTTACTGACCTTTGGCTTGTTCCTTGAAAATGCTTCCACTTGATTCCAACCTGCAACCACTTGTTACTGACCTCTGGCTTGTTTACTCACTATGCTTCTTCATGATCCCCACCTGCTATATGTACTACTGGACCCTGGCTTGCTCTGAGGACTGCAACCTGGTACTAACAAGCAGCAAAACCATCTCCATCATCAGGAATGCTTGTGTTCTGCCAGTAGGAACAGGGACATGGGCCACACGGGAAACTAAAGAAGCCAGCAGAGTGTTTGTATGTGCAGTGTGTGTATGCTATATACAATGTCTATGTATGTTGCATGTATGTGGGCATTGGTTGGAAGTGGGTGGGAGGGAAGGTTGGTAAAAAGTTTTTTCCTGAAATGGGACTTAATAATATTTCTTACAGAAATGTATATAGTTAAGCAGCACTTTAAATACTGTACATTCATATAATTTCTGTCAAGAAGCTACTGTGACACGTTGGGCGCACATACGTGTGCATGCACATGGTATTGCCCATGGAATGGTATCCAGGCACGCAAAGGAATGCGTATGCGCACAGGAATGCACGCACACGTGGGAGCATACCCACAGTGTCTATTGGTGCCAGACAGCCTATATAAAGGATGCTCAGGGTCATGCTCAGTGCTGACTGGTATTCAACTGTTCCCTGCTTTTATCCTGTGTGCTATTACTTGCTGAGATGGCTTGTTATTGAAGTGATCCTGGATCCTGTTTATGCTTCTGCTAATCAGTTCCTGACCTCGGCTTGATCCTGATTACGATCCTGTCTGATGCTTTAGTACCTCATTGCCTGCTTGTTGCGGACCCTGGCTACGCTTCTGTCTCTGGTTTGGCTCCGTATTATACCCGAGTGCCTGCTCTGGCTGTCCTTCATTCCAGTTCCAGTTGTCATCGTGTGTTCCTGCCTCAAGTCTGCTGGGAACTCAGGCAAGCCATCCATCTATAACCTGCAATCCTTGCAGAGTGTCCCTTTAACCTCAGCTAGTGTACACTGCATTGCCTCTGTTCCTGACCTGATGCCCTGGCTGACCCACCTAGACTATGTCTCCAGCCCGCAAGTTCTGCAATCAACACCAGCTGGCACTTGTGTTCCTCCTGTCCCTTGCCACCATCTGTTCCACCTTTAGTGGGCCTGGGCTGGAGATACAAGAGAGACCGGCTTTGTCAGTTTAGGCTACCAAGTACATAACGATTTCCCAATTTCCTGCCCTCAAGGAGTTTACAGTCTAAGGTAACTATCTCACATGCATACATACCAGGGCCAGTGTAGTCAGGGGCCAATTAAAGCAGAACTAAAGTCAAAATTAGAAAACTTATGAGCAGGCAGGCTATTTATTATTATTATTATTAATTATATACAGGATTTATATAGCGTCGACAGTTTATGCAGCACTTTACAACATTAGGGCAGACAGTACAATTACAATACAGTTTAATACAGTGGGAATCAGAGAGCCCTGCTCATTAGAGCTTACAATCTAAGAGGGGGGATCAAGAGATACAAAAGGTAATAACTATGTTGGATGGGCTGATGGAGAAAATAAATGCACAGTTGTTAGGTGGGGGCTATCTGTCTGACCAGGCTTGAACTCTGCCTGAACCGAACCTGGCTTACTCTTCAACCACATCTCTGCCTGATCCTTTTGCCTATCTGCTTACTTTTGCCAACTCAAGCCTGAACCTGACTACTCTTCTGCCTGCTGCTCTGTTGCTGATGTGCCTGCTAGTTACCAACCCAGCTTGCCTGACCCTACTCTGTGTCCAGCTTGAGGAGGCTATCACTACTCCTACAGTCTGCCAAGTACCTGCTGTCTGCCACCTGATGGCCTGCCAAGTGCTTGCTGTCTGTGACCTGCCAGCTGCCGTGTGCTGTCTTCCATCCTACTGCCCTGCGTCACAATTCAGTCTGCATCCAAGTGCGCACAGACATCTCATCTGCAGCCATCATCACCAGAACTGCCAGGCACTCGTGCAACTCCAGGCTCTTGTGGCTCCTGTTATTTTACCAGGGGTACCGAGCGGGTGGTGTAAGAGATCGCCTTCCTCTCCACGTTAGGCTCCATCACCAGGTATGTGACAGCAGCAGAGAGGCCCAGGAGTAGGAATACAGCATACTGTTGGCTCTATATAAACCTGTATAATAATAATAACAAACAAACTCCATTAGCCAGTCTATCTCCCCATTGATCCATGAAGAAAATAAAGTGGATTCTCTACTATCTCATATCTCATTTTGTAATTCCTATTAAAGTGGTTGTAAACCCTTACAGACCACTTTTATCTACAGGTAAGCCTAGATTAAGGCTTAGCTGTAGGTGCAAGAAATATCTCCTAAACCTACACGGTTTAGAAGATATTTGCAAAAGACAGGCACCAATGTCTACGGCGCATGCGCCGTAGACAACATTGCGCAGGCGCACTGAGCGTGCCGTTTCTAAGGGCGATCATGCCATTAGTGGCGGCTCCCATGCACATGCGTGGGAGTGACCTCATCGCGGCTCCAGCCAGTCACAGCCACGATACCTGGAAGATATGGCGGTGACGGAGGAGGGGAACAAGGACCGATTTGGGGGCTTCGATCTCAGGTAAGTAATTGTTAATGTGCTAGTATGCTAAGCATACCAGCTCATTATGCCTTTGTCTTGCAGGATGTTTATTTATTTTTTTTTTTCCAGAAGGTTTACTTCCTCTTTAAACTTACCACAGAAGGCCGTGAAATTCCTTGATCTGCTATGCTGTACTCCGGGGGGGAACTTTATGAACATAAAAGTTGCCCAAAGCAATAACATTCAAACTAGAATTACACTGCCCCTATTCACATGGAGATGGTCGATGGTTCACCTTTGTCGTCAGGAC